>CM053027.1:377232049-377832049 GCA_028564925.1 Lithobates sylvaticus | reverse complement strand
CTCCCAACTTTGTGGGAACAGTTTGGGGATGGCCCCTTCCTGTTCCAACATGACTGCACACCAGTGCACAAACAAGGTCTATAAAGATATATGGATGAGTGAGTTTGGGGTGGAGGCTCTTGACTGGCCTGCACAGAATCCTGACCCCCATAGAACACCTTTGGGATGAATTGGAGTGCAGACTGCAAGCCAGGCCTTCTTGTCCACATCAGTTCCTGATCTCACAAATGCGCTTCTGGAAGAATGGTCAAGCATGCCCATAGACACACTCCTAAACCTTGTGGACAGCCTTCCCAGAAGAGTTGAAGCTGTTATAGCTGCAAAGGAGATAGATAGATATAGATATAGATATAGATATAATCTCTATCTATCTAATCTCCCCCAATACTTTTGGTAATAGTGTATGTGTTGTGCCCAGTTTTTATTTTAGTGATCCTATTGTATTTTTTTTCCCACTAAAGTACCTAAAATATTTTATCTCCTTAATAGATTTAGCACATTTCCTCCTTTCTGTGCTTTTATGTGATGTTTGGCCTCCCTTTTGTCTATTTTTATACTATTCTCTGTCGGCTTCACCTCCTGTTTCCTTGAATCTTCTATATGCTGATTTATTTTATTTTTCCTTTTACTATCCTATTCACCTCTTTAGTAAACCATATTGATTTTTTTGCTTCTGTGTTTATACTATCTAACTTGTCTGACATATAATCTAATTGCCCCCAGGATGTAGATTTTAACAGTGCCCTCTCAATACTTCTGTCATCTTACCCCAACCTTTCAATACATTTTTAAGAATGTTAAATCTATGCCCCATTGCAAAATAT
Source organism: Lithobates sylvaticus (assembly GCA_028564925.1). Lineage (NCBI taxonomy): Eukaryota > Metazoa > Chordata > Amphibia > Anura > Ranidae > Lithobates > Lithobates sylvaticus. The sequence goes on along the minus strand of CM053027.1, from coordinate 377,831,225 downwards.
TTCTGGTAAATTACCAATTTCAGAAAAAAAAATGTACACTTTTATGACAGATTTTACAGATGTATAAAAGAAACATACATTGGTGCTATGTAGAAAAGAGCAGATGAAGGGATATATTTTTGATGTGTGTATTTGTTCCCTTGCGCCATGTTTTCTGGAAGTCGTTTTGTTCATGTAAATTTATTTTTACTACTGTTTGTATATGAAAATGTACAAAATATTCCCAACTTAATTTTATCTGGTATCATTCGGGATGTTTGTTTTTTTTTTTTTCCTTTTCAGGGAATAGACCCATTTTCCTTGGATGCCCTTGCAAAGGAGGGGATTGTAGCTCTCCGCAGGGCAAAGAGGAGAAACATGGAGAGGTGAACTAACTTTATTTAATTTTTTATTCAACTTTCTGTATACATTTGTATTGACCTTAACCTTTTTTGTTTTAGACTAACATTGGCTTGTGGTGGCAGTGCAATGAATTCAGTGGATGACCTCACCCCAGAGTGTTTAGGACATGCTGGTCTTGTCTATGAGTATACAATGGTAAGTGGTAGAAGTGGTTACATGCCAGAATCCTCTCCCTCCATATGCATTAATATTTTTTTTAATGTAATGAATTTCTCATTTTAGGGTGAGGAGAAGTTTACTTTCATAGAACAATGTGACCATCCACGCTCTGTCACCTTGCTGGTTAAGGGGCCAAATAAGCACACCCTAACTCAAATAAAAGATGCCATTCGGGATGGCTTGCGAGCCGTTAAAAATGCAATTGAAGATGGTAAGTTGTTTCCAAGAAGGTTTAAACATGGCTAAAATAGAACCTGTGCCTAATGAGATCATATTATAAAAAAACATAACAGACTTTGATATTTAATTTACAGAAACCTCATCTGATTACAATACTGAATGATGTGGATACAACCTATTTGTGCACCTTTTTTAATAATTGAGAACCTGAGATTGTTATCAAATATATAGTGTGAGGGTGTACTCAGTCAATTTGCTACAATTTATGTTTAGGTAGGTCCTTGCATTACAGTGATTAATTTTATTTTTCTTCAGATCTAACTGGTATTTTCCTAGCTTCAGATTACTTCACTTATGGTAGCTAGGTTACTAATCTTATAGACTGTGTGCAGTCCCACAGTGTTCACAAAACCGTTTGCCACCTGCCCTCTTATTCATCACAACAAAAGCAGACGCTAGCCACAAAATTTTACATTCTATAGGCATCCACTTGATGATGTCCACAAACACCCACAAGTATGGTTCTAACAGCTGATATGATGCTTCTGTGCTTCATTCTCCTTCACTATTTTCAAGTGGTGGAATATGTGCAGCAGCAATGGGGATTGTAGGTGTGCATACTCTCCTAATATCAACGTTTGAATCAAATCTCTTCCATATTGGGTGCTTTTAAGGCATCAAGCACACAAATCTTTCTTTTTTTCACGATTCCATCATAACACAAACTGCTCCTCACTGCTGAGCCAGAGATGGGGGTGACATTTCGAGGCACACACCATTGCTGAATTTAGAATGAGGTGAGACGGTGGCATTTTTAGATCCTCTGTTCAATTCAGAATGGGAGGGGTGGATATTTTTAAAGTGAATAAAATGTCATCAGCACACCAAGGATTCCTGGAAAGGTTCCAAAGCTTTATTTCGTGGTCATATACAGATGCATGTATATCTATCATATGACCACGAAATAAAGCTTTGGACCCTTTCCAGGAATCCTTGGTGTGCTGATGACATTTTCTTCACTTTGATTATCCACGGTCTCCAGCTCATAGTCATTACAGCACCCACCATCACTAAACAGCCGGTTTTCTTGAATGCGTGCGTGGGGAACATTGCGTTTTTGGGACCCCTACACTACTGACCCAAGTAATCTGAGTCCTTTCCAAAATTAACTTTTAAAGGGGTAGTTGTATTTGTGGAGGCACTGGGAATTTTAAAGTGATTGTAATTTCTCTTTATTTTTTTATAACAAACCTGTTATACTTCCTCTGTGCAGTTGGGTTCCCCCCCCCCCCCTCAGCCAGCAGCTTTCTATGGGGGCACTCGAGCTGAGTTGGAGCTTCATGTAGGCATTCAGACATGGAGCCCCAACCTGGCGCCCCCTCCTTCTCTGTGACTTTGACAGCTGTGGGAGACAATGGTGCCTCTGCTGTGTCTCAGCCAATCAGAAGCTATGTGCTTGGACGGCCGAGGGACTGATGGACATCGCTGGAGAGAGAAGGGGCTCAGGTAAGTAATTAGGGGGTGATGGGGGTGCTGCTACACAGGTTTTTTTTTTTTTATCTTGATGCATTAAGAAAAAAAAAAATTATGAGTTGAGGCAGATTTTTTTTTTTTTTTTCTCTTTAACATTTTAACCACCTCAATACACTTACACCTCCTTCCTGCCCAGGCCATTTTTCAGCTTTCATCGCTGTCACACTTTGAATTACAATTGTGCGGTCATGCTACACTGTAACCATGTGAATTTGTTATTTTCTTCACACAAATGGAGCCTTGTTTTGGTGGTATTTAATCACTTCTGGCTTTCATTTTTACCTTAAATTTTTCTTAGTTTCAGTACATTTTGTAAATGAGTAGTGATTTTTCTCCTTCACTGATGGGTGCCAATGAGGCGGCACTGATGGAGGCACTAATATGCCACACTTATGGGCACTGATGGGTTGCATTGGCTGGCATCACTAATGGCCACTAATTTCTGGCACTTGTGGGCACTTAAAGCGGGAGTAAACCAGCTGACACTGTTTGTTTTTTTTATTTTTTTTGTATATACCTGTAGGGAAAAGGCATAATGAGCTAGTACGGCATACTAGCTCATTATGAAATACTTACCTTAGAGCGAGGCGTCGGTAACTCACCTGTTCCACGCCGAGGTAGCGGACATGTTGCCTCATGTTTTCCGGGTATCGCAACCCCAGCGCTGTGAGTGGCTGGAGCCGCGATGTCGTCACTCATGCGCAAGGGAGATTTCTTCCCGGCAAGGTCCAGATTCTGCCGGCCTTTCATTTGTGAATCCCCCGTGCGCATGCGCCGCTGCAGTCAGCGGCTCATTGCACAGGGAATATCTCCTAAATCGTACAGGTTTGAGATTTCTTTTTTACCTACAGGTAAGCCTTATAGGCTTACCTGTAGGTAAGTACATTTTTTTTAACTACAACCACTTTAATTGTAATCAGGGCACTGATGATCAGTGCTTTGATTTCATCCCTAGATGTTCTCTGTGAGGAGATACCGCTGATCGGCTCTCCTAACGCTCTGTCAGTGATTACCGGCATCTCTGCGTTTTACATGTGACCAGCTGTGATTGGACACAGCCGTTCACATGGTAAAAGAGCCGCGGCTCTTTACAGAGATCAGGGAGGCAATTGTTGTTCAGGGAGGCCGTAATGATGTCCACCCAGAACGAGAGCCGCACCGCCCAGCCGTCAAGTGGTTAAAGGGACAATACGCTACAAATCTATTTAGAAGTCATTTCTAGGGATTCTGCACTATTGAGCAGTCAATAGAGTAGTACACTTCCAGCAACACTTAAAGTGATATTAAAGGCTGATTTAAAAAAAAAAAAAAAAACATGCATGTTCTTGCCTACTCTGTGCAATTGTTTTGCACATAACCCTGATCTGCCTCCTCTTAGGTCCCCCGACAGTGCTCCTGGCCTCTCCCTCCCGCCAAGTTGCTGCTGTGTCCCATTCACACATTGAGCGTGGCTCCGGCCTGACTCCGTGCTCATTGGCTCACTGGCCAGGATTGACAGTAGTGGGAGCCATTGGCTCCTGCTACTGTCTCAGCCAATTGGCAGGAAGAGACCCAGGAGAGCCCTGGCTCTTGTGCACATCACTGGATCAAGATGGGACACAGGTAAGTATTAGGGATGGGCTGCTGCACAGAGAAGGTTCTATGCATGAAGGTAAAAAAAAACTTTGAGCTTTTACAACCACTGCTGATTTTTAGTGTTCATTGTATAAAAAAATGTAAGTGTATAGGAGGTAATACTGTTCACCTCTACAAGACAACAGTTCGTAGTCATTTCACTTTTGCACATGAATGTACTTCAAGTCTTATCTCTTTCTGTGAACAGGGTGTGTTGTGGCTGGTGCAGGTGCATTAGAAGTTGCTATTGCTGCTGCTCTTGTCAAGCATAAGCCTAATGTGAAAGGACGAGCCCAGCTTGGTGTGCAAGCTTTCGCTGATGCTCTTCTCATCATTCCCAAGGTACTGATAAAAGTGTTATTTGTGTGTCCAAGGTTAGCATAAGAATATTGGTGTTAACTGCAATAATATGTCGGTTCCCGCACTTTTTTTTTGTAATAAAAATACTGTCAATTAGAAATCTATTTTGGTAGGTTGTATCTAAGATTATTGGAATGTTGCATGGTGAAGTTTAAACTCCCAAATGCCATGTTCAAATTAAATATTTGAAGGTGGAAGTTTAAGTTTTATTAACATATGATAATTGCATAGGCCCCGCAGCACATCTGCCCACACGCTGGTTTCCCAGCCACCTGCGCATGTATGGGGTTTCACACGCAGGCTGGCAAAATTAAAGTCAAACTTTCTCTGTCTTGGCACATCTGTACATGGCGCCAGAGGTGGGTGTGTGAAGCCTGGCCAAAAGTGGGGTTGAAGATCTGCTTTAATACAGTAGTCGGACACTCATTTGTGAAAGATGGTATGTAATGCTCATGCTCAAAGCAGCTAGTCTCCTGGAAGATGCAACATTACAAGAAGTTAAAGCCATTTGATGGAAAATTTGTTTGATATTACTGATTTTGTCATCTTTGTTGAATGAGAAGTAACTATCATTTTTTTAGCCACAATAGCTGCATTTCACTTTTTTTTTAGCACATTAAAGCGGATCTTCACTGCATCTGAGCATCACAAACTAAAAACCCTATTCAAGTCAGTTTTATTCAAAGCAAATTCCCCTATACATCCATGTCTCCATGCTTTTATTTTGTTGAGAGATCACTTTGAACCCCCCCCCCCCCCCCCCCCCCCCCCCCCCCCCCCCCCCCCCCCCCCCCCCCCCCCCCCCCCCCCCCCCCCCCCCCCCCCCCCCCCCCCCCCCCCCCCCCCCCCCCCCCCCCCCCCCCCCCCCCCCCCCCCCCCCCCCCAACCCCCCCCCCCCCCCCCCCCCCCCCCCCCCCCCCCCCCCCCCCCCCCCCCCCCAGCATTTGCCTAGGCAAGAAACCAGGGAGTAACTGAAGAAATATAAACAAAAAAAGTTTAAAACAAATATGTACTTTTTACTATCGATTTACTAATACTAGCAACATGAGGATTAAAAATAATCAATGTTGATTGGGAGAGTGAAGTTCCACTTTAAAGATAACATCAGCAAAAGTAAATGTAGCTATCCAAAGTACTATGACGATCTAATCTTTATATATTTATAAAAGCTGTAATTTGGATTTGTAATGCTGCTTAATCTCACTTATTGTTACTAATGACAGTTCTTTTATGACTTCTTCTGTAAAGGTTCTTGCTCAGAATTCAGGATATGACCCACAGGAGACATTGGTAAAACTTCAGACAGAATATGCTGAAACAGGCCTACTCATTGGTGTAGACTTGAACACAGGTAACATATTTTATTTAACCACTTTCGGACCGCCCACCGTGGATATATGTCGATACTTTGACATTCAATACCGTTATGGCAGCATATAGCTGCCAAAACCCTTTTATGTTTATCCACAGCCGGCGATCCTTTCACATTAAAAGTAGTCTCGACGACAGATTTGCCACAAGATCACTTTTTTGAGTGGCAGGAAAGGTGTCTCCCGGGCGTGTCTCCGTTGGAAGCAGCGGAAACTATAAGATTTCCCCAGGATGGCTAGGAAGTCGAGGTGAGGGCATGGTGGCCCCCACTTGACTCTATGCCCTTGGAGGACCGGAGTAGCGTCAAACGTCACTTCCAGCCTTAAAGGGATAATTTTACACTTAAAAACCCCAGATCTCACATTAAAGAGGTCCTGTCATGCATTGTTTCTATTACAAGGGATGTTTACATTCCTTGTAATAGGAATAAAAGTGACCCAATTCTTATTTTTTTAGACCGTGTAAAAGTAAAATAAGAGAAAAAATTTGAGCGTCTCGTCCCTCTGAGCTCACACACAGAAGCGCCCACATATGTAAATGGTGTTCAAACCACACATGTGAGGTTTCACAGCCATTGCTAGAGCTGGAGCAATAATTCTAGCCCAAGACCTCTGTAATTTAAAACTGTAAAAATGTTTTAACATTGCTTATGGAGATTTTAAGTGCCAAAGTTTGTCGCCATTCCACGAGCGGGTGCAATTTTAAAGCATGACATGTTGGGTATCAATTTACTCGGCATAACATTATCTTTCACATCATAGAGAAAATTTGGACTAACTATACATTTTTTTTTTTTTTTCTTATAAAAATGTTTTAAATAAAAAAAAAAGATTTCCCCCCCCCCCCCCCAAAAAAAAAATATTTATATTTATTTATTTGGCGGTTCTAAGTAATTTTCTAAATAAAAAAAAAAAAAAATATTTAACTTGTAAACAACAAGTATCAGAAAAAAGGTTTAGGCATGAATGGGTTAAAGAGAACTGTGATTATCTTTCAGGTTTGTAGCGCTATTTCTTCCCAGCTACCACAATTGCTGGTTTACAAGTATCCCTGCGCTACAGAAGTGTCCTTTAAATTTTAATGCGGAGCTCTTAAAACATTTTTGTTAATACTGCAGCTGCTGACTTTTAATAATCGGACACTTATCTGTCCCAGGGTCCAGCGATGCGGGGGAACGAAGCCCCGCTCGTCTCCCCCCCCCCCCCTCCTCCCTGTGGCGTCGGCATGCACATCCAGGCACGCACTGCCAGTCACGCCGTGACTGGCTGGGCAATCATCTGGGACCTGTGATGTGTCCTAGATGATTGCCTGGGGGGAGAGGTGATCTCCCTTCTGGTGCGCCGTGAGGAAGTGGGAGCTGGGACCCTCTAAAAGGAGGGTATCCGCTCCCACCCCCCCTTCAAAAAATGACATGCCAAATGTGGCATGTCAGGGGTCACCTCCCTTAAAGCCGAAGTTCCATTTTTTTGGGTGGAACTCCGCTTTGAGCACTTCCTCAGTGAGCTAACATTCCTTCATATCATCATTGCACCATGAACAGTGAACCCACAAGGGTGCCTTGGTGTACTTACTAGCATCACCTGACCATAGGATCGTCTCCTGGTTCTTTGGGTTTTACCTCTGTTCTAGTTTAGAAAAAAAATTTGTTTGTTTTAAAATCTTTATTTTACAAATGGTCTCTCTATAGGTTTAAATTTTGCTTGGATTTCTAAGAACCCACAGCACTTTCTATATGCTTTCTGGCTGACTGTGTTAATGTGCTAGTTGTGTAACAATGGCAAAACATTTTTTTTTTTTTCTTGGTTTAAAAGACTTCAATTAAATATTACACGTTCTAACCTATTATTGCCCTTTACCCAAAAGTTAATTTTATGTTTCCTCTTTTAAGGTGAACCAATGGTTTCTTCAGAGGCAGGAATATGGGACAATTACAATGTTAAGAAACAGCTTCTTCATTCCTGGTAATTCTGGTGTTTTTTGTAGCCCATGTAAAAGAAATGAATATGAAATGAATATGTTCTTATACATATAGCTGTAATGTTGAGAAAACAAATCAATAACCTTTGTTACAGCTCATTGTTTTGTTTTTCTGTAAACAGGGTTTTTGATCCAAGATGTTTTTTTAAAATGGCCGTAAACCTTAGTATTTATGGATTCTAGATGGTAGGCCAGTTTTAAATCCAATTTAACTGGCCATACTGGTCCATGTTTTTTTTTTTTTATTAGTGCTTGCTTCAACTTTCAGATCTAGGAAGGATGTCTCACAATTGTAAATCTTTTCTTTAAGACTCATGGAATGTTGACTGGCTGTATAAAAGAGTGTATAGAACATTCAACATAGGCTTTTACTGTCAATCTTTACTAATCTAGGATAACTCTTTTTTGTGTTCTTTTTCAGCACTGTGATCGCAAGCAATATCCTTTTGGTGGATGAGATTATGAGAGCAGGAATGTCCTCTCTGAAAGGCTGAATTTAGCATCCTTTTTTTTTTTTCCAACTTTGACAATGGAGTAATATGCTTATTTCAGGCATCCTGCAAACATTCAGGTTGCTTTGCAGAGCCAGTGGTTTTCAAAATCTCATGTCACTTAAAACTGTAAAACAATAGCACCTATTGAAGTTTAATTTGATCTAACCTTCAAATTTTATTTATTTCATTTTTTTTATGGCACTGAAGTATACAAGTTGGCCCTTTCCGTCTTTGTACTGAATAAAAAAAAAAATGCAGTCATATTTTTTTGTGGTTTCGTTTGTGACAATATATATGTTGGCTGTTAGACCATTTTCCAACCTGTGTAATAGATTTGACATTTTCTAGGCTGTACAGTAACTTGCCGCAGTGGCTTACCTAGAAGATGCCGTCAACCCTGGGTACAGCTGGTAATTACCAGTATACAGGTGTCCATACAAATGCTGGGTACGCACGGGCTGAAAATCAGCCGAAAAACGTTGGTTCAGCAGGAACTGTCCGATTTTCGGCCTGCGTGTACAGCTCCTTTGTCTGACAGAAGGTGGTCTCATGACTGGCTTCTGTCAAATGGGCATGGTGGAAAATCGGCATCCAATCGGTGCTCGCACTTACTGGCTGCAAGGACTTCCCTTCATTGTGCCAGGAGCTGCTCTGTTTGAGATCTGGTGAGTGGTTTAATGGAAGAGATTGGGTACAATAAGCCTACTTCCAGATCCTTTCGCATTTTAATTGAATTAAACGATACCTCTCTGTATTCGTCTTTTGTGCAAGCTACTTTAATCACATGTGCACAGACCAGAAGTGGTCTGCTAACTGACGCAATACAGTCACAGCAGAAATATGTACTGCAAAGGTGTGAAGCATTTATAGCTGCATATTTCAATAAATAAGGGCATTTGACTGGCTAAAATTAACCTTAGCCTTTCTTTGCTTTGACACTGCCCATGCATCTTAGAATACAAAATATTATGTCCATTATTACCCTAATTGCGCAGATCAGTTATTTTTACATGCAAGCTCAATGCATATTGGTATTAAGCTGTCGTATGAATGTATAAGCCTGATGGTTAAGTGTATAGGTGTCCTTTCATAAAGATTAATAAACCGCTTTGCCAAAATACTGGAATCTGAAGGAAAACTGCTGTCAAGCTTGAAGATCTAACCAAACCCCTTGGTTTTCTGAATCTGCAAGAATGTGCCAGTCATTTGTTGGACATGGTGAGGTTGCGTGTAATGGATAAGTGTTGGGTTTAAAAAGGGTCTAATTGTTTTCAAGTGCTTGTGAATAAATGGTTCACATCTTGCTATAGGTGTGTGCAGTTCAATATATAAAAAAACAAATGTGTATGCTTTTAGCACTCACCACTTCAATTTCTTTCCATAATTATTGTATCATAACTGAATTTTAAAGTTGTTGTAAACCTCTGAAATTAAAAATGAACCAATCATATCTTTCTGTACTTTGATCTGTCTACCTATTATGATTTTCTGTCTGCTCATCCTCTATCTGCATGAGTCACTTCTGACAGTCTATGCAGACACCAGGCAATCCTTGGAGATGGAGTTTTTTTTTGTTATGGCTGGTTCACACTGCTGCGTGGTGCGAATCGCATGCGATGTCCGTGCAATGCAAATTTAGCCATACAGATAGTATGTCTGAATTCGCACCAAACTCGCACAGGACCCTTTTTTTGGTCCACAGCCAAATCAGATCGTATAGGTGTTCGCATCCATACGATTTGATTCCTGTCCACATTTGCAGACTGCACTGCGATATGCAAACTGAGTTGGGGGTGCCATTAACTTTTTTTTAATTGACACTCCTAGCAGTTCGCATATTGTAGTTGTGACCTTCCGTCGGAAGACATGCTGGGAATTCGCAGTGGATTTGAAGGGTTCCCACATCGCAGCAGTGTGAACCGGCCCTAAAAGACCATGTATTTTCTCAACAAAATTTGTGTTTGAAAAACTAAATGTGACAAAAAATTGCAACAACTAACTTTTTATTTATTTATTTTTTCTCCCGGGCCTTTGTTTTTCAGAAAATATTTTGTTTGGGGGTTCCAAATATCTAGATTAAAAGAACGCTACATTTTATATGAAAAGTGTCCAGAATAGGCTTGGGAGGCAAGTGGTTGACGAGCACCGGGCCCTTATTGTTTGGAATAATCTGAATTGGTGGGATCTACATGCAAAGTGGATATTTAAATATAAAACTAGTGTTTCCTGAATAATGCACTATGGATTGGAGAGTCCTAGTAATAGGCATTTTCCTTTTATACCATTGTCCTAAGATTTGTTCTGGTCTCTTCTTTCTGTTCACATACCACCTCCTGATTTGTGGCTCTTGACCCCTTGTTTAAATCTGGATTAATATCTAGTGAGCATTTTCCCTTTACTCTGCGTTCCCTCTGCTGATATATTTTTATTTTCTTGTGGGCAAGTTCCAGTTTCTTTTCAAGTTCCCAGATTTTTTTCTTGATTTCAGCAGGGCTTGGAAGGCAATAGGCATGATCATAGTGAGTTGCTGTTTGGTTCTGGCTGTCAGGACGATGCAGTGGTGAAGGCTGCTGGCCTAGTTTTGTAGTGGCTGCTTTCTTTACGAGCGCGATCTGTAGATACAAAAATGATTGGAAATTAAACCCAAGTAACCCCTATTATTGATTAACATTGACTTTCATAGGCAGCCATCGGGAAGTCTTATGATATGGTCTCCTTTGCATCCCAGTGTTCAGCAGGTTACCCTAGCTAGTGATTATTTCAGTACACCCACTAACTGTCCATATGCAACTAAACTAATTTTCCCTTTTCATTTATGGCTAACAAATTGCACTTTTTTTTTAATTTTTAAATGTGGTGACTGAATAGGAGCAGAGCCAAGTCTCCAAAAAGTAATAGGCCAATATTGCTGACCTAAAAATAATCTTTGCCTGGTTGACTTCCTCCTTTCAGTGTTTGAAAAAAAAAATGACCTGTCACAAATATTTCTGACTTTGCTGATCTCTGTACTTGTCCAGGTGAGTGACAAAAAGTATTAAGGTGAGCCTATTAAGACAGACCACCAGGCAACGAGCATTTCTAGAAGTTTAATATTGGTAGCTCATTTAACTTTATTCTGGTTCTGACTGCACAGGCCCTGTGAGCCTTGATTAGTGAAGATTTCCTATTAGGCAGTGGCAAAATGTTTATTGGCTTTAGCCCTATCACCCTAATCTATTGCTAAAAGAATCTTAATTTTATGAAGTCTGCATCTTATTTCACAAATGTTATTTCCTTAGTGCCATCCTGCCCATAGATTTGTTTTTTTGGGTACATGTGTTTGTGTGGTACAGCTGTTAAAGCATAACAGATCTCCCTGCACTGTATGTTACTTGGAAGTAGAGATCTATTATTAGTAAAACGAATCACAAGATTGGTACAGAGATTTAAGGAATGCCTAAATCCAAAGTATTTCATGAAAGTATGTACCGTCTCTTGATCATAGTGGCAAATATGTACAAAACTGCTACACATTCCCCTTTAGGAAGCATTGTGCATATACAGTAAATATATAAAAGGCAAACCGAATGAGAAATTGCAGGTGAATGCAAGTATATGCTTGCTGGACACCATGGATGGATAGTTACCAAAGGGAGCAACGGAAAATTGGATACATACAATGGTGGCTAGGTGGGTTAGAACAACCATTCCCTCTTTAGTATAATGCAAGTAGTCTTGGTTATATGTAATCTTTGTTGGACCATGTTACTTTCATCAATGCTGCAGCAAGGTCCTCTGGCCCCAAGGTAAAACAAAATTCCAAGGTACAGCCTCATTCCTGGAGAGCCTGCAGGCTGTACAGGAGAGACTCTTCCTGTGCTGTCACAGGAAAGAAGAAAGTTCGGAATTTGTCGCACTTCAACCTTTATTGCAGCAACTTGTAAAAACATCAAACTGTGTGGGGTACAGTGAAAGTTAATGTGTTTCGTGCTACAGGTAGTGCATACTCATGAGGTTATGAGTAGGCATGAACTGTAGTGTGAAATGCGTTCGCTTTCACTGTACCCCACACTGTGATGTTTTTACAAGAAGATATTCAATAAAAGTTGAAGTGCAGCGAATTCCGGACTTTCTTTCCTGCATATCTTCGAATAGGTGGATTGCTGATTGCTCCTCTGGAGTGGCTTTGCGTGTAGGAGACAGCTGTCCATAGCTGAGCCAGCAAAGGATGCTGCCACAGCCTCTTCTGAATCGGATAAATACAAAATATTAACTATATCTTATATTTTCACAGCCAGCAGCTGGACTTCAATGCTGTGTTCCATGTTTTTCATTGCCACCATCGAAACTTGTTGACAAAGCTCAATAGCTCACGCTAATATTTACACACAGCTTTCCATTTAAAACAAACTTTTATGGCCAATATAACACTGCAAAGGTGAAGCAAGAGTAATAAGAATTAATAATGTGTGTTCTACATGGATGTATTGGCACTTGGATATTCAAGGGACTTGAATCCTTTTTCCTGGGGATTACAGTTCAAGTCATTCATTTTGCTTACAGTGCATGTTCTAACCGTGATATGTTGGCTTTAGGAACATTATTTTTAATCTCCTGCAAGTTACACAACCTGTGTAAAGCCTTTAATACCTGTATAATAGGAAAAGAGGGAGGGCCCACCGACCTAGTGTATTCCCAAAAATAATTTTATTCCAAGTTTAAAACCTTAATGATACACGTATGTAGTAAATAAACATATCACAACAAATGCAAAAGCGAACAGTATTTCTCAGGTCTGTTGTGAGGGACCAGTAATGCCAGGAGACAAGGTGGTATTTCAAATTTCTAACAGGTTTCGAGGGAGGACCCTCTTCCTCAGAGCCAAAGTGATCCATTCAGTCTACTTACTACATCTGTATGCGAGTATAACTATTGCTGTTTTAAACTTGGAATAAAAAATTTTTTGGTAATGCACTAGGTCGGTGCGTCCCCCCCCCCCCCCCCCTCCTTTCCTATAAATTTTACAGTTCCAAGAACACCCATTGTTTAGAGGAGGGCAGCAAGACCATTGGCATTGAAAAACACTGTCTGCACCACGCACTCCTAGACCCACTACTTTGTGTTTTTTTAATACCTGCATACCAGTTTTCAATTGTAAATAAGATTTCTTGTACATAATACTTACTTTTTCCAGCATATGGTCGGGATAGATAAATATTGTGGGTGCAGCATTGACTCTCAAACGCACGGTTTGGCCTGTTCTGTCAAAACATGCCTCATCAAAATGTTTGGAACATAAAAATGTGTGCAGACTTGGGGTGAAATGTTCTCGGTTAAGGAGGCTCAGCCACAGTTTTCGTCTCTCTGGGTTTGATGGAAATCTGACAAATAAATGGTACAGTAAAATTTAATGTTGCTTCAAGGTCATTACCAAGGCTGTTGACATTGATTGTATAGTCTTCACTTTTTTTTTTACATATAAGGTGCATGTAGCAGAGATCATTTTGTGATTTATGATTGTAATGTATTACAATGCTTTAAAAAAAAAATGTGTGTATGTATACCCACGTACATGGAGGCAGCCATATTAGTTTATAATTTTCTGCTCCTTCTCACAATGAGTCCATGGAATTGATCTGCTAAAAATGTTTTTTTTTTTTTAAGTTTTTTACGACTTTGTTGGGCCACAGTTTTTTTTTTTTTTTCTCTCCAGGGGTACCTTGGCAAAATTACCCAAAAATGGTATGCCATCCAGTGGGTGCATCCTGCCTTTTAGTACACAAAGCCACAGGCTTCTAGCTGCCCGCATCCTAACAACCAATGAAGTCATTGGTTGATAAGGAGGACAACTGGCCCCTGCCTCTCCCCTGTCCCACTCCATCAGCACCGGGGTCATATTAGCTGAGTGAGGGAGTGAAATCCAGGGAGAAGAGATGCTGGAATACTAGTCAGTACCTGTGTGCTTGCTTTGGAAGAGTAAATCCCCCTCTAATGTTGGGTGTCCTATAGGGGTGAATGTTGCTACATTATGTAAAACTATTAGTTTGGTAGTTTCCATTTTAGAATGGGGGTGCCTCCAGAATTTTAAAGGGTGAGAAACCTTGTCCTAGACTATGGGGTTGTGTCATAATTGATGCGTGCAGGGTGACAACTATAGTCCCTGAAAGCAAAGGTGGCTTCATAAGATGTTGCAAGAGGTGAGGAGCCACCCTGAACTTGTAGAGCTGGGGCAAGGGTCATGGCATTACCTTAAAGCGGTTCTGCACTCTGAAAAAAAATTTTTTTTTTTAGGATGTAATATAAAGTGTGCTTACCTTTATTAGGGGACTCACCTGTTCCATCTTCCATCTCGATCGCCGCCGGTTTTCGTCCGATGAAGTTCCTCGTCTTCTTCTTTAGTGCTGGGGGCCATCTTGCCTGTGGGCATGTGAAACACCCACAGGGACTTTAGATGGCCCAGCATGCACTGCCGTTACTCGCGCGTGCGCAGTAACGGCTCATCTGCCGAGATCTCACGAGATTTCGGCAGATGCGGCCGAAATCTCGGGAGATTTCGGAAGATGTGGCCGAAATCTCGCGAGATTTCGGAAGATGCCCGCACTGGCTCCTGGGATCAATGACACCAGATCCCAGGAGACAGTGCGGCGTGACGACGATCGACGCAAGACCCCGCCCGCCGCCGCAGAGGGAGAAGACCGGAAGTCTTCAATTACAAGGTAAGTAAAAAAAAAAAAAAAAAAAAAACATTTCATTTAGTACTCTTTGCCTGATTTGGAAGGCAAAGAGATTTACTAAATGAAATGAGTGCAGAACCGCTTTAAACTGGAGGGCAGGCAAGGATTAAAAGATAAGTTACATACTCCAGTAAGCCATTCAAAAATAAGAATGTGGTAATAAAAAAATAAAAAAAAACATCCATGTTCTTCTCTATGCTGTGCAGCATCAATACCACATCTGCTTGAAGACTGAGAACTCATTGCTGCTGCTTGCTCAGTTCTGTCAGTCACAAGCTTACTGTTCTACTCCAGCACTCACTGGAGCACCAGACTGGAGAGGGGATGGATGCAGCTATCAGACAGCTGGGTGGATCCTGACAATTATGTCAGGATCCTTCCAGAGCCTAGAAGGGCTCAGCTGATAGAGAGAAACTGCCTGCTATCAGCTGACTCTGGGTCACAAGAGAACAAAAGTAAGTGCACTCCTTAACCGCTTCATTACCCGGCCATAGGCATATGACGCTCACAAGGTGGATCTCCCATCCTGGGTGGGCATCATATGACGTCCTACCATTCCCGGCCACCTAGGGGGCGTACGCCCGCGGCCCGGTAAGCGTGGCCGCGATGTCCGCCGGGCACCCACGATTGCCCGTGAAAACAGCGGGATCGTGGAGCTGTGTGTGTAAACACACAGCTCCACGTCCTGTCAGTGGAAAGGAGACCTATCATGTGTTCCCAGTACAGAGGGACACCGATCGGTCTCCTCCCCTTGTGAGTCCCCTCCCCCCACAGTTAGAATCACTACCTTAGCAAACATATTAACCCCTGCAGTGCCCCCTAGTGTTAACCCCTTCCCTGCCAGTCACATTTACACAGTAATCACTGCAATTTTATAGCAAGGATCGCTGTGTAAATGGTCCCAAAAATGTGTCCAAAGTGTCCGCTGCAATGTCGCAGTCACGAAAAAAAAATCGCAGATGGCCGCCATTACTAGTAAAAAAAAAATTGCAATAAATCTATCCCCTATTTTGTAGAAGCTATAACTTTTGCGCAAACCGATCTATATATGCTTATTGCGATTTTTTTTTTTTTTTTTTTTACCAAAAATATGTAGAAGAATACGTATCGGCCTAAACTGAGTAAAAAAAAAATGGGATATTTATTATAGCAAAAAGTATTGTTTTTTTTCAAAATTGTCGCTCTTCTTTTGTTTATAGCGCAAAAAAAAAAAACCGCAGAGGTGATCAAATACCACCAAAAGAAAGCTCTATTTGTGGGGAAAAAAAGGACATCAATTTTGTTTGGGTGCCACGTCGTACGACCGTGCAATTGTTAGTTAAAGTGACGCAGTGCAGAATCGCAAAAAGTGCTCTGGTAAGGAAGGGGGTAAAATCGCTCGGTGCTGAAGTGGTTAAGCCATAGCTGCTGAAAGCTCTTAGCAAACAGAGTTCAATATTACTTTAAAAAGTCTAAATTTGACTATGGGGCAAAAATTATAAAGGCAGATGATGAATGTGATTGGCTGTGGGGAAACTTAATAAAGACAGATGATGAACCTTATTGGCCATTGAGCAACAGTATAAAAACAGATGATGCATCTAATTGGCTGTGGGGGGAATATTATAAAGGCAGATGATGCATCTAATTGGCTGTGGGGCAACAGTATAAAGACAGTTGATGAATCTGATTGGCTGTGGGGGAACATTATAAAGGCAGAAGATAAAACTGATTGGCTCTGGGGCAACAATATAAAGACAGATGATTAATCTGAATTGCTGTGGGGAGACCATATAAAGCAGGCGTGGCCCGCGGAGCCCTCCGATGTGGCCCACGACCATCTGCTCTGGAATAGTGGGTTAGCAAGCCCAGATCGCGGGTTGCCGTCCCATCATACCACAGCATCAGTGTTGTGAATGAAGCTGGTGGTAGAGGAAGAAAGCAGCTGCAGAGCAGAGCCCCATAAGCTGATGCTTCCTGTACAGCGCCGGCTTTTGCCACAGGCAGAGTTTATGGCAAAGTTCAGTTAACCCGCCAGATAGACACAGGTGCACTACAATGCACCCGCGATGTGGGTAAACCGCAGCACATCAGTGTGAAAGCAGTTTAGGCCCTTTTCACATGATCGGCCCTACCCAATCGGACCCTCAATTCACCTCTACAGAGCGGAAGATGTAAACAGACTTTTGTCCATTTATTACTGCCTACCTCCAATCCGATCATCTAAAAAAAAAAAAAAAAAAATAGAAGTCAATTCATCTCCTTCCATCTGGGCGGATTGGATTGGAGGGCCTATAGAGTAGCCATGGCCTTTCATCTGCCCGCTCCGCTCATTGTGGCCCGTGACTAGTTACCAAGTTGCTTAAGTGGCCCTCGCTCTTAAAAAGGTTGGGCACCCCTGATATAAAGGCAATAAGGAATCTGACTGTCTGTGGAGCAACAGTATAAAGGCAGTTGATGAATATGATTGGCTGTGGGGGAACATTATAAAGGCAGATGATAATAACGGATTGGCTGTGAGGGAACAGTATAAAGACAGTTGATTAATCTGATTGGCTGTAGGAGAACATTATAAAGGCAGATGATAAAACGGATTGGCTGTGGGGGAACAGTATAAAGACAGTTGATGAATCTGATTGGCTGTAGGAGAACATTATAAAGGCAGATGATAAAACGGATTGGCTGTGGGGGAACAGTATAAAGACAGTTGATGAATCTGATTGGCTGTGGGGCAGTAGAATAAAGTCAGATGATGGATCTGATTGGCTGTAAGGCAACAGTATAATGACGGATGATGACAGAACCATGTATTTGTCACCTACCTGTGAAACGTAACATGACTGTCTCTTTTAGAATTGTTAGAACACCCAAATGCTGCACAAGTGGTGGGCATTGTCCTCACTCCACCCCCTGTCTCCAGTCCATCATGTAGTAGTATTATTTCTCAGGAGTAATGGAATAAATCCTCATCCATTTCCAACATGGCCGCTGATGGCTTCAGCAGGGTCACGTGAGCAGAGCTTCGTCCCAGGCTCGAGTGACGTCATGATTTAAGGTAGACCGGAGTAATTGGATGGTGTGGCGGAGAAATGTGCAGTGTACAATCACCTCCCACCCGAGTAGAGCTGGTTCAGCAGGATCGTTAGAAATAGCAATCAGGTCAGCGAGGTTGTCTTGTAGAGGAATTGAGGCAAAGGTCTGTGCACATTGGACTTGTGTGGTAGAGCTGACAGACTGACAGAGGAGCTACAAGCCGGCTGACACTGTAAGTCATTCATTACTACACATCGCTAATTCCTCCCCATGTACGGATGGAATGATTTCTTGTATTTAGAGTATGAGAGCACATATTGTAATGAGCCAGGGCTAGTCTATGTATGATGGGCATGATGGGTACTGGAGGCTGATCGGATGGTGCTGAAGGGAGAGAGCTGATGCAATCATGAGCCCTACACTCATCATCTGTCACCCGAGCGGAGCCCCCGACCAATCACATAGTATTCCCTGACTTCTACAACCAATCACTCACTACTGCTAGAAACTTGGCAGCCAAGACTTCACAGACTCTTGTTTAGAAGAATACGGCTTCAAAAATAGATAATATGTTGTGTATGTATGATAGAAAAAGTCATCATTTTATTCCAATTCTTTCTGCATCAGTCTTTGACAACAACCTGCATCTCTTATAAAATTGCTAGATTGTACAATATTCAACACAATTATATTGTATGCAGCATGGAAAGTATCAGTAATGTATGTATATTATTATGAGCTATTGGAGATTACTTTTTCAAAAGCAAATAGGCTGTTTACTTTAGAAAGGAATTTTCCCAGAGCTTAGTAAATGGGGTGATGTTCTACTGACTTCCACCATCCAATCATATGCAAGCAAAATACTGTTTGTCTTTTTTTTTTTCTTTCTCCTTGCAAAGTGGTTATAAAGGTTGTATACATGAAGGTAAAAAAAACCTTCTGTGTCTTGGATTTACTATGTCTGAGAATCCACCGAGCCCTTCTTGTGTCTGGAATTAATCTACTAGCTGGCTATACTTATATTCTGTATACTGTATTATTTACTAGCTAGTATTGTCTTGTTGACATAGAAACTGCCTTTCTAGTTAAATAAAACATTTGAAAAAAAAAACTTCCGCCCCTTCCTTTAGTAAATCAACCCCAAAAAAGCTAATTTTGCCATTAGTAAATCCATCCCTTTGCAGATTACCTCTGATGTTCTTTTTAAAGTGGAGCTCTACCCAAATGGGGAAGTTCCGCTTTACGGGCCAGTTCACACTACATGCAGTCCAGTGCATTTTTTTTTTTTCTGCATTAAAAACACAAAAGTAGGTTATAAGGTTTCCAATGGCATAGTTCATACCAGTGTAATCAGTTTCAGGGCTTTCCAGTTCCAGAAAAAAAAAAGTACAACATGCTGCATTTTTCATGCACTGGACTGTACTGGAATGCAGTAAAACGCACCGTAATACACTGGAATGCATCAAAAATGCATCAAAAACACACCGGACACCAGTACAGTGAAAAAACAGGAAAGAAGAAGAAAAAAATATCTGAAATGCATCCGGAAATGCATCAAAAATGCACCAGAACGCATCAAAAACTTGCTTATGCAGAAACTCACCCAAAACAGATCTGGAGTGCATTTTTGTGGTGTGAACCAGCCCTAAGGCCTTCTCCCCAACTCCTGTTTGTCAAATAGAGCTTATGGGGAGTAGGGAGGGGGGAGTAGGTACCCAAGTTTGACAGGTACCCGCTTCCTCTTCCGCTTCAATCGCCTTAGGCGATTGGAAGTGATAGTTCACCTTCCCCCCTCCCAAAGTCTTCAGGTGCTGTGTATGAGCCACCTCTGTGATCAGCAAGTCAATGAGACTTGTCTGATCACAGATCAGAGTAATGGGCCAATTCCAGCCCCTTACCATGTGATCAGCTGTCAGACAATGACAGCTGATCACGTGATGTAAACAGAAGATCGCAATCAACGTTTTTGCGCGAGGAGAATAAAAAAAGCCGATTGCTGGCTTCTGTCAGAGGGACATCGGTCCCGCACACGGGCACCCACTGTTGCTAAGCAATGCCCACTAGTGCCACCTGCCAGTGCCACCTACCAGTGCATATCAGTACTGCCCATCAGTGCCACCTGCCAGTGCCACCTATCAATGCCCACCAGTGCCACCTATTAGTGCTGCCTATCAGTGCCGCCAATCAGTGCCACTTCTCCGAGCCCATCAGTACAGCCTCACCAGCGCACATCAATGAAGGAGAACAATTATCTGTTTGCAAAATTTTATAACAAACTATGAAACTGTTTTTTTTTTTTTTTTTTTTTTATACCAAATTTTTGGTCTTTTTTCATTTTTTTTTTTGCAAAAAGATGAAAAACCCAGCCGTGATTAAATGCCACCAAAAGAAAACTCTATTTTTGTGGGAAAAAAAATTATAAAAATTTAATTCGGGTACAGTGTCGCAATTGTCATTCAAAGAGTGACAGCAAAGAAAGCTGAAAATTGGCCTGGGCAGGAAGGGGGTCAAAGTGCCCAGTAAGCAAGTGGTTAAGTCCTATAACAAACATCTTAAAATATTATGAACAAATGCCATTGTTCCAACAGGCTTCAGTGACTTGGCATTTGAAATGAAATGCAACTAATATTTTGAGTTTGTCCCTTGAAATATAATTACCAGTTCCTTAGCAGATATGTTTGTGATTAGAATAATATCTAAAGGAATTAAATTTTTTTTTTTGAGAGTCTCTCAATAAAATGTTAGTTTTCTGGCACCTAGTGTGTTGGGTATTTTAGGAGAGACCCAAGGTTTTCAAAGCTGCACTTTGCACAGGAAAGGGTTTATCATATCTAGTATGGAAATAATGGAATGCAGACGCACCACATAACATGCTTGAGGGTAGAAAAAAACCTTGGATGTCTGGCACACTACCCAACATTTAAACTGGCACAGTTCCAGCTCTGGCAGATGTGTATTTGGCAAAACAAAAAGTTAGTGCAGTCTACAGTAATTTTTAAAATAATGTTTTTTTTTTAATTTTTTAATTAAAATTGTATTAAATTTCACATTCCTTAAACATGTGTTTATCTTCCTTCATTTATTCCCTCTACCTCCTCTTTTTTCAGATTCACATTATCTCAGAGTATTTCTTTGTATTCTTAAACTCTTTCCATCCTTTCCAAGTATTTGAACATTTTTCTGTTCTATCTTCTCCGTAATGACACCATGTTTTCCATGTTATTTATAAATTGCCAATGTTTTGGGATCAGGTGTTTTGCTGCATTTATTAAATGTGGTATTATCGTTCTCTTATATTGTTTTATTGTAGGTTTGGTATTATTTACTAAATAGGTTTCTGGATTTTTAGTTTTATATCTACTCCTGTAATTTCTTGGATCCAGATATGCCTTCGCTTCTGTGCGCGAGCTCGGCGGGACGAGGCACTTTTAATTTTTTTTTTCTTATTTATTTTACTTTTTATTTTGACACTGTGTTTTAAAAAAAAAAAAAAAAAAGTTTTGGGGTCACTTTTATTCATATTACAAGGAATGGAAACCCTTGTAATATAAAAAAAAAGCATGACAGGACCTTTTAAATAGGAGATCTGGGGTCAAAAAGACCCCAGAAAAGACTAAAATTCAATAAAAAAGTAGTTTGAAAAAAATAAATTCTTCTTTAGAGCATTGGGCGGAAGTGACGTTTGACGTCGCTTCTGCCAGTCAATGCTATGGGGCCGGGTGCCATCTTCCCCTCACTCGGCAGCAAGCCAAACAGGAGAGAGGACCCGATCGTCTCCGCCTCTACCGATGGCTCCAGTAAGAGGCGGAGACCACAGGAGCACGGCAATCCCGCCCCCGATAAAAGTGATCTTGTGGCGAATCTGCCGCTGAGACCGCTTTTATCTGAAAGCAGACCGCTCACTGAAAAAGAGGATACTGGGGTTATGGCAGCGATCTGCTGCCATAACGGTATTCATCTTAAAACAGCTGACGTATAACGACGTCGGGCGGTCCGTAAATGGTTAAGAGACTTCATTGTAAATTTATTTCAAGATCAAATCAATTTTATTTTGATCCGTTGTCGCAGGGCCCTTACATGGCATGGGGCCCATAGGCTTCTGCCTGCTTGGTAATCTAGCACTGTCTGCAGGAGCCTGACATTGCACCCGCCATCTACTGTTCACTGCTGCAATGCTCTGCAGGCTCCTTTGGGAAAAAAATGATGTACAATTTTTTTTTCTTCAAAAATATGTGCTCTCATTATTTTTTCCCTGAACGTGAACTTATCTTTAGGCTGGATTCACAATTATGCGAAATTGGATGTGGGTTTCCCCGCATCCAATTCGCATTGCAGTAGATGTGACTGGCTCTCTATGGAGCCGGTTCACACATCTCCGCATCGGCTCCGGTACGAATTGCACAGGTGCCCTATGTGTCTTTTGGTCCATTTCAGGTCCAAATTCAGCCAAAAAATGTGGGCTGAAATCAGGCCTGAAATGGTGAATGGAGACACACCAGACCCCTGCTGTGAGCTGCTGTGTATTCTAGTGTGAACCCAGCCTTAAATGAGTTATAAACCTTTGCGGAATGCATTGAGGTGCCAAACCTCTTGTAGTGCACCAGCCCCCAGAGCCCCCCTTTTACTTACCTGAGTCTGATCGTTCCTGTGACGGGGATGAGCACACACGCTCCAGCTAGTGTCTTGGGTCCTGATTGGATAGATTGATAGCAGCGCAGTCATTAGCTCCCGCTGCTGTCAATTAAATCCAATGATGCGGGAGCTGGGGGTGGAGCCGAGTCCTGCTGTCTGTGTCAATGGACGGCAGCAGCAGGACTCGGGAGCGCGCCCTCACAGGTGCCCTGATGGAGAGTGCTTATCAGAAGGGGCACTCGAGAAGAATAGGCTGTTCACTCCACAAGGGAATTTTAACTCTGCAAGGAATTTTTTCCCTTAGTTTAGTGAATGAGATGAAGCTCTGTTGATTTCCATCATCCAATCATGTGCAAGCAAAAATACTTTTCTTTTCCGTGCGTGTGAATACTTGTTTCCGTGCGTGTGAAAATTGTATGTCACTCTCACGGTGCCATTAATTCTTAAATGCAGCCAGCAGACAAGACAAATGCACGTGAAAAAAAAACATGCAAAGCTTTATGCCTGGAAGAGTTTGGGAGCTTATTCGGCATATTTGTCACGTATAGGCGGCCCATTCAAGTGAACGGGCTGTCCTATGCACGAATCGCAAAAAAAAAAAAAAAAGCACTAGGTGTGAATGGGACTCAAGGGAAAATTCCCTTGCTGAGTGAAAATAACCTTGCAAAGTGAACAGTCTATTTGCCTTTAGTAAATCGACCCCATAGATAACCTGGGAACATATCCTTTTATTAGTCTATATGGAGCTTACTCATATACAGAAAGTTATGTAACATGTATACTGTATATATCAGTAAAGATTAAAGGTTAAAAGTCCATGTTACATTAGCTGCACTTGCTAAAATCATGTTGAGTTTATGTAACATCCTAAAGGTTATGTAACATCCTATATTTTGGATTTTTCACAATTGTTATTTCTTATCAAGTTTATTTTACTTAAATGAATAAAAAAAATGTCTTTTTACATTTGCAAAGAAAAATATTTTCCTTGCAGGAATATAATGCTTACTTTTCATGACCTTCTACTGTCGGCAATGTCCACGGAGGGGAAAAATGAAGAGATTATGTCATATAAGCCAGTAACTCTCACAGCACATGCACTGTAGATGTAAGAAAAGCAAACATCGCTGTTACACAATGCAAACATCTGGTACATTGCACCAACCCTGCAGATATTCAGTTATGAAATAGGAAAAATACAGTACTAGAAAGTCATCATACATTGGAACGCCTATATTTGTGCCATTTTATTTTTCTTTATGCAATAGCATTTTAAACCCAGCTGTTGAAAACATTAATGATAAGTGTAATCAAATTGTAAATGCTTTAGGCTTCCTGTATAAAAAAAAAGACTTAAGAAAAAATGGGGGTTATTTACTAAAGGAAAATCCACTTTGCACTGAAAGTGCACTTGGCAGTAAAGTCGCTGTAGATCCGAGTGGGACATGCGAGGAAAATAAAAAACAGCATTTTAGCTTGCACATGATTGGATGATAAAATCAGCAGAACTTCCACTCATTTCAGATCTACCCCTTCGATTTAGAGCGACTGCACTTCCAAGTGCACTTGCAGTGCAAAGTGGATTTGCCTTTCGTAAATAACCCCCAATGTTTTGACTACCCTAAGTGTCGGTTCACACTACAACGACTTGGGATCCGACTTGTCAGCCCTCAAGTCGCCCCAAGTCGCTTGACTTTAGGAATTACATTATAGTTAATGAAAGCCATCTTAATGTACACTACTGAAGTCGTTCCGACTTCAGAAAAGGTTCCTGTGTACTTCTTTAATCTGACTTCTAGGCGACTTGTACCTATAAAATTCAATGGAAGTCGCCTCCAAGTCGGATCTCCATCTATATTGAATCGACTTTACAGGAAAAGAAATGACAGTACCTGCCCACGAGAATGTGTTTCCAGCTCGATCCCATTGCGCTGGTTCTCGGCGACAGGGTACTGTACATCTTGCGCTGGCTGCAACAGGAAAAACACATTTTCCTACTGCAGCGAGCACGAGAAAGAAGTGACAATGTTGCCTCTCTAATAATAAAAACTGGCATGGGTTCCCCTCCAAGGGCATTACCAGGCCCTTAGGGCTGGTATGGATTTTAAGGGGAACCACCCAAGCCGGAAAAACTGCGTGGGGGTCCCCCAAAATCCATACCAGACCCTTATCCGAGCATGCAGCCCGGCCAGTCAGGAAAGGGGGCGGGGATGAGCGAGCGCCCCCCCCCCCAAACCGTACCAGGCCTCATGCCCTCAACATGGGGGGTGGGTGCTTTGGGGAAGGGGGTGCCATGCGGCCCCCCCACCCCGAAGCACCTTGTCCCCATTTTGATGAGGACAAGGGCCCCTTCCCAACAACCCTGGCCATTGGTTGTCGGGGTCTGCGGGCGGGGGGCTTATTTGAATCCAGGAGCCCCCTTTAATAAGGGGGTCCCCAGATCCCGGCCCCCACCCTATGTGAATGGGGTACATCGTACCCCTACCCATTCACCTGGGGATAAAAAAACACACTAGACAGGTTTTTAAAGTAATTTATTAGGCAGCTCCAGTGGTCTCTTCTGACTTCGGGGTTCTCTTCCGACTCCTCCGCTCTCTCCGGCCTCTTCTCCCGGTCTCTGGTTCTTCTCCCACTCTCCGGTTCTTCTGCCGAGCTCCTCCCCTATCTTCTGTCCGCTCTTTTACTAGCGTTGGCCCGGTCTTTTCCATCATCTTCTTCCCTGTTCTCTTCTTCCGATATTGACACAACGATCTCTCTCGCTGTAATGCTGTGTGCCGGTGAGCAATGACTTATATAGGCATGGGGCATGGTCACCGGGTGATGTCACTTGGTGACCCCGCCCCTTATGATGTCACAGTTTTGGGGCATGCTGTGGACTGTGATGTTTTTTTTGGCATATGGGGTTCCCCTTAAAATCCATACCAGACCTAAGGGCCTGGTATGCTCTTGGAGGGGAACCCATGCTGTTTTTTTATTTAAAATTTGGCGTGGAGAACTCCCTCATGATTCATACCAAACACAGTGCCTGGTATTGGCAGGGATCCAAATCGGATCCCCGCACCAGTGTGAACCCGGCCTCAATGTCAGCAATGCTTGTTGCTCATTGGGAAAGGAAAATTTTTTTTTTCCTTTGCCGATGAGCGAGCCAGCTCGGCGCTGTCTCCCGCAACGGGGCTCGCAAGGTGTCAATCTCGCCGATAAAAGCGGTGAGATTGACACAATATTGCGGTTTGGGAGGGAGGCAAACCCCTCCCTCCCAGAGAGCTGATTATTCTGTGATTGGCCACAGCCAAAGTCGCCTGGCCTGGGGACGACTTGAAGTCATGTTGTAAGTCGCGTTGAAGTTGCCTCCAAGTCGCCTTGCAAAGCCGCGCTGTAAGTCGTGTTGCCCCAGTGTGAACCAACCCTAACAATTAACTACCCAGAGACATATGGGGGGTGTTTACTAAAAATGGAGCACTCAGGATCTGCTACAGCTGTGAATGGTAGCCAATCAGCTTCTAACTTCAGCTTGTTCAATTAAGCTTTGACAATGTCAATAAAACCTGGAAGCTGATTGGTTTTGTTTCCAATGATTTTTATTAACCACTTCCCGACCGCCCCATGTAGATATACGTCGGCAGAATGGCACGTACAGGCAGAATCACGTACCTGTACGTGCCATTCTTCAGGTGGTTGGGGGGTCCGATCGGACCCCCCTCCGCCGGCGGGGACGGTCGGGATCGTGTCAGGAGCGATCCGGGACGAGGGGACGGCCAGTGGTTTCTGGCCACCCCCTCGCGATCGCTCCTGGCCAATGAAAAGCTTCCCCTTCCTGTCTATTGTATAGACAGGAAGGCGGAAGTGATGTCACGCTCGGTGCGCCGGTCTATGTGACCGGAGACGCCGAGCTGTCAACACACACAGGTTAGTGCACAACAGTACACTGACACCAGTACAGTTAGGCACATATTCCACCCCCCTGTCACCCCCTGATCACCCCCCAGATCACCCCCTCCCCCCCCAGTCACAGTGTCACTAATTGCAGTGATCATTTTTTTACTGATCACTGCATTTAGTGTCAGTGTGACTGTAATAACTGTCAGGGCAGTTAGTTTTAGGTCCAAGGTAGCCCCCTACCCCCCCCTAATAAAGGTTTAACCCCTTGATTGCCCCCCAGGTAACCCTTTCACCCCCTTTTGCCAGTGTCACTAAGCGATCGTTTTTCTGATCGCTGTATTAGTGTCACTGCTGTCGCTAGGTAACCATTTTTTTTTTTAGGTAACCGCCATGTTTATATAGGTTCATAAATAGTTTTATAGGTCAGGTACCCCCATATTACAACCTAAATAAAGGTTTTAACCCCTTGATTGCCCCTAGAGTTAACCCTTTCACCAGTGATCACTGTATAACTGTCACTGGTGACGCTGGTTAGCCAGTTAGTTATTTCGTTATTTAGGTTCCCCGTCAGGTTTTTATATAGCGTCAGGTACCCCCATATATTACCTAATAAAGGTTTTAACCCCCTGATTGCCCCTAGTTAACCCTTTCACCCCCTTTTGCCAGTGTCACTAAGCGATCGTTTTTCTGATCGCTGCATTAGTGTCGCTAGGTAACCATTTTTTTTTTTTTTAGGTAACCGCCATGTTTATATAGGTTCATAAATAGGTTTATAGGTCAGGTACCCCCATATTACAACCTAAATAAAGGTTTTAACCCCCTGATTGCCCCTAGAGTTAACCCTTTCACCAGTGATCACTGTATAACTGTCACTGGTGACGCTGGTTAGCCAGTTAGTTATTTCGTTATTTAGGTTCCCCGTCAGGTTTTTATATAGCGTCAGGTACCCCCATATATTACCTAATAAAGGTTTAACCCCCTGATTGCCCCTAGTTAACCCTTTCACCCCCTTTTGCCAGTGTCACTAAGCGATCGTTTTTCTGATCGCTGCATTAGTGTCGCTAGGTAACCAGTTTTTTTTTGTATTACTGTTACGGGTGACGCTGGTTAGTTAGCTTGTTTTTTATACTGTCAGGGCACCCGCCATTTATTACCCAATAACGGTTTAACCCCCTGATCGCCCGGCGGGTGATATCAATTAGGTTTTAGGGTCAAATAAGGTCTGCGTCGCCCCAGGTTAGTGCCAGTACCGCAAACACCCACGCACAAAGCATACACCTCCCTTAGTGGCACAGTATCTGAACAGATCAATATCTGATCTGATCAGATCTATACTAGCGTCCCAGCAGTTTAGGGTTCCAAAAAAAAACGCATTGTTAGCGGGATCAGCCCAGATACCTGCTAGCACCTGCGTTTTCCCCCTCCGCCCAGCCCACCCAAGTGCAGTATCGATCGATCACTGTCACTTACAAAACACTAAGCACACATAACTGCAGCGTTCGCAGAGTCAGGCCTGATCCCTGCGATCGCTAACAGTTTTTTTGTGGTAGCGTTTTGATTCAGTCGCTTCAGTCAGGAGCTTTTTTACCTGTGAATCTCAAAAAAATAAAATAGTTGTCGTTTTATTGTTCTCTCTCTCACTCTATTCTCTCTCTATTGTTGCTCTTTTTTTACTCCATTCTATTCTGCAATGTTTTATTATGTTTTATCATGTTTTATCATGCTTGCTTTTCAGGTATGTAATTTTGTTTACTGTGTTTTAGTGTTAAGCATTTTTTTGTTTTCAGGTGCGCCATTCAGTTGCAACGCGGATTTATTTATCTTGACAGCAACAGCGTTTGCTCCCACGATACATAAAGACGCGACTCCAACACTGTAGGAGGTGATTTCACCACCACAGTTAAAAAAAAGAGCATATATGCCGAAGCATGGGGGCAGCAGGGGGGGGGGAGGAGCGATTGGCTCCTAATGCCACGTACATACGGTCGAAATTCCGACCGTGTGTACACGGCATAACTTTTGCGGGAGGATGCCCCCATGCATCGGCATATATAAATGGTGCATGTATGCCCATCATTAGAAGTGGGTGGATGAAGGGAGGTATTCTAATGGTGGGCATACCCACCAATCAATCTCTTTTTTTCGTTCAGCCAAGAGGCTGCATGAAAAAAAAAAGATTACAATATATGTCCAGTATGTTGCTGGACTTTGAATGGTTATACCAGAATGATGCCTGCAGGTTTAGGTATCATCTTGGTATCATTCTTTTCAGCCAGTGATCGGCTTTCATGTAAAAGCAATTCTAGCGGGTAATTAGCCTCTAGACTGCTTTTACAAGCAGTGGGAGGGAATGTCCCCCCTCCCGGATATAAACCGCGCCATTGGGAAATTGGGAAAGCATTTTATCACACCAATCTTGGTGTGGTCAGATGCTTTGAGGGCAGAGGAAAGATCTAGGGTCTAATAGACCCCAATTTTTTCAAAAAAAGAGTACCTGTCACTGCCTATTGCTATCATAGGGGATATTTACATTCCCTGAGATAACAATAAAAATCATAACAAAGAAAAAAAATGGAAGGAACAGTTTAAAAATAAAATAAAAAAGCTAAATAAAAAAAAAAAAAAACCAAAAAAAAAAAAAAAGCACCCCTGCCCCCCCTTCTCTTGCGCAAAGGCGTACACAAGCGTTGGTCTGGCGTCATATGTAAACAGCAATTGCACCATGCATGTGAGGTATCACCGCGAAGGTCAGATCGAGGGCAGTAATTTTAGCAGTAGACCTCCTCCGTGAATCTAATGTGGTATCATGTAAAGGCTTTTAAAGGCTTTTAAAAATGTATGTAGTTTGTCGCCACTGCGTGTTTGTGCGCAATTTTAAAGCATGTCGTGTTTGGTATCCATGTACTCGGCCTAAGATCATATTTTTTATTTCATCAAAAATTTGAGCAATATAGTGTGTTTTAGTGCATTAAAATAAAAAAAAGTGTATTTTTTCCACAAAAAATGCGTTTGAAAAATCGCTGCGCAAATACTGTGTGGAAAAAAAAAATGCAACACCCACCATTTTAATCTGTAGGGCCTTTGCTTTAACATTATATATAGTGTTTGGGGGTTCAACGTAATTTTCTTGCAAAAAAAAAAATGTTTTCATGTAAACAAAAAGTGTCAGAAAGGGCTTTGTCTACAAGTGGTTAGAAGAGTGGGTGACGTGTGACATAGGCTTCTAAATGTTGTGCATAAAATGCCAGGACAGTTCAAACCCCCCCCAAATGACCCCATTTTGGAAAGTAGACACCCCAAGCTATTTGATGAGAGCAATGTTGAGCCCATTAAATATTTTTTTTTTTTGTCCCAAGAGATTGAATAATGAAAAAAAAAATATATATATATTTTTTTTACAAAAAGTTGTCACTAAATGATATATTGCTCAAACATGTCATGGGCATATGTAGAAATACACCCCAAAATACATTCTGTTGCTTCTCCTGAGTACGGGGATACCACATGTGTGGGACTTTTTGGGAGCCTAGCTGCGTACGGAACCCCAAAAACCAATCACCGCCTTCAGGCTTTCTAAGGGTGTAATTTTTTTATTTCACTTCTCACTGCCAATCACAGTTTCGGAGGCCATGGAATGCCCAGATGGCATAAAACCCCCCAAAATGACCCCATTTTGGAAAGTAGACACCCCAAGCTATTTGCTGAGAGGTATTGTGAGTATTTTGCAGATGTCGCTTTTTGTCACAAAGTTTTGAAAATTGAAAAAAGAAAAAAAAATTTTTTTTTTCTTTACTTTCTTCATTTTCAAAAACAAATGAGAGCTGTAAAATACTCACCATGCCTCTCAACAAATAGCTTGGGGTGTCTACTTTCCAAAATGGGGTCATTTGGGGGGGTTTTGTGCTATTTTGGCATTTTATGGCCTTCGAAACTGTGATAGGTAGTGAGGAGTGAAATCAAAAATTTGCACCCTTAGAAATCCTGAAGGCGGTGCTTGGGTTTCGGGGCCCCGTACGCGGCTAGGCTCCCAAAAAGTCCCACACATGTGGTATCCCCATACTCAGGAGAAGCAGCAAAATGTATTTTGGGGTGCAATTCCACATATAACTATGGCATGTGTGAGCAATATATCATTTAGTGACAACTTTTTGAAAAAAAGAAAAATCTTTTTTATTTTTGTCTTTATTCAATCACTTGGGACTAAAAAAAAAAATATTCAATGGGCTCAACATGCCTCTCAGCAAATAGCTTGGGGTGTCTACTTTCCAAAATGGGGTCATTTGGGGGGGTTTGTACTTCTCTGCCATTTTAGCACCTCAAGAAATGAAATAGGCAGTCATAAATTAAAAGCGGTGTAAATTCCAGAAAATGTACTCTAGTTTGTAGACGCTATAACTTTTGCGCAAACCAATAAATATACGCTTATTGGCATTTTTTTTTACTAAAGACATGTGGCTGAATACATTTTGGCCCAAATGTTTGACTAAAATTGAGTTTATTAGATTTTTTTTATAACAAAAAGTAGAAAATCTCTTTTTTTTTCAAAATTTTCGCTCTTTTTCCGTTTATATCACAAAAAATAAAAATCACAGAGGCAATCAAATACCATCAAAAGAAAGCTCTATTTGTGGGAAGAAAAGGACGCAAATTTCGTTTGGTTACAAAATTGCATGACCGCGCAATTACCAGTTAAAGTAGTGCAGTGCGAAATTGAAAAAAGACCTCTGGTCCTTTGGCTGCCAAATGGTCCGGGGCTGAAGTGGTTAAAGGGTAACTCCACTTTCGTGGGGAAAAAAAATAGCAGATAAAGAAAAAATAATATAGCGCATATAATTGCGACACTAATCATATTGTAATTGAATGTTATTAAAAATTACCTTTCCATTTCAATCTGCAGCTCTGTAATTTTCTGAGAATGCAATATGGCTACCTGGAGTTGTTTTGTACACAGAGGAGGTTTACGAAAGGCAAATCCACTTTGCACTACAAGTGCACTTGGAAGTGCAGTTGCTCTAAATCTAAGGGGTAGATCTGAAATAAGTGGAAGCTCTGCTGATTTTATCATCCAATCATGTGCAAACTAAAATGCTGTTTTTTATTTTCCTTGCATGTCCCCCTCAGATCTACAGCGACTTTACTTCTGAGTGCACTTGCAGTGCAAAGTGGATTTTCCTTTAGTAAATAACCCCCAGAGTGTGTACTGACCACTCCCCAGAAACATAATTTCCTGCTTGTGTGATTGGCTCACCAATTTTCACTACTTTTTATTTTCTCCTCTTTTCCTCCACCTATAACTGTCCTTCACAGCAAGGAGCACTTGGAACGGCAATGAATGTCAAACAAAACCTAAGAAAATTCCCAGCTCAACTCACCAGCCAGCCTACAACCAACCAAATTATCCTGTCTAACGATTTGCTTTGTAAACAGGAGTTTAGTAAGCACACATTTGCAAATACATGCGTAAGCTGCAGAGGCCATTCTACGGCACCCCAGTATTATCTGCAGTCCTAACTGTACATTTATAAGAAGCCTTCATAGTAGAAGCACAACTTGAGCTTACAGAAGATTAATTTTTTTTCCTCCCGTCAGCTATATGAAGCCACAGGGTAACCAAAGGAAGGTAAGTATATGCAGCTGAGATGGGGGGCATTAAAATGAACCAGTTGCTTTGCCCTGCATGGCAAATTATTGTTTTGTACAGGGCAGAATGGAGGCATAGGCAGTCCAGCATCTGTGACATGGTTTACAGTATGCCCCTTAAAGTGGTTGTAAACCCTTACAGACCACTTTGACCTACAGGTAAGCCTAGATTAAGGCTTACCTGCAGGTGCAAGAAATATCTCCTTAACCTACACTGATAAGATATTTTCCAAAAACCGGGCGCCGATGTCTACGGCACTTGCGCAGGCGCACTGAGCGCACCGCAAGTGAAGGCGAAGATGCCGTCAATGACGGCTCCCGCGCGCATGCGCCAGATTGATGTCATCGCAGCTCCGGCCAGTCACAGCGTCGGAGCCGTGATACACGGAAGTCACTCCGGGTATCATGGCGGAGACGGAGAAGGTGGCTGTGGGGGCTTCGATCTCAGGTAAGTAATTCATAATGAGCTAGTATGCTATGCATGCTAGCTCATTATGCCTTTGCCTTGCAGGGTGTCATATTTTTAATTTTTTTTTACTTTACTTCCCCTTTAACAGAAATTGTTCAAAAGCACTGCTATAGATATAGTGATTTCTCATTCAAATACATCCATAAGTAAATCATCCTTAAAATGTTATTCTGTACATACAGTATGTATGTAAAAGTTTAACCTTCTGAGCTGAATTGATATTTTTTCACTGTTTTCTCTTACAGACAGCCAATTAGAACATTTGCATACATATCAGGTAAAATAAATATATTTAATTTGCACAGAATAAGCAAACAAATGGTGAAAGACTATGGTTATGTACTGTATATGTCTACAAATCAGTCATCATGAAGCCAACCCCCCTTTTATTTATTTTTTTTTTTTTTAAGTAGTAAGGGGTTAGAGCCTCTGTCAGTTTATTTTTTGCTGTCTGCACCATTGGGAACATTTCCTTTCACTTCATGTCCCAGAGATGCAATAGAAAGTTAGTAGATATCTGCCCACCTCTTGTTCTTGGAACACCTGTAAAAAGTTGCATTATCCCTCACGTGTTGACAGTACAACAGAGTGGTGAATCTGCCCAATGGGGACAAATAGTGTTGTTGCAGGGGAATCCACCAGGAGAATACAGTGATTATTGCTAGTGGCTAGAGATGATCGCAAGTAAAATCCGTCAGGCTGGTTGTACCCAAGTTGATTGATCGATCAACTTGGTACACCCAGCCTGCCCTTACACGGTTCGAATCTTGGCCGGTTGCTACTGAACCGGCCGAGATTCGAACCGTCTATGGCATGTGTTACTCTTGCGTTCATATGTCACATGTCTGGTTGTCCAATCAAAGTTGTTGTTACTCCCAACTGAATTACTCGGAAAACTGTCTTCTAGCATTCCGTGAAGTGTGATATACTATATGTTTGTTTAGTGCGATTGGTAACTTGTACTGTTTGCTAAAACCAATAAAAAAATCATGACAAGATAAAAATAGGTTCAGATATAAAATCTGGCTGATTACACATATCATGCTGATAGCTGACACCCCTGGTTGACCCTTTTCTGATGATTGAACAAGTTGGATGTGTTCAGCCCACCTGCCCATGGATGTGCGCAGTCTATTGTATTAGGGTGTGCACCCCAAAGCTCAAACACGCGTGCATATGTGTAATATATACACACACACTCTTATAAATAAATGTAAAAAACATTTTAAAATATATTAAAACATGGACGATGTTAGTAGAGCAGTGGACGTATCAGTGGGGCAGAGGTTGGTGCCAGTAGTATTTTATTTTTGTATTATCTTTTACAATTTTTTTTAGGAGCCCCATTGGGTGTCTTTGGTGAAATATCAGCAGGGGGAATCTGCGCCGCATGTGGTAATTAGGGTGTGCCCGGGCACACCCGGCACATCCCCTGTCACGCCTATGCACCTGCCACGGTTTCCCCTAGAATTAGGCGTGTCAGGGATGTCAGTAATTATTTCCCTAGCTACTCTGTAGACACATATATGCTCGCAGCAGATCTAAGAATAAACGTTAAGGGGAAGATCATACAAAATGTTTTTTTTTCAGAAGTAACACCCACACATCCTACCACTAATAGTTACAGTCAGTTTTGGAATATATTCCAATTCTTACTGCCAACTATATGACTATTAAAAATTACCAGTCTTCTGTATTTTCCCCGTTTGACCCATTTGTTAACACCATTGGGTTTCATTTACTAAAACTGGCAAGTGCAAAATCTGGTGCAGCCGTGCATGGTAGCCAATCAGCTTCTAAATTCAGTTTGTTCAATTAAGCTTTGACAGAAAAAATGGCAGCTGATAGGTTTCTATGCAAAGCTGCACCAGATTTTGCACTCTTAAATTTTACTAAATCAACCGCAATCTGCTTATCTACCACCACTTTGTTTCCAAACTGTAATCCTTTAAAGCCCATTGAACACCAGCTAAATACTTTTCAGGTACACCAAAATGAAAAGTGTACAAAGCCTTACAGTTCATTTTCTTTAGAAAGCAGCCAGAGCCTTAGTAGAAAAGCGAGGGAAATAGATAAAAACAGAGGGCACACTGGCTTAGTGCATTAACCAGCTACAATTTTATTATAGATAAAATATAAAATATAGCTACTCACAAACATTGATAGCGAAAGCACTCATCCAGCCACTGTGTGTAGCTACAATTTCCCAGCTTTCCCGAAGCCTCTAGCTTCAGGAGGACCTCACCAGGGTCCTTGCTGGTTGACGCGTTTCGAAGGTATGTCCTTCTTCATCAGAGCCCATAGTAGAAAAGCCTTTCACCATCCATAGTTGTGCAGTCATCAAAGCTTGTGCTCGCTCCTGATAGGAGAGCTGTAGATCTGACTCAGGAAATGTGTTGGACCCCCCTCAAGAGAGATCACTGCTTTCACACAAAAGAGCAAGCGTCCTCTGCAGCATGCTGGTAGGGGACAGGCTGCTTTCTAAAGAAATTGAACTTTAAGAATTTGCACACTTTTAATACACCTAGAATACACATTTATTGACTTAATGATCCCTGTCACTGCTGGGTCACTTATAAACAACACCCATGCTATGCTGTAAAAGAAAATATATCGTACAGTGTATGTGTGTGTATATATATATATATATATATATATATATATATATATATATATATATGTATATATTTGTTGTGCTTACTCACTAGCCCTGAAGAGGGGGGAGTCCATTCCCCTGAAACATGTTGGCTTGGTGTACATGTTTATACTTTTAAACATCAACCATACATCAAAGTTGCAGTTTTTTAGACACCAGGCACTCCTTCTATCCTATCCAAGGCTTCCTTCTGAAATGCCCATAAGGCCATATCGGAAAGGTAGCAGCCCAAGCCCCCAAGAGGGTCCACCACCACCATTCACCATTGGGCATGACCTACTGGAAGGGACCATCGACTGACCCACCCACGACCATCGACTGATCCAGTCAGTCCAGCGTAGTCTCCAGCACAAACCATATTCTTTCTATTCAACACTTCTGGGTTTGTGGAATACCTGCTCCCCAGTTGCATGCAGTGGTTCCTCCTGCCAGCGTGTACATCCTGTAGTCACATGTTACTTCTTTTACACATGCTTTGCTTTTAAAGTGTGGGCTTTGTTTACAAGTTATACTGTGGTAACAGAGTCCCTTTAAATCAACTACAATTTACAAAGAACTACTTCAAATTAAAAGTCCAGTTAGACTTTAATTTGGACCCTTTGAGCTACTTAAAGTTGACAACCAGTACATGATATTTTTCAGTTATTAAATAACTTCTTTAATTAAATTCAAATGCTGTATTTATTGGCATATAACATGCACTTTTCCACCCTGAAAATCGGGTGCAAATAGCGGGTGCGTGTTATACGCCAATACTTCCAATTTAGCTACCCCGGAGGGGACAAGGACGGGGGGGGGGGTTTGGCAGGGGCCGGGATGAGCGCTGTCAGATTACATTCAGTGAGACTCTCCTGTTTACTTGGCGGCCTCTGTAATAGGAAGTCCCGTCTCCTGGGCCACCATTGGACCACTGTTTTGTCTATCATAGGAGATTCTCACTGTATGTATTCTGTCGTCACTCATCCCGCCCCCCTCCCTGTCCCCTCTAGGCTGCAGATGGGCATCGATCAGGCTCCACTGATGGCAATGTTGAGGCTGCTGCATCGAAGGCAATGGTGAGGCTGCTGCATTGATGGCAATGGTGAGGCTGCAGATGGGCATCGATCAGGCTACATTGATGGCAATGGTGAGGCTGCAGATGGGCATTGATCAGGCTGCATTGATGGCAATGGTGAGGCTGCAGATGGGCATTGATCAGGCTGCATTGATGGCAATGGTGAGGTTGCAG
Source organism: Lithobates sylvaticus (assembly GCA_028564925.1). Taxonomy (NCBI): domain Eukaryota; kingdom Metazoa; phylum Chordata; class Amphibia; order Anura; family Ranidae; genus Lithobates; species Lithobates sylvaticus. The sequence continues at coordinate 377,794,906 of CM053027.1, read as the reverse complement.
ATTAGCACTGACCCTTATTTTGCTTAAAAGTTCCTTATTTAAAATGTAAGCTTTTTTCCTGAAACTTCCCTTTTAAAATGAATGTGCGTGTTATATGCCGATAAATACGGTATATACCGTATCTTTTTTTAATGCTTATCCTGCTGTTTCATTTCAGGAGGGTGCACCACAGTATGTCTTCCCTGTCACAGCTGAAAGAACTCTTCCGTAAGGCAGATGCGGTCTGCTTTGATGTGGATAGCACCGTTATTAAGGAAGAGGGCATAGATGAGCTGGCAAAGTTCTGTGGTGTGGGAGATGCAGTGGCAGAGATGTAAGTATATTTTCCCAACTAGAACCTTCATAAATGTCAGTTCATATGCATTTCAGTGTCTTTGCATCTAGGATGTGCTAACTTTTGGTATTAGAGCTTTTTAGGACATAAGCATACCTCATTTCATACCATTTTTTCCTTACCAATAACCATTGCTACATGGATTAATGTACCCCTGCTAAAAAAAAAGGGATAATAAGATTACACAGGAAAGTCAGTAACCATATAAATTATCTGAGGAAAATCCTAATAATATCCTATTACAGGAGGAGCAATATTCAAATACTCTAACAGCACTGACATTAACAGACACAAGAGAAAAGCACCCAATGGGGGTTTAAAGCTGAACTGCAGGAATTCGGCTACTTAGTAAAATGAGCTGGCTTACCACAAGTTAAGTCCAACAAGGTGCAGCTGACAATTTTATAGAGCACTGGAAGGATAGCTATTGCTACAGTCTGGTGCTCTAAGAGGAGAGAAGTTGTCTTCTCACACACAGAAGCTCTGACCGCCACTCCCCTCTGACACCCATTCACAGAATACTTTGTATTTTGTGAATGACTTCACATGATAAAAAGTACTCTGTGATTGGACGAAGGGTGGGGAGGAGCAGGCACAGCAGCTGCATGTGGCTCTACAGCTGAAGGAGCTGGGGCCAGAAGGTCCAGCATTGGAGCTCCGGAGATGTAGTGATAGCTAACTTTCCAGAGCAACATAAAACTGATGTAAAATAAAGAGACAATTCCATGAGATGACAAGCACCTTGTTGAACTTAAAGGGGAACTTCAGTCATTTTTTGATCTTTCTATCTATTAAATTCTCTGCCCTTAACTTTGGATAGTAAAAAAAATGTTTCTGCCACTAAATACCTTATACAGCCCATGTCCTGTTTCTTGTCTGTTAAAAAGGCCTAGGCTTATGACATCATGCACAGTTCTCTCTCTCACTCTTGTGAAAGTTTGCCAGGAAGGGAGGGGGATGAGTCATACGAGGGCCAATGAGAGCTGCAGAGCTGTAGGTGTGCCTCTGTGTAAATCCAGGAAGTGAACAGGCAGCAGCTTCAGCTGCCCACAGTTAAAATGGATGCAGCCAGACTCAGTGGAGGGAGATTTCTGCAGCATATTTGGCAAGTACAGAATCACAGTATATATAAAATAATATGCAAAGTGGTTGGAGGGAAGCTTCAGAATGGCAAAGATGTTTTTATTACATATTATGTGAGCAGACTGCAGTTCCTCTTTAATTCATACTATGCCATTTGACAAAATGGTTGAATTCCTCAAATTCAGCTTTAGTTGCTTCAGAGAGATACCACTGCTTTGTATATACACTGATCAGCCATAACTTTATGACCACTGAAACGTGTATGTGAATAACATTGATTATCTCATTACAATGGCATCTGAAATTGGGTGTGATATATTAGGCAGTAAGTGAACATGTTGTCCATGAAGCTGATTTATTGAAAGCAGAAGTCCCACTTTGCACCTTACAGGACTTAAAGGATCTACTACCGGAAGCTTGGTGCCAGATACCACAGCACACCTTTAGAGGTCTAGTGGTGTCCATGTCTCGATGGGTCGGGGCTGTTTTGGCCGCAAGAGGGACTATTTTGTTGGCAGGAGGGACTGTTTTGGTGGAAAAAGGCGGAATCTACCCAACATTGGGTGGACAATCAGTATGTATATTCCTATAGACTGCAGTCAGTAGTTTCCCATAGTAGATCTGCCCATGTGGCTGTTAGCTAATGGAAGCTGACACTTGTGCCCTCTTTCTGTGGGCATGACTGTGCAGAGTAGATGAGGCAGACTGCCAAGAAATGTAGAGCATAATCCCGGCTACAAGTCATGTTATTGCCATGGGAACATTTTCATTCTATTCTCACAGTAACTGAGGAATTCAGACGCAAGGCTGCTGGCTCAGTGCTTTTTCACTTTATTGTAAGTTTCCCTTTACAGAACATTTTTAAAGTTATATAACACTTGTAAGTTTGGTGTGTGGTTACAGAGTTTGGTCCACAAGGCAATTTCATTAGCAAGGTTATTTATCAAAAAAATATCTTTTTATTTTTTTTATGTTATAGTGACCGTACGCATTTAGAAAATGCAATGCAATTTGAATTATTTGCAGTTTTACGCATTAAGGGTATAATCCTGTACTGTGCACAAATTGACACTTATGACTAATGTCATGGTACCGCCTTTAATTACTGGCATTCTTCATAACAGCCAATTAGGTGAAAAGAAAATCAAGAAAAAGCAAGAACAAGGTGACTGATATACAGGGTTTACAATATAAAATGTGTATGAGAATATGGCTACACGCTGGGATAATTATTCTGCAGAAACTAGCAGAAACTAGTTCAGTAGCAGTTCTTGACAATAGGCTAATTATATGGATTAGTTTAAAGCTATAGAAAAAGGAACGCGATTTTTGCATTTTATACTCGTGGTAAAATGAATCATGTTTAGCCTAATACAGTGTGAATCTAAAGGCTGGCTTCACAACTATGCATCTGCATTATCTTCTGTCTATTTGTATTGCTATGGAAAATTGTGATGTCATGCACTGACATGTGCTGCCATTCCAATCAATAGGCCCATTAACGCGTGCCAATGCATCAAACAGAGGACATGCAATCTTTTCAGCCAATGCACAGGTGTCAATTAGCACTTACTAAATTAAAGTGATACTAAAGGTACTTACCTGCTTTGTGCAACCGTTTGCACAGAGCAGCCCCAATCCTCCTCTTCTTGGGTCTCCCGATGATGCTCCTGGCTTATCTCCCCCCCTGCCGAGTGCCCCGCATAGCAAGCCACTTGCTATGGGGGCACTCATGCATGCTGGCTCCCAAGCCCCGCTCCCTATGGCCGTAAGATACACAGAGCACATCTCAGCCCCACCCCTTCTACCTTCCCACTGGCTGTGATTGAAAAGAGCTGTGTCTGAGCCAATGAGGCGGGAGAGAGCCAGGAGAGCAGGTGTAGAATGCATGAAGGTAAAAAAAACTTCAGCCTTTAGAATCACTTTAATGGCAAACCTGTTCACATGCATTAACTTGGGTCAAAATGTAGAATGGGCCATTAATGTATGTATGTATGCATCTATCTATCTATCTATCTATCTATCTATCTATCTATCTATCTATCACCATTTAATATTTTGTTCCTAAAGGACTCGGAAAGCAATGGGAGGATCACTTACATTTAAAGCTGCTTTAACTGAAAGACTTGCTTTAATTCATCCATCAAGGGAACAAGTGCAAGCGTTGATAACCGAACATCCTCCAATGCTGACTGAGGGAATAAAGTGAGTTTATTTTTTATAGCAAGGTCCGTACTAATACCACAGAGAATAGCAGAGTCCAAAGGCCATAGAAAAAGTGCAGAATTGATAAAATGCACCAAATGTATATGGTAGATATTAGAGGAATTCCTCCCCATGTCATTATAGATTATTTGCCTAATATTTTGTGTTTCGCGTTTCATCTCCAAGCATGGAGGCTCGCTATTTGTTTGTTTCTAATTTCTTTGGCTTGGTATTAAAGTAGAACTAATTTTGGATAGAGTAAGGAAGGGTTATACCCCTGTATGGTTTATTTTTGCAATCTGTGTCCCATTGGGGAGTTTCTCCTTCACTTCCTGTCCCATAGCCAAACAGGAAGTGAGAGGAAATCCCTCTAAAGTGAAGGAATCATTTTGTTGTTACCAGGCTCACCAAAATGAGTGTCCCCACTGAACAATATTTTCACTATTCCTGTTCTGGGGACAACTCAAAATTTTGGATTTTCTTTTACTTTCACTTTCATTAATAATGGTAAATAAGATTAAAAGAGAGGGTGAATCTCCCTAACAGTGAGTAAAAACTGGCACAGCAATACAACTTGGCAGGTGTTCTAATCCCTCCCCACTCTATCCAAAACTAAGAAAAAAGTTTTGCCTTCAATTATACTTTATTTTTTTGATGTAATCTTTATTTAATTTATTTTTTTTTTTGCATCATATAACATAAAACAAAACGCCATAGAAAAGAATAAAAGCATACAAACAGGTCCACATTGGTGTCATTCGTGGTGCTCAATATAATGACTAGAAAAGGGGGGATGAGGCATTCAATTATACTTTAAGGTTATATCCTAAGCACATCTTTTGACTTTGTTTTTTAATAGAGGGGAAATATTAGAAGCACTCTCTGTTTACTATTTTTGTCTGTGTCCTCACTCAGGAGATGTCCCATCTATTCTTTCTTCAAGAAACAGGATGTAAACTGAAATCTATCCAAGGTGGGGGGAGATATCCCAAATTTGACAGTTGTCACTGACACAGATGTTCCAATTGGGCGATTTTCACTTCACTTCCTGTTTTGGTGACAGCTGTCACCGGGAAAGAAAGTGGGAATGAATCTCCCCAAAAGGGACACCTGACAGCAATAAAAACCTGGCTATAAAACTATAGAGTGGGGACTCTAGTAGAAAACTATAATATTTTTGGCTGGAGTTCTGCTTTACATTTACTAAATTTAAAGGCAATACATTTTTTTTTTTAAATACACTCACCAGCCAGACACTTTATTAGGTACACCTGTTTATTTGCTTGGTAACACAATATGCTAATCAGAAAATCACATGGCAGCAACTCAATGCATTTAGGCATCTAGACGTGATGAAGAGGATTTGCTGAAGTTCAAGCCGAGCATCAGAATGGGGAAGAAAGTGGATTTAAGTGACTTCTGAATGTGCAAGGGTTGTTGCTGTCAGACAGGCTGGTCTGAGTATTTCCAAAACTGCTGATTTACTGGGATTTTAGCACACAACCATCTCTAGGTTTTACAGAGAATGGTCCGAAAAAGAGAAAATATCCAGAGAGCGGCAGTTTTGTGCACGAAAATGCCTAGTTGAGGTCAGAGGAGAATGGGCAGAGATGATAAAAAGGCAACAGTAACTCAAATAACCACTTGTTACAACCAAGGAATGCTGAATACCATCTCTGAATGCACAACACATTGAACCTTGAAGCAGGTGGGCTACAGCAGCAGAACACCACACCAGGTGCCACTCCTGTCAGCTAAGAACAGGAAACTGAGGCTACAATTCGCACAGTCTCAACAAAATTGGACAATAGAAGATTGGAAAAATGTTGCCTGATCTGATGAGTCTTAATTTCAGCTGTGACATTCAGATGGAAGGGTCAGAATTTGGTGTGAACAACATGAAAGCATGGATCCATCCTGCCTTGTATCAATGGTTCAGGCTGGTGGTGGTGTAATGGTGTGGGGGATATTTTTTGGCATGCTTTAGGACCCTTATTACCAATTGAGCATTGTTTAAACACCACGGCCTACCTGAGTATTGTTGCTGACCATGTCCATCCCTTTATGACTACAGTATACCCATCTTCTGATGGCTCCTTCCAGCAGGATAATGCACCATGTCATAAAGCTCAAATTTATCTCACCACTGGTTTCTTGAACATGACAATGAGGTCACTGTACTCCAATGACCTCCACAGTCACCAGATCTCAATCCAATAGAGCACCTTTGGGATGTGGTGGAATGGGAAATTCGCATCATGGATGTACAGCCGATAAATCTGCGTGATGCTATCATGTCAATATGGATCAAAATCTCTGAGGGATGTTTCCAACACCTTGATGAATCTATGCCACAAATAATAATTAAGGTAGTTCTGAAGGCAAAAGGGCTTCCAACCCGGTACTAGGTGTACCTAATAAAGTGACCGGTGAGTGTATTTCTGTGCTTTATTTCTCTATTAGGAATAGTGCATCTCCAGCCAAAACTTTCAATTATTTTTAGTTTAGACTAGACTAGAGTGTGGAAGGTTTAGAACCTCTTTCAGGTTCATATGGCTGTCTGTGGCCCCATATGGTAGATTCATTATCTGTATTTGTCATAGTGACCATCATTTCTGATACAAAATGTGATGGCAAAGCCAAAAATTGTCATGAGAACGGAAGGTGGAAAGAATTACTGTGGAGAGATTTTTTTTTCTCAATTCCTGTTGTGTCTCCAGGACAGGAAGAGAAAGGAAAACTCCCAAGGAGATGCAGACAAAAAAACTTGGGGTTTAACCATTCCGTTCTCTTTCCAACACTAAACAAAAGGTTTTGGCTTAGATGGACTTTAAAGTGGAATTCCACTTCAGCACTTTTAGAGTTTTAAAGCGCAGCCCTAATTTGACACTATATAGCGTGGAACTCCAGCCTACACTGACTAAGCTTAAAACGGCTCCCACAACCCTCCAAACTTATATACCGTATATACTCGAGTATAAGCCGACCCAAATATAAGCCGAGGCACCTAATTTTACCACCAAAAAATGGGAAAAATTATTGACTCGAGTATAAGCCTAGGGTGAGAAATGCACAGCTACTGTTAGTGGAAAAGAGGGTCAACAATGCCCATTTGCATGCCTCACTGTGCCCATTTGCATGCCTCACTGTGCCCATTTGCAGCCATAGGTCCCCGAACTTCAAACTTGGTAGTTAAGGGTTCCTAGATGCCCCCTAGCTGCAGCCAAAAATTTTGGGGTCTCTGGACCCAAAGGGTCCCGAAATGAAATTGCTACAGATGGACACAGTTGACTGAATTTGGCCACTTGGTGCTAGGAACTCCAAATTTGGTGTGGAAACCCAGTGGAACTAGCACTACAACATTACTAGATGGGGTTCCTAGCACAAAGTGGCCCCGAGATATGGGGCCCCAAAGTCGGTTCGGAAAATGTCAAGCACTTTTCTGCAGCAGAGAATGACATTTTCCGAGCCAACTTTGGGGCCCCGTATCTCAGGGCCACTTGGTGCTAGGAACTTCATCACCAAATTTGGGGTTCCTAGCACTAAGGGGCCCCGAGATATGGGGCCCCAAAGTCGGGTCGGAAAATGTCATTCTCTGCTGCAGAAAAGTGCTTGACTCCAGTATAAGCCGAGGGGGACATTTTCAGCACAAAAAAAATGTGCTGGAAAAACTCGGCTTATACTCGAGTATATACGGTACTAACTGCCCTGTAGAAGAAAGATGCTGATACTTTCCTATTCTCATCTCTAATTGGCTCCCAGTGGCTGGCTTCAGAGGACAGCTGACGACAGATGCCCCATAGTAACCCTTTTGGGTGACGCCAGCCGCTAGGGAGATCACATGACCAGGCCGGAGCACCCTCAGAAAAGGTAAGTATAAGCATCTCCCTTCTACAGGGTAGTTAATATAGGACTTACTTAGACTTAGATAGATCTAGGCTGGAATTCCATTTTTCCTGTTCTGGCTGTTCTGTTCTCACACCCATGTAAAGTAAGCCTATACTAAGAGAAATATGGAGGCTTCCATTGCTGACCTCCTTCAGAAACTGATTATGTCTTGAGTATCTTAGGCTTTAGTCATTTCTAAATCACAGATCTGCAACAAGTATCAGCCATTAAAGTGAAATATCACAGCTGCCTCATAACCCAAACAGTGACTGCATCTGATAGGATGCAGTCACTGTTCAGCTTATATGGGGACCATAAAAGCTGAATTCCAGGTATAGATATTTAGGCATATGGTATACATTGGTAAGACAATAAATGACAGGACTTGGATCGGGCATGGGGCATTACATCTTCAGAGAGGCAGAGGCATTTCAATGGCATGGAGGTGGGTATGGATGTTATTTTTTCCCAATGGTGGGTTATGAAGTGGCGGCATTGCATCGCCTTCCACAGTGGGAGAGAAGGCTCGAACATAGCTTGGATGTCAGATAATAAGCACCAATAGCCCCGTCGTGGAATAGACATAACCCAAACAGTTGGTCTTTAGGGGTAGAGAGGAAAGTTCTATCTTGGGAACCCTGGGGAAACATCCAGGTGGGAAATAACAGGGGTCAAACCAGAGGGAGACAGCTTTGATATGACCAAGTGATTGTTGGACTGCATCAATGTAAGTGTGGGGCCAATGGTTTGGTGGTCAGTAGGAGACAAAGCACTTCACTGTTAAGCCATGGGAGGCCACCCAGAAGGCATTCCGAAAAGGACTTACATATTTATTCCAGTATGGGTTTACATTACCAGATACTGTATATACAGTATAACTCTGCAAACTGATGGAAGGGAAACTGGAATATAGGTGGTGGTCCTGCTGCCTATACCAACTGATTGGGTTTCATATTTTTCATTGACAATATCATCTGGACTGTTGCTATATGTAAAGTTTCCATTTTGCTCCAATTTTCATATATTGATCCTAGTCACTAAAACCTTGTTTTGTAAACTGAATTTCTTAGGTTATGTTTTATTTTCTGTGAAAAAATATCCTTTCTTTTACTTTATAAGGAATCTGGTTCATCGCCTGCACCAAAGAAATGTACAGGTCTTCCTAATATCAGGAGGATTTCAGAGCATTGTGGAGCATGTCGCTGCAGAGATAGAAATCCCTCTGAGTAATGTTTATGCCAATAGACTCAAGTTCTACTTCAATGGTTAGTTATGTAGCTCACATTTAAATACTAAAACCTTTTAACATGTTTAGTCTTTTTTTTCTTGTATTGACCTCTCTATTTGGGATTTAAAATTATTATTCCTGACCCCAACATGGCACCATACACATGATATAGCTCTGCCCCTATCTTCAACTACAAGTTCTTACCAGTGGCGGCTAGTAAGAGCCTGTTCTTTCAGCCAATCAGATGATGGGTCTCAGGACCCGCTTCCTGATTGGCTGGGAGGAGGATCAGTGTTACAATAGCAAATATTCATTCGCTATTGTCACACAACTGTGTGGGCTCGGAGTGCTCTGTGCCCCAAGCCCATCCTTTTTGGAAGCCTATTAACCACTTCAGCCCCGGACCATTTGGCAGCCAAAGGACCAGAGGTCTTTTTTCAATTTCGCACTGCACTACTTTAACTGGTAATTGCGCGGTCATGCAATTTTGTAACCAAACGAAATTTGCGTCCTTTTCTTCCCACAAATAGAGCTTTCTTTTGATGGTATTTGATTGCCTCTGTGATTTTTATTTTTTGCGATATAAACGGAAAAAGAGCGAAAATTTTGAAAAAAAAAGAGATTTTCTACTTTTTGTTATAAAAAAAATCTAATAAACTCAATTTTAGTCAAACATTTGGGCCAAAATGTATTCAGCCACATGTCTTTAGTAAAAAAAATGCCAATAAGCGTATATTTATTGGTTTGCGCAAAAGTTATAGCGTCTACAAACTAGAGTACATTTTCTGGAATTTACACCGCTTTTAATTTATGACTGCCTATTTCATTTCTTGAGGTGCTAAAATGGCAGAGAAGTACAAACCCCCCCCAAATGACCCCATTTTGGAAAGTAGACACCCCAAGCTATTTGCTGAGAGGCATGTTGAGCCCATTGAATATTTTTTTTTTTAGTCCCAAGTGATTGAATAAAGACAAAAATAAAAAAGATTTTTTTTTTTTTTCAAAAAGTTGTCACTAAATGATATATTGCTCACACATGCCATAGTTATATGTGGAATTGCACCCCAAAATACATTTTGCTGCTTCTCCTGAGTATGGGGATACCACATGTGTGGGACTTTTTGGGAGCCTAGCCGCGTACGGGGCCCCGAAACCCAAGCACCGCCTTCAGGATTTCTAAGGGTGCAAATTTTTGATTTCACTCCTCACTACCTATCACCGTTTCGAAGGCCATAAAATGCCAAAATAGCACAAAACCCCCCCAAATGACCCCATTTTGGAAAGTAGACACCCAAGCTATTTGTTGAGAGGCATGGTGAGTATTTTACAGCTCTCATTTGTTTTTGAAAATGAAGAAAGTAAAGAAAAAACATTTTTTTTTTCTTTTTTTCAATTTTCAAAACTTTGTGACAAAAAGCGAGATCTGCAAAATACTCACCATACCTCTCAGCAAATAGCTTGGGGTGTCTACTTTCCAAAATGGGGTCATTTTGGGGGGTTTTATGCCATCTGGGCATTCCATGGCCTCCGAAACTGTGATTGGCAGTGAGAAGTGAAATAAAAAAATTACACCCTTAGAAAGCCTGAAGGCGGTGATTGGTTTTTGGGGTTCCGTACGCAGCTAGGCTCCCAAAAAGTCCCACACATGTGGTATCCCCGTACTCAGGAGAAGCAACAGAATGTATTTTGGGGTGTATTTCCACATATGCCCATGACATGTTTGAGCAATATATCATTTAGTGACAACTTTTTGTAAAAAAAATATATATATTTTTTTTTTTTTCATTATTCAATCTCTTGGGACAAAAAAAAAAAATATTTAATGGGCTCAACATTGCTCTCATCAAATAGCTTGGGGTGTCTACTTTCCAAAATGGGGTCATTTGGGGGGGGTTTGAACTGTCCTGGCATTTTATGCACAACATTTAGAAGCCTATGTCACACGTCACCCACTCTTCTAACCACTTGTAGACAAAGCCCTTTCTGACACTTTTTGTTTACATGAAAACATATTTTTTTTTTTTGCAAGAAAATTACGTTGAACCCCCAAACACTATATATAATGTTAAAGCAAAGGCCCTACAGATTAAAATGGTGGGTGTTGCATTTTTTTTTTTCCACACAGTATTTGCGCAGCGATTTTTCAAACGCATTTTTTGTGGAAAAAATACACTTTTTTTTATTTTAATGCACTAAAACGCACTATATTGCTCAAATTTTTGATGAAATAAAAAAAAATATGATCTTAGGCCGAGTACATGGATACCAAACACGACATGCTTTAAAATTGCGCACAAACACGCAGTGGCGACAAACTACATACATTTTTAAAAGCCTTTAAAAGCCTTTACATGATACCACATTAGATTCACGGAGGAGGTCTACTGCTAAAATTACTGCCCTCGATCTGACCTTCGCGGTGATACCTCACATGCATGGTGCAATTGCTGTTTACATATGACGCCAGACCAACGCTTGTGTACGCCTTTGCGCAAGAGAAGGGGGGGCAGGGGTGCTTTTTTTTTTTTTTTTTTTTTATTTATTTAGCTTTTTTATTTTATTTTTAAACTGTTCCTTCCATTTTTTTTCTTTGTTATGATTTTTATTGTTATCTCAGGGAATGTAAATATCCCCTATGATAGCAATAGGCAGTGACAGGTACTCTTTTTTTGAAAAAATTGGGGTCTATTAGACCCTAGATCTTTCCTCTGCCCTCAAAGCATCTGACCACACCAAGATTGGTGTGATAAAATGCTTTCCCCAATTTCCCAATGGCGCGGTTTATATCCGGGAGGGGGGACATTCCCTCCCACTGCTTGTAAAAGCAGTCTAGAGGCTAATTACCCGCTAGAATTGCTTTTACATGAAAGCCGATCACTGGCTGAAAAGAATGATACCAAGATGATACCTAAACCTGCAGGCATCATTCTGGTATAACCATTCAAAGTCCAGCAACATACTGGACATATATTGTAATCTTTTTTTTTTCATGCAGCCTCTTGGCTGAACGAAAAAAAGAGATTGATTGGTGGGTATGCCCACCATTAGAATACCTCCCTTCATCCACCCACTTCTAATGATGGGCATACATGCACCATTTATATATGCCGATGCATGGGGGCATCCTCCCGCAAAAGTTATGCCGTGTACACACGGTCGGAATTTCGACCGTATGTACGTGGCATTAGGAGCCAATCGCTCCTCCCCCCCCCTGCTGCCCCCATGCTTCGGCATATATGCTCTTTTTTTTAACTGTGGTGGTGAAATCACCTCCTACAGCGTTGGAGTCGCGGCTTTATGTATCGTGGGAGCAAACGCTGTTGCTGTCAAGATAAATAAATCCGCGTTGCAACTGAATGGCGCACCTGAAAACAAAAAAATGCTTAACACTAAAACACAGTAAACAAAATTACATACCTGAAAAGCAAGCATGATAAAACATGATAAAACATAATAAAACATTGCAGAATAGAATGGAGTAAAAAAAGAGCAACAATAGAGAGAGAATAGAGTGAGAGAGAGAACAATAAAACGACAACTATTTTTTTTTTTTTGAGATTCACAGGTAAAAAAGCTCCTGACTGAAGCGACTGAATCAAAACGCTACCACAAAAAAAATGTTAGCGATCGCAGGGATCAGGCCTGACTCTGCGAACGCTGCAGTTATGTGTGCTTAGTGTTTTGTAAGTGACAGTGATCGATCGATACTGCACTTGGGTGGGCTGGGCTGGGCTGGGCGGAGGGGGAAAACGCAGGTGCTAGCAGGTATCTGGGCTGATCCCGCTAACAATGCGTTTTTTTTTGGAACCCTAAACTGCTGGGACGCTAGTATAGATCTGATCAGATCAGATATTGATCTGTTCAGATACTGTGCCACTAAGGGAGGTGTATGCTTTGTGCGTGGGTGTTTGCGGTACTGGCACTAACCTGGGGCGACGCAGACCTTATTTGACCCTAAAACCTAATTGATATCACCCGCCGGGCGATCAGGGGGTTAAACCGTTATTGGGTAATAAATGGCGGGTGCCCTGACAGTATAAAAAATAAAGCTAACTAACCAGCGTCACCCGTAACAGTAATACAAAAAAAAACTGGTTACCTAGCGACACTAATGCAGCGATCAGAAAAACGATCGCTTAGTGACACTGGCAAAAGGGGGTGAAAGGGTTAACTAGGGGCAATCAGGGGGTTAAAAACTTTATTAGGTAATATATGGGGGTACCTGACGCTATATAAAAACCTGACGGGGAACCTAAATAACGAAATAACTAACTGGCTAACCAGCGTCACCAGTGACAGTTATACAGTGATCACTGGTGAAAGGGTTAACTCTAGGGGCAATCAGGGGGTTAAAACCTTTATTTAGGTTGTAATATGGGGGTACCTGACCTATAAACCTATTTATGAACCTATATAAACATGGCGGTTACCTAAAAAAAAAAACTGGTTACCTAGCGACACTAATGCAGCGATCAGAAAAACGATCGCTTAGTGACACTGGCAAAAGGGGGTGAAAGGGTTAACTAGGGGCAATCAGGGGGTTAAAACCTTTATTAGGTAATATATGGGGGTACCTGACGCTATATAAAAACCTGACGGGGAACCTAAATAACGAAATAACTAACTGGCTAACCAGCGTCACCAGTGACAGTTATACAGTGATCACTGGTGAAAGGGTTAACTCTAGGGGCAATCAAGGGGTTAAAACCTTTATTTAGGTTGTAATATGGGGGTACCTGACCTATAAACCTATTTATGAACCTATATAAACATGGCGGTTACCTAAAAAAAAAAATGGTTACCTAGCGACAGCAGTGACACTAATACAGCGATCAGAAAAACGATCGCTTAGTGACACTGGCAAAAGGGGGTGAAAGGGTTACCTGGGGGGCAATCAAGGGGTTAAACCTTTATTAGGGGGGGGGGTAGGGGGCTACCTTGGACCTAAAACTAACTGCACTGACAGTTATTACAGTCACACTGACACTAAATGCAGTGATCAGTAAAAAAAATGATCACTGCAATTAGTGACACTGTGACTGGGGGGGGAGGGGGTGATCTGGGGGGTGATCTGGGGGTGACAGGGGGGTGTTTTGTGTGCCTATGTGTACTGGTGTCAGTGTACTGTTGGTGCACTAACCTTTAGATGTTCACAGCTCGGCGTTCCGGTCACATAGACCGGCGCACCGAGCGTGACATCACTTCCTCTGCCTGTGTTTTGATTGACACAGACAGAGGAAGCATCTGATTCGCCAGGAGCGATCGCGAGGGGGTGGCCAGAAACCACTGGCCGTCCCCTCATCCCGGATCGCTCCTGAAGCGATCCCGACCGTCCCCGCCGGCCGGGGGGGGGTCCGATCGGACCCCCCACGCGCCTGAAGAATGGCACGTACAGGTACGTGGTTCTGCCTGTACGTGCCATTCTGCCGACGTATATATACAGGGGGCGGTCGGCAAGTGGTTAAAGCATCTGGCTCTAATCACGTGCTTTAAAACCCCCCCTTCCCCATTGGAATCCATGCGGCCGGTGCCCTGCATGTAGATTAGGGGGCCAGATGCATGGATGGGAGGGCGGTGCCCATGCGTCCCTAATGGATAGGCTGCCACTGGCTGTTACGTCAGTGGACTTCGACAGAATGGTGGTCCAGGCTTCCATGTCCATTGTAATAAATTGTGATTAGGAATTTTACCCCTCCTTGTTTAGCTTGTTAAATATCATGTGTAAGCTGCCATGTTGGCATTAGGTAAAGGAAAATTGTATCAAATACTTACTATAAATTTTCCTTTCTTGACACCAATCCATGGCAGCATAGGAACCTGACTTATTTGTCCTACCAATATCCAAAAATGAGAAATTATTAAAGCATTTGTCCTACCAATAATGAATTAGAATAATCAGAATAAATAGAATAATTTCTAAATCAGGAAACATCTAATATTTGTTTGTAGGGTTGTGTGTGTATATATATGTGGCGGGCCATCCATTGAGGGTGCATTTGGGCGCTGCCTCCCCTATCCATGCGTCCGGCCCCTTGATCTACATATCAGTGGCGCCGGACGATGGATTCCAATGCAGGGTAGGTGTTTTTTTTTGAAGCACCTGATTAGAGCCAGAGGCTCTAATTGGCTTCAAAAAAGGGTGGCCTCAGAGCGCAGAGCATTGCGCTCCGAGGCCACCCGGTTGTGTGACCATAGCGAATTAATTTTCGTTATCACACTAAAGTTCCTCCCCGCCAATCAGGAGGAAGGTCTGTGAGACCTGTTTCCTGATTGGTCAAAGCGTAAAACGATCCTATTGGATGCCTAGCACTTTGGCGGAAGAGGAGACACGTGGCGGAGGAAGCTGGAGGAGCGGACACCAGAGCTGCCGCGGCCGCTGCCCTCACTACAGGAGAGGAAGAGAAGACACCACAGCCCTGCCACGTGAGCCGGACCGTTGGGGTGCTGTTTCAGTGGCGTACCACGCCGCGGGGGGGGGGGTGTTGTTTGTTTGCCACCCCTCCAAAAGAAGAACCCACCAGCTATATATATATATATATATATATATATATATATATATATATATATATATATATACATATATACACACACACACACACACACACACACACACACACACACACACACACCATTGACAGCTGGTGGGTTCTTTTGGGGCGGCGGCGGCGGCAAACAAACAACACCCAGTGCGCGCCGTGGCACGGCACTGAAACAGCACCCCCGGCAGGCGGACCGGCACTCGCCAAAAAAAAAATATATATGTATAGTTTTATATATATATATATAATATATTTGAAACCTCAGAGCTCACGAATGATAGGAAGGAAATCTGGTAGACCCACTTGTGCCAACATTCTGGTCCAAAGTGTTTCGAATGTTATTGCAGCTATTTTGAAGCTTTTACTTCAAATCACTACTTCATTGCTGGAGCCTGGAAAATGCCTATGCTTTGTCTTCTGGCCACTAAGCAAATAATAACTAAAACTATGATACACACAAAGTTTGAAGCAACCTTACAGGACAGAATTCTAAAATAGATAAAGATTTGGTGCCCATGGGTGGCCACCCAATTTTGATGCGTCTCCCTTGGAACCATGATTCCTAAATACCATCCTTTTAGCATGCTCCTGCCTGCACTGGGTGGTTGGGTCCCAGCAACTCCAGGGGTCCCCCTTCCTCTTTCCTTACTAAGATCTAGACCCTTTCCCTTTCTCTCCCTACCCCCCTTTCTCTTTTCTTTTCGTTCTTCTTTTCCTCTTTCCTATTTCTCCCATTTTTTTGGAGCCTATTCTTTTCGGTCTCTTTAATCTGTATTGCCCTTGTAGAGCAATACTTGTTATATATTCTTATATTGCAGTCATTGTCACTCCCTGCATGGAGACCATGGGGCTGATTTACCAAGCATTTGCGCCCTGAGTTGCGGCGCATGCCGCCGCACAACGGCCGTTTTCGTATTTACAAAGCATTTGCGCCTGTAACTCAGCGCAATTCCCCACTTACTATAATGTAGACCTGGCGCATGGCATTTTCAACTCAGAAAATAAAAGAATCTGGAAGTGGCAATATTATGGGGGTGATGTGGGTGATGTGAGGAAGTATAGCTATGACTGTCCAACTAACAAATATGCCCAAAATAGAACGGAAAACAAACTTTCTCTGAGCAGGCTTGCTGCGCCTGCAAATACACTTGTAACTACGTGAGGTCAATTTATGTACTGCGCATGCGCGAGCGGCATTTGCGCCCGTTCATGTGCTCTGGTTCACTGCGCCGGCAAAATCTTAGTAAATGTCATGCCACGTGGGTTAATTTGCATAAGTTGAACGGGCGCACATCTCAACTTTACTTTTTTTTTTTTGTGCTGGTTCACTTCTATGGGTTTTTTTTAAAGGCTATTTGAACACAGGTCATGTTAGCATTAAGAAATTAAAAAAAATGAAGAAAAAAAACGGTGTGAGGGTCCCCCCCAAAATCCATACCAGGCCCTTCAGGTCTGGCATGGATTTTAAGGGGAACCCCATGCCAAAAGAACACTGAATCAAGAAGCGGATCGGAGGAAGAAGAAGATGAAGAAGAAGAGAAGCGTCACACAGCGGGAGCCTCCCATTGTGTGGAGCGGCCCGACAATGAAGAAGAGACGCGGGGAGGAAGATGCCGGATGAGAACACCGGAGCAAGAAGAAGCGGATCAGAGGAAGAAGATGAAGAAACGGAAGGATGAAGAAAGAAAGAAAGAAGACCAGAAGAAAGAAGACTTTAATAAAGGAATTGTCAAAGACTGTCTCCTGTCATTTTTAACTCTTTTGTCACCTTTTTAGGTGAAATGGTAGGGGTACTTTTGTACCCCCTTACCATTTCACACAGGGGGGGAGGCCGGGATCTGGGGGTCCCCTTGTTAAAGGGGGGCTTCCAGATTCCGATAAGCCCCCCGCCCGCAGACCCCCACAACCAACGGTCAGGGTTGTGGGGATGAGGCCCTTGTCCTCATCAACATGGGGACAAGGTGCTTTGGGGGGGTCCCCAAAGCATCATCCTAATGTTGAGGGCATGTGGCCTGGTACGGTTCAGGAGGGGGGGGCGCTCTCTCGTCCCCCCCTCCTTTCCTGTGGCCTGCCAGGTTGCGTGCTGGGATAAGGGTCTGGTATGGATTTTGAGGGGGACCCCCACGCCATTTTTTTTTCTTTGGTGCGGGGTTCCCCTTAAAATCCATGCCAGACCTGAAAGGGCCTGGTATGGATTTTGAGGGGGACCCCCGCGCCATTTTTTTTTTTTTTTGGTGTGGGGGTGCCCCTTTAATATCCATATCAGACCTCAAGGGCCTGGTATGCTCTTGGAGGGGAACCCATGCTGTTTTTTTTTTTAAATTAAAGTCGCCTGGCCAAAGTCGTGTTGTAAGTCGCCCCAAGTCGTGTTGTAAGTCGTGTTGCCCGTGGGTGAATAGACTGTTAATGATAACGGCGTGCGCTATTCGCGGTGCGCCGGTATATTATGTGTTACGCTTATGTGTGCGCCGGTTCATACGCTCAAGTAATAATTTATCTGGCGCACCAATTGTGGTATGAACCGGCGCAGCGCATTCATCTTGGTAAATCAGCCCCCATGTCATTGTTTGCATATGACTCCATGCTTTGTCTTATATTCCTTGAAACCTGCTATAGAACTTTTAAATAAGAAAAACACAATTTAAGAAAATCTGTTCCGTTGCCATTTAATGCAAATGTTAAACTTTTTTTTGTGTTTTTTTTTTAAAAAAGGTGACTATGCTGGGTTTGATGAAACACAGCTTACTGCAGAATCTGGTGGTAAAGGAAAAGTAATTGGCCTTCTCAAGGAAAAGTATGGTTTTTATAATGTCTTTATGATTGGAGATGGTGCTACAGATATGGAAGCATGTCCCCCTGCTGTAAGTCTGGTGTTCTAAAAATAAGTATATAAAAATTGTAATTCATATGTTACAGTATATATTATTGTAAAAATTCAGTGCTAGCTAAAAAATGCATCTACCATTAGATTAAATTTAGAGTTAGATTCATGAATTATTATTACCACTATAATTATTAACAATAATGTCTTTATACGGATAATAGTCGGCCTGAAGACAGGAATACTTTGGATTTAATGCAGGAATAATATAAAACAAGCCAAGGCTAATGCTGCGCTAAAACAAAGTGGAATGGAAGTTCAGCTGCCAGCATCTAAAGTCAGAATACAGACTCCACAGATAATGGTAAAATAGAAAATGCTGCGCTAAAACAGTAGCATAAAATAATAACAGAATATCAAGCAATGATAGAACTAAAAAAAAAAATCCAATATCACAAGTCCATATATTGAAGAATAAATGAGAGGTGAATCGGAAGGAGGTAGAGAGGAGACGTTACTGGAAGTGGCAGTAGAGGAGTATCGGTTTCTGGGAAGACCCAATTCCCTACGCTTGGTGAGACCACTTTTATCCGTGAACAAACATATTACAGCGCACACATGCAAAACTGACATTTACCTCCAGCAAGGTTATTTAAAAGCACCTAGACAGACATTTTCAAAAAACATTATCAAAAAATATGGGGATTTGGTCACACCATATTGCTATATGGTGCTTAAGCCCACTTACTGCGACAAAGTACCCCATGATTAGTGGGTCCTACACTATCCATAGATCGGGAGATCCTGCTTCTCTGAACCAAGGGAGCTATACTCCTCTATATGGGAGAACATGAGGTCTCCACCCATGATACAGGTGGTCACTAATTGAGGTACTTACTGAGTGGGGTGCTCCACCCAAAGGATTTGGTCAAAATCCATACAATAGACAAAAGAGATATTTTTCACTTTTATCCGTGGCCACGGATAGCTGGTAAGCAGGCTTATTTACCCTGACTGGGTGTGGAATGAGATTCTCTCTGGTGTGGAGGAATATCACCCTATCTGTACTTATAGCCCTTTTATCTGCACGGAGCATGGATGTTGGCTACTATACCCATTCTTCAATATATGGACTTTTGATATTGGACTTTTATTTGTTCTATCGTTTCTTGATATTCTGTTATTATTTTATGCTACTGTTCTAGCGCTGCATTTTTTATTTTACTTTAACGCAGTAATGCTTTTACATTTGTCAAGGGATAATGAAGATCAGCAGGACTGCTTTTTGAAGCATAAGTAGGAAATTTCAGTAACAAATACATGTGCACAGTGAGCTCTGAAAGTGCAGTGCAGGTGTTATAGGTGGAGTCCTTATAGATTTCCCATAAAGAGGAGTTTGTCTCCCATGGTGGAGATGTAGGACCTTTCATTCTATGAATATTGTAGGACCCACTGATAATGGGGTACTTTGACGCAGTAGTGGGCTTAGCACTATATGGCCATATGGTGTAACCAAATCCCCATATTTTTTAATATGTTCAGGTGTTTTAAATAGCCTTGCAAGATTTAAATGTAATTTTTGTATGTGTGCACTGTAGTTCTGGTTGAGAGGTGAGGCATTGGGGAATGGCCATTGTAAAGGAATCCTGAATATACTGTTTAGTTGTCGTATATTTATATGGCTAACACAGTAGCCATATACAGTCCCTTGAAAAAGTATTCATATCCCTTGAAATTTTCCACATTTTGTCATGTTACAACCAAAAACATAAATGTAATTTATTAGGATTTTATGTGATAGACCAACACAAAGTGGCACATAATTGTGAAGTGGAAGGAAAATGATAAATGGTTTTCCAAATTCTTTACAAATAAATATGTGAAAAGTGTGTCGTGCATTTGTATTCAGCCCCCCTGAGTCAATACTTTGTAGAACCACCTTTCCTGCAATTACAGCTGCGAGTCTTTTTGGGAATGTCTCTACCAGCTTTGCACATCTAGAAAGTGACATTTTTTTGCCCATTCTTCTTTGCAAAATAGTGTCTGTAAAAAAGCAATTTTCAAATATTGCCACAGATTCTCAATTGGATTTAGCTCTGGACTTTGACCGAGCCATTCTAACACATGAATATGCTTTGATAAAATTCCATTGTAGCTCTGGCTTTATGTTTAGGGTTGTTTTCCTGCTAAAAGGAGAACCCCTGCCCCAGTCTCAAGTCTTTTCTTTAAAGATTGCCTTGTATTTGGCTCCATCCATCTTCCCATCAACTCTGACCAGCTTCACTGTCCCTGCTGAACAAAAGGATCCCTACAATATGATGCTGCCACCACCATGTTTCACGGAGGGGATGCTGTGTTCAGGGTGATGTGCAGTGTTAGTTTTCCACCACACAGAGCGTTTTGCTTTTAGGTTTAAAAAGTTTAATTTTGGTCTCATCTGACCACAGCACCTTCTTCCACATGTTTGCTGTGTCCCCCACATAGCTTCTCGTAAACTTCAAACAAGACTTCTTATGGCATTCTTTCAACGATTACTTTCTTCCTGCCACTCTTCCATAAAGGTCAGATTTTTGGAGTTTTGGAGTGCACGACTAATAGTTGTCCTGTTGACAGATTCTCCCACCTGAGTTGTGGATCTCTGCAGCTCCTCCAGAGTTACCATGGGCCTCTGGCTACTTCTATGATTAATGCTCTCCTTGCCCGGCTTGTCAGTTTAGGTGGATGGCCATGTCTTGGTAGGTTTGCAGTTGTGCCATGCTCGTTCCATTTTCCAATGATGGATTGAGCAGAGCTCCATAAGATGTTCAAAGCTTGGGATAATTTTTTTTATAACATAACCCTGCTTTAAACTTCTTCACAACTTTATCCCTGACCTGTCTGGTGTGTTCCTTGGCCTTCATGATGTTGTTTGTTCACTAAGGTTCTCTAACAAACCTCTGAGGGCTTCACAGAACACCTGTATTTATACTGAGATTAAATTACACAGGTGGACTCCATTTACTAATTAGGTGACTTCTGAAGCCAATAGGTTCCACTAGATTTTAGTTATGGGTATCAGAGTAAAGGGGGCTGAATGAATACAAATGCACGCCACACTTTTCACATATTTTTTGTAAAAAAAATTGGAAAACCATTTATCATTTTCCTTCCACTTCACAATTATGTGCCACTTTGTGTCGGTCTATTACATAAAATACCAATAAAATACATTTACGTTTTTGGTTGTGTGACGGATCTTGGATGTCTCTTCTGAGAATCTCCGCCAGACCTGTGTCTCCTGTCCTCCAAATGCACTTGCAGTCTGCAGATTCGCCATAACCAGCCCTTAACCCCTCAATCACGAGACAAGCCACACAGGTGTTGAGGGTTAAACATCCAGAGCATAAACTGTTTATTAAGTTTCAAACATACACTTTTAAACACAGTTGGGGACACCCCCTTAGCCTTGTCATAGAGGGGGTAGGGGACAAGGAAGAACCAATGGGAACTCAACACTTGTGTATTCAAACAGCTACAGTTGAAACACAAAGGGATTATGATAAGCAGGCAGCCCCTCCTAACAGATCCCCTGCTGGGAGATGTCTCCAGTCCAGACCTTTCGTCTACATGCCATGACCCAACACAATTAACAAAGCAACAAGAGGGGGGGGGGAGGGATGCAGCATTACATCTCATTATATCTCAATGGCACTTTGTCCCCAAGTCTCTCCCAAGTCCATTCTGGGCCATAGTCTATGGGTAGGAGGCCAACGCAGAGCCCCCTCCAAAACACACAGTGACAGTGGGTTCTGTCACAGGTTGTAACATGACAAAATGTGGAAAATTTCAGAGGGGTGTGAATACTTTTTCAAGGCACTGTAAATATACTTACCCCCCGCCCCCTACACACACACTCACACAGGTAAAATGTAACCAAAGAGTCACATGACACGGTGCTAAAGAGATTTGAAGGCTGGATGATCTACTTCTAGCATAGGAGGAAGATTACCTGCCTAGAAGGAGGTCTGAATAGGTGCGGCTTAGGGCAAGAATGCCATGATCACTAGGGTACTTATTCCTGGATTGTTCAGATTATGCATTTTTGAGAGCAGAGACTGCAACTGTACTTTGTATTTATATATATATATATATATATATATATATATATATATATATTCTCCTAAATATATACACTGTATGCTGACACAAACTAGATGTTTGATTCTCTGTTCGAGACATAACAGCCTGACATTTTTCATCTACCTTACGCTCAGTGCTGCTACTGCATTGAAAGATGCCTTCTTGCAATGAATGTGCATGACATTAATTTGGTATGTTCAAAATGGATTTTCTTTTTGCATATTAGGATGGTTTCATTGGATTTGGAGGCAATGTGATCAGGCAACAAGTCAAGGAAAAGGCCAAGTGGTACATTACAGACTTTGAAGAGCTTCTCAGGGAACTGGACAGTGACAGTATAAAAATGAATCATAATGATATAATTTACTAATGTCCAGTAGCCTATTACAATTTTCTATTATGTAGCAAGAAAGACATTCATCGCACAGTCTTTTGTATGTTAAGAGCCTGTAAACATTTTATAGTGTTTTACCTTTCTATCCAATGAAAATTAATTGAGTTTTAGTTATTTTATAATTACTAACTTTTACTTGAATAACTCTAACAGCAGCAGCTGATAATAGGTATGTTTTTTGCTCTTGTGTTTGTCTCCCTTGTACACATGGTCGCTTGTCTGCCTTGTACACATGGTCGGACATTCCGACCACAAAATCCGTCTGATTTTTTCAGACGGATTTTGTCCGAAACTGGTGTTGCATACACACGGTTAGACAAAGTTGTCGCAAAATCCGATCGTTCGGAACGTGGTGACGTTCGTTGCGTTTGACGGACCTACGTAGAGGCTAGTAGCCAATAGCTTTGGTCTCGTAATTTGAACTGAGCATGCGTGGCACTTTGTCAGTCGGAATTCTCTACAAACGATCGGAAAAAGTCTGATCGTATTTTTTTGTCTGAAAATTTTAGATCCTGTACTCAAATTTTTTCCGTCGGAATTTCCGATGCAAAAAGTCCGATAGAGCCCACACACGATCGGATTTTCCGACAACATAATCCAATCAGAATTTCCGATCGTGTGCACGGGGCATTAGACATGTGGTGTCACAGTTTTACATGTCAGAATTCTACGGTTTATTCCTAATATTTCCACTACACCATAATTCTTTGCACAGAAATTTAGTTGCTGTCATTTTACCCATGCATAGTAAAAATACATACAGGTGCTGCTAAATTTATGCAAAAAACACAATAATTAGTTCCAATTAAATCAATAATAGTAAGAGTAACAAAAAATAAAACTTGAGACCCACGGTTAATGGGTGGGTTGCTTAGAAACATGTTATGTTACATTCTAAGTCTGCTAAAGCTGGAGTTAGCCTTTAAAGAGTATATGGCCAGTAGTAATAGGGAAAGATCTTCTGCAAGAAGACCACAGGCAATTCAGATGACTAGTCCTTTGCCATCAATCTGACTTTTTGGGCTCAGATCCCATAGTTCAGTTCCTTCTTAAAAAAGGAGTTTCAGTCAGGTTTGGAAAAATTAGAAGTCGGCATCTATAAAAAATGTAGCTGCTGACTTTTAATAAACAGACACTCATCTGTCCAAGGATCCAGCACCATCCTCACCCGAGCCAGTTCCTCACAAGTCTTAGAGTCCCCTAAACTGGCATGATAACTTTGGACAGCCAGCTGTGACTCCTTGTGGCTTCACTTTGTGAATAGTCTTGCAGCCTTCTGGGACCTGTGACATGTCCCAGAAGGTTGTGGGCAGGGTGGGAGGGAGGAAGGAGAACTTCCGGTGGATCCGCTGCAGTGATCAGACCGGAAGTGGGAGCAGGTACTTTTCAAAACCAGGTACCTGCTCTCCCCCCTAAAAACAATATTCCAAATGTGGGATTGGAGGGGAGAGGAGGAAAAAGAGTGGAATTTCCCCTTTTTAGTGAAGTTCCGCTTTAAGTAATAGAAAATACTTGAGCTGTCCCATACAGGAAACTGTATTTTGAATACATTGATGTTTTATTACATTTATTTTCAAAAATTATGAACATGAACTAAAGCACTTAAATTACAGATCTGTTATATGGATGAAATGTGTATATTACATTGTATAGCAGCACTAACAAGGGGATCATTGATAACTATGTATTTGTATTCTAATATAAATACGGTAAATTAAAAAGGTTTGCCAATGTAATTCTGAGCAGAATTTAAATGACTTCATAATAATTATAAAGGTGTTTATGCATAGTGAAATAGGCCAATTTGGGTCTGACTGAACACAATTTAATTTGAAGGGAAATTGGGTTGTATAAATATCTTATTATGATCTTTCATGTTGAAAGGCATAACATGGAAATCTAATGATAGGATCACTATGTAGGCATAGGCAGTCACAATCTGCTCATACCAATTCTAAACCATAAGATCTAGTTGGGGTCATCTCAAGTATTGAGCAGGCATTCCTTTTTAGCTTTATTGTCTATGTCTGCATCAGGCCAGCCAAGCTGATAAGCTGCAAATGTGTGTGTGTGTGTGTGTGTGTGTGTGTGTGTGTGTGTGTGTGTGTGTATGTATGTTGGGGTTAGGTTTCCTCTATGTGTAATTTGATAGGGATAAATGAATATGTAATAGACTATATAGAAAAAAATATTAGTTATGTATTTTATGTTGGTGCATAGCTAAGAATGGTGGGTACTGCTGCTGTCTAGTTCCAAACTAATTACAAAACTTACTTTTAGTTACATCCTTATATTCCATGTGATACAGTTAGTGTTTCCAGAATGTCTACGGGAAAGGTAGCGGTTCTTTTGGATTAGACAGCATCGGCATTAAAACCATTCTGAGGTTTGGCCTTGCACACAACAGGTAATGTTGACAGGTGCGCATAAACAAAAAGTGCTGAAATACACGTCAAGAAACTTTCAAAGTGATGGACAATTTGTCAAGCTCTTTTATAGATTCAACTTGTCTAACACATTCTGAATCTTTCTTCATAAAAAAAAAAAAAACATGAATAGGCTATACCAACTACCACAATTCTCTGTGGTTTGCCAAATGTAGGAATTCTGACAATCCCTTTTTTGTTAACATATAACCTTATTTAATAGTGTGAAGTGCAATATGTGCTAAATCCAGTCATCCACAGCAACCAGAGTTTTTTTTTTTTTAACATCCAACTACAGTAGACTGTCAGCCATTACTGCACTTAGCACATACTGTAATCACTGCAGTTTACATTACCCTATGAAATACACCTGCTTGATTATTTATAAAGCATATCAAAATATCCATATTTCTAGTTCGCACATGTCATTTTTTTTAACTTGTAGAAATTGATTTGACTTGTCTGGTGCTTTATATATATGTCATGACGCACAAGGTCCTAACAAACACTGTAAATGGTATATTTTCTAATATGTCGGTATTGAATGTACTTTTTCATCTGAATTGGTTTCCCTTTGTTCTAATATACCTGTAGAAATAAAGCATTCTTACAAACTGGTTGTGATTGTCTGCTGCAGATCTATACAATTCACATTGTTATGAATAAAATGTTAGCTGATTGTTGTCACCTTGTTTATTGTCACCGCAATAAACAATAGAAAATGTCCCACCCTGCCTACTTTTGATCTATGGAATAAAGCTTATTAAGTTATCATTATGTAGCGCCCACCCCATTTAGGTGGGTGCTTAATAGTTTTTTTGTAAATGGTGACAGGTAAATTTGGCCAGGGCCTTACATTTTTTGGCCTGGTTGTTTATTCTGGGAGAAGGAAGTGATAGAATAGAGGGAGGTGTGGCCAGCTACACTGGCTCAGAGAGATCCCCTCAACCTTTCAGTGAAAATGTTCTGGAAGGGAGGCAGGACTTAGGACTGGAGTGGCAGGCAGCTTATGTGGAGAGACCTGGACCAATCATTAAATTGCATTGGCAGGGGCAGGCCTCCCATATAAGCTGGGGGTCACATGCTTCCTGGGAGGAGCAGGAAGAGCAGAAGCAGGAGAGATGTAGAGAGAATGGAGCAGGCTTGAAGGCCTGGGGGTTCAGAGACCCCAGTGCTGGATAGCAGGAGCGGGTTTGAAGGCCTGGGGGTTCAGAGACCCCAGTGCTGGATAAACCGAACAGTCAACACAATGTAGTCCAGAGAAGAAACCGGGTGTCCCAGCCTGGGATGTACCGGACCATGCGGAGGAGGAAGTAAGTGTAAAGCAGACGGAGGAAACTGGGATCGACCTTCTGTGGCAATCATGGACTGTCGATGGGAGTGAGCAAAGGTAGTGCAACCCAGAAGTGCTTATCCATACACTCGCTATGTGTCCAAGGACCTAGTGAGAGACACTTTCCAGAACTGACATTGGGCGGATTTTCAAGAGTCATGGTAGGCGGTGAGGATTGGGACTTTGGAATCTTCAACCCACAGTATTATTCAGAGTGATGCTGGTCAGTTCATCAAAGGGAAGTACGCAGGATCAGAGTCAGGAACCAGATTTATTAGACTGCAACTCATATCCTCTACTCAACTGTAACATCCACTAAAGGTCAAGCAATAAAGCCTTATAAAACATAAAGACTGTCTGCTGTTTGTGGAT
Organism: Lithobates sylvaticus; assembly: GCA_028564925.1. Taxonomy (NCBI): domain Eukaryota; kingdom Metazoa; phylum Chordata; class Amphibia; order Anura; family Ranidae; genus Lithobates; species Lithobates sylvaticus. The sequence continues at coordinate 377,768,164 of CM053027.1, read as the reverse complement.
CTTTGCATGGGAAGGAAGAACGGAACCAGTTAACAGAAAGGTAATGAACAACTTTTGCAGCTCCCAAGGGAGTAGTGCGCTACAATTCAATGAGAAAAATTTGCATATCAACATAGAGGGTGCTCGGGGGAAAATGTATGAAATATTGGTGAAATGGCTGGATTCCCTAGGCATGGCTCCTCTACAGTTAACAATTTAGATAAATACATGGGTGAAATAACCTTGATATCTTGCGTATTTCTAGGTAAGATTGAAGTAAAATAAACACAGGAAAGTAAGGAGTGAAGATACCTTATTCTAGAAACCACAACAGTTATAATTATACAGGATTTATAGCACCAGCAGCTTTACAAAATAAAAGGATGCAGTACAGTTACAATACCAGAGGGTTAGGAGGGCCCTGCTCGTGACAGCTTACAATCTACATGATACATGTATGTTATACATATCACACTTGTTACAGTGCATACAATAAATGGTTGTACATGCAAATTAACACAATACACATTTGTTTCTATATGGCAGAATGTCATATACAGTAAGTCATTGACAAAACTGCCATGTTGTTATTCTTGCTGTCTGTAAAGTCAAACGTAGAACAGTGTTTATGAATAATTACTTGGTTTGTTAGGCTAGGTTTACACTATTGTGGGTGCAGGAATGCAGGTAAATCGCACTAGTTTCTGCACCCATGGCCAAAATACACTGAGCAGACCTGTGGGGTGGCATTAGGCCCTAATTCTTAATGGCACCTCCTACACATCAGAAAACGCAGCACATTTTCAGGTGCGTAAACTGCAAGGTGCTTTGGGTTTCATCCAGCTGTCTTTTCGAAAAAGGGTCAGGGACTTTTTCCCCTGTGTTTTCCATTGGTACTCCCACACCACCTGCAATATGTGAACCTAGCCTTATACAGTATCTGAAGGGGATGTTTTAGGGTAAGAGATGGTTACTGTATGTTTGTATCTTGTACAATTTGTAAAACTTCAATTACAATAATCTGATCAAAAACAATAGACAAAGAGTCCAGCCATCTGAAAGGGTACTGTAAACCTGTCTGACAACTTGGTGGAATGTCCAAGCTACTCCTTTACAGTGTTTTAAAGGACACACAAAATTACTAGCAGCGCCTCTTTTGTGACTCAGCAATGAAGTTGTATTTCTGGTTATACCATCTCAACACATATTGAGACTTTTCCGCAGTTTCCTGGTGAAGTCATATAGCCCAACTTTTTTTTGGTTTATCTGGAGTATTTAGCTCTAAAAAGTTACATCAGTAAGTTAACATACTGTAAGTAGGTCCTCATCAAATTGCAAAATGAAGGTGTGAGGGGTCATGCCTAAAGTGTGCCAACAATGACCACTGGAGTCATCGTGCCTTGCATGTGCCATTAGACATATTATGACCACCAAAACAGTTCATTTAAATGCCTAAGTGTCTCTGTGAACCTTCTGCTGCTCTTCCTGCTTCTGTCTCCTCTTATTCCCCATTTTCCGACAACTAAATGCGATCAGACTTTTTCCGATCGTGTGTAGAGAATTCCGACGGACAAAGTGCCACGCATGCTCAGATCAAACTATGAGACCAAAGCTATTGGCTACTAGCCTCTACGTAGTTCCGTCGTACGCAACGAATGTCACCACGTTCGGAATGATCGGATTTTCCGACAACTTTGTCCGACCTTGTGTATGCAACACCAGTTTCGGACAAAATCCGTCGGAAAAAATTTGTCGGGTTTTGTGGTCGGAATTTCCCACCGTGTGTACGGGGGCTTTCCGACATTATAGTGAATTTCCCTTGCATCACTTTATACCCTATTTACCTTTTTTTCCCCAACTCTCCTTTTATATAACCAACCCCTTGAACGCAATACTGTGTCACATTCAAATAAGGATCAGTGCTACTGCTACAATTAGTACACAAGGTAAGTCCACTAACCTTCAAAATAAGAGATCTCATTAGGATGTAGTACCTGTGTACTGTATACATTCATTTATTTCTGTAAGCATCCAATTAGGGATATTTTGCTACCATAGACAGCAGCTGACCAGCAGAGGCATTTTCCATCCCTTTAATATGCTGCAATACCACTGCACTGTTCAAAATATATTATTCCCAGAATTGTATATATCTGTATACACTTTTTACACATCACCCCCATGTGCCTTTCTCCCCCGTTGTGGAAAGGGACTTTGGAGTTCAAAATTTGAAACTCAGAATTTAGATCTCGAAAAGTGGATTTTGGAATTCAGAACTCAGAATTTGGAACTTCAGAATTTGAAACTTGAAAACTCAAAATTCTGAATTTGGAGTCTGGAACCCAGAATTCAGAATTTGTAATATAGAATTCAGAAATCTGAATTTGGAATTCTGAACTCTGAATTTGGAATTGAAAAGTCAAAATATGGAATTCGGAACTCAGATTTTGGAACTTGGAATTCAGAACTCAGAATATGTAATTCAGAACTTGGAATCTGGAACTCAGAATACGGAACTTGGAATTCAGAACTTGGAATTTGGAATTCAGAACTCAGAATTTGGAGGCTGGAACTCGGAATTTGAAAGTTGGAACTAGAAATGTGGCATTTGGAACTTGGAATTTAGAACTCCAAATTTCGAACTCAAAATTCAGTACTCAGAATTTAGAACTCAGAATTCTGAACTTGGAATTTGGAACTCTGAAATGTGGAATTTGAAATTCAGAACCCTATTGATTTCTCCCTATGCTTGGCTTTGTTGCACATTTCTCTTCTACCACTAGGTGGCCGGGTACTTTGTGGTACTAAATATGAGAAGGGCAATGCAAGGTCAGGTTATGGGTATATGGGGTATCTTAGCCAATGGGCAGGGGTTTTCTTGAATCCCTTGGCCTGCTGGGAGAGCCTATATATTCGGGTGGAGTCAGGTGATCTGTGCTCTGTGCCACCTGGACGGCTGTCTGGGTGGACGTGTGTTGTACTGCCCGGGCTGCTAGGCCGGAGATGGGGCCTATCCCAGGCACATCTGGCTGCTAGGCTGTCTGAGGGCCTATCCAGAAGAGCAAGAGAGCAGTGCAGAGTTGGGACTGGGGCATGCAGTCCAACCAAAAGTGACAGTTCTGCCAGCCAGAGAACCTGTCGTGGTCGGAGGTAGAGGGGAAGCTGTCACCAGTAAGGGACTGTCCGCCTAATTACCAGGGACCACTGTGAGTAACTGAAGCAAGTACCGGAGCAGCATTCTCACCAACGGTACAGTGAAGAATCGGGAAACTTCAGTGGGTATGAAGCCAGGGACCCAGCCAGCGGAGGTGACGCTTGCAGAGCAGCCTTGTGTGCCAAGCCAGGGACCGAGCAAGCCAGTGGGGTTAAGCTTGAGAGGTGTCTTGAGTGCCAAGCTAGGGACCCAGCAGAGAGGCGAGGTGATGCTTGAGGCAGATACCACCGTGAAGATTGCAGGAACTCAAGGAATTAAGTGGCGGTGAATCAATGGGTCTAGTGAGAGACCAGGAGCTCAGTGGGCTGAAGAACTACAAGGAGCGATTGTAGTGAAAGTGAAAGAACTGTTACGCTTTCTGTTAGGAAATGTTAAAGACTGTTGCCATAGGAGACAGCATTCCTGCACATGCAGATGTGGTGTCTTGCTGGGTGCCTTTCCCTGCATGGCTGTCCTCCTGTTGAAGTCTCGGAGTCTGCCAATTATTTTGCAACTACCTAAGGGTGTCCTGGCCCTAACCCTCTCTCCTCCAAAAAAGTTTGTTAGGAGAAATAAACTTTCTTTTGCATTCAAGAAGTGTCTGGCGCCCAATAACTTTTACTACTCTGCACCCACCATGCCTCACAACCCACTACATACAGAAGGATGTCAGCTATCCCTGGAGGTTCTTATTAGATCAAAGGAGGCCTGGGACAGTGCTATATAGGAATCATGATTTGTTAATCTGAACAATAGCTCCATTTGTTTTCAGGCAGGTTGTGCCTGCATAAGGTCAAAGGCATAACCAGGAGATTGCACAGCTAATGAGTTGTTTTTTTACAGAATGCCAAATTCTTATGAAATTTATATATTTAAAACAACTACTGGTTAAGAGCCTATTTACACCCTGGTGTCCTGGAGGTTTGCATTAAAATAAATGGGCTGCCAACGTATCATATTTTCCATATATAAAGAAAAAGATAATTGGACACTTTCCAGCAATAGATGGATGTCTCCGACATATTGTCCAAAAAAATCAGACATGCACCATTTTTTTTTTAAAGAATATATCATATAACATAAAACACAATCGGCACTGGAGAGGGTGCTGTGGGTGGTGGTATCGGCACTGGAGAGGTTGCAGTGGATGATGGGATCGGCACTGGAGAGGGTGCAGGGGGTGGCGATTTCGGCACTGCAGAAACTTTACACAACAATAAATGTATTTCCTGTCGCATCATGGCAGCATACACTCTGGTTGTGACTCCGCCTCCACAACCTGATAGGACCACATAACTATAAGATGAAGATACGGCCCCCGCCCCGGTATTCTCTAATTTTTCCTCACCTGTTGGGACCGCACGCTTCACCCTCTTACCGCTATCGCCCCAGCCAGGTTCTAGCCTCTCCTGGTTTGGAAGTCCTTGCCTGTACAGCCTCTAAACGAAGCTAAATGGAAGGAACCCCACTCTGGTGATCTCAGGGGTACTACTACTGCACCTGCCTGCTGTAATAAGCCTTAAACAGGTTTAAAAGCACTGCCACCGCTGCCTTGGGAAGCAAGCCTTAAACAGGCTTAAAGGTATGTGATCCCTCTTTACATTTAAAAGCCTTAAATAGGCTTTGTACCTTGCAGTGGTCTTCCTCCTTTGATGTCACTTTGCCTTCCGGCCCCTGCTGGGCCTTGTAGTCCCTCCTGTGTGTCCTCTGTTCCCCCCAGCAGCGCTCAGCGTTCCGGCGCCCCCGCGCATGCGCACTGCGGCTCTACGGGCGTCCTGTGTAGGGAACTGAGGCTATTGCCAGTATCCAAGATGGCGCCGACGGCCGCGCGGCGCTACTGCGCATGCGCGAAGCGTCACGGCGCTCCCGGCGCCAAATTCAAAAGAGGAAAGATTCCCTTTCCTTTCCCTGGATGTTTTTCAGCAGAAAACCACCTGCAACAGATTCCAGGACTATCTCAGCACACTCCCCAATAGGTAAGTGCCTATTTTGTTTTGTTTCTATTTGTGCATTTCTGCATCTGCTTCTTGCTCCATTTCCCCCCTTACCTTCCTTCCCCTCTAAATGCCTATTCCTTTCTACTAGGCTGCCTTTACTATCCCTATGGAGGCCACTGCCCCAGCAGATCACCACCATCGTGATAGGTAAGAGGGAAGGATTGGGTAAGTAAGAAGACGAAAAAAAGAGTGCAGGACCCGCTAATGCTGCCTAAATGGTTAGCCCCGCCAGGTCTTCAAAGTCCGGACGCAGGGAGGCATCTCGCAGAAGGAGCCGCTCGGGGCACAGGAGGAGCCACTCAAGCCGCAGCAGGAGGAGGAGCCGCTCAGGCCGCAGGAGAAGCCGCAGGAGTCGCTCCAGGTCCCGCTCCCATAGCCGCTACCACCGAAGGAGGTCATCGCACAGACGCTACTCACCAGCCCCCCCTCCCCGACCAACGGCCAACGCCTGCTGGATATGCGGAGCCATCGCCCTTCCGGACAAGCTGGCCTGTCGCAGGTGCCTCGAGGAGGCCACTAAGGAAAGGGAGCAGGAGCCAAGAGAGCTTGCGACTGCAGCTCCACAGCCCACTCCAGACATGGAGATGTCCATTAGGGGTACCTCCCCCCCCCCCCAGTACATCCAGAGAACCAGACTCCCAGTCTGAGGATGAGGAGCTGGTGGCGGCCGCAGGGTTTGACTTCTCCCTGATCGATCCATTCGTGAAGTCGGTCAAGGAGGCGATTAACTGGGAGGAACCCCAGGAGGCCCCCCAGAAGCAGAAGAAATACTTCCCTAACCTCAAGAGGGACCCAGAGGCATTCCCATTCATTGAGGAATTGGATGACCTGATCAGGGAGGAGTGGCAGAAGCCAGACAAGAAACTGAGCCTTAATAACAGGCTCACCAAACTCTATCCGCTCAAAGAATCCCAGGCTAAGCCCCTGGTTACACCGCCAGTAGTGGACGCTTCTCTCATGCGCCTGGCGAGGCACGTAACGCTCCCTATCGAGGATGCAGTAACTTTCAGGGACGTCCTGGACAGGAAAATTGACACGGACCTAAAGAGGGCCTATACAGCAGCAGGAGGCGCTTGCAGGCCAGCCATAGCACTGGCCGCCGTTGGCAAGGCTATCTCCAGCTGGTCAGCCTCCACGGAGAAGCTCATTACGGAGGGTGCAGACCAAGACAGGATAGTCAGGGCCCTGCAGGAACTCAGCCTCGCTGGGGATTTTGTGGCAGAGGCCTCAGTGGATGCCATAAGATCATCCTCTAGGGCCATGCTGGCCTCGGTTATGGCCAGGCGGGCGCTCTGGCTCAAACCCTGGACAGCGGACCAGGCCTCCAAATCTAATTGGTGCCGCATCCCCTTCGATGGTGAGAACCTCTTTGGAGCAAAGCTGGACTCAGCTATCTCTAAAGTGACCGGCGGAAAATCCGGGCTCATCCCCTCGGATAGGAAACCCAGGCAGCAGAGGCCGCCTCCTTCCAGACGCAACCTGCCGGATAGGTACAGGGATGCTAGGGCCTACAGACCAGGCAAGGAGTACCGGAGGAACTGGAGGAATCCCCAGACTACCTTCTCCAAATTTCAAAAACCTAAGACCTCTGCGTCTAATGACCAGAAGTCTTTTTGAAGGTACGTCCGCCCAGCCAGCAGTAGTGGGAGCCAGGCTCTCAAAATTCCAGCTGGCTTGGGCGGGTACCATCAGAGACCCGTGGACGGTGGCTACCGTCCGTTTCGGGCACAGGTGGTCCTTCCGGGGCCGACCCCCGGGCGACCACTTCTGTCCAACCAAGCTTCCATCCTCACATCACAAAAGGGCGTTGCTGCTGGACTACGTCCAGGAATTGCTCCGAAAGGAGGCTATAGTGGAGGTGCCCGGATCTCAAAGAGGCAGGGGGTTTTACTCCCCCCTCTTCCTGGTCAGGAAAAAGTCAGGGGATCTGCGCCCCGTCCTAGACCTGAAAAGGCTCAACCGATCCATCCGGGTGGAATCTTTCAAGATGGAAAGTCTACAATCCATCCTTCAGGCCGTAAACCTGGGGGATTGGATGTTGTCCGTGGACCTTCAGGACGCATACCTGCACGTCCCAATCCATATCTTGTTCCGAAGATTCCTTCGGTTCTCTATAGACCAGCGGCACTTCCAGTTCCAGTGCCTGCCGTTCGGAATCTCTACGGCCCCCAGGACCTTTACAAAGATCCTCCTCCCGGTAGTGGCGGCCCTGAGAGAAAGGGGTTTGAGGGTCCACCACTATCTGGACGACATTCTCCTACTCTCAGGCACCAGAGAATCCCTTATTCAACACCGGGAAATTCTAATTTCCACCCTTCAGAGTCTGGGGTGGCTCATAAATTGGGGGAAAAGCAACCCTCAGCCCTCGCAGAGAATGGTCTTTCTGGGGGCCGTATTGGATACTCGGTCAAATACGATAGAGCTGCCCCCAGAGAAGATCCCCCTCTGACCCAGAAAATCAGGAGAGCCATCCTAGCCACTTCCCTGCCGGCCAGAGCGTGCCTCAGCCTGCTGGGCTCCCTATCGGCCACCATTCCGATGGTACAATGGGCGCACTGGAACGCGAGGCCTCTTCAGATTTCGTTTCTACACCAGTGGAACGGCTCGGCCATGTCGCAGCCCATCCACATTTCACAAGAGGTCAAACAGTCCCTGAGATGGTGGACCCGGCCGAGCAACTTGGGCAGGTTCAGGCATATTATTCCCCCCCCTCAGGAGGTGGTTACCTCGGATGCCAGTCTGGAGGGTTGGGGGGGCCCACTACCTACACCATGCGGCCCAGGGCCGCTGGCCATTCGAAGCTCGGGACATCGTTTCCAACGTGCTGGAAATGAGGGCGGCTCTCCAGGCCCTCCTGGCCTTTGGCCCTCTCCTGAGGGGCAAGCCGGTCCTCCTGAGGTTAGACAACAGGGTCGCTGTCGCCTATGTCAACCGCCAGGGGGGTACCAAGAGCTCTTCCATGATGCGGGAAGTTCTCCCTGTTATGGAATGGGCACAGCGGAACCTCCTGGACCTCAGGGCGGTCTACATTCCAGGTACCGAGAATCTCCTGGCCGATTCCCTCAGCAGGAGATTTCTCTCCAACAACGAGTGGTCCCTGAGTCCCCGGGCCTTCGCCCTGATCTCCAAAACCTGGGGCCCCCCGGATATAGACCTGGCAGCGACCCCGGACAATACCAAGTGTCAGAGATTCCTGTCTCGAGTCCCCTTCCCCTCAGCGGAGGGGACAGACTGTCTCCACCACCCCTGGGACTTCCACCTCGGGTATATCTTCCCTCCGACCCCTTTGATAGCGAGGTTTCTGCTCAGGCTCAAGCGGTCATCAGCCCTAGTGGTGGCCGTGATTCCCTTCTGGCCCAGGAGGCCATGGTTTACCACTCTCCTACAGTTGAGCACAACAGACCCGCTCCCCCTTCCACAGTCAGTCGACCTGCTCTCCCAGGGCCATCTATTGCACCCGAGTCCAGAGAGGATGCACCTGATGGCCTGGAGACTGAAAGGTCTAGGTACCTAGAGCGGGGCTGTTCCTCTAGGGTAGTAGACACCCTACTTCAGGCCAGAAAATCCACCACAAACACCACCTACCGGCGGGTTTGGGATAAGTTCACCTCCTTCGCCCATCAGCAGGAGTGGGATCTATCCTCCATCTCAACCCCTCAGATTCTGGAGTTTCTGCAGACAGGTCTGGACAAAGGCCTCGGCTCCAGCACCCTTAAGGTGCAGGTGTCAGCCCTGTCCGCCCTGACTGGGACTAGATGGGCCCTCGACCCTCTTGTCGTTCAGTTCCAGAGGGCATGTCTCAAGCTGAGGCCTCCCAGGAAGCCTTCATTCCCGACCTGGGACCTGTCGGTCGTTCTGGAGGCCCTATCTAAAGAACCCTTCTTCCCTCTAGAGGGCATCTCCCTCTGGGATCTGACGCTAAAGGTGACATTCCTCATCGCTATAACATCGGCTAAAAGGGTCTCTGAGATGCAAGCCTTACTGGCCAGGGATCCATATCTGGTCATCCACCCAGACAGGGTAGTCCTAAAACCCTCAGACCGCTTCATCCCTAAAGTGTCGTCCTCCTTTCACTTCAACCAGGAGATTAACCTGCCAGCGCTCACCACAGACCAGGGCGATCCGCACCCCCTGGATGTCAGAGGTAACATCATCAAATACCTCTCAGCCTCAGAACCCTTTAGGAAGTCAGAGAACCTCCTAATCATCCCTCACGGTTTCAGGAGAGGTCAGTCAGCATCGGCCCGCACAATCGCCTCATGGCTGGTGAAAACCATCAAGAAGGCCTACTCGCTAAGTGCTACGCAGATCCCGGACGGGTTGAAGGCGCATTCCACCCGGGCAGTGGCAACCTCATGGGCAGCCTATTGTAGGGTCTCAGCTGAAACCATCTGCAGGGCGGCCACCTGGTCCTCCAGGAATACTTTTATTTCCCATTATAAAGTCGATTCTGCCCGTTTGTCTACTGTAAATTTTGGGAGATCGGTTATTCAGGCCAACTCTGCCATTCCTTGTGAATAAAAAACTACTATTGATGCATTACCCACCCTGTCTGCGAGTTACTCCCCAGAGTGTATGCTGCCATGATGCGACAGGAAAACGGAAAATTGTATACTTACCTTTCCGTAATTTTCCTTTCCTGTCGCATCCTCATGGCAGCATACAATATCCCTCCCATTCTTAAATAAAGGTGATTCATATATACAGAGAATACCGGGGCGGGGGCCGTATCTTCATCTTATAGTTATGTGGTCCTATCAGGTTGTGGAGGCGGAGTCACAACCCAGAGTGTATGCTGCCATGAGGATGCGACAGGAAAGGAAAAATACGGAAAGGTAAGTATACAATTTTCCGTTTTCCATATCCACCCTGCATATAACAGTTTTTTTACAAAGGTGGCAGTGATAATGTCCCACTGGCCGGCACGGAAGGCTGCACAGGATTTTGTCTGTAATAGAAATAACATATTAATAAACAGAAAATAAAATATAAGCAACTCATACAACTTTCTCAGTGTGCACATTTGTAGACTAAGGCCCCTTTCACACTGGGGCGGGAGCGGCGTCGGCGGTAAAGCAGCGCTATATTTAGCGCTGCTTTACCGTCGTTTTAGCTGCGGTTTTCGGCCGCTAGCGGTGCGGTTTTAACCCCCGCTAACGGCTGAAAAAGGGTTAAAACCGCCCAGCGGGGCTTTGCTGGCGATATAGCTGCTCTGTCCCATTGATTTCAATGGAAAAATGAAGGTGTGAGGGGTCATGCCTAAAGTGTGCCAACAATGACCACTGGAGTCATCGTGCCTTGCATGTGCCATTAGACATATTATGACCACCAAATCAGTTCATTTAAATGCCTAAGTGTCTCTGTGAACCTTCTGCTGCTCTTCCTGCTTCTGTCTCCTCTTATGCCCCATTTTCCGACAACAAAATCCGATCGGACTTTTTCCGATCGTGTGTAGAGAATTCCGACGGACAAAGTGCCACGCATGCTCAGATCAAACTATGAGACCAAAGCTATTGGCTACTAGCCTCTACGTAGTTCCATCGTACGCAACGAACGTCACCACGTTCGGAATGATCGGATTTTCCGACAACTTTGTCCGACCGTTTGTATGCAACACCAGTTTCGGACAAAATCCGTCGGAAAAAATCAGACGGATTTTGTGGTCGGAATTTCCGACCGTGTGTACGGGGCTTTCTGACATTATAGTGAATTTCCCTTGCATCACTTTATACCCTATTTACCTTTTTTTCCTCAACTCTCCTTTTATATAACCAACCCCTTGAACGCAATACTGTGTCACATTCAAATAAGGATCAGTGCTACTGCTACACTTAGTACACAAGGTAAGTCCACTAACCTTCAAAATAGGAGATCTCATTAGGATGTAGTACCTGTGTACTGTATACATTCATTTATTTCTGTAAGCATCCAATTAGGGATATTTTGCTACCATAGACAGCAGCTGACCAGCAGAGGCATTTTCCATCCCTTTAATATGCTGCAATACCAATGCACAAGTTGGTATGTATAAATGTACACAATAAAAAAGTAAGTGACTAAGGTCTGGTATAAATGGGATTGGGAGAGTTGTCTATCTGGGTGAACTATTTGATAACAGAACTGGCCATTTGGAGACTGGTGATCTGTGCTAATAGGAAAACGTTGCCCATTGGAAACTTTTGGGATATCCCATATACCCATGCATTTCTTGGGTCTAGCCTGCTTCTTCAGGATGTGGCTATCCTGAAATATACAGTACAACATGTTCATACCAGTACACCAATGTTTATCTCAAAGGACCCATTCAACGCGCAAAAAATGGCACCTGCAGTGGCGCGTTTCCCGGTGTTTCTGTGCACTTTTATGTGTGTTTTTCTGCATATTTTTTTTTAGAAAAAGGCATCCGTTTCCTCTGACATATTGTTGCGGGTAAGAGGTGCGTTTTGACGCGTTTACGTGAATTTCTTTGCATTGTGGTGCAATATTATGCAAACATATTGCATGAAATTGCACTGCTCTGAAACAGAGAAACACAGCATTCTGGTGTGAACATGACACATGTAAAAACACAGGTAACTGCACACAGTGTGAATGGGCTCTAAGATACACGTGCATGGACGGTCACATGTTCAAAATATATTATTCCCAGAATTGTATATATCTGTATACACTTTTGTCACTCTCAAGTCGTGCAGCAGTCTGACCTGATGTTGTTGGATGGTGTGTGCTTATAACACATTACCCCCATGTGCCTTTCTCCCCCGTTGTGGAAAGGGACTTTGGAGTTCAAAATTTGAAACTCAGGATTTAGATCTCGAAACGTGGATTTTGGAATTCAGAACTCAGAATTCGGAACTTCAGAATTTGAAACTTGGAAACTCAAAATTCTGAATTTGGAGTCTGGAACCCAGAATTCAGAATTTGTAATATAGAATTCAGAAATCTGAATTTGGAATTCTGAACTCGGAATTTGGAATTGAAAAGTCAAAATATGGAATTCGGAACTCAGATTTTGGAACTTGGAATTCAGAACTCAGAATATGGAATTCAGAACTTGGAATCTGGAACTCAGAATACGGAATTTGGAATTCAGAACTCAGAATTTGGAGGCTGGAACTCGGAATTTGAAAGTTGGAACTAGAAATGTGGCATTTGAAACTTGGAATTTAGAACTCCAAATTTGGAACTCAAAATTCAGTACTCAGAATTTAGAATTTAAAACTCAGAATTCTGAACTTGGAATTTGAAACTCTGCAATGTGGAATTTGAAATTCAGAACCCTATTGATTTCTCCCTATGCTTGGCTTTGTTGCACATTTCTCTTCTACCACTAGGTGGCCGGGTACTTTGTGGTACTAAATATGAGAAGGGCAACGCAAGATCAGGTTATGGGTATATGGGGTATCTTAGCCAATGGGCAGGGGTTTTCTTGAATCCCTTGGCCTGCTGGGAGAGCCTATATATTCGGTGGAGTCAGGTGATCTGTGCTCTGTGCCACCTGGACGGCTGTCTGGGTGGACGTGTGTTGTACTGCCCGGGCTGCTAGGCCGGAGATGGGGGCCTATCCCAGGCACATCTGGCTGCTAGGCTGTCTGAGGGCCTATCCAGAAGAGCAAGAGAGCAGCGCAGAGTTGGGACTGCGGGATGCGGTCCAACCAAAAGTGACAGTTCTGACGGCCAGAGAACCTGTCGTGGTCGGAGGTAGAGGGGAAGCTGTCACCAGTAAGGGACTGTCCGCCTAATTACCAGGGACCACTGTGAGTAACTGAAGCAAGTACCGGAGCAGCATTCTCACCAACGGCACGGTAAAGAATCGGGAAACTTCAGTGGGTATGAAGCCAGGGACCCAGCCAGCGGAGGTGACGCTTGCAGAGCAGCCTTGTGTGCCAGGCCAGGGACCGAGGAGGCCAGTGGGGTGAAGCTTGAGAGGTATCTTGAGTGCCAAGCTAGGGACCCAGCAGAGAGGCAAGGTGATGCTTGAGGCAGATACTACCGTGAGGGAGTTCAAGGAATTAAGTGGCGGTGAATCAGTGGGTCTAGTGAGAGACCAGGAGCTCAGTGGGCTGAAGAACTACAAGGAGCGATTGTAGTGAAAGTGAAAGAACTGTTACGCTTTGTGTTAGGAACTGTTAAAGACTGTTGCCATAGGAGACAGCATTCCTGCACATGCAGATGTGGTGTCTTGCTGGGTGCCTTTCCCTGCATGGCTGTCCTCCTGTTGAAGTCTCAGAGTCTGCCAATTAATTTTGAAACTACCTAAGGGTGTCCTGGCCCTAACCCTCTCCAAAAAAGTTTGTTAAGAGAAATAAACTTTCTTTTGCATTCAAGAAGTGTCTGGCGCCCAATAACTTTTACTACTCTGCACCCACCATGCCTCACAACCCACTACATACAGAAGGATGTCGGCTATCCCTGGAGGTTCTTATTAGATCAAAGGAGGCCTGGGACAGTGCTATATAGGAATCATGATTTGTTAATCTGAACAATAGCTCCATTTGTTTTCAGGCAGGTTGTGCCTGCATGAGGTCAAAGGCATAACCAGGAGATTGCATAGCTAATTTGTTGTTTTTTTACAGAATGCCAAATTCTTATGAAATTGATATATTTAAAACAACTACTGGTTAAGAGCCTATTTACACCCTGGTGTCCTGGAGATTTGCATTAAAATAAATGGGCTGCCAACGTATCATATTTTCCATATATAAAGAAAAAGATAATTGGACACTTTCCAGCAATAGATGGATGTCTCCGACATATTGTCCAAAAAAATCAGACATGCACCATTTTTTTTTTTAAAAGAATATATCATATAACATAAAACACAATCGGCACTGGAGAGGGTGCTGTGGGTGGTGGTATCGGCACTGGAGAGGTTGCAGTGGATCATGGGATCTGCACTGGAGAGGGTGCTGTGGGTGGTGGTATCGGCACTGGAGAGGTTGCAGTGGATCATGGGATCTGCACTGGAGAGGGTGCAGTGGATGATGGGATCGGCACTGGAGAGGGTGCTGTGGATGATGGGATCGGCACTGGAGAGGGTGCTGTGGATGATGGGATCGGCACTGGAGAGGGTGCTGTGGGTGGTGGTATCGGCACTGGAGAGGTGCAGGGGGTGATGGGATCGGCACTGGAGAGGGTGCAGGGGGTGGCGATTTCGGCACTGCAGAAACTTCACACAACAATAAATGTATTTCCATATCCACCCTGCATATAACTGTTCTTTTACAAAGGTGGCAGTGATAATGTCCCACTGGCCGGCACGGAAGGCTGCACAGGATTTTGTCTGTAATAGAAATAACATATTAATAAACAGAAAATAAACTATAAGCAACTCATACAACTTTCTCAGTGTGCACATTTGTAGACTAAGGCCCCTTTCACACTGGGGCGGGAGCGGCGTCAGCGGTAAAGCAGCGCTATATTTATCGATGCTTTACCGTTGTTTTAGCGGCGGTTTTCGGCTGCTATCGGTGCGGTTTTAACCCCCACTAACGGCCGAAAAAGGGTTAAAACCGCCCAGCGGGGCTTTGCTGGCGATATAGCTGCTCTGTCCTATTGATTTCAATGGGTAGGAGCGGTGAATACACCACTCCTTCACCGCTCCAAAGATGCTGCTAGCAGGACTTTTTTGACCGTCCTGCTAGCGCACCGCTCCAGAATAAAAGCCCTCCGGCTTTCACACTGGAGTGAAAGGGGCCGGATTTTTTCAGGCGCTATACAGGCGCTATTTTTAAACCTTAAAATCTACCTATCTCTTGTTAAAAAAAAAAAAAAAAAAACGATTCATAAATTTTGTCCTAAATATATTCTGCTACATATTTTTGATACAAAAATAAAATAAAAATCCCAATAAGTGTATATTGATTGATTTGCTTGAAAGTTATAGTGCCTACATACTATGGGATATGTACTGGAATTGTTATTCGTTTTATACTACAAATGGCGGATATAAACAACTTATAGTGGGACTGTGATAGTGCAATCTGACACTAACTGCCGCTGGGGGGAACTGACATCACCAGTGACACTAATACAGTGATCAGTGCTAGAAATATGACACTGGCTAGGAAGGGGTTAACATCTATGGGGCAATGAAGGGGTTAAGTCCCTTAACTAGGTGTAATGTGTGCACAGTGTGCGGCTTTAAATTAATGCTCTCTCAATTTCTCACTCCCTCTGTACAGAGCTCTGTGTTGAAATTCAACACAGAGCTCTGGTCTGTGATTGGACACAGCTGATCCCGGGTGTGAATTACAAGTACAATCACAGCGGGAGCCGGGTGGGGTGAACATGCACACGCCCTAAACCTGGCTGTAGGCAGAGACGTACCAGAACATCACTTTGCCTACAGCGCCCCCCGTCCTTGGCACAATGTGGCTGGGTGGTCAGTAAGTGGATAATATTTGCACCAGAAAAGATATGATTTTCAAGAAGATGGAGGTTTAATGCCGACATACCATTGAACCGTAAAACATTTTTTTGCATGGAGATCCGTGTTTGTCTCAATCTTGGCCCTGTTAGTTGGCATGAATGTGGGCAAACAAGGACAATTCGATACATGAGTTGTATTCTCCTTCCAACATAAACATGAACTTCCATCATCACCTAAAATGTAAATTGGTAAATAATAAACAATTGCTTTTACAGGGAGAGCACTTTAACAGAAAGTACAAAACCTCCCAAAAATATCTTATCTGCTAATCCTATTAATTATTAGTAACAACAGAATGACTCAGTATGTGATACAGACTGCAGTCCCTGGAGCTCCACTCTACACAGAAATCATGTATAGGAATCATGTGGCCTCCATTTCCTGTACTGGAGCTCCAGCTGCAGAGCTTAACAATAAAGTTCAGTAAAAAAAAAAAAAAGTGTAGCGGAGGCCACATGCTTCCTGTCCTCAGTGGAGCTCCACTCTGCAGCCAGACCCCTCTCCCAAGATGGCGGACCCGGTAACTACTTCCGGGTGCCTGGGAGGTCGGGTGTATGGAGGAAGCAGAGCAGAGTGGAGGATGAGGAGCTCGGAATGGGTGGTGCTGCTGCTGCTCCTGTGTGTACTGGGGCTGTCACAGGGTGAGACGGAGGGACGGGATGGGGAGAAGTCGATAGCACTGCACAAGTCATAGAACATCGGCCTCCATTGGTGTCTGAAAAGACAAATATTATTGTGTAGAGATGACGGGCAGTGCACTGTGCTTTACACAACATTCTTTTCCTAGGAGCTGTATGCTTGGTTATACTATGGTGGGAAGGGGAGGACAAAGACTGACCCATAGAAATGGGCTCATGTTATATGCCAGCTTAGTAAGTGTTTCTGTGATGCAGTAAGAAAATGTAGGTAGTTAGCTGGTGGTTCCAGAGCCCTTGGCATGTGCCACAATGTTGGTGCAAATCTTTGTCATCATGTTACAACTGTTAAATGGTGATTTCACCTTTACCAAAAAACTGCCTGTACCAATAAGGAGTGTCTATAGATACAAATCAAGTTAAAGCGATTGCAAAGGATCGTTTTTTTTTTTTTTTTTAATAACAAACATGCCATACTTACCTCCACTGTGCTGCTCATTTTCCACAGAGTGGCCCCAAACATCCTCTTCTGGGTCCCCCGGCGGCTCCTCACATCAAATAACCCCCTAGGAGAGGCGCTCTCCCCAGCGTTTGAGTCCAGCATTTGTGTCCACAGAAACTAATAGCGCCCGCATCATTGGATTAGATTGACAGCAATGGGAGCCAATGGCTGCGCTTCTATCAATCTATCCAACCAAGAGTCGGGACCCCACGGAGAGCGCATAGGATGCATTAAGGTGAAAAAACACGAGGGTTTACAACCCCTTTAACCGCTTCCCGACTGCATCACGCAGAAATATTGCGGCAGAATCACATACCTGTACATTGCCCTTTAAGAGGCGGCCCCGGTGGTTGCACACGTGCCGGCAGCAAGCTCCATGAGTCGATTCGCGGGTCCCATGGACTCGATTGCCGCAGGGATACCCGCGATCGTCTCACGGAGATGAAGAATGGGGAGATGCTAATGTAAACAAGCATTTCCCCGTTCTGCCTAGTGACAGTGTCACTGATCCCTGTGATTGGAGCAGAGATCAGTGACGTGTCACATACAGCCACGCCCCCCCCCTACAGTTAGAAACACGCCCCTAGGACACACTAACTCCTTCACTGCCAGTGTCATTTACACAGGAATCAGTGCATTTGTATAACACTGATTTCTGTATAAATGATAATGGTCCCAAAAATGTCTGATGTGTCCACCATAATGTCGCAGTCACGCTAAAAATCGCTGATCCCCGCTATTTAAAAAAAAAAAAAAAAAAAATATAATAAAAATGCCATAAAACTATCCCCCTATTTTGTAAACGCTAGAACTTTTGCGCAATCAAGAGCCATAATCGCTTATTGCGATTTTTTATTTATTTTTTTACCAAAAATATGTAGAAGAATACGTATTGGCCTAAACTGAGGAAAAAAATCTTTTTTTTATATATTGTTGGGGGATATTTATTATAGCAAAAAGTAAAAAAATAAAAAAAATTTATTTTTCAAAATAGTCGCTCTTCTTTTTTTTCTTTATAGCACAAAAAAAAAAAAAATGCAGGGGTGATCAAATGCCACCAAAATAAAGCTCTATTTGTGGGACAAAAAGGACGTCAATTTTGTTTGGGAGCCACGTCGCACGACCGCGCAATTGTCAGTTAAAGCGATGCAGTGCCGAATCGCAAAATAGTGCTCTGGTCAGGAAGGGGGTAAATTCTTCCGGGGCTGAAGTGGTTAAATAACGTCCTTGCTACAGGACCCATTTATGTACCTTCCAAAAGCTGACTGAATAACTCCCAGATATGGCATCACTCTATCCTCCCTTGTTACTAGACCGCTCCCATCAAATTCAGACCCCCTCATATGCGTTCTCTCCCCTGTCACAGTACCTCTAGGCTCAGCGATTCTGCAGCAGATGGTAGAGATAAGGAGTAACTACTCGGAGTCTCTTAGCAACATCCTAGCAACAAGGCAGGATGGGATGGTGCCATATCTGGGTGTTTTTCGGCCAGGCTTCAGGAGGAAATTAAGCACTTGCTGACTAGGCTTTTTGTGGCACTTTTTGTTTACAAGTTTAAATGAGTATTTTTTGCTCCCCCCCCCCCCCCCCCCCCCCCCCCATTATACTTTTTTTTTTTTTTTTTTTTTGCAGAGTCCCTAGGGAATAAAATGCAGATTGTTGCGTTTGATACTGTGTGACATAAAAATTGCATTTTATTTTGGAAAAAATACACTTTAATGAATAAAAAAAAAAAACACAATAGCTACCCTATGCTTTTAATTGCACGCGCTCCTGGAATGGCGATAAACTACAGTAAAATCTCCATGGGCGACGCTTTAACCACTTGCCGACCGTTGCACGCCGATATACATCGGCACAATGACCTGTACGTCTCCTTTAAATGGCGGGGCTAGCGGGCGATTGCACCCGTCGTGTACAGCAGGACCGTGTCTGCGGACTCTGTCTGCCGGTGTCCCAGCGATCGTGCCACGGAACCGCAGAACAGGGAGATGCCCATGTAAACAAAGCATTTCTCCATTTTGCCTAGTGACCTGACGGGGATCTACTGCTCCCTGTCATCGGGAGTAGTGATCGCTGTCATGTCAGTAGTAGCCCATCCCCCCCACAGTTAGAATCACTTCCCAGGACACACTTAACCCCTTGGTTGCCCCCTAGTGTTTAACCCCTTCCCTGCCAGTGTCATTCACACAGTAATCAGTGCATTTTTATAGCACTGATCGCTGTATAAATGACAATGGTCCCAAAATAGTGTCAAAATTGGCCGCCATAATGTCACAGTCAAGAAAAAAAAAACAGATCGCCACCATTACTAATAAAAAAAATAAAATAAATAATAAAAAAAATATATATATATATTTTGTAGACGCTATCACTTTTGCGCAAACCAATCAATATACGCTTATTGCGATTTTTCTTTTTTCTTTTTTTTATCAAAAATATGTAGACTACATAGCCTAAACTGAGGGGAAAATTTTTTTTTTTTTAATATATTTTTGGGGGATATTTATTATAGCAAAAAGTAAAAAATTGCTTTTATTTTTCAAAATTGTTGCTCATTTTTTGTTTATAGCGCAAAAAATTAAAAACCGTAGAGATGATCAAATACCACCAAAAGAAAGCTCTATTTGTGGGAAAAAAAGACGTCAATTTTGTTTGGGTGTAACGTCGCACGGTCACGCAATTGTCAGTTAAAACGACGCAGTGCCGTATTGCAAAAAGTGCTCTGGTCAGGAAGGGGGTAAAATCTTCCGGGGCTGAAGCAGTTAAACACCTTTTACAGGTTACATGCTTAGAGTTACAGAGGAGGTCTAGCACTATAATTATTGCTCTAATGTTTACAGCAATACCGCACGCGTGGTTTGAATACCGTTTACATATGTGTGTGTGTGTCTTACGTATGCGTTCATGTCTTATGTATGCGTTCGCTTTTGCGGGTATGCGTTCGTATTACAAGGAATGTAAACATCCCTTGTAATAGAAATAAGCATGACAGGTCCTTTTTATGAACAGATCTGGGGTCAAAGAGACCCCAAATCTCTTCTTTACCTTTTTTTTTAAAAGCAAAAAAAAAAATATTTTCTTCCAGCCTGGATCGGAATTGATGTCAAGTCACTCCAGTCCTCCAAGGCCATAGAGTCGATCAAAGAGTGTTAAATCTTTGGGAGCAGCCGGCTGTACCGCCGGATTGTTTTTCAGGCAAATCAGCGTAAGCCCGAGAAATACTGTCAGGTGTCCACTCCCGCCATTTTGGAAACTGTTCCAGCGGCTCATGAACGGCTTGGACTGGTTTCCCAAGAAAGCTGGCCGCCTGCTGAAAAAAAACGGTACCGGGGTTATAGCTGATATATCTTTAGCAATAGTCCAGGTAAACCACTTGCATACCACAACGTGTGTGTGTGTGTGTGTGTATATGTTTATATATAATATATATATATATATCTCTCTATTGCGGTTGGCAAGTGGTTAAATGGCATACACCTATGTAATGGGTAATATTTAACTTTGGTCAGAGCTGCACAGTTTGTTTTTATCTATAGGTGCCCCTCACTTTTCTAATCAGTTTACTGGTAAAGGTGAACTAACACTTTAAACCGACCCTGTCACGTAGTAAAAGTCCTACAGGAAAGCACATACCTGTAAAAGACTGAGAACGTACAGTTTCTGCTGCCTGTGACGCTCAGCGACGCCCTGTCGTAGGGAAATGGTCCCTGGAAGTTCGAAAGAAAACCAACACGTCCGGGAGTGCTGATCTCTGTGGTCCCCTGTAGCTCTCCCTAGCTCTTCACTTTTACCTCCATGTCACTACTGTGTTCTACAGTGAGGTGAGGAACCTGTGAGCAATAGGGAACACATAGATCAGCACTCCCAGACATGTTGATTTCTTAGGAATTTTCTCTACAAAGGAGCAGCAGGATAGACCAAGTATTTGGTCGTTTCCTTAAAGTCTGAGGAACTTTCATTTTGAGTTGCCACACTCTTCCTAGTCTTATACACACCTGTATACATTCCTGCCAGATCCAACATGGTGCAGCCTATGGGAAGCCACATGGTCCCAACTGCAAACTCTTCTTTTATGAATGTGAGAAAATCCTATTCATTCCTTTGGGGAGTGTGGCTTGGCCCCTGCCCCCCAGTCTCTCCTCAGTGGCTCAATGGCTGTGATTGACAGCAGTGGCAGCCAATGGCTTCCACTGCTGTGTGAGCCAGTAAGGAGAGGGAGACCAGGGAGAGCTGCTGCTTTCATGCACATCGCTGGATCATGATGAGGTTAAGGTTAGTTTTTAGGAGGGGGAGCTACACCCAGGAATCTTACCTTAATGCAGAGAATGCATTAACTGCTTGCCGACCAGCCGCCGGAGTTTTACTGCAGAAGAATGGCACGGCTGGGCGAAATTACATTACCTTTGTCGCTTCGCCCTTTGGACACGTGCGGAGTAGATGCATGTGCCCAGCACATGGCACGGGCACCCGTGATCGCTCGTGACAGAGCGAGAACCGGGATCTGTGTGTGTGTGTGTGTGTGTGAACACACAAATCAAGGTTCTTTCAGGGGAGTATACTAGAGACAGATCGTGTGTTCAAGTATGAACACCGGTCCCTTCCTCCGTACAGTTAGAACACACCCAGGGAACACAGTTAATCCCTTGATCGCCACCCTAGTGTTAACCCCTTCACTGCCAGTGACATTTATACAGGAATCGGTGCATTTATTTATTTAGCTCTGATCGCTGTATGATTGTCAATGGTCCCAAAAATGTGTCAAAAGTGTCCAATTTGTCCGCTGCAATTCACAGTCCTGATAAAAATCGCAGATCGCCGCCATTACTAGTAAATTTTTTTAAAAAATAATAAAAATTCCATAAATATATTCCCTATTTTGTAGACACTATAACTTTTGTGCAAACCAATCAATATGCACCTATTGTGATTTTTTTTTTTAATTATTTTTTTTATTACCAAAAATATGTAGAAGAATACATATCGGCCTAAACCGAGGAAAAAATTTGCCTTTAAAAAAAAAAAAAAATTGGGGATATTTATTATAGCAAAAAGTACAAAATATTGCGTGTTTTATTTATTTTATTTTTTTTAAATTGGCGCTCTTTTTTTTTGTTTATGGGGCAAAAAATAAAAATTGCAGAGATAATCAAATACCACCAAAAGAAAGCTCTATTTGTGGGGAAAAAAGGACTTCAATTTTGTATGGGTACAAGCGTTGCACAACCGCGCAATTGTCAGTTAAAGCGACGCAGGGCCGTATCGCAAAAAATGGCCTGGTCATAGAGCAGTGAAATCTTCTGGGGGCTGAAGTGGTTATGGTAAAAAAAACAGTCTGCCTTTAGAGACACTTTAATAGGAGGAGAAAGCAGAGAGAGAAGCTGATCACTTTGAAACTTCTGCTTCACCAGCCAGTCAGAGGAGGTGGGTTGAATGATGCTGGCTGTCACTCAACCCAGAAGCCATAGCTCCAGTCTAAAGGTGAATATTGCTGCAAAAATTGCTTGACATTTTGATTTTTAATGGCTATTCAAGTTTCACCTTCATCTCTTAATATTCGTAGGTAGAATTATCATATTGATTTGATTGCTGACAAATGCAAAAGAGAACCTGTACATGACAGGATTTTAATGCTTTAATCGGCGTCGTTGAACTTTGAAAAGTTGTTGTTTTTTGGGGCTGTTTATATGATTTTCCATTGCAGGACAGGAACAACCTGATTCAATGGTTAAACTTGATGGAGGAAAGTTCAAGATGGGAACAAATGCTCCCGATAGTAAAGATGGAGAGGGCCCGGCTAAGCAAGTCACAGTGAATCCATTTGCTATTGACAAATATCCAGTCACCAACAGGAATTTCAGGTTAGTTTATCAATTTTTTGGATTTGAGGTTCTCTTATATTTAAAGAGAGATACCCTAGCAAGTAACAGGTTTTAAAGGTGTTGCCTGTGTTGAAGGCTTGTCAAAAACGCCATTTGGATTATGGATTGTTTATGGAACACAGTAGGCTCATAAAGTAGGTATACATTGAAATTAGTGATTAAAATTATTACTCATGTAGCAGTCTGACTGTGTTTGGACAGAAAACACACAGTAGACTGCTATGCTTTTATAGGGTTGGATTGGAGAGTCTTTGGATGATTTCTGATAGACCATGTTAAAGGATAAGTTCACTTTTGGAACATGTTACATGTTCACCTGTTTTTAGGGTAGAACATGTAACATGTTCCAGAATCTGCAGCCTCTCCCCCTGTTCCCCTTTCCTTGTGACAACAGGTGGGGATTTTCTTCTCGCATCTGCTTTCACTGTTTAAAAACAGCGCTGCCATGCAGGACTCCACCCACACGACTGTGTCATTTATTCACAGTACCCTGTGAATGAATACCTACAAGCACTGTCAGCCATTGTGGCTGATGGCTTGCCGTTTTCAATGAACTGTGAGGGCATTGGTGAGCATCCTCGTAGTCCATTGATCTTCCTGCTCTCAGGTCCCTGTCTGCCGGTACAAGGTATCCTGAGAGTCTGCAGGAGCTGGACATTGCACCATGCTCATGTATAGATCAAGATTTATGATAAAAAAACATTTTTTATCCCTTTGTTTGGCTTTCTGCCTGTAATTTTTCTGAACAGAATCCAGTTTTATGCTAACAAATTAATATTTTTGTTACATAAGCAAATTACATTGTTTACATGAGGCATATTTTAATGTACAAACCATCCTGGCTAATATTTGAAGTGCCATTCCTCTGTTCTGTTTGCAGAAATGACAATCATACTCTTTCTCCATATGGGTATATTTGACAGTTCAACTTTTTACATCAGACTCAACACTGCAGGAAAATTGCAGCCAGCACTTGCATTCTATTGTGAAGTTTAATCTAAAGGCTAGCTGTATTAGTGAGACCTTTTTTGAAAAAGTTTTGTTACAAAATATTTAAAAGTTTTAAAAGTCCTATCTAAGGCCCCATTTACATGTGCGATTAGGGCTGGTCAGTGGATTCCTCCGAATGGAATCACAGGTGTGCGCAAACAGTTGCAGCCATTCAGTCTATACAAATGAATGACAAGCTAAAGGAAAACACATCAGTCCATCTATAATTGCACTTGGAGCAAATTACCTGCAGGTAGGTTAAAATTATTGTTCACGGATACAAACTGTCTGTGTCCAGGGGCGATCATCTGTCGCTAACCGCAAATGTGGCTACTGTCAGCCTGTCATTCAGTTCTACAAGTCGAATGACAGCAGTTGTGTAATTCCAGCCACTGTCCTTGTTTCTTCGGTATAACCAAGCAATAACTGATGCAGGTTCCATTGGGAGGATGAAGAAAGTTGGATTAATTCTTTAAATGTTTAATGTTACCATATAAGTATATGGTACTAGTAAGTGTTTTTACTTAAAGTGATATTAAAGTCTTGTTGTGTTTTTTGTTTGAAAATAACAGTTCTACTTACCTGCTCCGTGTAGTGGTTTTGCACAGCGCAGCCCCAATCCTCCTCTGGCCCTTCCCTCATGCCGATCGCCCACACAGCGAGCAGCTTGCTATGGCGGAAGCCGAGCTGCTGCTCTGTGTCCATGCAGACACAGAGCTGGGGCTTGGCCTTGCCCCCTCTCTCCTCATTGGCTTAATGACTTTGACTTTGATTTGTCTTGGCCAATCAGGATGGAGAGTCCTGGACAGCCGAGGCTCTGGTGCAACATCGCTGGATCGAGATGGGGCTCAGGTGAGTATTGGGGGGCTTCTGCACAAAGGTTTTTTTATCTTAATGCATAGAAGGCATTAAGATAAAAAACAAACCTTCTGCCGTTAGTACCACTTTGATTCTTTTTTTTTTTTTTTTTCCAGGGAATATGTACGAGCAACAAAATATAAGTCAGAAGCAGAATCTTTTGGATGGAGTTTTGTCTTCGAAGATTTTGTGACAGAGGAACTAAAGAAAAAAGTTACTCAGAAGTTGCAGGTATTTTTTGCATGTTTTGGACCCATTAGTATATTTAAAATGTTTGAAAACGGGAATAATAAAGTCTAAGCACTCTTATGAACCCTTTATTATAAATAACCAATCCACCACTATTAAAAACAAGCGATCTGTTCGTAAAATATTAGTCCGCTCAAGGCACATCCACACACAACCACACACAATTGACAATATTAATATTAATCCTCTAATCAGCCAAAACTATTGCAAAGTTAAACCAAGAATAATCCTCCTCTGCAAAATTACAAGATGAATAATACCATTACCTCTGACCTCAATCGGTCACCATAGCAGTTATTTTAAACATCACTGTTATTAAAATTCCAGCAAATACCTCAAGCAGATTATAAATGCTGAGATTGGACTATGTGATACCTAATGTTGAACATAGATTTTGTTGAAACGTGCTGAAAGCCTGTCCTAGATATTCCAAAATACTTTGAATACTGAAGTTGGAAGACTAAATCAGTAGGAGTGGTCTCTAAGTCCTGATTCACACACCTATGTATTTTTTGTGCTATTTGCATTTTGCAGATTTGCACTACAGTCCATTTAACATGGTTTCCTATGGAGCACGTTCTGTAGTGCAAATCTGCAAAATCAGCAAAAAGCAAAAATGCATAGGTGTGAATCAGGCCTGAATGCTAAGGTTGTCCAATAAAACTTAGAGGAGTAGGAGATGCTCTCCATAAACTAGCAAGGTGGGCTTTGCAAAGCTAGCAAATTCATGTGAATTTAAAGGGGGTACAAAAGCAGGTTTGACAAAGCAACCATTTCCTGCCATGACAGCTTATGGCTCATAGAACCCATAGGCATAATATGTTCACCTGTGTCAAGCTGAAAATGGCTGGATAGGATGACTGTCATCTAAAGTCTATGGGTAACTAAGTTAATAGTTTAATCTTCTGACTGGCAGTAATGCATCCAATACATCATGGCTATTCTAGGTAGTTGACCCTTACTATAACACTTAGTTAATGGCTATTTGTTAAAGTGATTCCCTAGAACTACAGAAGGAAAGGTAACACCCCTGTTCCCTCTTCCTTGTACTCTACACTGGCCCTCATGCTATTGACTGTCTAAAATCCTGATGTCATGCCTGCTAGACCAAACAGAGAGGCATTTCTATGTTTGAAAGCATGATTGCACCTAGGAGCACAGTTCTGAATTCAGGATTGAGGACATAAGGTACAAGAGATGCAAAGGTTACAAAAATGGCCTAGTGTGTTGCAAGTATTAGTCTCATCCAGTCTTTCTATGTCGGCTCCTGAATGTACTGTTGTAAACCTAAATTTTAAATGAAACTGTTCATTTTGTAAACTCTTGCTATCTTTCGAATTTTAGTTTAAAATGCTGCTGCTTTTTAGTTATAAAAGATTTGCTTATTTATCATTATCCAGCATATAGTCCATACATGTAGTAGAATTAATTCTATGGTGACTGGTCTGTTTCTTTTAGTTGCTCTCCCTAAAGAGGGTTTTTAACTTTTAGTTACATAGTATGTGAGGTTGAAAAAAGACACACGTCGATCAAGCCCAACCTATGTGTGTGATTATATGTCAGTATTACATTGTCTATCCCTGTATGTTGTGATCGTTCAGGTGCTTATCTAATAGTTTTTTGAAGCTATCGATGCCCCCCGCTGAGACCACCTCCTGTGGAAGTAATTTTATAGTAAAGAACCTGCTACGTAGTTTAAGGTTAAACCTTATTTCTTCTAATTTTAAGTGGCCACGACGCAAAAAAGTTTTATCCCTATTGTGGGATCACCAGTTTGGTATTTGTAAATTTTAAATCATATTCCCTCTCAAGCGTCTTTTCTCCAGAGAGAAAAGGTTCAGTGCTTGCAACCTTTCCTCATAACTAATATCCTCCAGACCCTTTATTAGCTTTGTTGCCCTTCTCTGTACTCGCTCCATTTCCAGTACATCCTTCCTGAGGACTGGTGCCCAGAACTGGACAGCATACTCCAGGTGCGACTGGACCAGAGTCTTGTAGAGTGGGAGAATTATGTTATCTCTGGAGTTGATCTCCTTTTAAATGCATGCCAATATTCTGTTTGCCTTGCCATTTGCTGAGCCTATCATCTACTAGAACCCCCAGGTCCTATTCCATCCTAGATTCCAATCCCATCCTAGATTATAAGAGGGATAAAAACAATTGGTACAATAATGGAACTGGCATGGTGTCCTGGAGTACGTGTTGAACCTTGCTCATACCTCGCATACGGAGGGAAAGCACATCTCGTGTCTTTGGAACCCAGTGCATGGCACATACCTTTTACTGTCTTTGCATATATAAGTTAAACCTTGAAAGAAAATCATTGAAATCATTAAAAGAAATACTGAAGAACCGTTGTAAAGGCCGAAGAATTCTGTTTGTTTTGCCTTCTTACTGTCAGTCGGGTGTGGTTAAAGGCTAAGTTCAGCTTTCTACCTGTACCTCTGTATGGGCTTTCTATTTGAAACCTGTAGAAAGTGTCAATGAACTATGGGAGTGCTCGCCAGTGCCCTCACATTTCATTGAGAACTACAAGCTCTCTGCCATGGTGGAAGATGGGACATGTATTTCATTCACAGATTTCTGTGAATGACTGACACAGCTGTGCAGAGCCCCATACAACCACGCTGGTTTTAATTTGTGACAGCGGGTGCAGGGAGAAGATCCTCCGTCTGCTGTCAGGGGAAAGGAAAGGGATTGGGAGGCGCCGGGACTGGTGTATATACTAACATATGAATAAGTACGGTGAAACATGTTACTAAAGGTGAACTTTGCCTTTTAAGCTCACAAAAATTCAAATTGTAGGTTTCCAACCTATTTGATTTTACTGACCTTTTGTTTTATTGTGTTTTTTTTTTTTTTTTTAAACATAGTCTGCACCATGGTGGCTTCCTATAGAAAAGGCATTTTGGCGTCAGGTAGGAGTTTCTTCCAATTTTGTTGATCTCCAGGTTTTTTTCTTTCACACCTAAATGCTTTATAATACCATTTCCTTTATTTCTTTATAATGTTTACTCAGGGTTCCTATTCCACTGCCCTTTCATACATAATAATATATGTTTTCAAGATTAAAAAAAAGAAAAAAAAAAAAAGAGAATGGTTTCTGAAAATGTGTTTGGGTCGTCTGTTAACACACATACAAGTAAAAATGTTATGTTGTGTGCTTCACCTGTGATGTCTATTTTCACCTATGATATAATGTACAGTATATTGCTATACTATACACACTGGGGCATGTTTATAGAAAGTGGTTTGTGGGTTCTTGTTTTCATAAGAGTATTTTATTGTTTGATTGGTGCGGGTAGCCTTAATAATGTTCATTAATTGATATAGTTGCTTCAATATATAACTGTTTATATGGATCCTGTTGTAGGCGATATTCTAATCTAACCGTGTGTCATATACTGTGTGAACTTTTTCCACCTTTTTAACGTGACCTATAAACTGTATAACTCAGTTGAACAACAAACTGAAATCTTTCAGGTGGAGGAAAGTAAAAAAAATAATAATATGGTTGCATAAGTGTGCACACCCTTAAACTAATACTTTGTTTGAAGCACCTTTTTGATTTTATTAAAGCACTCTGTCTTTTTGGGGTACGAGTCTATCAGCATGGCACATCTTGACTTGGCAATATTTGCCCACTCTTCTTTGCCAAAACACTTCACTCCAAATCTGTCAGATTGCGAGGGCATCTCCTGTGCACAGCCCTCTTCAGATCACCCTACAGATTTTCAATTGGATTCAGGTCTGGGCTCTGGCTGCGCCATTCCAAAACTTTAATCTTCTTCTGGTGAAGCCATTCTTTTGATTTGGATGTATGCGTTGTGTCGTTGTCATGCTGAAAGATGAAGTTCCTCTTCATGTTCAGCTTTCTAGCAGAAGCCTGAGGGTTTTATGCCAATATTGACTGGTATTGGAACTGTTCATAACTCCCTCTACTTTGACTAAGGCCCCTGTTCCAGTGGAAGAAAAACAGCCCCAAAGCATGATGCTGCCACCACCATGCTTCACTATGGGTATGGTGTTATTTTGGTGATGTGCAGTGTTTTTGCGCCAAACGGAGCTTTTGGAATTATGGCCAGAAAGTTCAGCCTTGATTTCATCAGACCATAACACATTTTCCCACATGCTTTTGGGAGACTTCAGATGTGTTTTTGCAAAATTTAGCGGGGCTTGGATGTTTTTCTTCCATCTTGCCACTCTACCCCATAGCCCAGACATATGAAGAATACGGGAGATTGTTGTCACATGTACCACACAGCCAGTACTTGTCGGATATTCCTACAGCTCCTTTAATGTTGCTGTAGGCCTCTTGGAAGCCTCCCTGAACAGTTTTCTTCTCGTCTTTTCAACAGTTTTGGAGGGACGTGCAGTTTTATGGTAATGTCCCTGTTGTGCCATATTTTCTCTACTTGATGATGACTGTCTTCACTGTGTTCCATGGTATTGTCCTTTGAGTTGTCAATGCCTTGACAATTCTTTTGTACCCTTCTCCTGACTGATACCTTTTTAACAATGAGATCCCTCTGATGCTTTGGAAGCTTTTTGTGGACCATGGCTTTTGCTGTAGGATGCGATTAAGAAAATGTCAGGAAAGACCTACTAGAACAGCTGAACTCTATTTGGGGTTAGTCAGAGGAACTTTAAATGATGGCAAGTGTGTACTGACTCCTATTTAACACGAGTTTGAATGTAATTGCTTAATTCTGAACACAGCTAAATCCCCAGTTATAAGAGGATGTGCACACTTATGCAACCACATTATTTTTGGTTTTTTTACCCCCCCCCCTCATCTTTGTCTCATTTTTTTTACATTACAGAAACCTGACATTTCAACAGGGGTGTGTAGACTTTTTATATCCACTGTATATTCTCATGTTCTTTTCCAGCCAGCAGGGCCAGGCTCGGGGATCAAGGAGAAGCTGGAATACCCAGTGCTGCAAGTCAGCTGGAATGATGCACAGGCCTTCTGTAAGTGGAGGGGGCAAAGACTGCCTACAGAAGAAGAGTGGGAGTTTGCTGCACGTGGGGGACTTAAAGGTATTTAATCATTGTATTATTTTTTTTATACATGTTATGCATATTTTTTTAAATACATGAGCTAAATGTCTAACATTCTGTAATAATTGTTTTGGTAAAGTTTTTTGCTGTTAAAAACTGAAAAATATACGGCAATGTGTTTTACTGACAGGCAACACCTACCCATGGGGGAATCTTTTTGAGGCAAATCGAAGCAATCTTTGGCAGGTAATATCGTACGTTAACAGTAACCTTGTTTATTTTCTTAATTATGCTCTCTTCACAAAATTGAATTTTTTATTTTATTTATTTTTTATTTTTATTTTAGAAATTGTAAATGCAAAAAAAAAAAAAAAAAACTTTTTATTAGGGCTAGATGCTTCATCTCCTTTTAGACTGCAGTCAGTGGCACAGAGTAGTTGTCTGTCTTTTTCTGATCTGTCAGATATTTATATATTGGGCAAGGGAGGAGGATAGCGAGAAGGGCAGTGAAAAGGACATGTCTCATCTTTCTTTCTTTTGCTATGTATTGAGTTGCTAAGGAGCAGGTGTCAGGAAGTAGAAAGCTGTGGTAGAAAGGGGTTGTAGGTCAGAGGAAGGGCAGTAACTGAGTCTAGGTTCAGGTTCTTGCTACATCAACAAGAAACAACGCTTTCTACGTAGCTTGAGCTGATAAATGTAAAGATTAACCTCTTTTTCAGTCCCAACTGGTCTGTTCTGGTCAGCTTGGAAAATTGTGCTGATTTACCAAAGGAAAACCTGGCAGGCTAAGTTTTTTGTAAGTTATCCTGCAACAATTCTTTTTTGCTGGCACTTGGCAGAAATATTAATTCTGACAGTCAGCATTTATCTGATTCATAAAATGTAAACTATTGTCTGGTTATAATGTCTTGTTCTTGCCTTGAGCAAGAATTAATAACAAGCTCTTCCAGATGTCAGAAATGCTCATTATCACAAACAGTTGAAAGCCTCTGTGCTTCAAAGTGTTGACTGTGAGTGCACCAAATCCATCAGCTGGTTCTAATATTTGTATGAGAGGGCAGGCAATTTCTCACTGTCCATTACCATGAGTGGCTCAAGTTATAACATGACATGTGTGATCATGATGATAGGAGCAATTGTATTCCTGTAGATGGAGCAGAAAATTGAGTTTCTAGTTGTCCTAGCAACTTATACTGCAGTCAAACAGTTTACTGAATATGTGTAAATGATATGACTTAAGAGTTAGGCTTCTAGCCTGTCTATTATAGGGTAAGTTTCCAAGCCGGGACTCAGCTGAGGATGGTTATCATGGGGTTTCTCCAGTAACAGCATTTCCTGCACAGAATGCTTATGGTAAGTATTCTTTTATATTTCTTTATTTTTCAGTACTGTAGATTTTGGGTTAATAGACAATTACTTATTATTTATTTTTCAAATGTAAGGGCTGGTTTACACCAGAATGTGGTGCAGGAAAGGCGCGTTCTGTGCGCAGTTTCCCCATCGCCAGGTGAACACACTGCCCTTGTATTGTTAATGGCACCCCATACACAGATTGCAGTACCATGCCGTTGGATGCAGTGCGTTTTTTTTTTTTTAAAAGTAGCGTAAGCACTACTTTTTCTGTGATCGCGCGCGTTTTGCAGCCCATTTAAATGAATAGGGTGTCAAAAAGCACTGCACAGGAATTCATATGTTCCCATGCAATCCCAATGTGTACCGGCCCATAGTTTTGTTTTCAGTTGTCTTTACAGTAGACTTATGCAAATTTAAAGACTTATTGTTTGACGGCAATAGTTCACTGTATTTTTAAAGGAGTCCTCTTACCTTCTTGTCAGCTAAAACATTAAGCAGAATATCAGATTCAGACAAAAATCAGTATGCTTTTGCATGATCGTGCTGTAAATATATGCAAACCTAATGCAGTAAAAATATTTTATGGCTAAATCCTCAATATGCAAATGAATTCTCGGTAAACCTGACATCCTAAATAATACGTTTTCTACACATTCCTTTTCCCTGGGAAGATGGAGCAAAAGGTAAATGTGAATTTGATTATCCCAGCATCTCAGTAAAGTGTTTACTTTCTGTTGGTGATGCGGATCATATACTTCATTCACGAATAGCGCCACATAGTACAATAGATGGAGTTCAATTTTGTAGGGAACAAATTGATACAGGTTTCAGCTAGATATTTTTTTTTTAGATTTACACCTGCCTGCACTGATATGCAAAATAACACGGGAAAAACATACAGACAGAAGAGGAGATTTGTAATAATGAAGTTACAAAAGCAAAAATGAAACCTCTTCATTAGGTCCAACTCATTTAGAGAGAGAAAACCAACTGTACTGTGTTATTCTGCAACCAGGGAGTCTTCTTCCTCTCTTTGGCAAGGAAAGTTCTGCATTGTTTAGGCCAGTATGAAATATTTCTCTGCCCCCTCTAGGAAACTTGCCACTGGAAAAGTGCCTCTATTGACATGATTGCAAGTGTAACATAACTTTACTCAAATCTATTTATGATTACCCAATCTTCTACCAACAAAGTTCAAAATGGATATTATGGATAGAGAGAAAAGTTCTTTGGGGTTACACAGTTGTTGACCGCAGAGGCTTTAATATCGTTTGCTGTTTTTATGATATTATATTTTACTTTGTCAGGTTTGTATGACCTGTTGGGAAATGCCTGGGAATGGACATCTACAGAATACAAAGTACCTAAAGGGTCTGCTACACAGCGTGGACAGAAGATGTATGTATTACGTGGGGCTTCTTGGATCGATACCCAGGATGGTTCAGCCAATCATAAAGCACGTGTTACCACTAGGTAAGAATTGTATATTCCTCAATATAAAACGAAACCTCCCCAGTTAGGTCTACACCTATCAAAAAAGACAAATTCTGGTGTGATGCTAGACCATAAATGCAAAAGTCTTAAAAAGAAGGGTAACCCTGTACTTCCGGAAACAACTGCGAATCTTTACTATCTTTATTATTGCAAAAATCACAGAACACTTACTAAACCATCCATTGTTAAAAATAATTACAGATCTGTAATTAAAAAGACCCTCATCCAGCAAAAAATGATACCTTACTGCAATAGTACTGCTCAAAATAATTGTACAATCCACAAATGCATGTGTCCTCCACAGAACAGAATTTTCTGTCATTCGTATTACCCAGACACGCATACATTGTCCATCTCTTCTTCGTTGAGTCAACTATGGGATTCCACACTTT
This sequence comes from Lithobates sylvaticus, assembly GCA_028564925.1. Taxonomy (NCBI): domain Eukaryota; kingdom Metazoa; phylum Chordata; class Amphibia; order Anura; family Ranidae; genus Lithobates; species Lithobates sylvaticus. The sequence continues at coordinate 377,735,204 of CM053027.1, read as the reverse complement.
TATATTGAGCATTCCTAGCATCTAAAGGGCAGATTTATTATTTCCTTCATCTTTACACCACACCTCCTAATGCGTTTGGATTTCAAGCCCATCAGTTTTCATCATCACGTCTTCATGCTTAGGTTCATATGGAATTGGACAGGTAATTGCATAGTAGTGAAGTTGAAATACTTAAGCAGGATCTCCCTTTCCATGCAGGGGCTCCTGACAATTCTCTACACAGATATACTGTAACTTGCATGTCGTCTCCCATATGTAATATTCCACTTCATGGTGGTTTTATGAAATGGAGCCACAGTTACTTGGCTTCTCTAGACACTGCTCCAATATTTCTAAAAATAATTTTACAAGCTCTTCCTTCTGAGCATAATATGATCACATTACTCACACTTACATAATGGAACATCAAACATCATGTACCGACTGTTGTCACAATCAGCTTGTTTAAAACATTGTGCGAATGCAATCATTCAGCAAGCTCTTAAATCCAGACTCTGTATGATCATGCTCCTCACAGTTCATGCTTTAATGAGAGCACATTGAGAACACATATACTGTTGACCTGGTTAAGCCAGATCGATCACACTCAAGAGCTTTTCTTAAATGACCAGCCACCCCATATCCCTCTGGAGATCCCATAAAATAAATTGAGACGATGCAGTCCCCTATCTGCTGTATTCAAATTTCATGTTTCTGTGCTTGGTATTGAACCACCCATGTGCATACAGATTGATGCATCAAACTGCCATCTCCTCTTGCAGAACCCAGCAGACACTGTGCATCAATGCATTACACCCGTAATCTTCATCAGACTTGTATTGTGATAGATGAAATTAGTGTAACTTTCACTTGAATAGTTTGAAAACAAATATTACATTAGTTGTGTTAGTGTTATTTCCTGGATTGATACTTTCTTATGTTTGATAGCTTATGTAACTATATGCAGTATAATGCCATAATTTATATATGTACACTGTGTGTGTGTGTGTGTGTATATATGTATATGTGTGTGTGTGTGTGTGTATATATATATATATATATATATATATATATATATACACACATACACGCACACAATTAGTGACACACTCAAATGTATTCATACCCCTTGGCATTTTTCAAATTTTGTCATGTTGCAACCAAAAACGTAAATGTATTTTTATGTGATAGACCAACACAAAGTGGCACATAATTGAGGTGGAAGGAAAATGATAAATCGTTTTTAAAAGCTTTTACAAATAAATATGTGAAAAGTGTGGCGTGCATTTATATTCAGCCCCCCTGAGTCAATACTTTGTAGAACCATCTTTCACTGCAATTACAGCTGCAAGTCTATAGTGACATTTCTGCCCATTCTTCTTTGCAAAACAGTTCAAGCTCTGTCAGATTGGATGGAGAGCGTCTGAACAGCAATTTTCAAGTCTTGCTACAGATTCTCAATTGGATTTTGGTCTGGGCTTGGATTGGGCCATTCTAACACATGAAAATGCTTTTGATCTAAACCATTCCATTGTAGCTCTGGCTGTATGTTTAGGGTCGTTGTCCTGCTGGAAGGTGAACCTCCGTCCCAGTGTCTGTGGACAGATTCTCCCACCTGAGCTGTGGATCTCTGCAGCTCCGCCAGAGTTACCATGGGCCTCCTGGCTGCTTCTCTGATGCTCTCAATGTCTTGGTAGGTTTGCAGTTGTGCCATACTCTTTTTCATTTTCCGAAAATGGAAAGGACAGTGCTCCATGAGATGTTCAAAGCTCGGGATATTTTTTTTCATGACCTAACCCTGCTTTAAATTTCTCCACAACTTTATCCCTGATCTGTCTGGTGTGTTCCTTGGCCTTCATGATGCTGTTGGTTCACTAAGGTTCTCTAACAAACCTCTGTGGGCTTCACAGAACAGCTGTATTTATACTGAGATTAAGATGTCACTAATTCTGCGCCCCAAGTTAAAGATGCAGTGGCCGCTCCATGTGAGTAGCCCAGTCCGGCTGTTATTTTTGCAGTTCAGGAAGGCAGACAGGAGGGCAGTAAAACAGAGTCTCTGCTGCCTGTTTGAAAGAGACCTATTATTATTTCTAGTGCCAGTTTGTTTTATATATATTTACGTAGTTGCAGACCTTCCCAGGTTTAAAATTAATATCGAGCAGAATTAAGTTTGGCCCACCAACAGTCCTAGTTTTTCATGTGGCCCTGAATGAAAATGAATTGCCCACCCCTGATGTAGATTTACCCTATTTGTCCTAATGAGTTGTCAACTATTCCAGTGAGGAGCCCTGTTATGGTGACAGTTGTCTAAGAGGGGAATTCCTCCTACTTCCAAGAACAGACAGCTAAAATTGATTTTAAAGTGGTTGTAAAGCTTCATTTTATTTTCTAAAATAACAAACATGTTATACTTACCTGCTCTGTGCAATGTATTGCACAGAGTGGTCCTGAACTTCATCTTCTGGGGTCCCCTGCCAGTGCTCCAGGCTCCTCCTCTTCTCAGTGCATCACCATAGAAAGCTGCTTCCTCGAGGGGCACACTTGGTTCTGAGCTGGGTGCATCAACAGACACACACGTACTGCATTTCAACCCCACCTCCGCTACCTACTCATAGGATCTGATTGACAGTCAGAGTACCAGAAGCCATTGGCTCCTGCGGCTGAGTCCTGTGAAGAGATCAGTGCTGCTGCAGACAGGAATAGCTCTGGATCGAGATAGGACTCGGGTCATAGGGCGGTGAGGGGGTGACACAAATACTGGGACATTTTTTTTGCACGGAATGCATTAAGGTAAAAATGTCCTGCCTTTGGAACCACTTTAACCCTTCACTTTACCCCTATGTAACCTAATGTACATGGAGCAGTACGGAGTGCAGGTTACCAAGTGAATCAGTGAGATCCAGCCAACACAATGGCATAGTGTCCAAGTAGTTTAATGTATAGACTTGTGGCACTGTGCAAAATGACTTGGAGTTGCTGAATAGGAGCATACTACAAGTCAGTACCCGTTGCCTCTAAAGTATAACTAAAGGCAAAACTATTTTTTACTATTGGATAGAGTGGAGGGGGATTAGAACATTAGAACACCTGACAGTTTTTTTATTGCTGTCTGTGTCAAAAGAGGTTCGCTCTCTCTATTTGTCCGTTTCACTGTTATCAGTGAAAGTAAAAGAAAATCCCAAATTTTGGGTTGTCCCCAAAACAGGAATAGAGAGGAATCGCCCAATAGTCCAAAGCTGTTGCAGAGGTCCTTGTACACAGCTGCGACATGTCTCCCGGAGTTATTTCTGCATGCAGGAAAACGCAAGCGTATATTTACAGTACCTACAGGCAAGCCTTATTATAGGCTTACCTGTAGGTACAACTGGTGTAACAGGGTTTACAACCACTTTAACTGGTAATTTCTCAGTGTTGCAACACTGTATGCAAGTGACAATTTATATCATTTTTTTTTTCCCCACACACATGGCTTTCTTTTGGTGGTATTTGATCACAGCTGTTTTTTTTTTTGCTATATAAATGAAAAGACTTTTTTTTTTTTTTTTTTTTTTATTTCAAACAATATTGTTTTATAGCAGGGATATGCAATTAGTGGACCTCCAGCTGTTGCAGAACTACAAGTCCAATGAGGCATACCAAGACTCTGACAGCCACAACTATGACAAAGAGAGGCAGAGGCATGATGGAACTTGCAGTTTTGCAACAGCTGGAGGTCCACTAATTGCATATCTCTGTTTTATAGAATATAAATCAAATTTCTTCATAAATTTAGGCCTAAATGAATTCTGCTACATGTCTTTGGTAAAAATCCCAGTAAGTGTATATTAATTGGTTTGTGTGAAAGATATAGAGACTACAAACTATGGTATTTATTTATATTTGAAAATGGATCAATCCTGATGTATTAATCGCCTATGTTGTTTCTTGAAGCTCTAAAATGCCAGGACAGTAAACATAATCCCCCAAATGACCTTTTTTTGGACAGTAGACAGTCCAAGGTATTTAATAAAAATGTCCTGGACTTGAAGTGGTTAAAAAAAAGTAAGCTTATGGCTGCAGCTTGCTGTAATTTTACATTACACAGGAGACATTCGCATAGGTCCTGAAGGTGCATGTAAACTGATTGTGCAACACATGTGAGCTATCACCTGTAGCTTGACATGTTTGGTACCTTTACATGGCCCCCATCTTGTATATTTTACTATTCATAATTTAAATTAATTTTAGTGTTTATTTTTTTCAGGGGTTACTGAAAATATGCATTTGATAAATAGTTGCACAAATATCATGAACATAAAAAAAAAAAACCTGCAACAATTTTATTCTCCAAAGCTTCTGCTTTCAGTAAATTTTGGGGGAGTTTTCTAGCAAGAAATGCTGATTGTAATGTGTGTGACAATGTAAAAAATTGCACCACACACAAAGTGGTAAAAGAAGAAAGGTGTCTCTCTCTCTCTGTACATGACTTTTTGCTATACTAGGAAGTAGTGATGCACCGATACTAGGCATTTTCATGAGTATTGGTACTTGTGAAAATGCTCTGATACTGAAAACCAATACCGGAAGTGACGTCGCCTCCCCTCTGGCAGTGGGGCTCGGAGCAGTACATGCCTTACGGCGCCAGGACAGGGGGCGGGAAAATCCTCAGCACAGTGGGAACAGTCTGACAGCTGGCCACAATGACACTCCTGCTCCTGGCTTTCTTTTATTATGCAGCACCGCAGCGATCCTCTCCTGCATTTGTAAACAAGAGGAGGGTGGGTGATGTCATGACTCCTTCCTTCCTGTTTCTGCACAGAGCGCGAGAGCGCTGTCTGGCTGCTATCCAATGCCAGAGTGGGTGGGTCGCCAAGGGCAAGGGGCTGGACAGCATCAGCACGTATGTTTCTATAGTGTGAGGCAGCTGTGGAAGCAGAACAGAGTATTGAGGGGAGAAAGTCCTGCAAACAGGTTAGTGTAGTATGTACAGTGTCAGCAGGATACAGACCAGTCTTGTACACTAGCACCATACAGTATATACAGACCAGTCTGTACCTGTACTGTGTATGTTATACACATACCAGTCTGTATATAATGTACAGTACAGTGTCAGTGTACAGACTGGTCTTTACCTAACGCCCTGTACTCTGCCCACCCTGTGTTGCCGCCTCCTTCCCCAACCAGCTGTCACCTCTGCCCCATGTCTCCCAATTACCCTCCCATCCTCTTCCTCCAGCAATCACAGCCTTTTTCTTCTCAAATCTCCCACCCCACCCTCAACTACCCTGCCCTCACTTACCCCCCTGCTCCCCCTCCCTAGCCTTGCCCAACTCCCTAACAACCCCCCCCCCCCCCCACCACCTACGCGATAGGCATTGGTATCGGCAAATATTTGCAAAAAAGTATCAGTACTTGTGCGCGTTATTAAAAAAGTGGTATCGTTGCAACCCTACTAGGAAGCAGTGTTCTCATCCTCACCCATTTTACTTTGTGTAATGTAGCTGCTTTTCAGTGTGTTTTTCTTGGTAACATTGTGGATATTGCACCTGCACTGCACTTGGAGGGCCTTCACTTAAAAGTGAAAGTACCTCTAATCTGCCTGCTTCTGATAAATACCCCACTCCCATATTTTCACCTAGTAGTAGACAGTAGAAGTAAAACTACTGCTTTATTACTGGGGCCCTACAGGTGTGTAGATTATTCATTCAAAGCACTAACCATACATCACTAGTAGTATTTTAGAATGCTGTTCATTTAGCTGTAATAATCAACTTTAATTTCTCTTTTTTTTTTCTGTTAATTTTATTAGGATGGGTAACACACCAGATTCTGCCTCAGATAACTTGGGTTTTCGCTGTGTCAAGGATGTCACCACACCAGCAGAAAATGGAAAAGAGGACCTTTAAGGAAATATTGTGATTACTACTTGATTTCTCTGCTTGATGTCATAAGAATGAAGTCTCTTCCTAAGGAAGAAAACTTTTTATTTTTAAATCATTTTGCTCACCTATGGGTGAAAATAGGTCTAAAAGGAATAATGCTCTTCTATCTGCAATATGAAGATCCAAAGCCTCGCTTCTTTTACTGGGTCTTCCATTTTTTTTTGATATATACAGATGTGGGTCATGTTGTTTAATTATTTATACAGGGTATCTGGCATGGGTAAATCATTTTGCCAGCTGTATGGTACACAGTTAAACCTCAGTTTTACCTTAAAACAAACATTGGAATTGGGGGACTGGAACTACGCTTTAAGACTAAAATTTAACTTGCTCCACATAATATGTACTCTAAATTTAATTAAATTAAAACAAAAATTTAATTATCTAAACTACAGCCATAACATTACCTGGATCTCAGAAGCTGGCAGGGTCCATCTCCACTGTGGGCATCTGAAGCCATCATGTATCTAGTTCCGGGAATTGGTGCAGCTGGCTACCCAGCATGCACCTCTCAATCCTGTGACTGCGCAGTAATGTCATTGAGTTGCACCTGCATCACTTTTTGCAGTAAATTACAGCTGTTATTCGGAACTGAGTGGTTCCACTTCTTACCTGCAGATGCTCCTCCTTGAAAATGGCCCCAAACTCCTCCCATTCGCATCATTTCCTGACAGGAAATAGCATGAGATTTTGGTATTCGTGACTCCCAAGGACTCCTGGGATACGTGACGCCTCTATTCCAGGAACCCTTGCAAATCACCTAGTGACGCAATAGGCTGGGCCTGTCTGAAGCTCAGGATAAAGAAGAAGAAAATAAAAAGGTATTTCTTTCCTTTTTAGAAAACAATTATTTGCATTGGAAAAAGAATGAGATAAGGGGGATACCATTCAGAGAGAGTGCATAAAATGGGTGCAACTCCACTTCATGTCTTGCACAGTTGTACAGGCTCTTCTCCTGTACTGAAATAGCTTACACCAATTTCACTACAAACTGTGAGTGTCTCATGGTGTGCATTAAAAGTATTGAGACAACAGTCTTTGTTCATTCTGCATTCCCCCTGAAACATAGACTTACTGTCTGGATCACCAGGCAATGGCTGTTTTTTTCAACTTCCTTTAACAGCCTGAGCTGTCCAGCAAAAGTAGAAGTTAGAGGGTTGAGAAACCCCATTTTCCGCTGATGGGTGCTTACAGTGTCAGCTATTGTTTTTACATAAACAAACTCTTTTTCCCACCAAAAAAATGGTGTTCTAACTGCTAAAAACAAATGTTAGCTGGAGTTGGGCTTTACATTGTAGTCACTAATGTAAAGTCCAGCTAAATCTACTACTTCATCCAACATTCTCTCCCCTGATTGACAATTCTTGTGTCCAAAATTGTCAATGTTGGTCCTACATTGATATGAATGGATCAGTGAATGTAGCCACTCTAAGGCCTCATTCACACCTATGCAATTTTAGTGCATTTTGCAGATTTGCACTCCAGTCCATTTAACATGGTTTCCTATGGAACACGTTCTGTAGTGCAAATCTGCAAAATGCAAAAAGCACTAAAAATGCATAGGTGTGGGGGCGTGTCCAAGATGGCGACCTGATAGGACGCAAGGGAAGAGAGCTCCGCTCCTGTTGGGCATATTATCTGGCATTACGGGTCACCCGAGTACCCACACGAACCAATACACCCCTGGTCAGGACCGGGTATGCGGAGAGGGAGCTCCGGTTCACAAAAGAAAAGGCAGCTGGCCCCAGGCACCCCGCTGCAGACACGAGGCACACGAGGGAAGGCCCAGTCTAACATGGCGTCCCAGACGGAGCGGGCGGACGCCCCGCCGCTGGGAGATGATCAATTCCAGGCACTGATGCAGGCCATATCGGGCTGCCAGACCACACTAACCACGAAGATCGAGCAGATTCAGCTCGACATGGGCCTGATTAGGAGAGACCTGGACAAACACAGAGAGAGACTTACTGAAACGGAACGGCGGGTGAGTGCAGTAGAAGACACCGTCCAAGATCACAATGCCTCACTCCACACGTTGCAAGTCAGGGTTAAGGCCCTGGAAACGAGAGCAGAAGACCAGGAGAACAGGAATCGGAGGAACAACCTCCGCCTGGTTGGCCTCCCAGAAGGTGCAGAGGGCCGTGACACTGAGGCCTTAACCGAGCAGCTGCTGCGTACCCTCCTACCACAGGCGGCTTTCTCCTCACACTTCGTGGTCGAGCGGGCACACAGGATGCCCTCGATCCGGGGACCGCCAGGCGCTCCGCCACGCACATTTATTTTCCGCTTACTGAACTTTAGGGATCGGGACCTCGTCCTTAGAGAGGCACGGAAGGCTGGGGAACTCCGGTTGGATAACGCCAAACTGATGCTGTTCCCCGACTACTCAGTGGAGACACAGAGGCAGCGGCGGACATTCGACCAAGTCAAGGCCCAGATGCGAGCTAGAGGCCTGAAGTATAACATGATGTTTTCAGCCAAGCTCAGGGTGGTGGATGGTGAGTCCGTTAAATTTTTCGTTTCCCCAAGCGAAGCCTCCAGATGGCTTGACTCCCTCCCCCGACAGAGATGACGGCGATGTTCACCAACCTGCCTCATGAAGGCCCCACTGTAATGGCGACCCGGCCTGTTTTCTATGGCAGCTCACTCCCTCTACCTGTGTTCTTCTCACACGACTTGATCTGAACATTCCCCAGCTTAGACCTGACTAAAGGTGGACAGATTAAGCTTCACGCACTCAAACACAGTTCAGAAGGACACCTGCAGCTGTGATGAAGAATCCCTCTTACCCTGCTGTACTGGATACCATGGAAAGGTCCGGCACCCCCGAAGAGGAAGATTGCTGACCAGTCTGCTCTGCTTTCCCCTTCTTTTTTGTTTTTATTTTTTCCTGGTTTTTCGTTTCAAGTCCGCAGTAAGGGGCCAGCTTGTTGCTCCCCCTCATACTGCCTGAATGGTTTGCAACTAAGAATGATGCCCTCCGTCCGTGGTGTGCTGATTGGACGCACCGCCCCCAGAGGAGATTACTCCTACGCAAGGTTAATGTTTGGTTTGGGTACTCAAGCATCCCACAGTTTCTGTTCTTTTATTTGTGGGATGCGGGGTGGGTTGGGAGGGGAGTTATGTTGGTTTAGAGCTTGGGTTATGTATTTCAACATTATCATTGAAAATGTCCTCTATTACAGACGGTATTCTTACGGCGGGTGTACAATTTGTGTTGTCATGGTGGGGGATCCGCAGTCGGTGAGCGGACCTCGGGATGGGATTGGGTCTGGCCTCAGAGATGGGCCCCCCCCTCCTGGGTTCGGCTTGCCGAAGATCCCGGTTGAGCCCCTTTGCATTTTTAGATTATGGCTCCGTTAAAAATCCTATCCTGGAATGTCAGGGGGCTCAACCAAAAGATTAAGCGCTCCCTGGTTTTCGACTATATTAAAAAATATGCTCCACACATATGTATTCTACAGGAAACTCACCTGGTGGGCGGTAGGATAATGGGCCTAAAAAGGCCCTGGGTGGGCCATCATTACCACGCCACGCACTCCACCTATGCACGGGGGGGGTTAGTGTTCTAGTCCATAGGAATTTGAACTTTGTACCACTTGATATTATTATAGACCCAGAGGGAAGGTACGTACTGATACATGCCAGGGTTGGCATGATTGAGATGGTGCTCGTGGGTATATATATATATGTCCCCTCCGGCCAGTCTCTCCCTGCTCCACAGACTTACCGCAATGATCGCTCAATTCCACACTGACAATGTAATCATCACGGGAGACTTTAATATTCCCCCTAACCCGTCCCTTGACAAGATGACAGCTGACCCTGCCTCTGACTCGGCTCTTTCCCGCTGGGCCCGGGTGGTGGGAATGGAGGATATCTGGAGATGGAAGCACCCAACTTCCCGCAGCTACTCCTGTCACTCCTCAACCCATAACACCCTCTCCCGCATCGACCTCCTCTATGCCAGTACTGCACTGCTTCCCTCAATTCTGGGCATTGAACTACTCCCCAAGGGTATCTCTGACCACTCCCCCTTGCTGTGCACCCTTCAGACCTCCACCCCACTGGCAGATAGAATATGGCGCCTCTCCAGGTATTGGATTGAACATCCTACCCTGGAAATTGAAATGGGAAGAGAAATATGGGGTTATTGGAGGTCCAATGTCAACACGGCCTCTGGGGGGGCGGTCTGGGATGCATTCAAGGCGTATATGAGGGGGTGCTATCTGTCATCTATTGCCCGGGAATGGAGGAATGGACGTATAATGATTGAGGAGGCAGAGAATAGAGCCCGGGAACTTGAAACCAGATTTACCCTTACGGCAAACCCGATCACGGCCCAAGACATGAAGGTGGCTTACAGGGAGGTGGCCCTGCTGCGGGTAGACAAGGCAAACAAACGCCAACTTGCGCAAACGCAGCGAATTTTTGAACAAGGTGATAAAACAGGTAAAATGCTAGCTTGGTTGTCAAAAGAACAGGCCCCGATATCCACTATCCCCTGCATCTGTAGACCAGATGATACCCTGGTGACGGATCCGGCTGGTATAAACGCCTGCTTTGTGGACTTTTATGCCAACCTTTACTCCTCCAGGGCACAATATTCACACGCAGACTTAATAAACTTCCTAGAAGGCGTAGAACTCCCTAAGTTGTCGGCGGAGGCCAGAGAGTCTGGACTCCCCTATCTCCATGGAGGAGGTCCGCATAGCGCTGAACTCAATGCAGACAGGGAAGACACCCGGGGAGGACGGGATTCCACCTGAATTCTACAAACAATATATAGAAGAAGTGGCTGAGAGAATGCATGGCATGTTCACGAACTCCCTGCGTGAGGGTGAACTGCCACCATCAATGGCTCAGGCCATCATTGTAGTGATCCCCAAGCTGGGGAAGGATCCTCAGAGATGCCCCTCCTACCGGCCCATCTCCCTCCTCAATTCTGACGCCAAGGTATTAACTAAAATATTAGCTAGGCGACTGAATGATGTTATTCTCACTCTGGTCCATGAAGATCAATCTGGCTTCATGCCTGGAAAGGGGACGGACATAAACATACGCCGGTTGTATGCTGTGGTGGCCTCTGGAGACGAGGACGGGGACAAAGAGATGGTCGCCTCTCTAGATGCGGAGAAGGCCTTTGATTCCGTGGAATGGGGCTATCTCTGGGAGGTGCTCCCACAAATTTGGGTTTGGACCCGTTGTCGTCTCCTGGGTCAGGACAATATACAAGGCCCCCACTGCTAGGATACGTACAGGTACGGTTATCTCTCCGTCATTCGAACTACAGAGGGGGACTAGGCAGGGCTGCCCTCTCTCTCCGGGCCTCTTCGCATTGGCGATTGAACCCATGGCGGCTCTCCTTCGAGCCTCCCCCGGGATCCAGGGGATTGTAAGGGGCTCACTGCAGCAAAGAGTATCGCTGTATGCGGATGACACACTGTTGTACCTTAAAGACGACGGGGTGTCACTCCCGGCAGCTCTTTCCCTAATAAACAAATTTGGACACTATTCTGGGATATGCATAAATTGGGAGAAATCTGTCCTATTTCCCCTTCACCCGGGAGGGGCCGCCTCGCCGACAGACGGACAGCTGCGCAGGGTCACACAGTTTACATACCTTGGGGTGGTAATACATCGGGACCTAGGCTCTTTTATTAACCTCAACCTTAAACCGGTAGTTGCCCACCTGACCCAAAAATGTGGTGTGTAGAAGTCCCTGCCCCTAACAGCAGTGGGACGGGTAAATCTGGTGAAGATGTCGGTCCTCCCTAAGTTTACATACCTCTTTCGCCAGACCCCTGTTCATATACCTCAAAGTTTCTTCAAGAAACTTGACACTATCATCACCTCCTTCATCTGGAACGGGAAAACACCCAGAATAGCTAAAACAACACTCCAACTACCCCTAACATTGGGGGGGCTTGCTCTACCATGCCTCCTCAAGTATTACTGGGCTGCAGTCCTGGTGACGCTCAAGTGGTGGCTATCCGAGACTCCAGCCAACCCCGCGTCCTCCTTGGAGGCGGCGTTGGTGGGATCCTCTGCGCAGCTCAGGAACTTGATATATAGGGGCCCCCGCTCCAGCCCGGCCATAACGGTACCGATGCGTACAACACTGAAGGTATGGGATATAGTTAATAAGAGACTGGCGAACCCAGAGAGTAGATCCCCCGCCACCCCCCTCTGGGGGAACCCTTGCCTACCCCACTTCCACTCCATCCCGGACCCCGGAGTCTGGGCTGGACGGGGAATCTCCACAATAGGGGACATCACCTCACGGGGGCAATTGCTGCCCTTGATGATTTGAAGGCGCAATATGACCTCCCGAACTATATGTTCTTCAGGTTCCTTCAATTGAGACATGCCTTCCAGGCACAATTCCCTACCCCACTGAACCTGGAGTGGTCACCACTCGAGGAAACACTGCGCTCAAAAGAAGAAAGACGCACACTTTCAACCCTGTACAATACTCTGGCTACGCAAGACACGTCTAAAGTGTCCCACCTTTTTAATCAGTGGCGGGCTGACATTGGGGAGCTCTCTGCGGAGGACTGGGAGGAGGGGATCCAGCAGTATCTGCCCTTGACCATCTCAGCTAGGGACAGGTTTACTCAGATTAAGTTTCTCCACCGAGTATATTACTCACCGGCACGGTTGGCTAAAATATATCCTGACAGATCACCCACTTGCCATAGATGCGACTCCCCAGACGCAGATTTCTTTCATGTAACTTGGTCATGCCCCCGGTTGGTTGACTACTGGAGGGAGGTATGGGCAGACATTAACAGCGTAGGGAAACTGGCGGTCCCCTTCAGCCCGATACCTCTACTTTTGGGTATATGTGACTTTCTGGAGATTACTTGGGGAAAAAAAATTTTGTACTCTATACTACCATGTGTGCACGTAAGGCCATCCTACTCCAATGGAACCAGACCCTCCCTCCTACCAAACAACTGTGGCAATCACTGATAAACACGGCTCTGCCGCTCTACAAGATGACGTACCTTGGTAGGAATTGCCCTAAGAAATTTGGGGAGATTGGGTGGAGGCGAAACAATTGACCATTGATTGATCCCTGTAGTATAAAGTGGCCCTATGCCCCACTGGAGTAGAGACTGTAGATCCCTCACCTACCGTGTAAATGTTTGATACCATTCTTAACTGACTATGTGCGCTCGCTGTGGGTTAAATGTACCCTTACTGATTCTGTTCTGCCAATTGGATGATTGTCTGTAAGTCTTTTTTTCTTTGACACCTGATAATGTTTGTTTGTTTTTGAAATATAAAATAAAAAGTTTTTGTTAAAAAAAAAGAAAAAAAAAAATGCATAGGTGTGAATCAGGCCTTTGGCCAGTAACACACCTCCTTGTCTATCACCAGGTGAAAATAAAGGTATGAAAGCCTGCAAAAAGAAAACAAATGCAACCACCACATTCAATGATTGATAAACTACAGTTGCACTATATTACATTTTTTTAAGTTTACTTCTACTGTGTGTGGGCTTTTGACATAAAGTGATGGTGATGTAACTGCGGTATTCAGAGAATAAGCCCAGATATATACTGTACACGACATGTCACATGCAATGTACAGTATATTCTAAGAGAAAGATTACCAGGTGCATGGGGGAAAGTTTTTTTTCTTAGCAAAAGAGAATTGTTATGTCTCTAATAACGCTTAGTATTTTTTTCACTGTGGGACATTAGTTCTGTTTTAATGTCTGTTGCTTGAAAAAAAATCTGTTGGCAGAATTCAGCATTGCTTAAAGCATGTTGACAGCGCCTTAAAATCAGCCTTCCTTAAATTTAACCTGTGCCTTACCCATACAGGGCAAAGCAACAAGTTCATGTAAGATGATGGCACACTCTCTAGTAGCACATTTTTACTCCCTTGCCTGTTTAATCTTACATGAGGATCTTCACTTCCAGCAATTACAGTAAAGGAGCTTACATAGGGGGTGGGGACACTTTTCTCAACTATCACATGTGGAGAAATGAGCCACATGTGCCTTTATACCTGGAAGTACCAAGTATTTTCTTTACTAGTGGTGGCAGAACAGAGTGGCCAGGCAAGGAAGCATTACAGTGGTTGTAAAGCCTAAACATTTTTTACCTTAATGCATTCCTTGCATTAAAGTAAAAAAATGTTTAGGTGTTGTCATCTTACCCTCACTCCCTATTACTTACCGGAGCCCTCATTTGATCCAGGGCCGTGCATGTCTTCTCTCCCCTCACTTCCGAGTCTCACTAGCTTTGCTGAGGCATCAGGAGGGGGGGGGGGGGGTCCACTAATTGCTGTCAATCAACACCAGTGACAAGGGAGCTGGGGATGTGGCCGAGTCCCGCTGTCTGTGTCAATGGATGCAGCAGCAGGACTTGGGTGCAAGCATGCACGAGTCCCCCGTCATCACCCCTCCCCCCCATGGGAAGCACTGGACAGGGGGGGGGCAGGAGCGCTGGCGGGGGACCCGAGAAAAGGAGGTTCACAGCCTCTCTGCAATTCCTTTTTTTAAATTAATACATTTTTTAATTTACCTTTTTACAATTACTTTAAACCACCGGCTGCTTTGAGCTAAATATAGGATTTCCAGCTTATGTAGACCTACTCATGTTATCAATACAGTTGCACAACCCAATTATCAAGTACCGTATTTATCAGCGTATAACACGCACCGTCGTATAATACGCACCCCAAGTTTAGGAGGGAATTTTAAGGAAAAAAGTTTTAGGAGAGAAGTTTAGGGAAAAAAAAAAACTTACATTTAAGCGTCATTTGCAGCTTGCCCAGCGTCATTTGCAGCTTGCCCAGCGTCATTTGCAGCCTTTCCCAGCGTCATTTGCAACCTGCCCAGCGTCATTTGCAACCTGCCCAGCGTCATTTGCAGCTTGCCCAGCGTCATTTGCAGCCTTTCCCAGCGTCATTTGCAGCCTTTCCCAGCGTCATTTGCAACCTGCCCAGCGTCATTTGCAACCTGCCCAGCGTCATTTGCAACCTGCCCAGCGTCATTTGCAACCTGCCCAGCGTCATTTGCAGCTTGCCCAGCGTCATTTGCAGCCTTTCCCAGCGTCATTTGCAGCCTTTCCCAGCGTCATTTGCAACCTGCCCAGCGTCATTTGCAACCTGCCCAGCGTCATTTGCAGCTTGCCCAGCGTCATTTGCAGCCTTTCCCAGCGTCATTTGCAGCCTTTCCCAGCGTCATTTGCAACCTGCCCAGCGTCATTTGCAACCTGCCCAGCGTCATTTGCAACCTGCCCAGCGTCATTTGTAGCTTGCCCGGCGTCATTTGCAGCTTGCTAGTGTCATTTGCAGCTTGCTAGTGTCATTTGCAGTTCGCCAGCGTTTAAATTTCCCGCTGCGAGAAATACCGCGCATGCGCGGCCGAAAAAGACCGAACCGCGGCCGAAAAAGGCCGAAAAAGACCGAGCCGACTGTTCAGCTCCGCTCGGAGTCCCGCCTCCCTGCTGTTTCGGGAGCGAGCGCAGGGAGGCGGGACTACGAGCGGAGCTGAACAGCCGGCTTCGGTCTTTTTCGGCCACGCTTCAGCTTTTTCCGGCCTTTTTCGGCCGCGGTCGCCATTTTTTCGGCGCCGCAACCGATTTTTGTCATTTTTTTTTTTGGGGTATCGGCGTATAACACGCACCCACGACTTTCCCCCGATTTTAAGGGGGAAAAAGTGCGTGTTATACGCCGATAAATACGGGTAATTTGTAACTGTATAGTTATTTATAGCCAGCTATAACCACATAACAAGGTTCTCATCAGAGAGATTTGCAGCTGTTACAAATCTTGGCTACAAAGTTGTTGGTGAGACATGGTGCTTAAAAAAACTACTGCAGGTATAGTATAAAGTGCAAGTTCCTACAAGGCCTCGAGGTGCTTGCTATTTATACTTGCCGATTTGTTTATTCAACGACAGCTCCTACTTAATAAATATGGATCAGAAGTAATGATCAGATGAGTTTTTGTCAATCGTAGTGATAAGGAAATCATTTTTGATATCCTGAGACACAAAGGAAGCACAGAACCAGTGCTAGGGCATCGCTGACATATACAGCCCAGTTAAAGTCTTGGTACTGAGCTAAACCAAATTCAGTATCTATGGGAATCATAAACATCAGTTTTGCAAAATATGTTTTCACTGGCAAGTATCAACCATTAAACTGGTTTCCTAAGTATTTTTGGACTGTAAACTATGTGGATTACTTCTAAAGGGCATGCCAGTCAGCAGACGAGGGTCACCTTTGATGTCCCAAAATAATGCTGTGCCTTTACTGTAGCTTTGTTTTTCTTTGTAAACCAGCTATATATATATAAGAAATCATGAACATGCTGCTGTCGTGGTAAAACTATACCTGACAGTACTATTGACTTTTGTGGAACAAACTGGTCCTATCACACCCTTCCCACTGCTGAGTTTTTAGTCCAGGAATAGAGATCTATGGTTAAGGGAGTTCTACATTTTCTTTTATCTCTTACAGGTATATACAGTACCTGTTGTCATATTAACACAGGAAAGAACTGAGTACTCCATTAAAATCTGCATGCACATTATATGGATTAACATATAACAATTACTTAGTTATTATTCTAAATTGTGTTAGCAAATGTAATGCTATGCTTTAGTGATCAATATGAATGTTGCTATGCATAGCTTTATCTAGTTTTAAGGATAAGTTTGATACTGAGCCTTCGTGATTTAACCACTTGACTACTGGGCACTTTCACCCCTTCCTGCCCAATTTTCAGCGCTGTCACACTTTGGGTACAGTGTTGCATGACTGAGTAATTGTCATTCAAAAACATTATAACAATGTTGTTTGAGACAGCTAGAGCTTTCTTTTGGTGGCATTTAATCACTCATGGGGCTTTTATTGATTTGCTAAGAAAAACAGTCTTAGTTTTTTTTTGTTTTCAAAATTTTATATGTAATTCTTCTCCTTTACTGATCTGTGCTGATGATGGGGCTGCACTGATAATTAGGGCACTGATCCCCAGTGTACTGATTATCAGTGTAGATGTCCCCTGTCACACTCACTGGCTTTCCTTTCTTCACGTGACAGTATGAGGAAAGGAATGCCGATAATTGGCAAGTTTGTTTACATTGTGATCAGCTGTGATTGGACACAGCTGATCACATGGTAAAGGGCTGCTATGACTATTGCCCTTTACCCCCATACTTTGATCAGCTGTGTCGAAGGCCACAACGATCACAGAGCGAGTCGCAGCGGGGGTGTGGTTCTGGGAGGACGTCCAAGGATACCCTCCCAAAACTGGAGGACCATGCTGTAGCCATCCAAAGAATATTAGGGGTGAAGGAGGAAGGGGCCAGATGATGTACAATGTTCTTCACTCAGGAAAGCAAGGTGGACTCTCTCCAACTTGCTACAGCTTCTAATGCACAACTTGAGCAGCTCACAGTATGCAATGAAATAGGACTAATCAATTTCAGTAGAGGTGATGAGCCTGTACAACTGTGCATGACTAAAAGTTAGGTTTAGAGTTCAGCTTTAGGCCCCTTTCACACATGCAGACCTTTATGTCTGTTTTTTATCCATCCGTTTTTGGATGAAAAACGGACATGCATGCATGTCTATGGGATAGCGGGTGTCAGCGGATGAGCATCCGCTGACACCCGCTATTGTCCGCCTCCGCAATTGTCCGATTCTGCAGACGGAGGAAAACCCTATTTTTTCATCCGTCTGCAGAGCGGCTCGGATGAACACGGACAGACGGTCCGTGTTCATCCGATCCCCCATAGAGGAGAGTGGAGAACTGACAGGGCCCGCCCTGTCATCAGCGGGGAACAGCTGTGCGATCCCCGCTGAGCAGCGGATCTTCACGGGGCGGATCAATACGGATCCGCCCCATGTGAAAGGGGCCTAAAGAAAACAAAGAGATAAAAACCCAACATTGGTTCAAACTCAACTCTTCCCCACTCTGTTCAAAGCCGAGAAAAAATTTGGGCTGGAGTTCAGAGTTCTAAATGATTAACTGTTTCCTGTGATACTTTTATTATTCTTGAGTGTATATATACACACGTATTTCAATAAATAGACTTTTTTAGTACCTGGAGAATTTTAAATGTATTATATTTATTATAAATTTGATTGTTTCATAAATATATTTACATACAAACACACACACACATAAATTCCATAGGTACACAGCTTGATGTAATGTTGGGTTTACATGACAAAAGGCAGAATGTTATAATTAACTGGACTCTGCTGCCAGTGATAATAGAATGGCTTTTGCCGTATTTTCAAAGAGTGCGGCTCGGTTCTGCTGCTCCCCTTTCTTCACCCAGTGTCCATAGATCCTGAACGCACAAGCATCGATCATCTTCCGTATGGGCTTAATTGCATATGGGTCCCTTCCTACAATTTCTTTAGTAACAGGTTTCACTTTACGATAGTAGTGGTAAATCCGCACAGAGGCCAAAACGGTTAGGCAGACCACCTACAAAGACAAACAAATGCATACAAACGATTCATATATGTGTGTATATCTTTTATATAATTTGAAAGGCATAGGCAATGGAAAACCACCGTCCAGAAATTTCTGAACATACTGCAAACTGTATTTGTAAAATCCTCAGAGTTTATCATAGCGAAAAATATTTGAGATATCCCTGTTTTGGAAGGTAACCTACTTTTCTATGAACAATTGCCCTCCTCTGCAGCACTTCAGCTGCGGGGATACCCAATAGTCAGGTGTCAAGGAATTTATATTCGCTTCTTTCTGTGAAACAAGTTTGATTTGGTATTTGTGGCCCCCTGTCTGTGAAGACTCGGAATCATGGCTGTATATCTGTAGAAAGAGATCATCTAAGGCACTGCTGCCTTTTACTGCTTGCCCCAGAAGATTTGAATACGGAAAATAGTTATCCATACTTACCGTAATTTTCCTTTCCTGGAGGCTCATCATGTCAGCCTACTCATGAGTCAGCTCCACCCTGTGACACCACAGGACAAACCCCTGCCAAATATCAAAATAAAAGGAGGGACTCGCCTCACCTTAATGTTCCTATAAACCAGGGATATGCAATTAGCGGATCTGATCTTCATGGCTCTGATTCTGGTCTCCGAGAGCTCATGGCAAAAAAAATAAATAAATCTGAGGCTAGAATATAAATTTTGGTACCTTCCCAGCACTGCATTCTCCTCTTAACCTGTGGCTAGCTGCAACTTTTCTCTAGTCCCCTAAGCCTCCATCCAACTCGGTACCAAGACTCCTTTAAGAGGGAGAGGCACTCCCCACGGAGGGTGAAACCTACCCTCACAGCACCTGCCTCTGGTGTCCTGTAACCCAGGAAATGCAACACAGGTTTCAGAAGAAGTGACGTCATGATGCTGAAGGCTTAATTGGAGCCATTTTGCGGAAGGGCAGCAGACAGTTCCCAGGAACTGGAGCATGCACAGGAGCACAGAGTGCAAAAATCCTCTGAGACTTCACAACATGCACCATTTAGGCCGCACCATCAGCCCAGACACAATGGCACTTCTGCTATGGGGGATTTACCTCTGGAAAGTGAATATTCCACCTGGAGAAGCTGAAACAGGTGGGAAGGTAGGGAATCTTTAATTTTTACAAAATCCACAACAGAAAAGGTTGTCCCAAGTGAGGACAAAAAAGGAACATTAGGCTGAGGGGAGTCCAACCTTTTATTTTGGCATAAGGTTGTCAGTATAGGTCCACCCCTCTGACCCTACCTATGAGCAAGCTCACATGATTAGCCCCAGGAAATATCATGTTACAAAAAGATAAAAACAACTGCGCTGTCTGCTGTTCAACCATAACATTAAAGTGAAGGCGATGTAGTGAAACAACGTTGCTACAATATTATCAATGTTAAATAGTAACAACCAGTGCATATACGATAAATTGATACATGAAAAAAATCAACACAAGAAAAATGGTCCTAAACAAAGATCCAAAATGTATGGTGCACTCTAATAAATGGTGATAGTGACACACTCAAGTATGTTAAAGTGTTACTAAACCCACAACAGTAAAATCAGTCTATAAAAAGCATGATATGCTGCATATACACTCACTGTGGAACTTAAGGGGTTAATCCTCTGCATTGTGTAAAAGGGCTGTTTTATCCTGTATGCATAGATCTTCCACCTCCTGCAAGGTCTATCTGGGGAAGGCCAGCTAACACAGGCAGAGTAGCCGACTTGCACATGCTCAGTTGTGTCTTTTATGCTGGAGAGAACATTTACTTGTTCCCAGAGCTAGCCAGGTCATATGATATTGACATCACACATAATAGTAGTGTAGTGGAAATCTCCTCCTGTTTAAACTCTCAGCACTGGAGAAACTGTGCAGTTTATCATGTAACCGTGGTATATAACCTGATCACCCAAAAAGGTATATAGTGGCAGTATTTTAATGTAACATTAAGATTTATAAGCTGTGCGCACTGTGGGGGGGGGGGGGGGTGGATGAACTATTTTCATATTACTGGGTTTAGTAACACTTTAGTGTCCAAATAAAGTTCCAAACTATGGTGCAGTATTGGAAATGATGGATTGGTCTGAATCGAGCGTTTCAATTTTTTCTTGCACGTAGGAATATTGCAATAGCCTCTTACCAGAAACTCATAATCTCCAAAGTATATGAGATCATGAAAAGTGTAGACCATATAGGGCTCTCTTCAGATAAAGAATTCCTTTTCAGCAGCAGCCCATCCCAGATCTGATGTTATGGGGTATAGCCATCCAGCCTCCACCCAGGAAAACCCAAACGTACACACACACCAAGTCAGCTGTGTTCCTCACTCAATGTGGTAAAGCTCATGCATCAAAGACAAGAGAAGGCTCATCGTGCAATATGTAATGATATTTATTAAATAATAATCATTTATTATTGCAAGTGCAATACGTTTTATCATTTAATAAATATCATTACATATTGCACGATGAGCATTCTCTTGTCTTTGATGCATGAGCTTTACCACATTGCCTGAGTGAGGAACATAGCTGACTTGGAGTGTGTACGTTCGGAATTTCCTGGGTGGAGGCTGGATGGCTATACCCCATAACCAGGGCTCAAAATTTCAAGTCCTGAGCTACTAGCCAGGCCTTAAGGGTTACTCCTCACCCAACCCCTACCCTGTCCCACCCCTTAATTCCGCCACTAAACACACCCTCATAAATTATCTCTTGAAATTACACTTAATAATTATTTTTGTAACTTAAATATTTTATGCAGAATTAACAACTTATTTATCCATGCCCATCAGTGCAGCCTCACCTGTGCCCGTCAATGCAGCCTGCCCGTGTCCATCAATGTAGCATGACCGTGCAGAGGAAGAGAGAGTTGCGGAAGAGGAAAGCCAGTGGGATCATCACAGAGCAGTGGTTGCCCGCTGTAACAGCTTTCATTTGAATTGCTGTCCGCTCGCCACACACAGTCCTGCCTCCTGACCCGGTGCCTATGATAGACAGAACGCATCCTGGCATTGGACTGGTGTTCTGTCTATCATAGGCGCTGGGTCAGGAGGCGGGACTGTGTGTGACGGCGAGTGGACGGCAATTCAAATGAAAGCTTTTACAGTGGGCGATCCCCTCTCTGTGATGATCTGGCCAGCTCCCCTCTTCCTCCACACTGGCTCCCATTCAACCCCGCCTGCTGGCAATGCCCCCTTAAGCAGCCCACGCTCGCCCTCAATCATTTGCCACTCACCAAATGCGAGCAGATGAGTGGAAATTGAGGGCTGCCCATAACATCAGATCCGGGATGGTCTGCTGCTGAAAAGCAGTTTGTTATCTGAAGGGAGCCCTATGTTCTATGCTTTTCATGATCTCTTATAAATTTGGCGATCATGAGTTTCTGGTAAATGGCTATTTACATTTTTTTTTTTTCTTGCATCATTTACAATACTGCACTATAGTTTAGATTTTTATTTGGACATTAAAACACTTAAGTGTGTCACTATCACCATTTATTAGCGCGCACCATACATTTTGGACTTTCATTTAGGAACATTTTCCTTTTGTTGATTTTTTTAATGCATCAATTTATTACGGTATATGCACCGGTTGTTATTATTGTAGCAACAATATATCAATGTTACAGAGTATCACCTTCATTTTAATGTTGGGGTTGAACAGCAGACTGCGCAGTCTTTTACATCTTTATAGTTTTCATTTGTTTCTTCATTCGGAAATTTTAAAGTGCAGCAGTCTGCTTTATAATTATCATTTCCTTAACTAATATTTTTGAACGTGATGTTTACTTGTTTACATTTTGAAACTCCTGTTACTGCTCTGCTGCTCACTGTTTTTCTTGCTCTAACATGACAAAGCAAAA
Source organism: Lithobates sylvaticus (assembly GCA_028564925.1). Taxonomy (NCBI): domain Eukaryota; kingdom Metazoa; phylum Chordata; class Amphibia; order Anura; family Ranidae; genus Lithobates; species Lithobates sylvaticus. Next base: position 377,712,978 of record CM053027.1, on the reverse strand, counting down.
CCCTGCTTCTACTGCTTCCAAGATGGCTGCCTCCACATATAGTGGAGAACAAGGCATTGCAAGTAATGGCGGAAGCTCAGCTGCAGGGAGACCACAGGTAATACCGGTTACTAGTCCTTTGGCCTCTGTCTGCCCTTTTATAGGCACAGCTTCCAGAGTTATTTTACCCTTTAATGTGTCATTAGCAAACTACAATCTGCCACTGTTTAAAGGGAAACTGTCATGAAAAAAAAAAGGAAATTGGACATGCAGTTCACTAATGAGCCAAATTAACAATTTAACTTTGTCTTTCAGAATCCAGACTAATGTTAGTACAAAATTTACTCTGGGGTCAACTATTGAGAGCTGCAGACTTTATTCAGGTGTAGGCTGATTTTTACAAAATGTCAGAAAATATAAGTAAAATGCATGAACTTTTGGGAATAGTTGATTATGACGTTTTTTAAAACTAAACTTCTTCTTCTGTCTGTTCTATAAAATTGTAATTTCAAGTCACTTATAACAGATTACATTAAATGCCAAACAATGCATATCTTTTACCTTAAATTTCCTGTATGGGCTAAAATGGCGAACCTCTTTTCCTACATATTGCTGGAAGAATGGATGAGCTAGAGCCTCGTCTGCTGTAAGACGTCTCTCTGGATTCACAACTAATAGTCGGGCAATCTAAAGAGAAAAATCTTTTGTTCACAGTAAATAAATACAAATTAAGTCTGCACTGACATTTAAAGGTTATTATTTTAGTGTGGCAAGAGAGTAAGCATATTCTATACCAAGTCTTTCACTGTGTCTGACCGATCATCCCATTCTGGAGAACCAAAGTGGTAGTCCCCATTCATAATCATTCGTAGCATTAGCATTTGTTTTCTGTGCCAAAATGGTGGAGAGCCAGCCAGTAGTGTGTACATTATAACTCCAGTACTCCACCTGCAAGGCAAGAAAGGGCAGTGCCATTATCCTGCTAGTACGCATGCACATTTCTGAGAAGAAGATTCTGAAAAATGCTACACTCATTGCAACTTAAACAGCAACATACATGTCCACCTGTTTATTATATCCAGGGTGATATTCATCCATAGAGCTTTGGATTATTTCTGGTGCCAAATATCCAGGTGTGCCACAAATTTCTGAAATAAAAAAAGTCAGCAACAAAGAGTATTATGGTTAATACGATATAAAACTGAATTATTACACAGAATATAACAGACTGGCACAAATGGATCTGTTCGATGAATGGAAATGTCGGATACCTTTGCAAAACTACACCATCATTCATTCTATCAATGTACTGTGTCTAAAAGATGTCCATAAACAGAGGGGCAAGCACATCCAAGCATAATAAATCTCATTGGTGCCTATGAGGCCACACTGCTTAACTGTTGATTATCTCTATTTGCATTTCACAAAGAAACAGAAAACAGGTAAGTGCCCGTGATTGAATAGCTATTGTTACATTGCCATAATAAAGCATATATGATTTTGCATCTTTTATAAAGCAAATTCTGATTAGGAATATCAACAAATGCACCAGCTATTTAGTGATGGATGGTCTGAAGTGGGCGTCTGGTTTGACACATATTGGATGGAGTGCCCCAATGTGTGAATGAGGAGCAACAATGGTGTAACAAAAGAAAAATGTGATGCCAGTTCCAAAGTATATTGGTTACACAGGACATAAGAAGCAACAAAAAAAACTATATGCCCTTTGGAGTAGCTATGATATAACAAGGTAATACTGGAGAAGAAAGTGATGTATATAGCAGCGGCGGGTCGTCCATTAGGGGCACACGGACGCCGCCCCCCGAATCTACATGCAGGGTGTCAGACGTATAGATTCCAATGGGGGGGGGTAAGCATTTGATTAGAGCCAGAGGCCAGAGCCGGACGCCGCCCCCCGAATCTACATGCAGGGTGTCAGACGTATAGATTCCAATGGGGGGGGGTAAGCATTTGATTAGAGCCAGAGGCTGTAATAGGCTTCAAAAAAGGGTGGGCTCTGGGCGCAGAGCACTGTGCCCAAAGCCCACCCAGTTGTGTGACAATAGCGAATGAATATTTGCTATATTGTTGTGTGACAATAGCGAATGAATGAATATTTGCCATTGTAACACTGAATCTCCTCCCAGCCAATCAGGAAGTGGGTCATGAGACCCGTCAACTTATCGGGCCAAAAGAAGATCCGATTGGATTGGCAGGAGGAGGAGGGAGGAAACGCATGCAGGGGAACTGAGCAAACAAGCAGCCCACAGCGCTACCCCCTGAGATGGGGTAAGTGCGGGGCCCTGACTAACCAACCTGGGGGGGACTCGACTGGGGAGATTAGTGCCGTCTGTGACCCAACCGAAAGGAGTGTATCAGTGGCTGAATTGTTTGCAGCCCCCCCGCCCCCCCCAAAAAAAAACACCAGCCGCCACTGGTAGATAGGAAGGTGTGAACCTATTGCATGCTGATAACGTGTCAATAGCAGACATTTTGAGTATATGGACCTTCAGCCTGGAAGCAGTGTGTTTACATCTTCTCTTCCTGCAGTAGCTACTCCTGAACTTCACTAGACGGATCTATAGGGAAGACAAGAGAGGGATTTGTCTTTGGTCCCAATACAAAGCTTGTCTTCCCTGGCCAGGAGCAGCTGCTGCAGGTAAGGAATATGTAAAAGGCATTGCTTTCAGGTTACAGGACAATGTGTTTCAAATTCCTGATTATCAGCAGAACAGGTACCCCCTTGCAATTGACATTTGTTAAGCAGGATTCAGGTAGAAATGAGATTAAATTATAAATGCTATACTAAAATTATACAGGGTAAAACGCCGGTCCATATTTATTCTTTCAGTTCTCAGGGGTCAGAAACCTTTCTTAGAACACAGAAGCAGAGGTCTCACATCTACCCCAAGTCAAGCAACTCAGACAGAAGGTTATTTTTTTCCTTCAGCTGTTCTTATTTAGACACTCATCCCAAGTCTTATAGCAGCATCATAGTGGGGCACGCAGCATCCTCCGGGACTGTGACATCACAAGGGGGCGGGGTCACCATGTGACATAAGCATGTGACCCTGTCCCCATGTCCCTATATAAGTCCCAGCACAGCTCTGCCATTCTGGCCAGAGAGAGCGACGTGTCAACATCGGAAGAAGAAGAACAAGAAGAAGAAGGCAGCGCGGAAAACGACGACCGCCGCAAGAACAGAAGAGACCCCCGAAGGCGGATCGAGACCCCCAGACGACGGCGGCGACGACGAAGAAGGTAGCCGGACTTCTCCGCTCGGTAAAAGAGCTTGGTAAATGGCGGAGGAGTCCGGCGAGAAGACCCCCAAGACGGAAGTAGACCCCCGGAGCAGTGCAATAAACTATTTTTTCAAAAGTGTGGGTGTTTTTTTTTTTACTTTACATTTTACACCTTAGGTGAATGGGTAGGGGTACATCGTACCCCATACTCATTCACATAGGGTGGGGGGCCGGGATCTGAGGGCCCCCTTATAAAAGGGGGCTCCCAGATTCCCATAAGCCCCCGCCCGCAGACCCCGACAACCAACGGCCAGGGTTGTGGGGAAGAGGCCCTTGTCCTCATCAACATGGGGACAAGGTGCTTTGGGGTGGGGGGGCCGCACGGCCCCCCTTTCCCCAGGGCACCCCCCATGTTGAGGGCACGCGGCCTGGTACGGCTCAGGAGGGGGGGGCTCGTTCGTCCCCACCCCTTTCCTGGCCGGCCAGGCTGCGTGCTCGGATAAGGGTCTGACATGGATTTGGGGGGAACCCCCACACCGTTTTTCGGCGTAGGGAGTCCCTTTAAATCCACGCCAGGTTATGGAGCTAGCGCGGCGGCATTTACTGCCTACGCTAGCTACGTAACCTGAAGTTCCGTGTGCTCCGTGTGTGGGCAAGTCCGTTCATTTTCAAAAGTCCCGCGGACTTTGGCCGGCGGATTGTCCGCCGGAGAAGTCCGCGCGTGTGTGGGCAAGTCCACACGCTCGGAAAGTCCGGCGAAGCCAGCTGGAAAGTCCGGCGGATTGTCCGCTGGACTAGGTCTGCCGGGAAAAGTCCGCACGTGTGTACGCGGCATAAGACTGACCATTTCTGCTTCCACCCACCCCACATGACCGAACCTGTCCTTAGATATTCTACTGATGGCTCCAATTTCCCACACTCCATTGACAGCAAAATCTCTAATCATGAGGGGTAGCTATATTAATACATTTTTTTCCTAAAGGCTCCAAGGAAAATGACCCTTTTACTATACCATCTCCTGGTGCTGAACCACCCCAATGTCATTGAAGTGTAAAATGCCAGAACCTCTACTACCCATGTGAAGTCTGCAAATAACAAACAGACCATCAGATAACATATCATCATAGGTGTGTTCAGCCTATTGCATTAGGTTGTGCACTCTAAAGCTCAAATACACGTGTGTGTAGTGTCTACATTATATATATATATATATATATATATATATATATATATATATATATATATATATATATATATATATATATATATATATATATATATATATATATATATAGACCCCGACAAATTGATCTCCCATCTTCTTGCTGGCAAACAGAGCGATAATGATAACACACTTGGGGGGGGGGGGGGGGGGGTTTGGGTGTGCGGAACACCCCGGAACATATCCGGAACACCCTGTGTGCACACCTAGGCATATAATTCAGATTAGGTAGACCTTCGAAACACTACACCAAAAAATTGTCAAGATACCCAAAATATTAGTTTAATTCAAGTGGTCATGTGACCACAAGCAGCTCTTTTCCAAATCTCTGACGATCGGTGGCATTACAGCTGAAGTATCTGACCTGTGCCATGATCTAGCTGTGAGCAGGTACTGTAATTATGTTTCCCTTCATGCTCCTTGGGTTCCACCCTGTTTCCCACTCTCCTACAGGATGCCATTGGATGTTAGCTTGTAATAACACAGGTTCTTGACTGTGGGACTCTAGGCATGCTGTGCATCATCACCGCATCTTCTATGTCCCAGAAAAGAATAAAAGAAGAGGTCTGACCGTACTAACATGAATCTGCTCCCATTGGATCAATATCCAATAGTATGCCCTTTATTAAGTAGGGAACTGCCAGGTACTTGGAGTGCTTCTAGAAATAAATTACTTATTAGTAACAGAGAAGTGTAGTCCATAGCTTTTAAAATAAAAAACTTTATATACTAGAACTTAAAATGTATGTAACAAATAATGTAAAGCCTGGGCCTAGAATCCAAGGGGCTCCAGAGGGACACAGGGATTAATCTGATGACTAACATAGGCACTGTTATTACCTTAGAAACATTTTAAGCCACTTAAGGCCTTATACCTATTGACAGTGATGTGGATCTCTCGGTTCAGTTTACTTAAAAAAAAAAGAAAAATCACCAAAAGGTGTATGTATATGATTTGTGGTTAAATGGGTAAAAGGGAAGCACATTCATCAATTTTAGTCTAAAGAAAGGATGTCTATACTTTTACAAAAAATAAATAAAAAGACTAAGGCTGGGTTCACACCTATGCGAATTGAATGCAGGTTTTACGCATCTATGGAGCCGGTTCACATATCTCCGAGGCGGCTGCAGAGCTGCTTGCACAGAAACGCTGTGCGTCTTTTGCTCCGTTTCAGGGCCGAATTCAGGCAAAGATTCGGCCCTGATTCGTCCCTGAAATTCCTGTGCGATCCGCGGTCATCTTAGGTGTGAACCCAGCATGAAAGGAAAAACAAGTCTGTGTGCTCACAGTTTCCCTGGTGTACCTACCCAGCAATAAATACAACTACAACAGGAAGAAAGTGAAGTTTTCAGTGCTAGCAGGAAAACTATACTTATCTCTCTTTATTATTTTAAAAGGTAGGTACTGTACATTTTACTGCTTTTCTTTTTACATGTCCATGCTGTTTACAACAGTGCAATAAAAAAATTACACATAATAATTTTTTGCTTCTCATGCTGCATAAGGAAAAAATATGATTTTTGACTTTGAAAATGCTTTATTAGGCCTCAGTGTAAGGTCACTGTTAAAAACATAAAAAGTTTTTAACAACTCTTGCTGAATCATGCACTGTTGAAAAGCTTTCCTTAGCCCAGCACTTGGCAGGACATAGCTTTATATGTTCATCCTTTGTCACTGTAGGCTGAATGATTCACCAGGGATTAAATTCATGAGATTGCTAGGAATGGAACATAGTCTACCTTTCAGTTGCTGTCCTTCAGGTATTTGACAGGAGAATCCGAAGTCTGTCAGCTTTATGTTCATGTTGTCATCCAAGAGAATGTTCTCTGGTTTGAGGTCTCTGTGAACAATGTTCTGGGAATGCAGGTATGAGACAACTTCCAATAAGGCCCTCATTATCTTTCTGCCAGAAATGACAAGCAATAAAAATGTTAGAATTTTAACAACTCTAATAACTGCTTCTGTGTTTTCTTGATTTCTTTATTCAGGGCTGGTTCCCACTGGTGCTATGTCCGTCATCGGATGTGATTCGCATCGCACTGCAGTACAAATCACATGCAATCTCTGTGTGATCCGATTTCAGTTATACAGATAGTATGGCTGTATTCACATCACATTCGGACCAAACTCGCACAGGACCCTTTTTTTGGTCCTGTCCGAATTTTCAGTTCACACTGCGATATGCAAACTGATTTGGGGGTGTCACCTATCAATTGACACTCCCAGCAGTACCCATAGGGCAGTGTGAACTGCCACTGGGAGACATGCGATGCAGGAAACCGCAGTGGATTCGCAGGGTTCCCGCATTGCTGCAGTGTGAACCCAGCCTCAAAGAGAACCAGTCAGATAAAAGCATTTGTAATAGTCAGAACCTTCACTCTTGAGCTAGTATAATAATTCAGTCTTACCTTTCAGCTGTGTGTTCTGTTATTTAATTGTATTCTTATCTTAGCAGTGAAAAGAGTTGAGCTGACAATACCCTGCTTGAATTTAGAATTTTGGACCATGGGTGCCACTCCAGAAAAGTTGATTATTTGAAACTAATCTAAAAATTCTTGCCAGTATCAGAACAGCACTTCAGGTATTCAGCAACTGGTGGAACTGTGGCTGCTGAAAAATAGCTGGCAGCTGACAGTTCCCCATCAATTCTGTCTAAGGCCCCTTTCACACGAGGCGGACTCCGCTTGCACGGAGTCCGCCTCTGTCCGCCGGCTCAGCGGGAGATCTCTCTGTTGATCTCCGCTGAGCCGTCGGATGACAGGTCCCTCTCTGCTCACTGAGCGGGGAGGGGCTTGTCCAGCGCCGCTGGTCTCTATGGAGCGATCGGATGAAAACGGACAGCGTGTCAGTTTTCATCAGATCTCACGCGATCCGATAGCGACGGATCTGGACGTAGAGCCATCCGTCTGCTTTTGGCGGATCAGACCGCGTTGGATGTCAGCGGACATGTCTCCGCTGACATCCGTCGCTCCATAGACCAGCATGGAGCGCCCGTTCAGGTCCGCCGTCAAAACTGACAGGCGGACCTGTACGGGCCGTCGGTGTGAAAGGGGCCTAACACGGATTGAAGAAATCATGAATTTCTTGTGTTCAGTCCATGGGAAAGAGTTTTTGTTAAGACAAAGCTGAGCTAAAACAGAATATAACCAGGCTCTGTGCATCCTGACACTATTCTGACTTGTGCTCAAAAAAAAAAAAAAAAAAGAGAATACGACCCAATAACATGACACACAGGGGTCAATTCACTAACATTTACCTAACATTTACCGCATGTGATAACATGGTCACATGACTCATTTGCATAAATTATTGCATGCGGTAAAAAAAAAAGTCCAATTCACAAAAAAAAAAAAATAAGCAGTATTGACCGCAAAATGAAAAATGTGCTGGTAAATATTGCCTAAAAAAATGTGGTAAGCTCTTAAGTCCAATTCACAAATGTAATAGAGAGTAAAAAAAATGCAATTTCCTGACAGACTCCATGGCAGCCAACGTGTGGGTTTAGTCCCGCCTCCACTACCCTATAGGACGTTACTCCCATAAATCTTTGCTCCCTGCCAGAGGCCGTGTTCTTTTTTTGTCCTCCTCCGAAGGACCTATACTATGTCTTTCTACCTGAAGATTATCGTTCCCCCCTGTGATACGGACTGGCCGAGCGACTGGGAGTCGCACATTTCCAATAAGCTCTGGCTACTAGCGGAGTATGGAAAGGGGCATATGGAAGAGGCGCTGAAGAGGTGTGTTCCTGGTCACTGACAAGGCAGAACCGCGTTATGGTCGTTAATCCTGGCTACTAGCAGGTGACTGTTTCCCCCTACAAAGTCCGGCATGTAAGTCTTTCCTACCTTCGGCCAAACGATCGTTCACAGGAGGGGTGAGTTCTGCATGGCAGCCTGTTTCTGTTGTTTGTGGCAGTGTTGTTTTGTGCCTTTCCTGGTTCTGTGTCCCCATACACCGCTGGTGCGGTGTGTCTGGTCATCATGGCGGCTGGTTCCTTGTGCGTTCCAGCCGCCGAGTCCCTTCCTCGTTCGCCGCGCGGTCGTTCTGCGCATGCGCAGAGCCAGCGCGAGAACGAGGCTTGGTTCGCGCATGCGCGTAGCGGTATTCGCGCATGCGCACTAGCATCGTGGCCGTCGCGCTGATGACGTCACGATAGGCGGCAGATTTAAAAGGGGAAAGACAGATTTCAGGCTCTGGAATGCCTGTAAGTCTGCAGAAGCACTCCAGAGAGCCCGTTTTTGCTACAAAAGGTAGGGAATCCTCGGTGGCCTGCTCTGCTGTCTTTGTGTTGATGTTTTTTTGTAGTTTTTTGATTTGGGTCAATTCTGTTTGCAGCATAATGGACCTTCCCGGACCACTTGTGCCGTCACCGCCTGCTAGTGGCCAGCCCTCTCGCAGCAGGTATTTTGGGGGGGGCATTCCCTGGGGTGCCTGCTGGGGGAGGGGGGGGTGGAGGGTGGAACATCATCATAGGTGATGTTCCGCTGACACGGTGGATCTGTCTTTTTCTTTCAGCCCTTCCAGGTCTACTCAACACCGGAGTTCGCATAAAGGAAGCGGTTCATCAAAATCCCGCCGGCACTCCTCTTCCAGATCTAGACACCATGGTTCTTCTGCGAGATCCAGTCATCGTAGCCGGGAACCATCCCGCTCTTCCACGACTCGCCCCAGCCATTCTGAAGGGTCATGCTGGGGGTGTAGGGCTCAAGTCCCTAGGGACAAGTCCCTTTGTGATGCCTGTTATGTAAAGGCGACTGGAGAAAGGACTGACTCTGGCCAACAGTTAAAGTCTATGGTGGAGAAGATGGTCAAGGACAGCTTAAAGGAGCTGGAAGCCCCTCATGTATCTCCTGTAGAGTCGCCCAAATCTCCTGTGAGGGATACCCAGGTTCAAGATACTTGGGAAGCCTCGTTACCAAGCCATCCATCCGCGGATCTCTCCGATAGTGAATCTGAGGAAGATGTGGCTGGTTCCGGTTTTGATTTTGCTCTGCTCCCTCCTTTGGTCAAAGCCATCAAGGAAACCTTGAGTTGGGAAGAGCCGGTGACGGCTCCAGCGAAGCAGAGAAAATTTTTCTGCAGACAGGCAGTGGCTGAGTTGGGAGCAGGGTGATACTTGATGCTTCAAATCGATTAAAGGTACTAACGCTCAGACATTGGTGGGAACTACTAGGACTGGAAGTTAGCAGATCAGATATGAATCTCTCCGCTTTTTCAATGTCCTTGAGACACCAGGGTCACAATCTCCATGCATAGGACATGTTCCACAGTTCAGGTGGGCACACAGCAGGGGGGGGGGGGGGGGGGGTATTCTTTAATTTCTATTTTTGATGTGTTTAAAATATTGTTCTGATTATTAAATACTGATTTTAATATACTGTTTTTCACCTATAGTTACCATGCTATGCAGTGCTTGTTGGAAGTCTCCTGAGGAAGCCATTGCATGCCAAAACATGTAGAGCAAGAAGTCACTGCTGGTTACTCATATTATGGTTACTGTATGATGATACTGTGATGTTTTATACATTTTGTAGAAATACATTTATATTTTTTATATATCTGATTAAGTAATTTCTTGGCACCCTAAAAATCCCATATTCCCTCTCCTACCAATATATGTATTCATAGGGATGAGGTGCCTTCTTAAAGCGGAGTGACACTGTCTGTAATGTTTTTTTTTTTTTGTGCAATGAGAAGGATTAGGAGATGTAAATTACACACTCACGTGTTCCGTTTTCAGAGCCAACTGCTGCCGGTTTTCGTCACAAATAAACACTTATAAAAAGTGTTGCTGCTGGGTGCCATCTTGCCTGTGGGCATGTGAAACCACACAGGCACCTTCTATGGCCCAGCAGCGACACACAGACCCCGCCCACCCCTGAAGAGACAGAGCAGCAATTACAAGGTAAGTGAAAAAAAAACAACACTTAATTTAGTACTCTCTGCCTGATTTGGAAGGCAAAGAGATTTACTAAATGAAGTGTGTGTAGAACCGCTTTAACTATCCAACTTCCAGCAATTCACAATATTTCCTCTAACTCCAGTTCTTACAATACCAGTCACAAACTTCCATGACATGTTTTAATATGATTGCTGGTTGTGAGACACTATTTATTACTGACATTTCTATTACTTCAGGATTTTTGTATGTAAGAGAGTGCTAGGTCGGGGTGGTTGGGAATTTCTCTAGTGTATCATCATTTAGCAGCATGATGTGTGGGTTGCTGTGGGCTGTCCCTGACAGCTTTGTTACCCTTAATATGGCCTATGTTGGCTATGCAGAAGTCTGACCCTAGTCATACTAAAGGTTTATTAGTTTTAAATTAAATAAAATTTGCCCACAGTGGTGTATTTTGTTATACGGGCCTTTAGAAAGCACATGCCCCACACCCCTTGCTTGGTGCCCCCGATCCTAGGGCAGTGATCACCTGTTTTTTTTTTTTTAAATCCCACCAGCCGATCTAGCAGATGCCTGCTGCCTTTTAGATCTGAATTCCTAGGCGCCCCCTTAGCTTTGAAGTGTCACATGAGACTGCCAAGGAGGGACCCTGGAGGACTTTTCTCTCTTTACTGGGCACCATTGCATCTGAAGTCTGTGAATACATTTTAGCAAGGGAAGGAGGGGGGGATTTGTGCAAGGATAGGGGAGGGGTATTTACCTTAGGGGAGATTTCAGCTGAGTGGGGGAGGATTTGCACTTGTAAAAATGGGGAGGAATTTGGGTTATGAAGGGAATTTGTTCTGGAGAAGGGTGGATGAGGGAGGAGCACTCTCATCTTTAACCCACATTCTGTTTCAATCATTTTTTGTAAGGTTTATAGAAAAATAGTTGTACAGTTAACAAAGAAATGGTATATTTCACTTTAACCCACATTCACACTAGTGTAGCGCAACGCCTGATAGCTCACAATAGTAGTGTGAATGGGGGCTAGAAATCACACTCTATGCATTGTAAACTCCTGACCTCTGCATTCTGTACATTACATACTCCTGACCCCTTTTCACTGTGGATTAATTACTTTTGTTTCCTGCATTCTGTGCATTATGTGCTCCTGACCCCTGAACTCTGGGGGTTATGTATTCCTGTGCCCTGCACTCTGTGAGTTATGTACTCTTGTCCCCTGCACTCTGTGGTTTATGTATCCCTGACCCCTGCAATCTGTAAGTTATGTACTCCTGATGCCTGCACTGTGCTATAAGTACACCTAACCTCTACCATCTATGCTTTACACACTTCTGACCCCTGCACTCCTGATTCCCGCACTCTGCACAATATGCATTCCTGACCCTTGTGTACTGTGCATCACACTCTCCTGACCTCTGAACTCTGTGTGCTATGTCCTGCTAAACTCTGTGCATTACATAGTCCTGACCCCTGTTCTCTATGATATACATACTCCTTACCCCTGCGCGCTGGGCTTTATACATTCCTGGTCCTTGCACTTGCATTACATACTCCTTACCTCTGTGGTCTGTGCCTAATACATTTCTGACCCCTGTAATCTGTGCTTTACACACCCTAAAGTTTCTGAGTTGCTTACTCCTGACCCCTGTATTCTGTGCATTAGATGCGCTTGACCCTTGTACTATGTGTGTTACATGCTCTTGACTCATGTCCTCCATACATTATATGCTTCTAACCCCTGTGCTTTACATTCTTATGTGCTTTACATTACTCACTCCTGACCACTGCATTTTGTAGATTAATAATCCTGACCTCTGAACTCTATGCATTCTGTGCTTTACATACTGCTGACGTCTGCAAATTGTGCATTATGTACTCCAGACCTCTGTGCAGTATGTACTCCAGACCCCTGCGTATGTACGCCTGATTGCTGTGCTCTGTGCATCACAATTATCTGACCTCTAAATACTGTGCATTGCATACTATTGGCCGTTGAAATCTGTGTGCTACATATTGCTAAACTCAAACTCTGTGCATTACATTCTCCTGACCCCTATGCTTTGTGTGCTACATACTTCTTGACCCCTTTATACACTGCTATAGTTTGCCCTATGTGTGTTATGTACAGCCTTCTCCTGTGTTCTGGGTATTACATACTCCTGATCCATGTGCTTTGTGTGTTACATACTACTGACCCCTAGCTGTCACACTCTCCTGACCCCTGAACCATGTGTTACATAATCCTGACCTCTGTGTGTTATGTACGGCTTACTTTGGGCATTATGTACTCCTAACTCTTGTATTAAAATCATGTGAAACTCAAAGCTCAAAAGGGTGCTTGAGCTTCAGTTCCACTTTTGTCCCATGTAGGGCTCAATGAATTGAATGGCTGCCCTACATGTAAAAAGTGCACATATGTACAACATCTGATATTGCACTACAATAGTGTGAATGGGGGCTAAACATCACACGCTGTGCATTTTATACTCAAAAGGGTGAGTACATTACATACTCCTGACCCCCTGCCTCTGTGTGTTATGTACTCCTGACCCCTGCACACTGTGCTTTATGTTCTGACTCCTGCATTTTACACTCCTGACTCTTATTGCACACTCCTGGCCCCTGCATTCTGTGGGAAGCACACTCCTGGCCCTGCCATTTTGCATGTTACACAATCCTGATCCCTGCACTATTCCACTTTAAGCCGATAACAATGTTAGGGCAATCTTTAAAAATACATTATTCACTGCAGCACCCTATGCACATCTACGTCATTACTCTCATTGAAGTGCCTCAGGTCTTTTACATTACAGCTTTCTCTAGTTTTTCCACTACTGTTTATCATCGTCCCCGTAGCCTAGCTGCAGTGTTTCAGGTGAGATAATTATGAAAACATACTTATCAGTAGATGATGGCTATCCAATGCTACTTGGCCTTTTTTTTTTTTCCTACAGTAAGGCCAATGTGGCAGATCAGCGAATCCCAGCCCTGTCCAATCAAACCCCTCTCCAGTCTAACTACATACACCCAATGCAATTTTACTATGCACGCTTCTGATAATTTAGGAGGAGGTAAGTATTCCATTACCCATACAGGAAGCACAACAGGTTCCCACTCAGGGTCCCTTTGCAAGCTTCTATTATTTATTACTTTTACTACACATACATAAGGTAAGTACAGAAAAGCAACAAGTCCCCCCTGACAACAGTGGAGAGAAGGTAGACACAGGCACTGTGAAAGCCCTTCTTGGTCTGAAATAAAAAAAAATGAAAGACTTTAGTTCTCTGGCAATGATTCCTAAATTACCTTAGCTGGTTTGACTTGTTGCCCTAAGTTGGTATTTGATAGCACATGGAAATCATCTCTTTATATCTATGACACTTTTATTCTGTAATTCATTAGAGCTTCCAGCACACAGAATAAATCTGTCACAGTATGAACTGAGATTTAGCAACAAAAAACTTGGCAAACTCCAAGCGACCAGCTAGCACGGCTCATAAATAATAAAGTGACTAAACAGGATATTTCTCAATGTGTTGTCATTGCTAATAGCCCGGTGGAGAGTATTTTGTATTCCACTGGATTGTTAAACCACAATCAAATGTGAATCTTTTTAATCATGAAAAAAAACATTGTTTGCGCAAATGTTTTAGAGATGTATTAATAAAGATTACTTTTGCAGTGAAAAAGATTTCGTATTGTACTTTAGAAGGGTTCAGCTGATTTATGACTAGAATAAAATAACTCAGAAGCTCCTTTATATACTACAGTATCTTACAAAAGTGAGTACACCCCTCACATTTTTGTAAATATTTTATTACAATGTACAATGTAAAGTAGTGATTGTACAGCTTGTATAACAGTGTAGATTTGCTGTCCCCTCAAAATAACTCAACACACAGCCATTAATGTCTAAACCACTGGCAACAAAAAGTATACCCCTAAGTGAAAATGTCCAAATTGGGCCTAAAGTATTTTGTGTGGCCACCATTTTCTTCCAGCACTGCCTTAACCCTCTTGGGCATGGAGTTCACCAGAGCTTTACAGGTTGCCACTGCAGTCCTCTTCCACTCCTCCATGATGACATCACATAGCTGGTGGATATTAGAGACTTTGCGCTCCTCCACCTTCCGTTTGAGGATGCCCCACAGATGCTCAATAGGGTTTAGGTCTGGAGACATGCTTGGTCAGTCCATCACCTTTAACCTCAGCTTCTTTAGCAAGGCAGTGGTCGTCTTGGAGGTGTGTTTGTGGTCGTTAGCATGTTGGAATACTGACCTGCGGCCCAGTCTCCGAAGGGAGGAGATCATGCTCTGCTTCAGTATGTCACAGTACATGTTGGCATTCATGGTTCCCTCAATGAACTGTAGCTCCCCAGTGTAGGTAGCACTCGTGCAGCCCCAGGCCATGACACTCCCACCACCATGCTTGACTGTAGGCAAGACACACTTGTCTTTGTATGCCTCACCTGGTTGCCACAACACACGCTTGACACCATCTGAACCAAATAAGTTTATCTTGGTCTCATCAGACCACAGGACATGGTTCCAAGAATCCATGTCCTTAGTCTGCTTGTCTTCAGCAAACTGTTTGCAGGCTTTCTTGTGCATCATTTTTAGAAGAGGCTTCCTTCTGGGACGACAGCCATGCAGACCAATTTGATGCAGTGTGTGGCGTATGGTCTGAGCTGGCTGATCCCCCACCCCTTCAACTTCTGCAGCAATGCTGGTAGCACTCATACGTCTATTTCCCAAAGACAACCTCTGGATATTAAGCTGAGCACGTGCACTCAACTTCTTTGGTCGACCGTGGCAAGGCCTGTTCTGAGTGGAGCCTGTCCTGTTAAACCACTGTATGGTCTTGGCCACCATGCTGCAGCTCAGTTTCAGGGTCTTGGCAATCTTCTTATACCCTAGGCCATCTTCATGTAGAGCAACAATCCTTTTATTCAGATCCTCAGAGAGTTCTTTGCCATGAGGTGCCATGTTGAACCAATATGAGAGAGTGAGAGCGATAACACCAAATTTAACACACCTGCTCTCCATTCACACCTGAGACCTTGTAACACCAACGAGTCACATGAAACCGGGGAGGGAAAATGGCTAATTGGGCCCAATTTGCACATTTTCACTTAGGGGTGTACTCACTTTTGTTGCCAGCGGTTTAGACATTAATAGCTGTGCATTGAGTTATTTTGAGGGGAGATCAAATTGACACTGTTATACAAGCTGTACACTCACTACTTTACATTGTAGCAAAGTGTCATTTCTCCAGTGTTGTCACATGAAAAGGTCTAAAAAAATATTCGCAAAAATGTGAGTGGCGTACTCACTTTTGTGAGATACTGTATCTCTGTCAGAACTGTAAACCACTATTAAAGTGTAACTAAAGGCAAAACTTTTTCCTGATGCCTCCATGGCAGCATTTATGTGGTAGTAGCCCCGCCTACTTCTGCCCACAGGACCAGTGCATAGCTATAAAAAGTTAACACCCTCACAACAGTCCATTCCCTTTTTTGTCCTCACAGAACAATCGCCTTGCGGTTCCTAAAGTTAATTCTAAGGTCCCACTATATGGCTGGGCTGCAGCTACCGAAAGTAATCGCTGTAGTTCCTTCAGCAGAATCTGGACATCGTGGGCATCTTATGCAAGAGATGTCAGCCAACAGGACCTGCAAGAGAGCCAATCAGGTTCTATTATGGCGTGTTGTTTCAACACTACTGATTGACTTAGTAGTCCTCACTACACCTGTCTTTGGCAGGAAGCCAGTAGTTTACTCGCTTTCTTATGATAGGATTTGCTGAAGCTTCCCACCCTGGCAGCTAGTTACTGATCTATCACAGGTATGCTGCCATAGAGGCACCAGGAAAATGGAAAATTGTATTATACTTACCGTAATTTTCCTTTAGTGGTGCCTTTCCATGACAGCATACTGAACCCACCCAGTTCGGTCCTAGCCAGTGGGTGTTAACATTTTATAGCTATGTCCTGGTCCTGTGAGCAGAAGTAGGCAGGGCTACCACAACATGTATGCTGCCATGGATAGGCACCAGGAAAGGAGAATTTGATTTTTTTTTATCATTTTGGATAGAGTAAGGAAGGGTTTTTTTTTTGCCATCTGTGTCCGATTGAGGAGATTTCCCTTCACTTCCTGTCCCATAGCCAAAACAGGAAGCAAGAGGATATCCCTTCAAAGTGAGAGAATTCAGGTGTGTCACCAGGGTCACCAGAACTAGTGTCCCCATTAGAAGTTTTGCCTTTAGTTACACTTTAAAATGGTTCTGAAGCCTGGACATTTTTTCCTGGCAAAAAACATTGCTCAGAGCAGGTAAGTGTAACATGTATGTTATTTTCATATAAAAAAATTACCTTTACAAACACTTTAAAATCGTATTTTGCTGTTATTGGGGTCGGGAGCAGCTTTTTAGGGTCCCTCTCAATCCCACCAAAACCATTCAAATATGGTTTCAGGAGAATACACTACTTTTATTGGCATCCAAAACAGCTAAGATTTATACATCCCTTCTGTGTGTAATGTGGCACATAAATTCCATTAATCCACTTATTGTGTCCCTTAATACAATCATAAAAACAAGTTAAACTACTTTGGTGAAAGCCTCTGTTTCCAAAGGCATTTCCACACACGCAAAGTCACTGGCCAGATCCTTTTTATTTAAGCTAAAGCAATATTCAATTCTAGCCAAATCTAGGATAAAGTCCTGACACATACACTTCATCTTCTGCTACAAAACCACTTTTCAAAATAAAATGTATCCCTCATCCTAAATAAATAAAGTCATGGTCTCAAATTAATCCAAGTAACAGTTTATATGGCTACCATCTGCAAATATGAACAAACAACTAAAAGGATTAGGCTTGTAATATGTCCCATCTCGCTGCCAAAGCATCTCAATATAATAAAATATGATGTTTTATGAAAAGATGAATATTTTTTTTTATACATACTATACTATACAGCTATAAAATTTACAATGGGCCTCACACAGCAGATTCTAGATCTGTAAGTTCAGCCAAGTCCTGTCGATTTTGTCCTTTCTATTTTTAAAGGAAATATGGTGATAATGGCTGCACCCTGCCATCTAGGGGTTGGCAGGGTAAAGGGCACCGCAGATGCAGTCAGTGGTTTGTGTTGCCATTGTCTCTGCAGAGATCCCCTACATATTGAAAATTTGCCTCTGCCCTGGCATGTACAGAACTCAGATACAGAGCAGCACGGAACCAAGGGAAGCTATACCAGGGTTCTCCGGTGGCTCTAACATGTTACATGACACAGTCGAAAGGAAACCTAAGAGGTCCTCCCCTCACTCTCCTCCAGCTTCTGTTCTATATCTGAGGTCTGGCAAGTGTTTTAGGAGGGAGGATAGTGTTTGTTGGAGGAGAGTAGTTTTTGCTGGGGATGGATTTTTGCTAGAGGAGACAGATTTTAGGATGAGAGATGATTTTTGTTTGGGGGTTTCCAAATTTGTGCAGTGGGAGTTACCTGCTGTTAGGCACACTTACCAGACATCCACTGCGGAGTCTTGCTTTACCCAGTCAGCCACACTTCTGTACCTCGTTGCCCCCCTGCTACTGACCCCGGCTACCTCTGTAGCCGGGGTCTGCTACCTCTGTGACCTGCTTCCGACTTGGCTTCATACTACTTCTGAATGTCTGCTTCGGCTGTTCTTCATAACCACTTCAGTCATCGCAATATGTTCCTGCCAGAAGCCTGCTAAGAGCTTCGACAAGCCATGCTTCCAGAACCTGCAGTACACGCCCTTTAGCCTTGTCTGGTCCACCTTGATTTACATCTGCTCCTGATGCCCTGCCTGGCTTCTCAAGCCTGCATATCCCTCTGCAAGTTCTGCTATCAACACCTGCCACCACTCTTGCGCCTCCTGTCCCTCGGCACCATCTGTTCCACCTTCAGTCGGGCCTGGGCTGGAGATAGAAGAGAGGCCAACCTTGTCAATTCAGTCTCCTACCAGGTATGTGACAGTGCCTGATCATACCCTCTCAGTGATATATAACATCCTTGTGTGTTACGCACATTGTGATCTTCCTGATTATACAGACCCCTGGGCAACAGAACTTGATGTTTTGATTCCATCTGAAGACTAGGTTAAATCCTTTATACTTACTCACTACTTATCCTTAGCCAGTAGGGCCCATGAGACCAGCTACAAATTACTGTCCAGGCTTCCCCTCCTGCTCATAGTTTCTGGACGTCAATCTTGGAGGTGTATGCGAAAATCACTAATGTGACTATACAAAACTATTGCGAGATCGTAGTGCTCTCTGTTATTCCTTATACTCTCAAGCATATTAAGAAAGCTATATTATGGCATTTTTAAACAGCTGCCCAGGCAGTTATCCCGTGCCACTGGAAATCGACACAGGCTCCCACTCTTTTGGAATGGGTTTCTGAGATGGACCATATTGGGTGTATGGAGGATCTCAATGCACGTGAACTGGGCACCTATGACTATTATTATCAAACTTGGCTCTTCTGGAAGGTCTTTAGACTTTCTCAAGAATTGAAAGATCTCCTCATAGCATGCTGAAGTTTAATCAATCGCTCTCTTTAGCATTACATTTTCCTCTGCATGCCGTGTTCAATTTTTCCTTGTTTTTTTTATTTTATTTTTTGTTCTCTCGTTTCTTCTTCCCTTTCCTATCGCTTTTTACACTTTTTGTCATTTTTTAATCATTTTCAACTGTCCCGCATTAATTGGTCTTGTAATTTATCCATAGGTGCTCTTATGTGGGGTCAGCTCTGTTCCCCGACCTTTACATGCAGTCAATTTTGTCTATAGAGTAAGTGATACAATTTTTTTTTGTACTTGTTGAAATAGTGTTGTTCTGGCTTGGATTTGTTGTCTATTTGCTTAGTATTGTGTTACCATGCTTTATCTTGTTTATATGAAAATCTTTAATAAATTCAAATTTAAATACCAGTAGGAGAAGACCCTGAAGCAGAGGTACACAAGATGCCAGAGTTTACATAACGCCTTTGTTTGTTCTCTCTAAGGGACCACAATGAGTCATATACCAACAACTAATTATTGTAAGTGTTGGTTTTGCCAGGAGAATGCATTTGCACATATTTGTAGCATGATCATGCCAATGTATACTGCACTTGTAGTCTGTAAAATGGGGGCCCTTTGTTAAGATTTACTTAGCAAAAGTTTTTCTTCCATACCTTTGGGATGTGAAGTTAGTTGTATAAACCTTTAAGTCATGTATCATATACAGATTCCAAGATAAACCGCATTTTTCACTAATTTGTGCCAGATCATCTTACCACAAAAAATGCAAGCGTTTGTAATTTACTCACTGGTTTTACAAACAACAACTTGAAATGACTACATGCAATGCTGTGGCTTTTTGCCAACTATGTTATTAGTACCACATGCAGTTGCTATTCATCAGACAGAAAGATAAAAGAAAACAGGAATAAACTAGTTTAAAAAATCCTTCCTCATTGCATCAGTCTTTTCTTTTAAATCTTGAAATCCTCTGTGATTTCTTATTTATTTTGTTAATAAAATCTGATGTAAGGATGGCTAGAATGCTGATTGTGGGGGTGTTTTTGACTTTTGTTAAGCGAGGATGCATGATACCTCCAGTACATATTCTAAATTGATTGTCCTGCTCTCTATGAACACAACACGTTTTACCTACCTAAACAGAGCTCTTAGTCAACAGTTCTCACTCTGAAATGGTAGAAATCAGCCATTCCATGAGCCAGAGGGCTTTACCTTATAACTGTAAAGCTTAACTCCAGGTACGATCTCAATTGCATACATACAATCCAGCTTGGGACAATGTAGGTATGCATATTTTAAATCTGATGGACTGTTGTGGAAGCAGACAATCATTGCAGTATTTGGTGCTACTACAGTGATTGCCACATTCTTCTGGGTCCTGTGCCAAGTGGCTGTCCCACTGCACAGGGGTTGTTGGCCTTGACAGCCAATCCCTGATGAAGTCACGTGACTTGTGACGTAAAGCGTAGGGAGCAGCCAATGATGTCACGCCGCAATCAGAAGTGAGCAGGCTGCCATCTTGTAAGTGACCAGAGATACTATCTCTCAAGGGAGAGCCCATTGCTTTTAATAAAAATTTTAATGTGAGTGGATATTTTACTTGTTTAATAAGAAATACTGATGGGTAAATTCAGTGCGTTATGATGGCTTGTTCTTTTTGAGCTTGGAGCAAAGATTTACCCATGGTGTGAAGAGGATGAAGGTGGATTGAGAACATCTGAATACTGCAGAGTGAGAAACTGGTCGTGGCTATACTGACCCCGGTTTGAAGAGGAAAAGCGCATTTGCCAAGGTACAGGCAATTGTTGAATGGTGATGGAGAGCACATCTTGTTGGGTGAATTGAAACACAATTGTATTAGAAGATTGCCAGCGTATGGTTCATTTAACATGACTACACGTGAAGATTATATGTTCAAATTTAAGTGGACTAAGTAGTTTAGATAAAAAAAACATATACAGACACTTAAACTGGAAGTCAAGCCTAAAACTAAAATCTCTAAATCTACTTGCAGGCACAATCTAATGCCCTGTACACACGATCAGACTTTCCGTCAACAAAACCATGGAATTTTGTTCGAAGGACGTTGGCTCCAACTTTTCTTGCATACACACGGTCACACAAATGTTGGCCGACAATTACGAACGTAGTGATGTACAAGACGTACGGTGAGCCGATAAAAAAAGGAAGTTCAATAGTCATGTGACATATTCATTATGAACGCTAGTTTTACAAGACTTGGTGCTTCCGGCTTGTCCTTGATTCTGAGCATGCGTGGACTTTTGTGCAATGAACTTGTGTACACACGATCGGAAAGTCTGACAACAAACATTTGTTCGCTGAAATTTTGAGAACCTGCAAGCCAACATATGTTGGCGGAAAGTATGACAACAAATGTCAGATGGAGCATACACGCGGTCGGACTTTCCGCCAACAAGCTCACATCCAACATTTGTTGTCGGAAAATCAGATTGTGTGTACGTGGCATTAGACTAATCTATCTAACCCTGTAAAACAAAACTTGCTATAAATACAGTACCTTTTCTGCAGCCGATCCAGTCCGGTCTCCATCGGCAGGAGCTGTGCAGGACACAGCCAACAACGGTTGGGAAATTAATGAGAAGTGATGCCACCCACAGAGTTACTATGGGGCTTTCGTTGTCACTGCCTCTTCTACACCCGTCTATACAGAGAAGCCGCTGCTGACAGCTCAGCATGGAATCGGATCAGAAAAGATATGTATAGTGAGTTTTGCTTTGGGCTAGATAGCTTACTCTTAGATTGCGGCTGCAAGTAGATTTAGAGATGTTAGTTATAGACTGGACATACACTTTAAAGGAGCAAGTGGTGGATATATTTAAGGACTCACTTCATTTATATTTCTTTCTGTTTTTTGGGGGGATTATTTTTATTTTATATTGGATATGTTGGATTATTTGTATATGAGGTGTCTAACAGAAGTGGATTAATGAAAAGTACTACACGGCACTGATTTACTATTACAATATCTTGATACGTATGTGGGAATGCATATAGTATCAGTGGCGGTACATTGTTAGTATATTTATTGAGTTGAAAGTTGCAGATTGTTGTGCGTTGAATTTTTTTCCCTAGCTTAGAACAGTGTAGGTATGCATATTTTATATCTGATGGACCACTGTGGTAGCAGACAATCATTGTAGCAGTTGGTGCTACCACAGTAATTGCCACAATCTTCTGGGTCCTGTGCCAATTGGTTGTTCCACTGCACACTGACCACAGGGGTTGTTTGCACTACCATTGTTCACTGTGTTCTCTGATTAGACAAGATAGAGAGGCAGGGTGGTGATGTCACAATCTCCATCTCATCCAATCAAAAAACAAAAAAATACAAGGCATTCTGTGAATGATGGCAGTGCAGAGTAAGAGACCCCAGTGTGCAGAAAGGGCAGCCACTTAGCACA
This sequence comes from Lithobates sylvaticus, assembly GCA_028564925.1. Taxonomy (NCBI): domain Eukaryota; kingdom Metazoa; phylum Chordata; class Amphibia; order Anura; family Ranidae; genus Lithobates; species Lithobates sylvaticus. The sequence goes on along the minus strand of CM053027.1, from coordinate 377,690,637 downwards.
GGATCCAAAACATAGCAGCAATCACTGTAGTAGTGCTGCAGCATCAGCTTCTACAAGATGCAGCGGCTGCCTGAATATAATAGCCAGCAGAGGAGATTCATCCACTCTGTTAGTGTGGATGGGGGAATCAATTGATTTGACACTAACCATCTCTGACTAGCAGCAAAAACACAAGTAGAGCGAGGACTAATGAGAATAAGTGACAGGATGAAAACCTGACTCTTGCAGAAACTGTGATAAAACCTGAAAATGATCACGTTTAGGACTGGCTAAATCCAGTGGGAAAACAGAAAGCATTTCATGGATTTGCTTTTTTATTCCTATTGCTGACCTCCTTCTGAAAACGCTAATTGCCTGGCTGTCATTCTGACCCTCTGACTTCAAAACACTAAATCAGTAGTTCTCAACCTCAGTCCTCAAGTACCCCCAACGGGCCATGTTTTGGGAACATGCCTGAGGCCCGTTCACACTTGGGCGGGGGCGGCTTTAGCGGTATTTTAAGCGGCGCTTTACCGTCGTATCTGCGGAGGTGCTTTTAACCCCCGTTTGCGGCCGAAAAAGGTTTAAACCACCCGCAAATCCCTGCCGGTATAGCCGCGCTGCCCCATTTATTTCAATCGGTAGGAGCGGTGGTGGAGCGGTATACATACCGGTCCTTTACCGCTCCAAAGATGCTGCTAGCAGGACTTTTTTTTAGCTTCCTGCCAGCGCACCTCTCCAGTGTGAAAGCCCTCAGGGCTTTCACACTGGAGAGACAGCAGCGGCTCTTTCAGGGCGCTTTGCAAGTGCTATTTTTAGCGCCGTAGTGCCTGCAAAGCGCCCCAGTGTGAAAGGGTCTTAGATAAAATAGCTCTTATCAATACCATGTCATTGATATTGATTTAAAGCAGCTGTGCAAAGTAAAGTAAAACCTGAAAACATGGCCCGTTGGGGGTACTTGAGGACTGAGGTTGAGAACCACTGCTCTAAATCACCAACCTAAAGCAATAATGCTGATCAAATTTATACCAGAATTCCTAATATTTATGTTTTCTTTGGGCAGAGACTTAAAATATTGCAGTACGAGAGCAGGATAACCATATAACTAGCATTTTCAGAATAAGAAGTCACCAATGATAGCTTCTATGTTTCTCCCTTGAAAGCTTTTTTCTTTAACAGGACAGAAAAACTACTGTCAAAGTAGGATTAAGAGATATTAAGCATTTTATAGTAACACATTTTCTATTATCTAATTGGATACTGTGAAATAGGTCCAATTCCTGTAGATTGTCATTTTATGTCCTCATTAGATAATCTGTCTGCCAACAAAGAATTTTTTTTTCCTCTAAACATATTTTGGAAATGGTATGTGACTGTATTAAATAACAAACCATAAATCTTGAGTTTAAAAGTTCAGCCTGATTAATGCTTAAATACATTTCTGACTCTGATGTATTGACTCTTTTCCAGCTTTTGAAATTCCTAATGTCCTATACAGAAAAATCAGACAAAGTTCCAGAAAATAATTTACTGTCTGCCTTCCCATGGAGAAAAAGCAAAGCTGTCTATTTATTCTATCCTCTTTTCTTAACAAATGGCTGTTATAAAAATTCCTCCTTCAGTATTTAAAAAAAAATATGTTTTGCGGTTAAAACATATAAAATCAACATAGAGAGTACTGCTTAAACTGTGAAACTGATAGAAAACAGAAACAATTTAGTTTATTTCAGAGGGCTACGTGACTTCAGTCTGGACTGGGTTATGTCAATGCAGAGAGCATACTGTTCTATTATTTCTGTTAGTCGTGTGTTTTACAGCTGAGCACACTCTTCTAGTCTTTTTGTTTGTCGTGTGTGCTGCAGCTGGGCTTTAGCAGACTCCAGGACTCCCATGGGAGCTCATGTTTACATTTTTAGCAACAAGAATTCCATCATTTTGTCTTCAATCAATCTCACAATATAATGTCATTGGCACTATCATATGGGCACACACATAACTTGCTCAAAATGTCCATAGTATGAATCAGGGCCGGGACAAAAAGGAGGGGGGCAGAATGGGCATGTGCTCTGGGTGCAGTGTTATTATGTGGAGGGAAGGTGCACTGGGATCTTCTTCTGTGCCTTCATGCCTCATTGACGAGGAGTGATTGCTGTCTTTGCAACTTAGGGGGGGCACTAAAACCAAGGCTTAGCCAAATGTTTTTACCATCCCCAACCACAAGTGTAACTAAGACCTTGTGACGGATCCTGGATACCCTGGCTGGGCGCCTCTGCCAGACCTGTGTTTCCTGTTCTCCAAACACGCCCGCAGCTGGCAGACTCACCTTAGCCAGCCCTTAACCCCCCAATCACAAGGCAAATCACACAGCATAAACAGTTTATTAAGTACAAAACATACACCTTTAAACACAGTTAGGAACACTCCCCTTAGCCTTGTCATAGAGGGGGTAGGGGACAAGGAAGAACCAATGGGAACTCAACACTTGTACATTCAATCAGAAACCACAGTTGAAACACATAAAAGGGATTATGATAAGCAGGCAGCCCCTCCTTACACATACCCTACTGGGATGTGTCGCCACACCTTTTGTCTACATGCCATGACATAACATACTTAAACACAATAACAAGAGGGGGGAGTGGGGAGAAGGGATGCAACTGATATAGGGACCTTCATTACATTATCCCAATGCCATTTTGTCTCCAAGTCTCTTTTTTTTTTTGTTTATCGCCATCTTTTATATACCTTTATCAGATAAACATACATTGTTTGTGGAATAAAAGAATATATTTAGCCCAGCCAGGCCAATAGGTTTAAGTAGCCGGAAACGACTCCACAAGCCCGGCCACAGATACCGCGTTCACCCTGTTCTGATGAACCGGCGACCGCGGACACAAATGTCTGGAGGTGGCATCCTCTCCTGGTGGTGGGAGATGACAAATAGCCCTCCAAATCTCTCATTCTCTGCTGGGCCATAGTCTGCGGGTAGAAGGCCAGCCCGCAGCCCCCTCCAAAACACACAGTGACAGTGGGTTCTGTCACAGACCTTATTACCTTTTTTCCTTCCAGTGATACCACTGAAGCAGGGACATTTTTTACTTTCAGTGACACCACCAAGGCAGGGACCTTTTCCCTTGCAGAGACACCACTGAAGAAAGGGCATTTTTCCTTCCAGTTACACCAGGGACATTTTCAGTGACACCACTGACACAGGGAAATGTTTTTCTTCGTCACTGTTAGCCCCACATTTGTGGACTATTTTTAAAATCTTCTGTTCACTGCAGTCCACCACAACTATTGAAACTATTTAAGCACATGCCACTGACATTACTAGCATTTTTTCTTCCTGGGTGGGGGGGGCACTGTTTACTATTTTTGCCACCCTGGACGATGGATGGCCTTGTCCCAGAACTGGTCAGAATCAAATCCATATTCCAGGGCTTTGAAGCAGGGGATTGTACAAGGCCATCCCTTGCAATTATGAACAATAGTTTATTCATCAGCTTGGGAAGGGAGGCAATTTTGATTATTTATAATGTAGCCAGTATGAGGCTTTAACCACTTCAGCCCCGGAAGGTTTTACCCCCTTCCTGACCAGAGCACTTTTTACAATTTGGCACTGCGCTGCTTTAACTGGTAATTGCGCGGTATAATACAATACATTTATTTATTTATTTTACAAAGTTGTCACTAAATTATATATTGCTCAAACATGCCATGGGCATGTGTGAAAAGACACCCCAAAATACATTCTGCTGCTTCTCCTGAGGATACAGAGTACAGGGATAGCACATGTGTGGGACTTATTGGCAGTCTAGCCACGTACAGTACCTCGAAATCCAATCAACGCCTTCAGACTTTCTAAGGGCATAAATTCTTGATTTCACTGCTCACTACCTATCGCAGTTTCGGAGGCCATGAAATGCCCAGATAGCACAACCCCCCCAAATGAATTTTGGAGGGCAGACGCCCAAAGCTATTTGCTCAGAGGCATGTTGAGCATTTTGCAGATCTTGCTTTTTGTCACAAAGTTTTGAAAAAAGAAAAAAAAAATGTTTTTCCTTTTCTTTCTTTCTTTTCAAAAACAAATGAGAGCTGCAAAATACTCACCATGCCTCTTAGCAAATAGCTTGGGGTGTCTACTTTCTACAATGGGGTCATTTGGGGGGGGGGGGGGGTTTGTGCCATTTTGATATGACATCACTTCGCCTACCTGTGTTTACACTTACAGGCAGGGGAAGCATTTCATTCGCCAGAACCGATCGTGCAGGTCCAGGCCAGAAATCATTGGCCTGGACCTGAAGATTTATCTGTTCTGGAACGAATGCGATCGCCGCGTGCGCGGCGGGGACTCCTCTAGGTGTCATTGTATCAAGGGTGAAAATCCAGTATGTTTCCTGGCGGCACAGCCTTTTCAATTGTTCTGCTGGTAACAACTTTCTGGTCAACAATGTCTTTTAACTTTAAAGAGGCTTTTCTTTTCATTCTTGTTATGTCTCCAGTAAAGAAAATGAAGAGGAATTACCCAACAGACCATAAAAGAAATGGACAAGAGTTCTAAATTCTAACTAATCCCTATTTAGTCCCATCTAAAAAAAAATAAACATTTGGCTTTAGCATCAGTTATTAAAGTAATACAACTTTAACACATCTGCCTACCACAGGATTAACAATAATTTATGATCACATAAATCTAGAAATCACGAATATGTTACAATGGAAAAATGCCAATTTTCCACTATAAAGGCTATGCTTGGTATTGAAGTAACTCTTATGCAATATCATTCACTGCTAACTTATTGCAGTGACACATGAAAGAAAGAAAAAGTCAGTTCCTGTATTGTGAAATACAGATGAGCAAAATGTGTTCATTTTTAGGACTGTATAAGGTAGTAGGATTGATGTCTAAAATCTTTCTCAGCAGGACTAGGAAAAATATACAGTACTTTTTCATATATTTTGCATACATTTATCACTCCTGTAGAGTTCGCTTATAAAGAAATTATGTATTTTATAGAATCCAGGACAGTATATGGTGTCTGGTATGGTGTCAGCATTTACTATATCTAATATACAGCTAATATTATACCATAGTCTTGTACAAGGATACAAAAGCTGGTTGAGGGAAGAGCTAACAGGGGTTGGCAGGAGATTTGGAATCTGCTATACTGGAGGGTTGATTGCTACCTATCAAAGAATCAAAGTATCTTCCTGATGCTTCGTATTTAAATAATAATATGCAACCTCACACACACAGACAGGCATATGGCTACCGCATCCTGCTGATAGGTAGTTCTGACCATGCACTTTGTATTCTGTGATGGGCAAAGCAGTTAAAGCCAGCGACCGAGAAGCAAGAGGGTGGAGCGACCAGAAATCAAAAAGAAGAACTCCGGACAGCCGCACACCGGGAAAATAAAATCCAAAGGGTTTATTTAAAAGCAAAAAGACACTACAATCCAAACACGGCAAAAAGGGGGGTACAGAGCTGACGCGTTTCGCACTGTATTTCAGTGCTTACTCATAGCTTCTCAGCTATGAGTAAGCACTGAAATACAGTGCGAAACGCGTCAGCTCTGTACCCCCCTTTTTGCCGTGTTTGGATTGTAGTGTCTTTTTGCTTTTAAATAAACCCTTTGGATTTTATTTTCCCGGTGTGCGGCTGTCCAGAGTTCTTCTTTTTGATTTCTAATCATTGTGATATTAGCCAGCACCTAGGGGCTCCCACACAGGAGCAGGAGCATTCGCTTGTAAGGAGAGTCTTGGAGCGGTGGTTGTTTGTTTTTCATCTACACAAAAATCTCTGGAGGGTGGAGTGACCACTAGGACAGATATGGACAATCCGCTAGGGCCAGAGGAAAGTCCACCAGGAGTCTGAGTACCACATCCTCCTGAGCTAGTTCAGTGCAACGAGGATCACCAAAATATCCTGCATCTCAATCCTGTGAATCAGACAAGAAAGGAGTTTTAGAGGGCTAAAAGCAAAGATCAGGGTGAACTGAAAATGGCCTGGTTAGTATTTGAACCCTGGACAACAGAAGGTCCCTGTTCAGTGTCTTCCACCTGGGATAAAGTGTTCGAAACACCTCTGGTGCAGAGACCATACTTCGGAATCCAGACACTGACAACTGAGGAAGTCTGACTGCTAATTTTTGATGGCAGAATGTGAAGTTCTACCCAAGCTAGGATTAGATCCACTTCCCTTTGAGCTGCTCAACTGGTTGTTCCCTGATGGTTGATGTAGGCCACTGTCATGACTCTGTCCAGCTAAATCCTGGTTGGTTGAACTTGCAGCTGAGAGGTCCTATATTGAAGGGACAATGGAATTGCCCCGAGTTCCAGAATATCAATCAAAAGCTGGGCTTCTGCTGATGACCAAGCACTCACCTGATGACCAAGCAGAGACCCTGGTGAGGGCTGTATCCAAAATCATGTCCACATACTCCAAGCAGTGTGTTGGGTCTTGGAATGTTAGAATCCATCCAAATTTCTGTAGGGTTTTGTCACGTACCTGGTGGTTGAGCCCACGAATGCAGGGAGCGGCGTCTCGTATACCTCCGGCTCGGGAACCCCTGGTAGAATAGACAGGGGCTCGAAAGCACAAAGGGGCACAAGTGCCTGGCGGGTTACAGGTGTAGGGCTGGTCCCGACGTCTGGAGTACTGTAGGACGACCAGTAGAGGACTAGAGCAGGAACCCAGTCGTAGAAGACAGGCAGGTGGAACTTGCGGATAGCCGGGAGAGACTGGAGTCCGGAGCTGAAGCAGGTCACAGACAGGCCGGGTCAAACACGGGCAGGCAGGTGCGGTACCAAGTCAGCAGGCAAGGCGTAGTCGTGAAGCAGGCCGGGTCGTTTAACAGGCGGACAGCAGAGTACCAAAGGAGCAGGCAGAAGAGATGTCAGGACAAGCCGGGATCGAGGACAGGCAGCAGGCACGGGGTATCAGGAACAAGCCGGGTAGTCAGGTAGCAGAAGTCAGGTAATTCACAGGTAGCTGGTAGCTGGGGGTCACGGGAACGCTGTAGACCGGACAGCAAGACAGCATGGACAGGCACTTCCTTAAATAGCGCTTCTGGCGCCAAAACGGACTCAAACAGCGTGCGTGCGCGCTCCCGTGCGCGCGCGCGCGCTCCCGTGCGCGCGTGCGCGCTCCCGTGCGCGCTGAGCGGCTCTTCTGCTGGACAAACCATAGCCGATTCTCCTGCTGGCAGAAAAAGGTACTGAACGCTTTTCTTGACAGGTTTGCACTGTCTGTTGGGCTTTGGCTGAGTGTTCCTTCAGCAGAAGGTTGTCCAGGTATTCCACCATAGGAATACCCCAAGAATGAAGCAGAGCTAGGACTGCAGCTAGTATCTTACTAAAGACCCGAGGTATTGTGGACAGACCAAAGGAAAGGGCAACATATAGGTAATGTTGTGTGACCACAGTAAATGGACCACTAGAGGTCCAGGTTTTACGGTGGAATTAAGTTCCTGGCTTGAACTTGGAAGTGCCCAAGACTTGCCTGAAGGAGTTTTTGTCTTCTTTTTGCCCCCATGATTTCCTTGATGTAGGTGTCCAAGAAGTCACTATAGAGACTTCAAACTACATCCTCACAAGGCAATGAAGCGGTTACAGGAATGTCAGACATGGACTCAGGAAGAGAAGCGTTCTGGGGCCTTCAAAGGAGCTGAAAGCCTACCCATAAAGACATAGTTGCTGAAAACTGTCTGAGAACTCTTGTCTGTATAAACAGAAGGAGGGAGTGTGCCAGAAGACGCTAGAGGCCTTTGAGAAGAGAAGCAAATCAGACTGGAGACAGCGGTCAGGACTAACAGAATAAGACCTTTTGAGGAGATGCTACAAACTCCCACAAAGCAATTAGCTGAGCATGAACTGGCAAAGCCTGTTCACCTATTCCCCTTGCGCTTATGATCCGCTATGTGTAGAAAGGGGTATCCCACCAGGGGTTCTGCCAACTAGTACTGTTGAGCAAAAATGGTTAAACCTTTATTAACCAGTCATAGGGATGAGCCGAACAGCCCCCTGTTCGGTTCGCACCAGAACCTGCGAATAGACCTAAAGCTCGTGTGAACTTTAGAACCCTATTAAAGTCTATGGGACTCGAACGTTCAAAATCAATAGTGCTAATTTTAAAGGCTAATATGCAAGTTATTGTCATAAAAAGTGTTTGGGGACCTCGGTCCTGCCCCAGGGGACATGTATCAATGCAAAAAAAAGTTTTAAAAACGGCAGTTTTTTCAGGAGCAGTGATTTTAATAATGCTTAAAGTGAAACAATAAAAGTTTAATATTCCTTTAAATTTCGTACCTGGGGGGTGTGTATAGTATGCATGTAAAGGGGCGCATGTTTCCCGTGCTTAGAACTGTCCCTGCACAAAGTGTAATTTTTGCAGAAAAAAAGTTATTTAAAATCACTCGTGGCTATAATGAATTGCCGACTCCCGTAATACAGAGAACAGTCATTGAAAGTCATTGATAAAAAATAAAAATAAAAAAAAAAGCGTGGGGGTCCCCCCAAATTCAATTACCAGAGCCTTCAGGTCTGATATGGATATTAAGGGAAACCCCGGGTCAAATAAAAAAAATGACGTGGGGTTCCCCCTCAAAATCCATACCAGACCCTTATCCGAGCACGCAACCTGGCAGGCCACAGGAAAAGAGGGGGGACGAGAGAGCGCCACCCCTCCTGAACCGTACCAGGCCACATGCCCTCAACATTGGGAGGATGCTTTGGGGGTCTGTGACCCCTCAAACCACCATGTCCCCATGTTGATGAGGAGAAGGGTCTCTTCCCCACAATCCTTGACGGTGGTTGTAGGGGTCTGCGGACGGGGGGCTTATCAGATCCTACCCCCCCTGTTTAAAATGGTAAGGGGGTACAAAAGTACCCCTACCATTTCACAAAGAAAGTGTAAAAAATAGTTAAAAAACACACAGACACTGTTGGGAAAAGTCCTTTTTTAAAAATAAAAAAAATAAAAAAAAGATTCCAGTGGTGGTAATCCACGCTTGCTATCCAGCGAGGGGTGGTCTCTGCTCTGGGGTCCAGCGATGGCTGATCTCTTCCGACGTCCAGCGCAGCGCGTCCTGTCTCCATGGAGACACTGAGGGAATCCGTCTTAGCAGAGGAGGAGCGGGCCACTCCGTCACCTGACCCCGCCCCCATCTGGCGCAACGCAAGGGGGAAGCTGGGATTCCCCTGTGACGTACGGGTGACCCCGCCCCCCTCTGATGTAACGGAAACCTGCGTTACATCAGAGGGGACGGGGTCACCCTTACATCACTGGGGAAGCCTTTTGAATTAAGATTGGTGGTCAAGTTGCACTTTATTATGTATATATACATTCATGAATATACAGTATCTCACAAAAGTGAGTACACCCCCTGACATTTTTGTAAATATTTTGATATATCTTTTCATGTGACAACACTGAAGAAATTTCAGTTGTTGTAATTACAATGTAAAGCTTGTATAACAGTGTAAATTTGCTGTCCCCTCAAAATAACTCACACAGCCATTATTGTCTAAACCGCTGACAACAAAAGTGAGTATACCCCTAAGTGAAAATGTCCAAATTGGGCCCAATTAGCCATTTTCCCCCGGTGTCATGTGACTCATTTGTGTTACAAGGTCTCAGGTGTGAATGGGGAGCATGTGTGTTAAATTTGGTGTTATCGCTCTCACTCTCTCATACTGGTCACTGGAAGTTCAGCATGGCACCTCATGGCATAGAACTCTCTGAGGATCTGAAAAAAAGAATTATTGCTCTACATAAAGATGGCCTAGGCTATAAGAAGTTTGCCAAGACCCTAAAACTGAGCTGTTGCACGGTGTCTAAGACCATAGAGTGGTTTAACGGGACAGGTTCCACTCAGAACAGGCCTCGCCATGGTTGACCAAAGAAGTTGACTGCACATGCTCAGCGTCATATCCAGAGGTTGTCTTTGGGAAATAGATGTATGAGTCCTGCCAGCATTGCTGCAAAAGTTGAAGGGTCAGCCTGTCAGTGCGAAGACCATACGCCGCACACTGCATCAAATTTGTCTGCGCGGCTGTCATCCCAGAAGAAAGCCTCTTCTAAAGATGATCATGGTCTGGGGCTGCATGAGTGCTGCCGGCACTGGGGAGCTACAGTTCATTGAGGGAACCATGAATACCAACATGTACTGTGACATACTGAAGCAGAGCATGATCCCCTCCCTTCGGAGACTGGGCAGTATTCCAACATGATAACGACCCCAAACACACCTCCAAGACCACCACTGCCTTGCTAAAGAAGCTGAGGGTAAAGGTGATGGACTGGCCAAGCATGTCTCTAGACCTAAACCCTATTGAGCATCTGTAGGGCATCCTCAAACGGAAGGTGGAGGAGCACAAGGTCTCTAACATCCACCAGCTCCATGATGTCATCATGGAAGAGTGGAAGAGGTCTCCAGTGGCAACCTGTGGGGCTCTGGTGAACTCCATGCCCAAGAGGGTTAAGGCAGTGCTGGAAAATAATGGTGGCCACACAAAATATTGACACTTTTTGCCCAATTTTGACATTTTGACTTAGGGGTGTACTCACTTTTGTTGCCAGCGGTTTAGACATTAATGGCTGTGTGTTGAGTTATTTTGAGGGGACAGCAAATTTACACTGTTATACAAGCTGTACACTCACTACTTTACATTGTAGCAAAGTTTAATTTCTTCAGTGTTGTCACATGAAAAGATATAATAAAATATTTACAAAAATGTGAGGGGTGTTTTGTGAGATACTGTATGTTTATTAGGGATGAGCCGAACACCCCCGGGTTCGGTTCGCACCAGAACCTGCGAATGGACCGAAAGTTTGCACGAACGTTAGAACCCTATTAGTTACAATGGAGGCGAACGTTCAAAATCTAAAGTGCTAATTATAACGGCCAATATGCATGTTATTGTTATAAAAAAAGGTTTGGGGACCCGGGTCCTGCCCCAGGGGACATGTATCAATGCAAAAAGAAGTTTTAAAAACTGACGTTTTTTCGGGGGCAGTCATTTTAATGATGCATAAAGTGAAAAAAAAAAAGTGAAATATTCCTTTAAATATGGTACCTGGGGGGTGTCTAAAGTATGCCTGTGAAGTGGCATGTGTTTCCCGTGTTTAGAACTGTCCCTGCACAAAATGACATTTGTAAAGGAAAAAAAGAAGCCATTTAAAACTGCTTGCAGCTTTAATGTCATGTCTTGTCCTGGCCGCCATATGGCTGAAAATCCTTGAGAAAAATGGCATGGCTACCGCATCCCTCCCCCCCACTGGACACTGCCATCTACAGCAAGTGCAAACCTCATCTCTTGGAAAGAGACAGATCGTATTGCCATATTCAAAAACAATGCCAGTTACCACATTCAGAATAACTTCCAGATATTCTAAATACTGTAGTAAACAGTCCTTTTGACTTTCTAACAATTCCAAAATTTGCCAAAGGAGCTAACTTTTAAGGGCCATTTTTTGGCTAAATTATGAGTTAGATGTGGATGTTTGCCAATAGGCAAAGCAAAGTAGATCTGGTCATCTTGGATTTCTCCAATGACTTTCAGTTACAAATATGGACAGTCATCATCAAACTACAATAACTTGTTATCAGGCATATATGTAAATAGGTCAATAAAATCCTATATGAATAAGAACATATCATGAAAAAGTTGACTTCAGCTATGAATACTTCAGGTTATTCTCTCTCCAATGTAAAGAAAAATGTGTATATAATCTCAAACATATCCGCAGATGATTTAAATGCTGGAGTTGCATCTGATCCCCACTTGACTTGCAATTATGTTAATGCCTCCAGCTCACTAATGGAATTTTCTGTTTAGTCAGTGGAGGCATGATCAGATGAACAGGAAGTGTCAGCATACCTTGCCATCACATCCGATGGGTTTCTTGCATTCCTCACATGTGTTGGAGTAGAGGCTTTCAAAACATTTCACACAGTATGGGTTCTCTTCCCTCAGCAGGTATTTCTTTCCAAACAGAGATTCCTTGCAGTAATGGCAGTCAAAGCGCTCGGTCATTTTCCATGTAATAGTTTTTTATCCTGAAAGAAATGACATGTATCATTTTTCTGCTTCTGTTCAAATAATAAAACATATGACTTCTCTTAGAGTCTACTTTTACTTGATTCGTATATTTTTCTGGAGATCATTTGCCACATGAAATACTCTTTCCCTATTCCTTCCTTCTTGACACTTGTTTTCTTTATTATTTATTTTTTGATTATTTTTATCTTTTTGAATTAGGCCTCATTCACATAGCTCTGCACTTCTATGCATTTAAATATAATCTTAGGACATATAAATGCATGTAACGATTCTAAAAGGTATAATCCACACTGTTCTCTTACTTGCGTTTAGGTGCACTGAAAGGGGGGAGTGTCTTTACAAAATATAATCAAATGTAATAAAAGGAGTAATTTTTCACCAAGAGTGTGGGACATCATTTGATGATAACAAACCTCTACTGACAGGATAATTAGGCTTTATAACATGTAGACCGTATAACATATACAAATTGTGTATATCCTTGGGCGTTTACCCAACCTCTAAAGCAGTGGTTCTTAACCTCAGTCCTCATTACCCCCCACCAGGCCATGTTTGCAGGCTTTCCTTTTCCCTTGCACAGGTGCTTTAAATCTAAGTCAATGGCTTGGTATTTTGGACAGCTATTTTATCTAAGGGAAATTCCCAAAACATGGCCTGGTGGGGGGTAATGAGGACTGAGGTTAAGAACCACTGCTCTAAAGTGACCTTAATGCTGGATTTACATGGTAATGCACATGTAGGTGTGAATGGGCCCATAGAGTTTCTTTTGTCTTTCACACTAAACTGTGATACATGTGAACCAGTCTCATTGAAAATTGGACTTCTACTTGGCATGCATGTTCCTGCAGAAAAATGCAAGAGTTTTGCTGCATCAACATTTACAAGTGTTAATAGGACCTAAATATCTCTTAGCATTCATGGCAGAATTCCATTTTTAATTGTAAAGTCATAACGTTCCTTCAAATCTATAAAGTTGTATGGACAAGCTAGGGGGGTACCTCATCCTAAAGAATATGTAAAGAGAAAGAACAGGGGGGGGGGGGGGGGGGGGGGTTTAGCCAACCTGACGGATTATCTCGGTACCTGAACACAATGTGACCTAAATACTAAAAAAAAATTTCTAAATATCTTTTATTATCACAAAATATATATAATACACATAACGTTAAAAAAGAACCTTGGATTCCAAATATGCATACAGATGCGATAAGTCAGATTGTTGAATCAAACATGCTGATCGATACTGGTTGACGCGTTTCTCTTGTGGCTTCTTCAGAACCAGAAAGCAGCAGTTATGATATCTGTAGTGTACCTTCAAATCTATTACAGCTGTTTTAGGACATGTACTTGTAGCTGGATTAAGTGTAATTGAAGCCAAAACTCTTTTATTAGTCTTTGATACAGCAAGGCAGGGTTATAACCTCTGTCAGCTTTGTATTGATGTATGAGTGCTCACTTGGGAGATTTACTCTCAATTTCTGTATCAGAGGCATAACAGGAAGTGACAAGAGATCTCCCCAAACTTTGATGAATTTTCCATCTTTTTGTTTCATTGTCACTGAAACATGTATCCCCATTAGGAGTTTCCCCTCTATTTTGTTGTCATGATAACTGTAACAGAAGCCATGACAGAAAGTGCGTTTAAATTTCCCAAATTGGGATGCAGACAATAAACAAAATGATAAAGGTTCTAAGTCTTCCCTACTATATCCTAAACTAGACAAAATATTTAGCTGGAGTCCCCTTTAATATAAAGTTAAAATTTTCATTGGAAATAATCTTTACACGTTTTAGCATTTGCCATGGTTTCCAATTAAAGGGAAAAGAGGTGGTGTCTTTGAAGTTCTTTGTGCTCAGTAGAAGAAATTAAGAATAACCCTAGGCAACATAAAAAAGGGACTAAATACATATAAGTGTTCAGCAGATTGTATATTGTTAGTTTGTAATTTTGCACATTCACCAAACAGGTAACTAGTTTATAAAGTAGCATATAATATTGCCCAGTGGCCCTTTGTTTTGCCCCTGAGGCACTATACCTCCAACTGACATTACCAATGGGGAATAATTCCTGCCACTTACACCAACAATAGGGCACTTTTCCTCCCACTGACACCAACGATGGGGGACTATTTCTCTCACGGACACCAATGATGAGACATTGTTACTAACACCATGACATTTTCTACTCCTACTGGGCAATTTTAGTTGGCCATACGCTATACAAATTTTGTCTGGTTCCTGAAGAACCAGCAAAAATTCACTATGTAGGTGGCCTTGTCAGTCCCTCACACCCAACATCCTTTGAAAAATGTAAGGGGCTGGATGGAAAATTTTAGGCATTCTGACAACCACCATCGAAGGAGTAGGATGGATAATTTTTGTCTTACAGTATCTGAACAACATCAGATGCAGCCACTGTTCAGGCATCCTGACAGCTTCCTGTGACAGCTGTTAAAATACAATAGGCACAGCAGGGGATTTGTCTATCCATGCTGTATATGTAGAATGTATGATCAGCTTAAGTTTTTTAGAGTACAATGCATCCAGGACCCTATGTCCTGCTACTTACCACTGCACTTCAATTATTCTTGCAGTTCATAGACTTCACCAACTGATGAGGATCTTGTAATTGCTGATTGGCCGCCCTATTCTTGTATTCATGGAAAAATATGATTAACAAAGATTCAGGGACTGTCTGGTTGAGAACAGGCATAATGGTGAGAAGCAGTCTCTAACATTTCAAATGTTTTGTGTCCACCGACCCCAGAAACTGTGTAAATCATAAATGAAATGGCTAAAGGTCTGATTAGAACCTGCTGCTGTAGAGAGAAGAATTAAGCAGAGGCGTAGACAGTTTTAGCCTGGAAGAACAAAGGGCAGCACTGTAAGCCAACCAGGGCTGACCCATCAATGGAGTTGATTTACTAAAAGAAAATAGACTGTGAAGACCTGTATCGCTTGCTGGTGACACTCTAGTTCCAGTGTCCACCAGCGGGAGTCTTCGAGGAGCCAGCCGTTTCCACTAATCAGTCTCCACCTGATGCTGGCTGCTAGAAGGGTATTTAGGTCCTCTCCTTTCAGCAAATTTTTGCTACAGTGTTCTGCTTTGCTGCTGCCAGAGCCTGTTGCCATTTATCCTGATCATGCGCCTGTCCTGTACCCTGCTGCCTTGTACCTGCTCTCCCTTGTTCCTAATCACAGTTTTGCTTCCCCCTCCCTTCTGCTCCTCCAGTTTTCTCCTGATTTTTGGTGTTCCCTGTTGTGTATATATTTAATTATTAGTTAGGCTTCGGTTTGTCAGTAATAAGTCAGGTATTCTGTCACTGGACTTTTTTTTCACTTGTATTTTTATGTTTGCTGTGTGCTGGTGTTTGGATGTATTTTGTTGCACTGTAAATAAATCTCACTTAAAGCATATATAGTCTGGTCTCATTTCTGAGTTTAGCCACGCAGATCTAGTCATCTCTGCTGCAGATACCTGACATAGAATGTGAGGAAATTTGCAAGTGTAGTTGCACTCTTCAAGGATATTTGTTCAAGAATGGCACACCTGGTTGTAAGTTGAAGGCTGCTCACACCTGTGTAACTCAAGTATTACAACAATGCTACCACTCTATAACAGTACACAGAAAATAGGCCACAAGCAACTGAGTGGTAGATTAAATAGATGTATTATGGCAAAGCAGGTAAACAATACATGAATAAGAAAAAAAAAAAAATCAGATGAACACTGGCCTATAGGAATGGGCATTACCATACTGTGGCAGGCTAACCGAATTTTAACTGGTCCAAAAAAGCTGTCTTCAAGTGCATTCTGCAAATACAGCCCTTTCGTGGGTGGTTGTATGCATTCCTGACAAGGGATACCTCTGGAAGTGACTGCACAGTACTTGGCACCTAATTGTCAGCCCTAGTCGCCATCGTTGGGGCCCTTCTGAAAGGTGGTGTTCACATGAAGCTGTCCCTTTAAGACAATGGATGGCTGATAAGCAGGGAGAAGTCTCTATAGGCATTAACTGTGGGCAGTAAGGATTTAAGCTCAGTTGTATTGCTCACCATTCCTGGTATGCAATGGAACCTGTCCCCTCTGCTTAGTGGTCAGCTATCCCAGAAGGCTCAGTCCCCACAATCAAGTCCTTAAGATCAGACTCTCACTAGTTCTGTCTTGACTGCAGACACACATGGCAATGAGTCCCTCCAGCTTTGGGTCCCAGCTTGGCAGGAGAACTCTCAGTGTCTCAGTCTCTGGTATCTGGTGTAGGCACAGACATCGCAGTGACAGGCCTGCACTCTCCTGGTTCCTCTTGGCAAAAACGTATGTGGCCCCTGGTCTCTGCACAGTCCCAGCATAGGCATCATGTCTGTACAACTTGGCATCCTCCTGCAAAAGACCCAGCTCTCTGCTAAGTCTTACCTCTCCTCCTCTGCGGTGCAGGGATCTCTGGGTAGTAAAGTCCACAGCCCATTAGCCTCTATTCACTTGCACTGCACAGATTTTACACCAAGCCACTCCTCCCAGCAGCAGCATAGTGAGAGAGATTGAAGCCGGCTGAATCCACACAGCCCACTCTGTTTACACAGAGCTCAGTGGCGGGGGGGGAATTAAGGAGGTGAGTGGGTACAAAAATGCACAGCCTGCTCTTCATACACAGTCAATGGCAGCACCTGGCTACACATGTATGCTTCTCTTCCGTTTGATAAATTATTATAAACGACAAGGCCCTTCACAGTTCATACAGTCAAGGCATGGAATTAGCAAACAAGGCTTCCCTGTCCACACTATATGCTGAATCCCAGAGCAATAATTTTCAACCTTTTATATCTTAAGTACTTTGGATGCATCATCCAAACCATGACACATTGTCTATCTGCATACCTCCCAACTTTTTGAGATGGGAATGAGGGACACCCATCAGCAAAAGCATGCAGGCATAGGACACACTCCCTACCACGCCCCCTTAAAGTAGAATTGTACGAAAAAAACAAGATTGGTTAAACCCACGAGTGCTTTTTTTACCACTACTATTCCTTTATATTTCCTTTTGGAATTTACAAATGCAGCAATTTAGAAATCAGATGAAAGGTTTAGTGCTGGAAAACACTTTTTGATAGAAAAAAAGTGCATTTTATATACAATTATATAGATCAGACCAAAATGAGGGACAAATGAGGGACAGTCCCTCGAAATCAGGGACAGTTGGGAGCTATGTATCTGCTGTACTAATTTTGTGCAAATAAATCCTTTACATCTTGAGTTTGTATATTTTCTCATGCATTCTTGTATATTTGAGCTAATTCCCTTTTATGTTACACTGAGCCAGTTGTTCCACATGAATACACTGAAGTTCTTTTTCTTAGTCCATCATTGATTTGGAATATTTCAAATTTTTCCCAGAGAGGAGATGAAAGTATGATTTGAAAACAAAATATCCAAGACATGTTGTTACAGGAAAGAGAGATCCGATTCCTCATTTCAGGAGATACTGCTAGGTGAGACTACCAGATCTCGACTTCTCTGTCCAGATAGAAGGTCTTGGTGTATGTATAAATAATGGCCCATCTGCAGAACTTACTATGTGAATGTCATATGTCATATCTATACAGACCGCACGCTCTTGTATATTATTTCATAATTTAATACCAACTCATTATCAACATATCTATTCTGGATTCTGTCACTTTCCACACTCACTAATGGAATAAAAACAGTGGCATGTGAGCTAAAGGCATACACTTCTCCTAAATATTTACAAGAGCATACAGATGGAGTCTAACACTGTCATTGCTGTGTAAATTCTCCTTGGCTTCACTAATCCACTTAGCCCCTATTTACTTTACCACTTGAGCATTAATAAGGAGGGACTTATTTGATTACATGCTCCAGGGTGAACGCTGGGTGAATTGCCCAGTTTTGTTTTGATATATATATATATATATATATATATATATATATATATATATATATATTACAAAAACCCGTGTGCATGATATTTAAATAATTAGGTTCTGTTCCAGCAACTTAAGATTGGCAGTATATTAACAGAGCCTAATCATTTTTAAAATATAAAACCTGTTATACTTATAACAATGTCTACAGGTCCAGGAAAGTCAAGTCTACTACCTCTTACTTTACCAAGTTGAAAGCAGTCCCATTGCTTGATATTCCATGAGTACAAAATACAAGTAAACAGGCTTTAAAAGACAAAGCTATTTGGTACAAGTGTGCTAAGAGAAAGGTGATGTACATCATAACACGTTATTAAGAGCATCATTGGTACAGATGAACAATAGGTAAAGGATGTATGAGACTACTAAAAGTATTATAAATAGATTAAGTAGGCTGAATGCAAACTATATAAAATCTTCTAAGAAAAACTGAACCCATGGCACAGTAAAGAATCAGATTGTTTTTGAAGATTTGCAGTATTTAGAATTATAAGGTAATATACACTATATTAACAAACGTATTGGGACTCCTGTCTTTACACGCACATAAACTTTAATGGCATCCCAGTCTTACTCCATAGGGTTCAATATTAAGCTGGCCCACCCTTTGCAGCTATAACAGCTTCAACTCTTCTGGGAAGATTGTCCACGAGGTTTAGGAGTGTGTCTATGGGAATGTTTGACCATTCTTCCAGAAGCACATTTGTGAGGTCAGGTACTGATGTGGACGAGAAGTCCTGGCTCGCAGTCTCCGCTCAAATTCATCCCAAAGGTGTCCTATCAGGTTGAGGTCAGGACTCAACTTACTAGGGTCTGTGTTAGCTCCAACTAGAATCTGACAAGGTTCAGGTAGTCCTGGGTTTCCCCACAGCTGAACCTCATTCAACATTATAGTGTACTGTAGGTCTGTTGCCACACATAACTTGCCAGTTTGTGTATGAGAAGAAGAATGAAGAAGAAAGAACATGATTTAAAGGAAGAACATGACTTAAAGGGTCTGTAAAGGTTCGTTTTTTATTTTCTAAATAGGTTCCTTTAAGCTAGTGCATTGTTGGTTCACTTACCTTTTCCTTCGCTTTCCCTTCTAAATGTTTTTTTTGTTTGTCTGAATTTCTCACTTCCTGTTTCTCCTCAGTAAACATCACACCATCATCCCAGCGGTGCTTAGTCAGCCAGAACAGCTTACTGAAGAGGAACAGGAAGTGATAAATTCAGACAAAGAAAACAAAGAAAAAAAACATTTAGAAGGGAAATCGAAGGAAAAGGTAAGTGAACCAACAATGCACTAGCTTAAAGGAACCTATTTAGAAAATAAAAAACGAACCTTTACAACCCCTTTAAAAGAAGTAGGATTCTCTAACAGTCCCAACAGTCAGTGTATGCAGGTAATTGCAGGTAATCAACTGCGCAAAGAAGGCCTAAGTGTCTCCAAATATCTATCCATCCAACTGTTTGAGTAAAAACAAGTAAATATTTGCAAGTGTGGGTTTGAGTGGAAGGTGGCGATTTATTCCAAAACCATACTGAAATGCCTGATACATATCAATCTATCATCAAGGTAGTCGGTGGCAAAGTGAGACACTTTGTGGCATAATTCTATGAATGCTGGAGAAGGATTGTAAATACACAGCATTGCAAACAGTACATTTTGGGTCATTGCATAGACAAAGATGAATCTACCATTGGTATCTATAGCAACTCTATGAAGGTTCTAGATTTAGATCCCTCAAAAACAGACCAGAGTTAACAGTCTACTGTGTCCATTGTTTATTTAACAAAACGGAAAGTGATCTTGGTTAGTTGAGTTTGATAGATACTGACAATATGTGGGTGAATACTTTTTATCTCGACCATCAATTATCTTTCAGGAAGGTACCAAGACTTCTAACATTCCATGACATAATACCTAATGTTGGACTAGGCATGTGTATAGTTTAAAAATATTAGTAAGCAAGTATATTCTGGATGCCAAATAATTACACAGACATACAGTAATATTCATGCAAGTTCACCATAAACAGAACCAAGGTCCAACCGTGACCCCCCAAACTTTGCTGGTACCTGCTCACACATGGTAACATAGTGTGAAAACCCATAGGGCCACTGCCCCGTCAAATAAGTTGTGTCCTTCTATTAGCTCAATAGTCAGTGAAGGTGCAAATAGTACAGACATATGGGTCTTGGAAACAGAGAAGAAAAGGGTAAAGTACTTGGCTCAGAGTAAATGAGAAGAATACCAGCTTAGCTCTTGCAGTAGCTATAAATCAAGTAAAGTAAAATGGGACTAGGGAATTAGAAAAATCAAAATGAAGAAGCCTGTATGCAATAAGTGAAATAAAGCACATCGAAGGATATATGAACTGTGGAACCACAGTCTTGTATTACTGAGTAGTAACCCAAATATGAAAGCCAACCAGGTCATCCAGTGGAGGAGATCATTCAAATAGGAATAATACAAAACAGCTTGCCTTCTCCCAGAACAACTCATAGATGACTGTGCAATGTAGCAAAATGCAGGTGACAACTGTTGCCCTGGTGAATGCTATTCAGTACTTGAAGAGCTGCTAATAAAACATTTGAGCAAAAGCCAGTCAAATTAAGAAGTGGCATATACTGTACACCAAGAGATAAACAACAAAAGGGATGTCCCTTGATTCATAAACCAACTAGGTACGTCAGTTGTGAAGCTTATAGAAAGATATTCATTGCACGTAGGAGTATAAACAATGCGGGAGGGAACAAAAGTAAAAACCATGCTAACAAAAAATGGTTATCAAATGTCCAGATGAGAATGTACTACAGGAATATTATTTAACTCATTTAGGTGCTTTATTTCTGAATTGTAGCCAATCCAATGCCTTTTACCGATTAGAGTAACAGTGATTCCCCATATGACACTATGCAAAGACATGCTGGGTAAGCCATAGCGTACTGGCTATTTGTGTCACAAAGCTTAGGTTTAACTTCCATAAAAAAAATTGTAAAAAATGTCAGCTTTTGCAATTCAATTAAAAAATACAGGAAATTTTAAAAATTCTTGTTTTCAATTCTCATTTTTGTCTTGCTAAGTAGAGAACCAGGTCTCTATCCTTGTTGTTGAGAAGTCTAGTTAGTAAGGGTATAGGAAGGACTCCTGGAGCCCTTCCTAGGAACCTATGCTCCACAGTGAAAGTTGTGAAGAAAGCCATTTGTTCAAAATTTCTTTTTAACCAATATTACACAAAGCTGTCTTGGTGTTGCCCTTCAGCCCTTTTAAGGACATCTACAATTCTGATATTTTTTCTAAGCCTGTTTTATAGGTCATATAGATCTGACTTGTGTTAAGTTTCAGAGAGTTTAGCAGGTATAAGGTTAATCTGAAATTCTGTTCATCATACGTAGCAGTAATTCTTTCCCCTGTTTTGTAGATCTTGGCACAACAGACCAGCATCAATTTTAATTTCCTCTGTTTTCTCACTT
The DNA here is from genome assembly GCA_028564925.1 of Lithobates sylvaticus. Taxonomy (NCBI): domain Eukaryota; kingdom Metazoa; phylum Chordata; class Amphibia; order Anura; family Ranidae; genus Lithobates; species Lithobates sylvaticus. Next base: position 377,669,187 of record CM053027.1, on the reverse strand, counting down.
AATGAGATTTTACATACCCTAATTGCTGTAAGAAGTTGTTTGGATACTTGCCTTAATGTAGGTTCCTGCTCAGGTTCCTTTTGTTGCTCAGAAGAGGAGGCTTTTGTGCCATCCACTTTGGCAGGGATGCGGCTATCAATTTGGGCTTCCAAGTGGGAAAACTTCTTGAGCTTGTCCACCACAGTCTGTTGTCTATTGGGTTCATGCTAGCTGCCTTGAGTTCTATGTAAAGTCATCACAAAAGGTAAAAGGGTGTTGCATAGATCTGTCTGCACCATCAGGGTGTTAGCAGGGTAAAAGTAATGTGGACATTGTGAGGAGCTCACCCTCACCTTATGAATTAATGAATGAATAACTTGTATAGCGCTACATATGCAAACTAAATCGCCTCAGGGTGCTTTTGCCGCCAGTGTCCATCTGGGTTTTCAGAAGAGATGGGTCTTGAGCTTCTTCCTGAAGGCCAGATAGTTTTCTTCCAAGTGGATGTCCGCGGGTAGAGCATTCCTTAGCCGTGGTCCTTGGACTGCGAACCTTTGCTCGCCTTTTATATTTATTTTAATTTATATATTAATTTATAATGGGTCTTGGGGATGTGGAGGAGGTTCTGGTTAGTTGACCGGAGAGTGCGACCTAGGGTGTAGTGCTTTATTTTGTCACAGAGGTATTGCGGGGCTTTTCCTTGTGTACATTTGTGAGTGAGGCAGAGGGTCTTGAATGTAACTCGATCCTTCACGGCTAGCCAATGGAGGGTCCTCAGGGACGGGGTGATTGATTCCCATGTTTTTTTTCCAGTTACCAGTCTGGCTGCTGTGTTCTGGACGGTTTGTAGATGTGAAATTTGGTATTTTGGAAGTCCTAGGTAGAGGGAATTTGCGTAGTCGAGTTGGGAATTGATGATTGTTCCAACTACTGCTGCTGTATCTCCTTCCAGGATGAAGGGGATGAGTATTCAGTAGGCAAAGAAGGTAGTGGGATCCGCTGACTACTGATCCTATTTGTGCATCCATCGTCATGTTTGAGTCAAAGATGACTCCAAGGCTTTTGGCTTTAGTGCTGGGGGTGATGGGTTGTCCGAGGATGGTAAGTGGTGTGGACATCGTGCCAGAGTTTTTGTTTTGGTTTGCATGGAGGAAGAGGATCCGTTGAGGTTAAGGTAGCTCTCCGTCATCCCATCGTCGATCAATTAGAGACAGTTTTCCAGTACCTGGTATTGGTCTTTTTTGTGGTGATGCGTAGGTAGAGTTGGATGTCATCCGTGTAGGAGTGATAAAGTAGATCTTATGTGCATCTATACTGTAAGGCTGCTAGCTAAGCCCTCTGATATTCTTATGTTTACTACATGTTGAAAAGCTTAGGGAAATTGCAAAGAGGAGGAAAAGGAAATGTTGCTTTACTTTTTGAAGCCACTAAAGGATAGATGTAGTTATACCACTTTTAAAGTGTAACTGTGGCCAGGCTGTAAATGTTTATATACAATAGAAAAATTATTGGAGATTCGGGACTGTCTATGGTACAAACGCAAAAGAAACAGTTTCATAAAGATATGATAAAATTATTTGTTTTATTAACATATAAAATAAAGAAAAAAGAACAATACAATGTTAGACTCCATGTACAGCGGTATATGAGTCATAGGGTTCAAAGGTACTACATACAATTCCTACTTGGACACCTATATTATCATACAATCAAAGTACATAGGTCATGATACTTGTCCGATCGCTCGACATGTTTCGCCTAAATAGGCTTCATCAGGAGACAAGGGTAAAGTATATTTGCAGATGGACGAGGATTTTGGAAATATTTTTCGTATTCTATGGTATGTATACAAAACAATGTTAGTTAATGTTATACAGAGCAGTTAATAATCATTAAAACGTTATATATGCTGCATAGAGTGTGCGATGGCAGGAATGTCTGGTGAAGTCAATTTACACATGCATGATTCCCTACCTCCAATATCATAGGGGTCATGAAAATGGCCAGGCTTCCAAGGATTGATGCCGATAGTCTCACTGGAACACTCCTCAGGTAGGGATTCGCACAAGGCTATACCCAGCGGACGCCACCAGAACTCGTGGCTGGGGAGTTGTAGGGGGAGAGAGAAATCCTATTCCTTTTCCAATAAAGTATTTATAGGGCCTGTGAGGTACAGAGGTACTTATTAACCACAATTAAGTTAAAACAAACTCAAATTATTCGTAAAGTAGGAAAGTAATATGACCATGCCCAATGTCAGTTGTCAGGCTTTACCTACCTCTACGGAAGCTTATGAAGATTTGTATTTGTGAGAGGCTCGGGTCAAACAACCCCCCAAAACAAGAAACGATAATGGGGGGAAGAGAACGGGAACTACTAGATCTTTGTTTTAGGTACTTATCCACTAGACCAAGGCAATTTTCTGAAAGATAACAAAAAAGAAAGAGACCCCAATAAAAGTGCATAGGAACCAAATCCAATACATTTTATGGATCCCCAAAAGAAAGGGATTGTAGTCCCCTACCTTATAATGGAATATGTATGGCATCAGAGCGTGTCATATTTAATGGCTGGTCAGCCCATATACTGCCTCTCAACAGGGGCTAGGTATGTCATCCAATGCCTATAAGGAGGGTATTTAGAATAAGTGCGATAGTTCCATGTATTCAAGTTCTAAACCTCCATCCTCAGGGACCCCATCACGCCCTGCATTTGACAGAACAGTACGGCTGCTGTCAGCAGGGCATGTTAGGGCAGTCCCAGTTGAACTGTGTACCGGAAGGAGTTCCTTATAGGAACACTCCGGTCACATGGCTTGGATCGAGCGCCGGCCGGCCTCTGTACTGCGTCCGCGTGACGTCAGCACGGCGTGACGTCACACGCCGTGCGCTTTTGGCGCCACGGGGGGAGACTACTTAAACTCAGTCTGACGCTGTGTCAGACTGAGGTGGACGTGAGGCTCGGGACGCTCTGGGAACGACCTAAACAGGTAGACTGATTCAATTTAACTTTTTTAACCTTTTAAATGGTGGACATTTTGTCCATTGTAACTTTGAATACATGGAACTATCGCACTTATTCTAAATACCCTCCTTATAGGCATTGGATGACATACCTAGCCCCTGTTGAGAGGCAGTATATGGGCTGACCAGCCATTAAATATGACACGCTCTGATGCCATACATATTCCATTATAAGGTAGGGGACTACAATCCCTTTCTTTTGGGGATCCATAAAATGTATTGGATTTGGTTCCTATGCACTTTTATTGGGGTCTCTTTCTTTTTTGTTATCTTTCAGAAAATTGCCTTGGTCTAGTGGATAAGTACCTAAAACAAAGATCTAGTAGTTCCCGTTCTCTTCCCCCCATTATCGTTTCTTGTTTTGGGGGGTTGTTTGACCCAAGCCTCTCACAAATACAAATCTTCATAAGCTTCCGTAGAGGTAGGTAAAGCCTGACAACTGACATTGGGCATGGTCATATTACTTTCCTACTTTACGAATAATTTGAGTTTGTTTTAACTTAATTGTGGTTAATAAGTACCTCTGTACCTCACAGGCCCTAAAAAAACTTTATTGGAAAAGGAATAGGATTTCTCTCTCCCCCTACAACTCCCCAGCCACGAGTTCTGGTGGCGTCCGCTGGGTATAGCCTTGTGCGAATCCCTACCTGGGGAGTGTTCCAGTGAGACTATCGGCATCAATCCTTGGAAGCCTGGCCATTTTCATGACCCCTATGATATTGGAGGTAGGGAATCATGCATGTGTAAATTGACTTCACCAGACATTCCTGCCATCGCACACTCTATGCAGCATATATAACGTTTTAATGATTATTAACTGCTCTGTATAACATTAACTAACATTGTTTTGTATACATACCATAGAATACGAAAAATATTTCCAAAATCCTCGTCCATCTGCAAATATACTTTACCCTTGTCTCCTGATGAAGCCTATTTAGGCGAAACATGTCGAGCGATCGGACAAGTATCATGACCTATGTACTTTGATTGTATGATAATATAGGTGTCCAAGTAGGAATTGTATGTAGTACCTTTGAACCCTATGACTCATATACCGCTGTACATGGAGTCTAACATTGTATTGTTCTTTTTTCTTTATTTTATATGTTAATAAAACAAATAATTTTATCATATCTTTATGAAACTGTTTCTTTTGCGTTTGTACCATAGACAGTCCCGAATCTCCAATAATTTTTCTATTGTATACTAAACTGGGATGATAGTACAATATCTATGTAAAAATCTTAGGAGAACATTCCAGCCTAGCGAGCCTTGAAAATGTAAATGTTTATAGTTCTTGCAGTAAATGGGCTTTAAAACAAGCCTCACTGAGGTATGTAGCTGCAGACACTATTGAGCAATTAAGCCCAAAGTTTTAGTGCAGAAGCACTGAAGACATCCAAGTTGTTCTCTCAGCAGCTCAATCTGCTCCCCCTGGCCTGTGTTTACACCTGAGATATAGACCCCAATTATACAAGGTAATTACTTGCGTGCCCTGCACAGGGCCATGTTTTGCCAGCAAGGGGATATGCTAGTTTTCTGTGCATCCCTGTGTCAGCAGTCCCATAGATGTCTATTGGGACATGAGGCTGCACGGACACAGCTGCTGTGTCCCAATATGACATCCATGTGGGTGCAGATGATTGTACCCGACCTCACCCTGGGTGCGTTCGAGGCCATGCACCTGTGCCTGCACAGATTTCACATTAGGCCACAGCGGCTGTGTCCATGCAGCCTTGTGTCCCAATAGACATCTATGGGACTGCCAGCATGGGGATGCACAGAACACCAGCACATTCCCTTGCCAGGAAAAAGTGGCCCCGCACAGGGCACGCAAGTATTCAACCCATGTGATGGTTTCCTTAAAGTGGTAGTAAAGTAATTTTTTTAAATTGTACTTACAGCTAAGCCTATAATAAGGCTTACCTGTAGGTACAGTGAATATCTCCTAAACATGCTGTGTTTAGGAGATATTCACACTCAATACAGCTGGTGATGTCACCAGCGCATGTGCTCTGTAGTTTTCGGCATACCGTGATGTCATCACGGCCCCGGTCACTCATACAGCTAAGGCCTGCAAACCTGGAAGGAAGACCAGGGGAAGATGGAAGCCCTGTCAGCGGTGACAGCGCACCACTGGAGGACTTCGTTCTAAGGTAAGTATTTCATAATGTGCTAGTATGCGATGCATACTAGCACATTATGCCGTTGCCTTGCAAGGGATTTTTTCTATGCTGCGGTTTACTACCGCTTTAAAGCCTGGCAGGCTGCCGAGTCACTGCTGGGTCACTGCTGGGAGGGAAAGCAGGGCGAGTTGAGCTGCTAAAAGAAAAACTTGTTCAACAATGCCTGTACCTAGAAAGGTCAGTGAGGGATTATTTTATTAGTCAGTGAGGGCTAATTTACTGCTTGTTAAGAATATATAAATACTTGAATGCCCATACCCTGGCCACAGTTACACGTTAAGGGCTAAACAGTACATAAGACAAAACTTTATTGACTTTGACTTTGTTGAGTGTCAGCTCAACATACAGAAACATAGACCTACTTTTACAGTGGTCGCTGGCTGTCAGAAGACATTTCTTAATCTCTAGGATGACTGGAGGTTCCTACATGACAGAGTGTGTCATCACAGGACCTCGCTTCTGATGACACAAGATGCAACTGTTAACATATTTGTATCTACAGATGTGTGGGCCTGCTCTGACAAACATTATGTCATTCAGGAATGTCCGCTTAGCTTCAAATCTATAAGGCACTAATTTTGGATGTTAGATATCATTCTGTCACCTCATTAGTTTCACAACTGAAAATTCAGAGGAAAAAAAACACTTTTGGTATCATAACTGATAAGATAAATGTATTTACAGGCTATATATGTTATGAGGTGTTGGTTGATGTTGAAGGGTGAGGGACACAAGCGCACACAGAAAAATGTGACCATTTTAACAAGTTTAATGCAAAACTTCAATGGGATAAAACAGTAACTGGTTTGGAGCAATATCTTTGCTTTACAGAAGTACGGGATACATATGTAAAAGCCCAACTGGAGTACTTTGTATGACAGTGCCACTATAACTTAAGGCAGCTAATGCTCATGCAAAGATGCCATAACTGAGCAGTACTGTACATACGATCCTTACTGGAACAGGACGCAGAACAGTCCTTGTGCAGCTACACAGATTTATATGCAGTTTTCTACATACCAAATGGTGTCACCTAGGTTCAAACCCAGGTTTCTTTTGGCATGATGCTGGGACTTTGACTTTAGTCACATTCATTATTAACTGACATAACTAATACTGTAGTGCCTGGTTTTACCAGCACCTGTGCATCAACTATTCCCCTTAACAAGACTTGCACATCTTCCTCATTCATTGGACCCCCAGCTTTTTAGAAGTGAACCTGGCGCTTTGCCATATTGCCCTATCCTTTGTATTTGCTATATTATTTCCCTTTTCTGACTTCCATTTTGTGACCTTGGCCTTCCTAATGACTTTGTTCTTGTCTGATAAAGTGGTATCTTGATTTCTAACCCCTGTTACTGACTTCAGACTTGCCTGTTGACTACAATCTTATCTACTGTTCTTGTATTGAATTTCGATAATCTGGCCTGCAGAGGCGGCTTTTTAATTAGGCAAATTAGGCGGTCGCCTAAGGCCTCGCACTTACTTGGGCCTCGCGGCCACCTAATTTACCTGTGGTCAATCACCAGGGTTTGCGTTCCACTATTTCCGGTGCTGCCCTATGCTTTCTGATAATCGCTGTCACTTCTGAATACAGAAGCCCGACTTCTGCAGAAGTGACAGCACAACTCTCTCCGGGCGGCTGCACTGAACTGCCGGATGCAGCTGGTATAATGTACGGGAGGTGTGGAGGGGTCTGACATCGCTAGTGCCAGGCATCCACCCAGACACTTTATTTGCAAGTTGCTGGCGCCCGCAGCATCTCCCACGCCACGTTGTTGCAGTTGTTGTCTGCCAGCCCAGAGTAACAGAGCTGAGGGCGCTTTTCCCAGGCGCCTCCTCGGCTCTGACGTGTCTAATGACAGACCACATGAGGAGGAACCTGGGAGAAAGAACATCGTCCCTGCTGACCCTCCACTCCTATACATGTGATTGGCGCAGCACACATCCCTGACCCACACAAACAACAGCAGTAATAACATGCTCCATTTCGGGGGTTTTCCTTAACCCCTGCCAAGGGTGTGAGTGGGGCCTCATGTTTAAATTTTGCCTAAGGCCTCACAAAGCCTAGAGCCGCCTCTGCTGGCCTGCCTCTTGAAAAATTTCCAGTTTCTCCATCTAAAACAAAGTATTGTTCACAATAGTTACATAGTTGGTAAGGTTGAATAAAGACATCATTGCATTCAGTTCAACCTGTGTGGGTGTTTGAATTTATATCACTACCGTTTCCCATGTCCCATCACTGAGATGCTCATTTAAAGTGGTTGTAAACCACTTTGACCTACAGGTAAGCCTAGATTAAGGCTTACCTGTAGGTCCAAGAAATATCTCCGAAACCTACACGGTTTAGGAGATATTTGCCAAAAGACAGGCACCGCTGTCTGCGGCGCATGTGCCGTAGACAGCGGTGCGCAGGCGCACTGAGCGCTCCGCTGTTAGCGGCAATATTCCGCGAGTGGCGGCTCACGTGCGCAGGAGTGACATCATCGCGGCTCCGTCGAATGACAGCGACGGAGCAGCGAAACCCACCAAGAAGATAAAAGGCTCCGTACACAAGGCGACAGCGGTGACTTTGCTGGCTCCTGTGTCAGGTAAGTGACACATAATGGACTATGTGTCCATTATGCTTTACCTTTGCAGGGAAACAAAGAGGAAGTAAACCCATCAGGGTTTACTTCCTCCTTAAAGGTTTGTTGAAATTATCGACACTTCCTGCTGACACCACCACCTGTGGAAGGGAGTTCCAAATCCTTACCACTCCAACAGTAAGGAACCTCTTACACAATTTCAGCTTAAATCTCTTCCTGTCCAACCACATTGAGTGTCAAGTGTCTATTTAAGTAACCTGAGACTGAATAGGTTTCTCCTTATGCTAGAATCACCATTTAATTGTATATTGTGATCATATCTCCTCTTAAAGCGGTAGTAAACCCGCTGACATGTTTTTTATTTTTTATACACCTGTAAGGGAAAAGACATAATGAGCTAGTATGCACCGCATACTAGCTCATTATGAAATACTTACCTTAGAACGAGGCGTCGGTAACTCACCTGGTCCATGCCGAGGTCGCTGACATGTTGCCTCGGCGTGTCTTCCGGGTATCACGACTCCAGCGCTGTGAGTGGCTGGAGCCGTGATGTCGTCACTCCCGCGCATGCGCACAGGAGACTTCTTCCCGGCAGGGTTCGGATTCTGCCGGCCTTTCAGCCGAGAATCCCCCGTGCGCATGCGCCGCTGCAGTCAGCGGCGCATTGCACGGGCAATATCTCCTAAACCGTACAGGTTTAGGAGATATTTTTTTTACCTACAGGTAAGCCTCATTATAGGCTTACCTGTAGGTGAAAGTAAAAATTTAGACTTTAATTCCACTTTAAGTGTAAATGGCAGACAGTTATTCATTTATATTTCTTTGGAGATTATGTTCCTATGTAATGCACATGGGGCAGTTGTTCCCTTGTTTTAAGTGGTTTTATGGGTTAAGATTTTATTTTTAGTTAGGAATAAAATTGTGCAGCAGTATTTAGGGTGTCTCCTTTTTGTTTTTACGTGGATCCTATGAACTATTTTGCCCCGCACGGTCGGATATTCCGATGGAAAAAGTCTGATTCGGATTATGGATTATGTTGTTGGAAAATCCGAACGTGTGTGGGCTCTAGCGGGCTTTTTCCGTCGGAAATTCTGGCGGAAAAAATTTGAGAGCAGGATCTTACATTTTCCGACAACAAAATCCGATAGGACTTTTTCCGATCGTGTGTAGAGAATTCCGACGCACAAAGAGCCACACATGCTCAAAAGAAATTTGGAGACGAAAGCTATTGGCTACTGGCCTCTATGTACTCCCGTCGTACTTGAACGTCAACTCGTTCGGAACGATCGGATTTTCTGACAACTTTGTCCGACCGTGTGTATGCAACACAAGTTTCGCCAAAATCCATCGGAATGTCCGACCGTGTGTACGGGGCATTTGGCTAGTACGCTGTGGGATGGCCCTATATGACAAACTATATATCTTCAGTTGCTCTTTCAAACCTATATGTCCTACCATCATCATCAGACACTTTAATTTTGAAACAGGTAATTACTCCCAGGCATTCCTATACTTATCCTGGTTTTGGGAGAAATCTCTGTGTCTATGCTTATCATTTGCAGCGCAACAAGGCCTCTCTGACACAGCAACAGTCGCTATATGGGGTCCCAGCACCTTCCTATTCTACCCAAAGAAGGAATTTGATTTCTACTTTAACACCCTGACATTCACTGAAATACTACAGGAATTACACAAGGAAATGATTTAACTTCCATGCCCTCATGATATCTTCCTTTCCTCTATTCCTGTTTTCTTACTTCCAGACATCACAGCCAAAAATAAAACCTAATTTTTCCGCTTTACTTAGCTAGTCTATCCACAACTGCTATAAGCACCTATGTCACAGACAGACTGCTACATATTAGCATTTGCAAAGCTACCGGGAAAAAAAAAGCTAAATGAAACCATATGACTGTTTCTGAATCCCAAATACTCAATGTAGGTCATTTACTAACCCCCCACCAAAAAAAAATCCAATTTGAATGGTAGGGTGATTACATTCACTCAAATTAGGTTTAGTACATATTACAATCATTTCCTCCCAGATGGACTTTTCAACTTCAACTGTTTAATATTTTTAGACTATATAGGCTTTTGTCTTGGAATTGAGATATTACAAGATGTTGGGGTGTGGTATTCTGAAGCTGTGAAAATACTAAGATCATTATGGTTACTAGAGGAGAGCATGTGCACTCTCAGGCCTAAAATTGAATTGGCCCCTTGTGTCATATGTGTGTTCAATATTCCTGCTAGAGATTCCTAGCTCATGACTTCTAATTTGCAGTCCAGGGTGCTGATATTCCAGCCTTCCATAATCCTTACTTCATATTTTAAATTAACCATCTAGAGCAGGGGTCTCTAAACTTTCTGACCAAAGGGCCAGTTTACTGTCCTTCAGACTATCGGGGGCTAGACTATGGCCAGCAGGGATATGAGTTTTTTTTTTTTAGGCATCAGTGGGAGTAAAAAGTGTCCTATCTTTGGTATTAGGGTTAAATAGTGCTCCATTGATCGTGTCAATGCCAGGAATTATGCCCCATTGTTGGAGTCAGTGGGCAGAATAGTGTCCCCTATCAGTGAGATGAAAAGTGCCCCAAGAGCCAGATAAAGGCAAGAAAAAGGCTGCATCTGGCCCCCGGGCCTCAGTTAAGAAACCACTGATCTTTCATATTTGCTGATTCTGCCCTGCCATCATTTACTGTTAATGTTGATTTTATTGGCATACCAATGGCATCCCAGTCTTAGTCGGTAGAGTTCCATATTGAGTTGGAGGAACTTGACTGGCCTGTCTACCGCTGTCAGTAGACATTCTTTAAAAAATGTTAGGGGAAAAAAACAGACTGCACTCCAGTGCAAAAAGCAAGGTCCATAAAGAAATGGATGAGCGAGTTTGGGGTGGAAGAACTTGACTGGCCTGCACAGAGTCCTGACCCCAGCCCGATAGAACAACTTTTAGATGAATTAGAGCGGAGACTGCGAGCCGGACCTTCTCATACAACATCAGTGCCTGATCTCACAAATGCACTTCTGGAAGAATGTTCAAACATTCCCATAGACACACTCTTAAACCTTGTGGACAGCCTTCCCAGAAGAGTTTAAGCTGTTATAGCTGCAAAGGGTGGGTCAACTCAATACTGAACCTTACGGACAAAGATTTGGATGCCATTAAAGTTCATGTGCGTGTAAAGGTACACACATCACGACAATCTTTTTATTCCTATCGCCTGGTGATAAACCCAAGATCTTCCTAGAAGGCCAACTGGAAAGGCCAATTGGAAAGGTATAGCCTCACAGGTATGTCATTATCAAAGCAAAAATGCAGCTTTTGCCCAAATTTGGCCAGATATCCAGATGGCTCAGGGATATAGTGGACAAACATACATGGTTAATGAATGGATTGTTGCCAAATCATAGTCCTATAATTGTCTACTATAGTGAAAGGATTATAATTGGTATATAATGATATAGAGAGAGGTATCTGCAGAATTTCAAAATTCTTCCTCCTCTATTATAGTAAAGCAATTATACAGTTATGAAAAAGTGTGTGGATAAAGCGTATCCTATTTTAGGAGCCATTCAAGCAGACATCCAGCAAATTCCCCTTATCCCTCTGACCTAATCCAGCCCCCCATGAAGAAAAAATGTAAAAAATAAAATCAACATTTACAGTAGTGTGTGTACCAAGTAATTCAGAATGCTTTCATTTGCGCACTTCTGAAAATAATTGCATCATTCTCATTTCTGCTTATACAAACCTAACTTGGTGTTATCCCAATGTCACACTAATGATTTAGGCAAACAGATTATTTCTCCTGCATGCATCATAATGTAAGGGAAAAATGCAAACTTTTGACACTGAGCTTTAGCACTCCACAGTGCTATGTATGATTTGTGGTTTCTTGCTGTTGGCAGACTTTCTTTAAAAAAACGTTAGGGGAAGTAAGCAGAATTGTGATAACACTGTAAAATTTGGGCTCTAATTTTTACTTTTCCTCATCCAATTAAAAAATAAATATCTGTCTTTTCAAATCTGCGAATGAAAGTCTTAATTGTCCCAAAGTACGCTAGGATAGACTGAAAAAGGAAATGGTTTCAGGGTGCAAGAATCAGCAGGTGAAAAGAAAAAACATGCACCCACCACTTCAATATATTACATTTTTGTGTTTTTAATTTGGTGAATTACTGCATAGCAGATTAGATTGAGTTTTCTGCAGTCAGATCATTAAAAGAGCAACGTTGATGGGTTCTGATTGGCTGTTTGCTTTGCACTTGGTTTGGCCCTGTCTTTAAACTGTAATGCCCCGTACACATGAGCGGAATTTCCGTCGGAAAAATCTTTGATATTTTTTCCGACTGAATTCCGCTCAAGCTTGGCTTGCATACACACGGTCACACAAAAGTTCTCTGAACTTTTGACCGTTAAGAACGCGGTGATGTACAACACTTTGACGAGCGGAGAAAATTAAGTGCAATGCTTCCGAGCATGCGTCAAATTGTTTCCGAGCATGCGTGTTTTTTTGCGCGCTGGAATTGCATGCAGACGAACGTATTTTCCGATAGGAACTTTTTCTGACCGCAAAATAGAGAACCTGCTCTCCACCTTTTGCTGGCGGAAAATCCACTGATGGAGTATACACATGGTCGGAATTTCTGACCAAAAGCTCACATTAGACTTTTGATGGCGGAATTTCCGCTCGTGTGTACGGGGGGATAAAGGTTCGAACCATAGCATTAAAACAGAATTTTTTCATTCTTTTTTTTACATTTTTAACATGGCAAAGTGAAAAATTACAACAAAGACAAAATAGAAGTTCCACAAGCAAGAAGAAAATGGGACACATGTATAGGTCGCTGAAGGCATAGGTTTATATAAAGACAGCATACAGGTCTATAAATGATGAACTGACTGCCAAAGAAGAAAGACATTTATGGGATAGCAATCAGCTTGTACCGGAAGTGTCCCCAAGATGGAATTTGGATTGATGTGTTTGTACAGAACAGTATTTTATCCTTTTACATGTGAGTGCAATTTTAGTTTATAATAAAAGAGTGGCAAATGATTTACACTGGAGCATGGATCCCCTGCTGTGTTTCCTTAGTGTGTTTGCGTATGGATGTCTGCCATCAGTGTTAACCATAGGAATTGTCTTACTGAACAACCATTGGAATTCCTTTGGAGCTTAATGTGGAAGCGACTGAACACTTTTAAGTATGCCTGGGCTTAATTTACAATTAAGTTGTGTGCCTTGAAGTGTGCCAGGGATATTAAAGTGGATGTAAACCCACTCATCCTTTCTAAACTACTGCAATATTGGTTATCTAGAAGGATATACATGCCTCCTGCATGTATACTTATCTGTCAAATGTCTCCCCTCTGTCTGCTATGAGACCCGAAAAACTGCAGATTTTGTGGGTGGGTCTGTTTTCCAGGGCTCAGTGGGTGGAGTCGTGATGTCAGTAGACTCTCCGCCCACCTCTACACTCCCCTTATCAACATGCATTTTCTCCTGTGTATTTCTTACACTGAACTTTTGCTATGATCACTAACATCCAGTCAAAACCCAGAAAAGTCCCCACATGACTTCAGCATGCCAAATCATGCTGATGTGTGGAACAGCCAATCCTTGCAGAGCTGCTGAAGAAAGGAGTGGGGGTGGGAATTAAAAAATAATGCATGTCTTAGGCTAGTGCACGAGATATGTAAATCACCTGTCAATCACAGCAAGGGGGAAGAACGGGCAAAGTTTTCACAGTTTGTCCGTTTTATTTCACTGAAAAAAGATATGAGGATTGCTCAGAGCTGGATTAGCTCTTTGTGGCAAGACTGGGCACAGATGATCTGAAATCACATACTCTATAGTGTTTTTTTTTTCGGGTTTCCATCCACTTTAACTCATGTGGTCTATGATCTTTCTATTAAATTAGAGGGTTGTGGAATTCTGGTAAGCTTTTGTAAATCTACCCTTGGTGGTGGCTTATTTCACTGGTGTGGGATTCACTATCCTGTCTTGTTCCTAGAGTGGAATATCAAGAGGATTGGATATTGAGTTATAATTAGATTTTTAAAATTATTTATCCAATTTTTTCTTAACATATTTTGATTACATTTTCATATTTTATACTTTGTATACACACAATAAGTACACACAATAAGTACTTTATTTTACTAAAGGACAGCACATTGTTTTATAGATACTTCCGGTATCTGTACCATGGCCCCAACCCCAGAGTCTGGTAGCTGAAAACAGATAATTGATTTTTGTGATGGAAAAAAAAGCCTTTTTTTTTTTTTTTTTACTCATCTGAAAATTTATGCCTAGGTTGTATTAGCTGTCATTTTATTCTCAAGAGAAGTAGGGAAGTCAGATACCTCTAGTGAATGGCCAAAATATCCACCAAGGATTCTGATGGCATCTACCAACATGGAAGATGAAGAATGAGCTGTATAGGGTGACAACTATCCAAAATGTATTGGTACATTTTCAGTCCCAGGATATTTTCCACTGAAAGCAATGTCCATAAACAGCGGACAAAAAACTCTTCTAAGTATGTAGGACTTTAGTGACCATACTCCATGCACTGAACTTAAAACTATGGTTGCAATCACGATGAACAAGTACACTGTTTATATAGGAGGAATCTGAGAATATACATTGAAATTAGAAAGGGGAAGGAGAAGTTTGGATTGGAAACCACAACAGCCCCCTTAACCACTTGAACAATGAGACTGTGGAATGTGTTCCAGAGGTAACTGAAATCCTGTGACATAACTGACTAAATGGGTTGTTTGCTTTGGAAATAGAACCCTGGAAATACAGGAAAAAAGCTTCTAAACTTGCTGAATCTGCATTTTTCCCAAACAGAGTGCAATGAATGAAAGTAATACAGAAAGTGCAGATGTGGATATGTTTGTCATTCATGCATTAGCTTGTATAAAAGAATATATAAAAGGCAGCTCCCTTTCTCCACTGTGGAACTATGTGGGGGTTACTATTTTACGGTGACCACACCACATTCCACAGCCTAAGGTATGGCTATACAATGAAAGCTTTGTAGTTTCCTAGACACTGAACATTGGCGGCTGCATGGCCATTTTACAGAGGTCTGTGATCTAAAGTCTGCTTGAAAAAATATCTGGGGACAAGTGCTGGGCTGAATGTGTAAATGTAATACTTTTTATATTTTAACTTTGCAGTTTACTAATATTAAGTAAAAAATATTAAGCAGCACAATATAATACAATTGTATAAATAAAAATACAAAATAGACAAAAATCCTGCTTCGTTTTCTATTACCTCCTCCCTGAGAATCCCTCTAGGTATACAACCTAATAAAAAAAAAATTAATATACTTATGACATATTTTTTACAAATTACATTTACCAAAAAACACAAAAAATTAGCAAATGTTTCAGGCAAAGTTGCTAACATCTTTTGCTACAAAAAGGGCAAACAAAAGGGTGCCTTGCAAAGAAGATAGTAAATACTCATTTTTACTACTCTAACCAAAGGAAATAATCCACTGCAGTCTCTTCAGAAACCGACACTTCCAGGAGTGTCAATTTCCTGGTCCCCCCCTTGTGTTCAGTGGTTCTGCCCTGAAGAAGAATGGAAATTGAAAGTTAGACCCCTTTCACACTGCAAGCGCCATCCGTTTATCGTTTTAGTGGCACTTCAGCGCTGTTTAAGTGGCACTTTTGCGCTGCTTTTTGGCCACTAGCAGGGGCTTTTAACACCAAAAAAAGGGTTAAAAACTCCAGGCGATTTGAAAGCGATACCCTTTAATTCCAATGGGCAGGGTGTTTTGGGAATGCTAAATTCCGCTTTCCCAATCCGCCCCAAAGATGCTGCTTGCAGGACTTTTCGGAACGTCCCACAAACGCACTGCCCCAGTGTGAAAAGTCACACTAGAATGAATGGGAGGCGCTTTTCAGGTGCTTAGCAGAGGCTATTTCCAGCGCTAAAGCGCCTGAAAACTGCCCCAGTGTAAAAGGGGTTTAAAGGGGTTTAAATCAGTTGAACACATTTCAATCTCCCTCTGTCCATCTTTTATTTATTTTTTTATTTTTTTACAAAGCATAACTAAAGTAGAGAAAAGTGACCTTACCCTCTGTCCCTCTTTCCTCCTCATTTGTCCCTCATTTTGCTCTGATCTACATAGTTGTATATAAAATGCTCTTTTTATCCAATTTCTAAATTGCTGCATTTGTAAATTTCCAAAGACAGTATACAGGAATAGTAGCGGTAAAAAGAAAAAGGCACTTGTGGGTTTAACTAATCTTTTTTTATTTAAAGGTTGTAAAGGCACAACGTTTTTTTACCTTCATGCATTCTATGAATGTAGGTAAAAAAACTTTCTGTGTGCAGCATCTCCCCCAGCCCAACCTAATACTGTATTAGGTTGGGCTGGGGGAGATGCTGCACACAGAAAGTTTAAAAGTGGGGTATGCCTGTACTTGCCTGTACTTACCCAAGTCCCCTCTCGATCCAGCGATGTCCACAAGAGCCTTGCCTCTCTGGGGACTCACACTCCCGATTGGCTATTGGCAGCAGCTGCGGTCAATCACAGCCAGTGAGCCAATCAGAAGATGGAGGGGGCGGGGCCAAACTGTGGCTCCATGTGTGAATGGACACACAGAGCAGCAGATTGGCTCATAGAAAGCTGTTTGCTGTGGGGGTACCTAACAGGAGGGAGGAGTCAGGAATGCCGGAAAGGGACCCAAGAAGAGGAGGATCTGAGCCAACTTTGCGCAAAACCACTGCACAGAGCAGGTAAGTATAACATGTTTATTATTTTAATGAAAAAAAAATTAAAACTTTACAATCACTTTAAGGGGGCGTGGCAGGAGGTGTGTCCTGTGCCTACATACTTTTGCTAATAGGTGTCCCTCATTCTCATCTTAAAAAGTTAAGAGGTTTGCAGGTGCAGTAAAGCAAAAGGTGTTTCTTTCCAAAGCAAAGTAGAAAGCCTGTCAGCAGTGGCGGCCCCCCTAATCCATGCACCCGACCCCTAATCTACATGCAGGGTGCCGGATGCATGTATTTCAACGTGGGTTTTTTTTTTGAAGCACAAAATTAGAGCCTGAGGCTTTAATTGGCTTCAAAAAAGGGAGGGCTTGGGGCGCAGAGCCCAGTTGTGTGACAATAGCAAATTAATATTCGCTATTGTCTTCCTGATCCTCCTCCCGGCCAATCAGGAAGAGGGTCCTAAGACTCCCTGGCCAATCGTGTCTCAGGACATACTTCCTGTTGGGCTGGGAGAAAAAAGCAACGGCCTGGCACTTTCACCCCCCCCCCCCCTAAGGTAAGGCCTCTGATTGTCACCTTCCTGTCCGTCTCCCGCACGGGGGGGTTAGTTTGCCCCCCCCAAAAAAAATATTAAGCACAGGCCCTCACTGCCTGTCAGCATACTACAGGGTGGGACCCTTACTGCAGAGGCCCACCATGCCCCCTAATGAGTGAGAGCTGTAAAACTGCATTCAGCAAAGCTCAAGCTTCCCACTAAATTTAGATCTCTAGTTGGTAGTCACTAGGGTGGTGTTTTGGACCTCTGCAGAGAGATACTGCTTCCACACAGGGAATGGACATTTCTCCTCAGGCTATGACTGATTCGTAAAGGAAACAAACTTTTTTTGTCTGAGGCCCTATTCACATTATTGCATAGCAGGAACGAGCGTTCCCGCCACACGTATTTGACATGCGATTTTCACATGATCCTGCGCGTTTGTCGCCGGAAAAGAAGCTCCTACTGCTTTTCAGGCGTCAAGCTTCACACGATTTGTGAAGGCGCAGTTTGCAACGCAATCCTGTCCAGCAACAATCGCAGCAGAATTTCATCGCATTTGGAGTGTCATTTAAGGATAATGGCACCCAAACGTGTGTAGCTCGTTGGGCTGCCATTCTCAAATGATTTGGGATCACAGGCAGAATCGTGATTCTGCCCATGATCCCGAATCGCGAGGTATGACGAGGCCTGCGAAAATAGGTAAAAATATTTTGTTCTGCAGTTGACATTTATCTACAGGCACAAAATAAAATAGTATAAGAAGCACTGTTACTTGGTCTTTTAGCACTGGTTGCCGATATAGTATATGTGTTTTACTTGTGCTCCGCTCCAATAAATTACTGTATGCTGGAAGTTTGACAGTATCAGGTAAATGTTTCCATAAATCAGTCAAGATAACATCTCGTACTAGGAACATGAATTGGTCATGCCTGCAACATTGTGTGAGAGAACATCCTCTGTCTGGAAGGCGAGCGTGGAAGCACTGCTAAGAAAAGTACTTGTGAGACACTTCCCTCCGGCAAGCCATACACGGAGCAAATTTCTTTCCTGCAACCACAAAGGCTGAGGAAGCTGTCCCCGCTGGGAGAAGACAGTGATTATTGCTAGCGTCTATACCAGCTTCTAGCGATAATCGCATGTAAATCCAGCAGGCTGGTTGTACCCATTTGATCGATCAATCAACTTGGTACATTCGAATCTCAGCCGGTTCAGCAGGAAGATGAGAATTGAACTGTCTATGGCCGGCCTAAGCCTCTGTGATATTACCCAGATAGTTCAGGGACAAAGCTAGAATCAGAAATGGTACTGTAAGTGACATAGCTTCATACTGGTTATTGGAAAAAAGCTGTAGATGGATACCGTGGATCAGAGGCGTAACTAGAACCTTCAGGGCCCTGGTGCAAGAAACCATGAAGGGCCCCCCTGGCCCCCAATTGGGGCCTTTCCCACTGATTCAAGGGTCTTTTACTCCCATTGTGGGACCCTTTATTACGGTCCCACAGCGGGCCACCTTCCTGCCATCTTGGGGTGGCGGAACGCCAGAGCCCAGTCGCAAGTGCAACCTTTACGGCCCTGGTAGTTCCACTGCTGGATTTTTTTTTTTACATATTTGCAGGATCCCTGTTGGGGGGGGGGTTTGAACTGTTGCACACTCCGCATGAGTGCTTCCGTCAGTATACCACTTCCTCCAGTCTGATCATAGAGAGCAGATATTATAGCCAATCGTACAAGACTAGCTGACAATAGCTTGTATGAACATGGAATACTTTTATAGGACCTTAAACAGAATATATATACCCCACAGGAGGACATCCCCCTTCTGATCATATTACCTACAAATTGTATCCAAGAACATACTTAACAATTAATAATGGGACAGACATGCTTAGCAGAAAACACATAGCACCTTTAGACAATAGCAGGAGATCCCCCAGTCCGACTTCTACATCGAACAAAGGCCAATGTGACAAGCTCTTTCAATGAACATGTTTAGTTCAGAATCAACAAATCAGGAATAGTCTTTATATATTTCTTGAGAGATATTGTTGATAAATATTACTGTCCCATCTGAAGTAATCCAAACCACATTCTCAGTGTCCATTAAGTAGTTGTACATACTTTTCTCGGTCACCCTGTTCCCCTAATAAAAACAGGGAGACTTAGACATAAGAGGGGCATGGGGAGCTGAAAAAAAGGTTTCCCAACCTCTCCAAGGGAAGCTGGGTTCCATGGGCCCCGCCCAAAGTGACTCCCTTTTACAGGGGACTTGGGTGAAATATCAGGGGTCTAAACAGAAAGAGGACAGATTCATTGGTCCCTTTCTCTGCAGCTTCACAGAATGAAAGAACAATGAATGTGCAGTGCTTTCCATTCATTCCTAAACTGAAGCATAGTAAACACAGTTTACTATGACCCAGCTCTGGGAAAGAAAAAAAACTCTATTAATGACTGACTGTGTCTCGCTACACTGTGCATCAATAGAAACACACAGCCCCAAAGCCTAGGATGAAAAGTAACTCCCATGCTCCTTTCTTCACTCCCCCTCCGTTCTCAAAGCTAACAGACCAACTGGAGACTGCACTGTCCACTGTTAACGCTTTCCTGTAAAGTTCAGGGAAGCATCACTGGGAGAACAGGAGTCTGCACCATTGAAAGTTGTAAACTGTGAGTGCTGGGGTAAGAATTTTAACAAATAGTTTACTAGGGAATGTTTATTTGAATGTGTTCATCAGGTTAAGCTAAAAATGCTGTGGGTTTAACACATAATAGATTTGGCCCCTTAATGTTTTTTAAAGGAACCTATCATGAAAAGTGAAGAAAAATTGGCAGCCAGTATTATTATCAGTCATTTATAATACTTACTGACACATTAAAAGCCAGATCTCCAGTGATCACTATTCACAGTGTTTGATAGATATGAGAGCATGTATGGTTGCAATTATAGCACACAACATTTTTATGGGGTTAAGACATGGATATTTAAAATATTTAAAGCACAGCATCTTGTTGTGGGCACTATTATTCAAAGCAATATGTATTAGAAGTTGTGCTGATCTGCTTTCAAAACATAATCGGTTGAATCAACTGTGACTTAATAAATATTTGCTAAACTTCTTTTTTTTTTCATTTTGGACAGTTTTTGTTCCATGCGAGAGATTTCTCTTCACTTCCTGTCCCATAGCCAAAACAGGAACTGAGAGGAAATCCCTGCAAATTGAGGGAAGCCCGGGGAGTCACCAGGGACACTGGAACTGGCCATTGGAATATTTCTGCTCTATCCCTGTTCTGGGGACAACCCAAAATGGGGAATTTTTCTTGACTTTCCTTGACTTTCACTCTCAATGATAATGGTAAGCAGGCCAAATAAAGAGGGTGGACCCCAACAGAGACACACACAGTAATAAAAACCTGACAGGTGTCACTTTATCAAAACAAAAACAAAAAAAGTTTGCCTTTACATATACTTTTATACTTTAATGCTTCTGAGAGACTGATCTAGGCCAGCCTTTTTCAACCAGGGTGCCCAGGCACCCTGGGGTGCCTTGAGGTTTCTTCAGGGGTGCCTTGGCAAAATGCCTAAAAAATGCCCCAATATTGTATACAAGCCAGTGGATGGATTAAACCTGCCCTTTTAGTTACACAAAGCAACGGGTTTTCATTGTACACCATTACAACCTTCTAATTCAGGGTTTACTTCCTCTTTAACGCCACAAAGACTTGGTCCAACTATCTGTACTGGATCAGACACTAAGAAAGCAATGAAGCCTGAGAAACAGCATTGCAGCCAAATTCTCAGAAACAAATGTCAGCTCTGACAGTTTTTTTTTTTTTTTTACCTTTTTGTCTCATAACAGATTACATTTATCTAAAAAAAATAAAAATCTTAGGAGGCTACATTGTAAATTCTATTTGTTTTTTGGGTATCCACACATAAGGCACACATTAAAGAATATCTAAACTCAAAAACAAATATGTTATGTACTGCTGCTTGCCAATCCTTGGGTGTGTTGGCTGAATTTGTTTTCCATTTTCCATTTATTTTCACCCAGTGATTCAGCTAGTAACACACTTCCTGTCTAATGCCACGTACACACGACCGTTTTTTCCGTCGGAATAAACTCGGAAGGTTTTTCCGACAGAGTGTCGCTGAAACTATCTTGCCTACACACGATCACACCAAAGTCTGACCGTCTAGAACGCAGTGACGTACAACACGTACGACGGGACTAGAAAAAGGAATTTCAATAGCCAGTAGCCAATAGCTTCCGTCTCGTACTTGCTTCAGAGCATGCATAGTTTTTGGTCCGTCGGAACAGCATACAAACGAGCGTTTTTCCCCGATAGGAATTGGTTTCGTTGTAAATATTTAAAACATGTTCTATTTCTAGGTCCGTCAGAATTTTCAAAAAAAAAAAAAGTCATATGAGGCCCACACACGATCAGAATATCCGATGAAAAGATTCCATCTGACTTTTTCTGCTGGAAAGTCCGACCGTGTGCAGGGCCGGATTTCCCACAAGGCCACCGAGGCCAGGCCTCGGGGCGGCAGTGGTGCAGGGGCGGCGCCGCATGCAGGGCTCATCCTAGGCTGCTCGGGGGTGCAGTGCTGGGGGGGGGGGGGGGTCAGTACTATTGGAGGGGGGTGGTTTGTCCTGGGGGGGGGTCAGTACTATTGGAGGGGGGTGGTTTGTCCTCGGGGAGGGGGGGTCAGTACTATTGGAGGGGGGTGGTTTGTCCTCGGGGGGGGGGGTCAGTACTATTGGAGGGGGGTGGTTTGTCCTGAGGAGGTATGTACTATTGGAGGGGGGTGGTTTGTCCTGGGGGGGGGGGGGGTCAGTACTATTGGAGGGGGGTGGTTTGTCCTCGGGGAGGGGGGGGTCAGTACTATTGGAGGGGGGTGGTTTGTCCTCGGGGGGGGTCAGTACTATTGGAGGGGGGTGGTTTGTCCTGAGGAGGTCTGTACTATTGGAGGGGGGTGGTTTGTCCTGAGGAGGTCTGTACTATTGGAGGGGGGTGGTTTGTCCTCGGGGGGGGGGGGGGGGGGGGTCAGTACTATTGGAGGGGGGTGGTTTGTCCTGAGGGGGTCAGTACTATTGGAGGGGGGTGGTTTGTCCTGAGGAGGTCTGTACTATTGGAGGGGGGTGGTTTGTCCTCGGGGGGGGGGGGTCAGTACTATTGGAGGGGGGTGGTTTGTCCTGAGGGGGTCTGTACTATTGGAGGGGGGTGGTTTGTCCTCGGGGGGGGGGGGGGCGAGGGGGGTGGTTTGTCCTGAGGGGGTCAGTACTATTGGAGGGGGGTGGTTTGTCCTCGGGGGGGGGGGGGGGGGGGGGGGGGGGGTCAGTACTATTGGAGGGGGGTGGTTTGTCCTGAGGGGGTCTGTACTATTGGAGGGGGGTGGTTTGTCCTCGGGGGGGGGGGTCAGTACTATTGGAGGGGGGTGGTTTGTCCTGAGGGGGTCTGTACTATTGGAGGGGGGTTTTCCGGGGGAGGGGTCTGTACTAATGGAGGGAGAGAGAGAACCCCGCTGCCCTGCACCACCAGAGGGAAAGCCCACACAGCCTGGCGCCATCCCTGGCGGAGAATGGAACAGAGTCCCCGGCCTTGGGGCGGCAAAGGAAGTAAATCCGGGCCTGTGTACGCGGCATTAGGGTGTCTACCCCCACTCCTCCACTCAGTCTATGGAGGAACCACCCTTGGACAGCAGCATTCTTTTTTCTTTTCTTTTTACCAGGTGATCCTGACAGTGACAAACTTCCTGTCTTAGGGTGGCTTCTCTATCTATGAAGGAGCAATGGAGACACCCTTGGACAAGGGCACTGTCTGAATAGGGTAGTGTAAGATGAACTAGTAGATTTAGATGGACTTTACATAACTGACTAACACATTAAAGGGCTTGTAAACCCTTGTTTAATTTTTTTTTTTAACAACAAGCATGTTATACTTACCTACTCTGTGCAATGGTTTTGCACAGAGCAGCCCCAATCCTCTTCTTCTGAGGTGCCCTTACCGGCGCTCCAGGCCCCTCCTCTTCATCGAGTGCTCCCACAGAAAGACACTTTTCATGGGGGTACCCTTTCGGGCTTGCTCCTAAGTCCCGCTGCTGCGTCCATTGACACAAACAGCAGGACTCAGCCCCCCGCGCCACTGGATTTAAGTGACAGCAGTGTGAGGGGGGGGTTCGGAGGCAGCTGCAGCCAGGGCCGCTGATAAGGTAGTACAACCAGCCCTCCTGTACCAGGCCCCATCAGTTCAAAAGGGGGGCCTGGGCACCTGCCGAGCTGGAAGGCCGACTGTACTGCCTTATTGCTGACACCTCTTGTGGCTCCCCATGCGGCAATGCCGGCTTCACCTCCTCTCCCTCTATGGTTGCACAGTAGGGGGATTAATTCTAGTAGATGCACCTCCACCCCCCCCCCCTTCCACCGCTCTGATCATCGATATCCCCCTGCTGTTCAGGCCCCCCCTGTGTGCTCCCCTGTGTGCCCTTTCCCTCACAACACTGCCGGCTTCCCTCCTCTTTTCTCCCTCCCGCCGGAAGCTGCTAGGGTCACACAGTGGGGTCATTTTAGGATGGAAACCTCATTCACAAACAGAACTTTATTTATTAACTCAATACAGTTTTATATTTTAGATTTAGCAGGAATTTTGTTGTATTTGTGTCCACTAATAATGATTTTAGATTATTTTTTTGTGAAAATTGTATTTATTATTTTCAGGGGGAGGGGGGGCCCTGCCAGGTAGGCTGTATGTGGCCCCATGATTTTAAACAGCAGCCCTGGCTGCAGCACAGAAGGTTTTTCACCTTAAAGCATCCATTAAGGTGATAAACCTTGAGGCTTTACAACCACTTTAAAGTGGACTCCTGCGAAAATATTTTAATCAGTTAAATAAAGTTTATTTTTAAAGATTGTACATAAATGAATAAAAGATGATCATTTTAAGAACCCCTGTCAGTTTTAATGGTTTGTCTCAGCCCTTTAACTGCTACTTTTGCCGGACAGCTTCACATCTGAGAATTGGCAAACTGCAATATATTTCATTTTTGTTCTTGAGTTTATTACTGCTTTAAGGGAAGCCAAAACATATAAGCAAAGGATCTGCAGGTTGTAAAACAGTGAATGTGATGGCAGACAAAACAAATAATCCTCTTCCGTGACACAACCATTATTGATGGCAAGTTGGCTGATCATTAAATGAATCTGTATAGAGTGAAATGGTTTGTCTCAACCCTCTAACTGCCACTTTTTCTGGACAGCTAGGTTTGTTAAATATCGGGGAGGAAAAAGTCTAAAAAGGAAAACAAATGTAGTCATCACATTAAGGATTGGTGAGCTGCATTTTTGCTTTGAGGATTAGTTCTGCTTTAAAGTATTACTGCCATGTATATTCCATAAACTAGAAATGCCTGTATAGCCCATAAGGTATAAATGCCACGTATATTCTATAAACTAGAAATGCCCATATAGTCCATAAGGTATAAATCCCATGTATAATCCATTAACTATAAATGCCATGTATATTCCATAAACTACAAATGCCCATATAGTCCATAAGGTATAAATGCCACGTATATTCCATAAACTATAAATGCCCACATAGTCCATAAGGTATAAATGCCATGTATATTCCATAAACTATAAATGCCCATATAGTCCATAAGGTATTAATGCCTGTATATTCCATAAACTATAAATGCCCATATAGTCCATAAGGTATTAATGCCTGTATATTCCATAAACTATAAATGCCCATATAGTCCACAAGGTATTAATGCCTGTATATTCCAGAAACTACAGATGCCCATATAGTCCATAAGGTATTAATGCCTGTATATTCCATAAACTATAAATGCCCATATAGTCCATAAGGTATAAATGCCTGTATATTCCATAAACTATAAATGCCAATATAGTCCATAAGGTATAAATGCCATGTATATTCCATAAACTACAAATGCCCATATAGTCCATAAGGTATTAATGCCTGTATATTGCATAAACTATAAATGCCTGTATAGTCCATAAGGTATAGATGCCATGTATATTCCATAAACTATACATGCCCATATAGTCCATAAGGTATAGATGTCATGTATATTCCATAAACTATACATGCCCATATAGTCCATAAGGTATAATTGTCATGTATATTCCATAAACTATAATAGCCTGTATATTCCATAAACTTGAAATCCCTGTATGTTCTATAAACTAAAAATGTCATGTATAGTCCCTGTATAAATGTTGTCTACAGTGTATTCTATACATTACGGTATATCATAATTGATAAAAGCCACCTATAGTCTTTAAACCATGCCATCCTTAAAATATGAATGCAATGTACAGTCTTTAAACTATAAATGGCATCTATATTCTATAAACTATAAATTCCATCTATATGCAATAAACTATAAATGCCATCTATAAACTATAAATGCCATCTATAAACTATAAATGACATCTATAAACTATAAATGACATCTATAAACTATAAATGACATCTATAAACTATAAATGACATCTAAATTCTATAAACTATAATTGCTGTTTATGTTTTATAAACAATAAATGAATAAATTAGGTGACTTGTATAAACTACAAATACCATGTATATTCCATAAACAATAAATGTCATGTATGGGTTTAAAATGACAAATGCCATGTTCAGTCGTCTATAAATGAAGATGCCCTCTACAAAGTGCTCATGCCCCTCTCTGCGATCCATCGCCCCCTCCTGTACACCGATCTCCTGGGGTACACCTTCCATTAAATAACCCGATTCCCAAAGCAATCTACATATAATTAGCAGTAGATATATACTATAAACAGTCTACAAATAAAAGCAATGGATTTCTCCATCTGCAACCAAAATCCTCCGCTTATGAATGAACCCTCCACACATCAGGCTCCGTGCAATGATTGGAATGAATTGAAACCAGATGTCAGCATGACACCAATCATCATGGATAAATCTCATATGCCATCTAGTATGAGATGGATCTTCAGGCTGTGCCTGCTCTCACCTGCCCTCACCTGCCCCCATGTATGCCCAGGATATATACCCCCCATGTATGCCCAGGACCCGCACATACACCCGGAGCCCACTGACACAACCCACGTGCAGTAGCACAATGCAGGGATGCTGGAAGCTGATGGTGTGAATGCTCAGTCCTGTGTGCGATCAGACAAAGACACAATACCTGGGCGGCGGTGGCACTGGTGGTGGCGGTGGCGGTGTGGTGTCACTGGCGGTGTCGGCTGTGTGTCCGGGCGGGTGTGCGGTGTGTACAGGCAGACTCGGATCGCAGCGCCCCGGGAGTCTTCCGTATCGTTTGCCCATATAAGGAGACGAAGCATCCCACTCTCTCTCTCTTTTACATCCCATCTGCCGTCTAACACTTTCTCTTTTTCAGAGCTTGTCCCCTTTTATCATGGGAAAGATGAATGTCTGTCCTGGAATGTGTCCTGCCATCACACCTCAGTGCCTTTCCCCTCTGTCCTCCTCCATCAAACACCAAGCAGGCCATTGTCTTCATCCAGGAGGACCTTCACATGGAGGATCTTCACAGGGAGGACCTTCACATGGAGGATCTTCACATAGAGGACCTTCACATGGAGGATCTTCACATAGAGGACCTTCACATGGAGGATCTTTACATGGAGGACCTTCACATGGAGGATCTTTACATGGAGGACCTTCACATGGAGGATCTTGATCTTCACATGGAGGACCTTCACATGGAGGATCTTCACATGGAGGACCTTCACATGGAGGACCTTCACATGGAGGATCTTCACATGGAGGACCTTCACATGGAGGATCTTAACATGGAGGACCTTCACATGGAGGACCTTCACATGGAGGATCTTCACATGGAGGACCTTCACATGGAGGATCTTCTCTCTGGTGCTCCTCTGATGGTTATACTGGAAGATGCACACCTATTTTAAGTATATTCACAGGACAATGACTGACCTAAACATTCTTACCATGGCTCAGCAACCCACAATTTCATCACTTAAAGCTGAACCCCAGTCTTCTGGAGTAAAATAGCTTCTTTTTGATTTTACTGCACACTGTGAGCTTATAGGACACAGTCAGTGCAATTCAATAAAATACTAGTGAAATTTTTCTGGTGGTACAACCCTTCAAAATGGCATGTGCCATATTTGAAAATCCTTGCTATCCATTCCAGTAGCTTTATGGACACGCCAAGCACTGATCGCCAATGTAAGTGCACACTGAGTACTGACCACCAATGTAAGGGTGCCCACTGAGTACTGGCCACCAATGTGAGGGTGCCCACTGAGTACTGACCAACAATGTAAGGGTGCACACTGAGCACTGACCACCAATGTAAGGGTGCACACTGAGCACTGACCACCAATGTAAGGGTGCACACTGAGTACTGACCACCAATGTAAGTGTGCACATTGAGTACTGTCCACCAATGTAAGGGTGCCCACTGAGAACTGACCACCAATGTAAGGCTGCACACTGAGCACTGACCACCAATGTAAGGGTGCCAACTGAGAGCTGACCACCAATTTAAGGGTGCACACTGAGTACTGACCACCAATGTAAGGGTGCCAACTGAGAACTGACCACTAATGTAAGGGTGCACTATGAGTACTGACCGCCAATGTAAGGGTGCACACTGAGTACTGACCACCAATGTAAGGGTGCCCACTGAGTACTGACCGCAAATGTAAGGGTGCCAACTGAGTACTGACCGCCAATGTAAGGGTGCCAACTGAGAGCTGACCACCAATGTAAGGGTGCCCACTGAGTACTGACCACCAATGTAAGGGTGCACACTAAGCACTGACCACCAATTTAAGGGTGCACACTGAGCACTGACCACCAATGTAAGGGTGCACACTGAGTACTGACCACCAATGTAAGGGTGCACACTGAGTACTGACCACCAATGTAAGGGTGCCCACTGAGTACTGACCACCAATGTAAGGGTGCACACTGAGTACTGGCCACCAATGTAAGGGTGCCCACTAAGAACTGACCACCAATGTAAGGCTGCACACTGAGTACTGACCACCAATGTAAGGGTGCCAACTGAGAACTGACCACCAATTTAAGGGTGCACACTGAGTACTGACCACCAATGTAAGGGTGCCAACTGAGAACTGACCACTAATGTAAGGGTGCACTATGAGTACTGACTGCCAATGTAAGGGTGCACACTGAGTACTGACCACCAATGTAAGGGTGCCCACTGAGTACTGACCGCAAATGTAAGGGTGCCAACTGAGTACTGACCACCAATGTAAGGGTGCCAACTGAGAGCTGACCACCAATGTAAGGGTAAACACTGAGTACTGACCACCAATGTAAGGGTGCCAACTGAGAACTGACCACTAATGTAAGGGTGCACACTGAGTACTGACCGCCAATGTAAGGGTGCACACTGAGTACTGACCACCAATGTAAGGGTGCCCACTGAGTACTGACCGCCAATGTAAGGGTGCCAACTGAGTACTGACCACCAATGTAAGGGTGCACACTGAGTACTGACCACCAATGTAAAAGTGCACACTGAGTACTGACCACCAATGTAAAAGTGCACACTGAGTACTGACCACGACTGTAATACCTCATACACACGCTCAGATTTTCCGACAACAAAACCATGGAAGGGTGTTGGCTCCAACTGTCTTGCATACACACTGTCACACAAAGGTTGGCCAACAATTACAAACGTAGTGACATACTAGAGGTACTACATGTTTTTTTTAGCTCTTCAGCGCCACCCTTTGGGCTCCTTCTGCTAATAGTGTTGATTTGCGTTTTTTTCATTTCGTTTCTGAACAGCCGTTCGTCAACCAGACATGTTGTGGAATCAGAGGAGATAATGTGTTATTTATTATTGGCCTTGGAGTTATTGCTTTGACATTATTTTTTTTGGTTGAATAATGATTTGATTTGGTATATTTTCTCTATTTTTGGATGCACAGAATGCACTTTTTGGTTAAGTTCTATTGACAGATAGCATGTCTAATTTTTTTTTTTTTTTTATTTTTTAATGCACAATAAAAAAAATTGTGTAGAATAATAAAAACTTAACTTAAAAACTACGGGATAATGGTGTTGTGGTAACTTGCACAAAAAGAAAAAAAAAAAAAATATAATAATATTATTCTTGATATCACTAGAAAAAAAAAGCCTTTGAAAATTTGTTTGCAATAACTCCATCAGTATCACCAGCAAAGCAGCTTCATTATTATCCCATTAAAGAAGAAGAGAATTGTGTGTTGCATTTGGAGATTTCATAATTTTCCGCGTCACGAATGTTAATTCTCTATTACAAACGCTAGTTTACAAGACCGACCGCTTCTGCTTCCAAGCATGCTTGTTTGTACTTTGGACTTTTGTACGACGGACTTGTGTACACACGATCGGAAAATCTGACAACACACATTTGTTGGCGGAAAATTTGAAGACATGCTAGCGGTCGTTGCAATACCGTATTTGCACAGTGGTCTTACAAGTGCACTTTTTTTGGAAAAAATACACTTTTTTTAATTAAAAAATAAAAAAGTAAGTTAGCCCAATTTTTTTTATATTGTGAAAGATAATGTTACGCTGAGTAAATTGATACCCAACATGTGACGCTTCAAAATTGCGAGTTGGAATGGCGACAAATATTTACCTTTAAAAATCTCCATAGGCGACGTTTAAAAAATTCTAGAGGTTGCATGTTTTGAGCTACAGAGGTCTAGGGCTAGAATTATTTCTCTCGCTCTACCGATCGCGGCAATACCACACATGTGTGGTTTGAACACCGTTTTCATATGCAGGCGCTACTCACGTATGCGTTCGCTTCTGCACGTGAGCTCATCGGGACGGGGCGAGTTAAAACATTTTTTTTTCTTATTTATTTTACCTTTTATTTTTTATTTTTACACTGTTCTAGAAAAAAAGCATGACAGGACCTCCTAAATATGAGATCTGGGGTAAAAAAGACCTCATATCTCATATTTACACAAAAATGCAAAAAAAAAATGCTGTCATTTAAAAAATTCCCCAAAAAATGGCCCTTTAAGAGATATGGGCGGAAGTGATGTTTTGACGCCCTGCATTGATATGGAGACGGGTGGGGGCCATCTTCCCCTCACTCGTCTCCATGCCCAGCAAGGGTGAAGATCCGATCGCCTTCGCCGCTGTCGACGGCTCCAGTAAGCGGTGGAGGGCACCGAAGCGCGGCGGGAGGGGGGCCCTCTCCCGCCACTGATAAAAGTAATCTTGCAGTGAATCCACTTTTATCTTGAAGTGTACAGCCCGCTGAAGAAGAGGATACCAGGGTTATGGCAGCTATTTGCTGCCATAACAACGATATTCCTCTTCAAACAGCCAATGTAAAACTGCGGCGGGCGGTCCAGAAGTGGTTAAGGAAGTGTGTATATCATATTGTCATTTGTTTATATTTTGCCTTGTGTCTTTCGGAGGGATTCCTTTGCTGAGTTGGCACTGTTGCCTAAAACTCAGCAGATCTATTACCTCTTTTTTGTGACATCTCTTTTAATTGGTTCAAGTAAATATTCTCAAAACATAAACACACAGAGTTGTCTGATTTATTACTCTACAGTGACATAAGGATGTCTGAACCCAGATTGTCAGGTGAGTTGGAACGTTCACCAGGTCATTGCTGTGCAGGTAATTCCAAGCAGTCCCTTGGGGGCCGTGCTACATTTGGGGGGTTGTCCAGGGGCTTGTCCAGGGTGCAATCTGTAGCTAGACTGGAGCCGCAATCTACGCGGGAGGCCACCTCAATGGCCGTGGTTGCTTGGGGCAGAAGTCATGGGACCCCAACAGACAAAAGCACCGTTCTGGAGATCTCAGGAAATGAGCACACTGAGAGAAAGATCAGAAGGTGGCTGAGAGCTCTGGCCTACCTTGTGGAAACAGAAGCCTCAGAGGAGTTGTATCAGGTCAGGGCACTGATAGAATGGCAGGAGGAGGTGCAAGTGTGCTTTCAGGAGGAAGAGGTACGAATGACTGAAGGAGTGACTGCAAGGGTGTTCCCACTCAAAATGGAGGGAGAACAGACTTAGAAGCAGCCCTCGGCAAAAACTAAAGAGAAGTGTCCTTTACTTGTGGGAGCCGACTCGCAAGAGGCCAGTGCTCCTCCCCTCTCTTTCTACAGGGATATGAGCCAATTAGTCGATAGCTTGGTAAAGAATGGATCTGGCAATGCTAATCAGAGTTACCGAAGACCTTTTCTCAGGGCAATTGCCAACCCCTGTGGGAGAAGACGAGTTTGAGACGTGGATGAGCTAGGCTCTACAGGCCATGGAAGAGTGGAGTGTTCCAGAGGCTGTGAAATGACAACAGTTTAGTGATAGCCTTCGAGGCCCAGCGGCTGATGTGATCCATATCCTGAGGATGGGCAAGAGGACTTTTGTTGCCATGGACTACATAGATGCCTTGTATGATGTATTCGGAAGGGTTGAAACTACTGCTGACCTGATGTATAAATTCAACCACACTCACCAACAGAAGGGAGAGAGTCTGTCTGAATACATCTCCCGAGTAGACAGGATGCTGCATTAAATCATCCTCAAGAAGGGCATTGACCCCAAAGATGTTGACCAGACCTGTCTGGACTGGGTTCTGCATGGGGCCCGGCCCAATCATCCTATCGTGTTGAAGTTATTGCTGAAGAGAACTCAGAGGAGTTGTATCAGGTCAGGGCACTGATAGAATGGCAGGAGGAGGTGCCAGTGTGCTTTCAGGAGGAAGAGGTACGAATGACTGAAGGAGTGACTGCAAGGGTGTTCACACTCAAAATAGAGGGAGAACAGACTTAGAAGCAGCCCTCGGCAAAAACTAAAGAGAAGTGTCCTTTACTTGTGGGAGCCGACTCGCAAGAGGCCAGTGCTCCTCCCCTCTCTTTCTACAGGGATATGAGCCGATTAGTCGATAGCTTGGTAAAGAATGGATATGGCAATGCTAATCAGAGTTACCGAAGACCTTTTCTCAGGGCAATTGCCAACCCCTGTGGGAGAAGACGAGTTTGAGACGTGGATGAGCTAGGCTCTACAGGCCATGGAAGAGTGGAGTGTTCCAGAGGCTGTGAAATGACAACAGTTTAGTGATAGCCTTCGAGGCCCAGCGGCTGATGTGATCCATATCCTGAGGATGGGCAAGAGGACTATTGTTGCCATGGACTACATAGATGCCTTGTATGATGTATTCGGAAGGGTTGAAACTACTGCTGAGCTGATGTATAAATTCAACCACACTCACCAACAGAAGGGAGAGAGTCTGTCTGAATACATCTCCCGAGTAGACAGGATGCTGCATTAAATCATCCTCAAGAAGGGCATTGACCCCAAAGATGTTGACCAGACCTGTCTGGACTGGGTTCTGCACGGGGCCCGTCCCAATCATCCTATCGTGTTGAAGTTATTGCTGAAGAGAACTCAGGTGGTACCCACCTATCCTGAATTTATAAGTGAGGTACGAGAGGAAGAGGCTCTGTTGGAAGAGAAAAGTCAAAGATCGAGAGAATTTCACTCTACTGCTGGGAACAAGGAGAAAGTGGTGGCCAGAGCTGTCCATGCAGAAACTGAATTCTCCAATGAGGATAGTGGAACTGAGTCTGAACCAATGGGGTTGGCCCTTCCTGACGTCCATAAACCAGTAGCAGAACTCGGGCCAACCGAATTGATGGTTCAGGTAGCCCAGGCTCAAACTCAAATGTATCATGCTCTGATGCGAGTGATGGAGACCCAAGCAAAGGTCCAGGAGCAAGGGACTCGTCCAAGTGAACAAAAACTGAACCAGGAGTGAGAAAAGAGATGTTATGGATGCGGAGAGGTTGGACATTTCCGAGCTAAGTGCCCCAAGTCTGGCATTAGCCCTCAACTACTCACCGAAGTCCTAAGAGCCTTACAAAAACTGCTTTCCCAAAGCCAGCGGGAAACTTCAAGGGACCACAGTGAAAGAGCTAGTTGAGAGTTCCAACAGAAAACTGCACTCCAAAGGCAAGAAAAGAGACAAGAAAAGAGACAAGAAGAGAGACAAAGAGAAAGGGGAACGCAAGCCACCAGTCCACTCTAACCCCCCTTCGGTACCTAAGCGAGCCACAGAAATAAAATCCTCAGAGAATGGAAGATGGGAACAGGAAATCAATGCACACCTTGCTAAACGATTAGTTAAAGTGACACTAAAGGTTCTTTTTAAAAGAAAAAAAAAATAACAAACATATCATATTTACCTCCACTGTGCAGATCGTTTTGCACAGAGTGGCCCCGAACCTCGTCTTCTGGGGTCCCTCGGTGGCTCTCTTGGCTCCTCTGCACCCTGTTCAACATGTTAGGAACCCTCCCATTAGAGAAGAAACAGCATTGGGGAGACCATATCGCTGCAATAGTTTATGTTTACAATAGTACCTCAAATGATTCTACTGGATACTCCCCTTACAGGTTAATGTTCGGGAGATAAGCTCGCCTACCTGTGGATCTGTAGATCACACCTCCCAAGCCTCTTATAGGGGATATATCGACAGACTCTTGAAGAACTTAAAGGTGGCTTATGAGAAAACCAAGGAGGCCTCTACCATCAGAGAACAAAGAACAAGAAAAACTTTGATCTTAGAGTGAGGGTTCAAGATCTACAACCTGGAGATCGAGTGTTGTTGCATAATCTAAGGGTGCCAGGAAAACATAAGCTGGCTGATCGATGGCGTTCCCAACCCTACATTGTTTGCAAATGACTACCTGGACTCCCTGTGTATCAGATTCGGCCTGAAGGGAAGACTGGCCCTCTCAAGACTTGGCATCAAAACCATTTGCTGCCCATTTCAGAGACTGTTCTAGTACCCTCAACCCCTTGCCCAGGGACTTATCAGTCCCCAACGTTGAGGCCTAGGGTCAGGAAAACCTGTCCACCTGTACTTCAGGAAGTACGTCTAATGTGACTGATGCTCTCATCCCTCCTACTAACACAGCATGGAGAGAGACAGTCCCTGAACAGGGGTTAGAGCCTGAAGTAGAACTGGGACCCGAAGTAGAGCATGAGACCAAAGTAGAACCTGAAGCGGAAGCTGGATGCAGTTTTTGGGAAGCAGAACAGGAACCAGAGTCATTAGAAGACATACATTCCCGGTTGAGACAGAGGATATGTCCCCCAAAAAGATTGACTTATGATACTTTTGGAGAAAATTTTGATGAACTTTTACCCACTACTCAACGTCCGAGTCAAGCACTTGCCTCCTTTACAGAATCTTTAGTAAAGGATGACCTTCTCCTGTTGATGTATATAAGTTGCTATCAGAAGACCCTTCATTAGGTCAGTTATTAGCTGTTGCAACTTCTAGTTTGTTAGATGGTTAATTGTTTATCTTTCATGATGCAGTAAAGGGATTCCACAGGTTGTGCTCTGTCTTTAGGAAACAAAGACTTTCAAGTGGGGGAAGGATGTATAGTAGTTCTACTCCCAGCAATCTTCCTAATGGTAGCAAAGATCCCTGGGGCCTTTTCTTCTTTTATAGCTACTCCCAGCAATCTTCCTAATGGTAGCAAAGATCCCTGGGATGTGTAGTCCAGTCACATAATCATGCAAAGCAATTATCTGTGTCTTTCTTCCTCTCGGGCCTGACACAAGACAGACCTCTCCATGCATGGAGAGAGGGGTCACAGCCTACCACCTTCCAACCCATACCTGAGGGGCCTAGCACTGCCGTTTGCCATCGAACATCCATCCAGCACCAGTCTGGTCACCTGCTAGTCGGTGTGCCAAGCTTCACATCGGGAGATTGAGACGGTGGATCCACTGCATGAGTGCCGCTACACAAGTTACTGTCAGAAAGACATCATATCGGTCTGGTCATTGGTGAGAGGGCAGTCGCCCAACCTTTACCCATCCTTTGTCACATTTTTACTGGGACACTTTGCACAGACATCTTTACTTTAGGAATACTCTACTGAATCTATTTGAACACTGCTTAGATATCTTTAGCCTTCCTCACTACAAGAAACCAATTTCCTCCCACTACACCTAATCGGATTACAGTTAACGAGCTCCTACATGCTGGTGAAGACCCTCAGATCTGCAACAGGGACATTGATGCTATTGCTGATACAAGGGCCATTATATTATCACTTCTAGACCTGCTCTCTCTCCTTAGGATAACAGTATAGGCTGGCCAGGTTCCATCTTCGGCAGAGTGTCAGTATAATCTGTTAGCTGAAACATCCCTTTAGGGGGTAGCATTATTTCTTTAAGGAAGTGTGTATATCATATTTTCATTTGTTAATATTTTGCCTTGTGTCTTTCGGAGGGATTCCTTTGCTGAGTTGGCGCTGTTGCCTAAAACTCAGTAGATCTATTACCTCCTTTTTGTGACAACATCTCCTTTAATTGGTTCAAGTAAATATTCTCAAAAAACATAAACACACAGAGTTGTCCGATTTATTACTCTACAGTGATATAAGGATGTCCGAACCAAGAGTGTCAGATGGGTTGGAATGTTCACCAGGTCATGGCCGTGCAGATGAGAAAGTAATTCCAAGCAGTCCCTTAGGGGGCCATGCTACACATATTTTGATCATGAGTGATGAAGCTTTGCAGAGCAATCAGCAAGTGCTTCCTGATAGACCAATGAGGTGTCCACTTTTTGGAATGACATGTAAACATAAGTCAAAGATGTCTGCACCCTTGTCATCAATATCGAGTAGTGAAGAGGAGGAAATTACGGCCAGACCTCCTTCAAAACTCTGTAAAAAGGATTATAAACAATGCTATATGCAGCTGGCATCCATAAAGAAAGAAGAAATAAAGGATTTTACCCGCACACTGTGGGATACATTCAGGAACAGCGTCAAACGGTGGCTTGGCTTGCAGAGGGAGAGTCAGAGAATAGCAGAAACATACAAGCATTGTCCAGAAATCGAGTTTAGCAATGTTCCTGAAGGCGCTGGGTTTCACTCCACTTGCTACAGGTGTTTCATTGACAAAAAGTGCTTGGATGCAGCAGAGAAAAGGGGCTACACAGCATCCTAAAGCTGATAATGATCACAAAGGCCAGTCTGTGTCATCGGGTAGTAGTACTTCAACAATTGAATGTCCAACAAAGAAACTTAGGTCCAGGACGGGCCTGCCAGTAGTGTGTGCAGGTCCAGTGCTTCCTGCATTGTGTATAATTTGTAAGAAAACGGACAAGTACATTACTGTGTTAGGCCCCTTTCACACATGCGGACCGTATGTCCGTTTTTCATCCATCCGTTTTTGGATGAAAAACGGACATACATGCATGTCTATGGGGCAGCGGGTGTCAGCGGGTGTCAGCGGATGAGCATCCGCTGACACCCGCTATTGTCTGCCTCCGCAATTGTCCGATTCTGCAGACGGAGGAAAACCCTATTTTTTCATCCGTCTGCAGAGCGGATCGGATGAACACGGACAGACGGTCCGTGTTCATCCGATCCTCCATAGGGGAGAGCGGAGAACTGACAGGGCGGTCCCTGCACAGTGTGCAGGGACCGCCCTGTCATCAGCCGGCTCAGCGGGGAACAGCTGTGCGATCCCCGCTGAGCAGCGGATCTTCACGGGGCGGATCATTACGGATCCGCCCCGTGTGAAAGAGCCCTTAGGTAAAAGCCAGAAGGACCATCTTTCCCAGGCAGAAACGTTGTCTGAAGGTAGGTAAAAACAAAGTACACACACACATATGATTGAACTTTATTTTATGCGTTTTATGCCATGGGTACCATAGCTAACTTTCAATAGCAATTCCATCATTTACTTAATATTTATTGTTCAGTCAGAGTCAGATTTGTATTGTTTTGCATACAGCTACAGCCAGAACGCTCAAAAAACTGTTAACAGTTTTAACTCAATATTTTTATTTACAAATTAATTTCATCATATTTTTTTGAAGGCCAGTTGCTGAAATCTGCTGAGATGAAGGAAGACACTAGCGTTCTTGTACATATTCAAGACAAAGACTGTGTTACTCTGGAGGTGTGATATCACAAGTCCTGTTACAGACAGTACAACAGGTTTTTGACAAAGTGTACTACAACAGTTACTGGCACCTCAGAAGAACAGTAAGTTATTATATTGCAGCTGAAGAAACCATGAGAGATTTGCTGGCAGCTTCAGAAAAGAGGGAAAACGCTGTCAAAGAGTTATGAACGAAAAACTGTTATATCTATCGGTTAACATATTTTCTCCCATCAAAACACAAAAATGTAAGACCTTTAGTGACCAAGCAAAGACAAAAAAGAAAGCTGCAGCAGGCAAGGAAGTGATTCTGCATGCCAACAAGAAGCTATTCTCCAGACTACTTGTCATAGGTAAAAGTAGAAGGATAGACCCGTGGGAAATTCTGTCCTCTTTGGGAACTGTTTTCTGGATCTATTGGAAACCAAATGTTGAGACTGTTATGCCGCGTACACACGATCTGAATTCTCGTCGGAAAAAACTCTGACGGTTTTTCCGACGGAATTCCGACGGAATTCCACTCAAGCTGTGTTGCCTACACACGATCACACCAAATTCCGACGGTCAATAACACAGCGGCATAAAACACGTTCGACAGCACTATAAAATGGAAGTTTAATGCTTCCGAGCATGCGTCGAATTGTTTCCGAGCATGCGTCGGAATTTTGCGTGTCGGAATTGCATACACACGATCGGAAAATCCGATAGAAAGGTTTTCCGTCGGAAAAATTGAGAACAGGTTCTCAATTCAAAGTCCGTCGGAAATTCCGACAGAAAAAGACCGTTGGGCATACACACGGTCGGAAAATCCGATGAAAAGCTCCCATCGGACTGTTTCCATCGGAAATTCCGACCATGTGTACGCCGCATAAAGTTGACAAAGTTCTGGCTGATGGAGCTATTCCCTTCGATGTCATGGCAGTTATTTAAGCCATTTGGTCCATACCAAGTACCTTCGGAAAGCTAGCCGAGACAATACTGCAGTACATAGTAAAACTTGCTCTGAAGCACAACTGTACACAGATAGACTTTGTGATTGACCGGTATACTAAAATTAGTATTAAAAATCTAGAATAGTCACATAGAGCTGGTGGTGGTACACAACAGGTAAAAATGTATGGACAGGCTCAGAAGACACCAACACAATAAAAGAAATGCCACCATCCCTGGGCACATACCCATCTTTCCTTCCCTCCCCTGTTGCTCTGTTCATTATCAGGCACAAAGAAAATATCTGGTACCTCTGGGTATAGAGGAACAGGTAAAACACCTCCACCCCTTCCATGAAACAACATTGGTGATTGGCCCAATGTTGTCATATTGGGTAGAAAGACCATCCTCATTTGTGTATAAGCAGCAGAACCGAGTGGAGAGGAAAAGAAGTTAGGATGAGCATATGCTGCTCAGAGGGGGCGGCAAAGAAAACATGTGCCCTGCATGAGTAGTGCATGGGTTTTCTTTTAAAGTTAAAGCTG
Source organism: Lithobates sylvaticus (assembly GCA_028564925.1). Lineage (NCBI taxonomy): Eukaryota > Metazoa > Chordata > Amphibia > Anura > Ranidae > Lithobates > Lithobates sylvaticus. The sequence goes on along the minus strand of CM053027.1, from coordinate 377,630,683 downwards.
AATTGACCATCCCCACATACAATGCAGGAATATTGGTCCTGCATTGTACTTGATAATGTCAGTGTGTAACTGCCAGTCAGTGCACCTTCGAGAAAAGACTTTGGGGGACTGATCGTACACCATGGAGGAAGCAAAGTATTAGGTACTACACATTATTTCTCTGCCCCTAGACTTAAAGAGAATTTAACTCTTGCAGTGTGAGAAAGGGGGTAGAAGAGGACAAGCCACTGTGACTCTGGGGTAGGGTGACCACACTTTCAAAACTTCCATTCAGGGACACGTCCCCTTCCCAAAAATCAGCTTGTGCTATAACGAATCACAGTACAGCTGGGGCAGTGGGTGTGTGTTCTACAAGGAAGCCCAAAAAAGGCCACTTTATTCACTGAAAGTACTTATCTTGGCCGGCCGAGACCCGTTTTACCTTGTTCCAATGCTGGCTCTACACTGCCCTGCAGTGATTAGACACATGAGGCAGGAGTTATGATTTCTCCAATCACAAGGAGGGGTCAGGGGGTTGTGCCTCTTCAGACATTCCCGGCCAGGACAAGTACTGTCAGTGAGGTGATGTTGTGGCCTTTTTTGGGTGCATCAGATTGGCCTTGGGGGGGGGGGGGGGTTGCCCTACACCCCTACTCTGGGGGTGCCTGAAGTTGGGGTGGTTTTGTTGTCTTCAAGGGAGGGGGATGTAGCACTGTCCAGAGGTAAACAGTGCACATTAGAGCCAGGAGGTACTAAGGCGAGAGCAGTTTATTCCATAAAGTGTTTCATTTTTGTCCTGCTTTACAGATATACAGTATAAAACAGAGGCAAACAGGAATTCAGGCTATGAGAACATTTTATCCTCTAAAAGGGTTTTGAAAGGAAACATACGATAGTTGTGGTCAGTTAAATAATACTCTTTAATAAATGATCCCCCAAATGTCTCATTAAAATATTCCTAATACAAATACTACTCTAAATGAGTAATTCCATCACCCCTGTGTGATATTGTACAGTTATTACTCTTTTCAAGGTTAACCCCTGTTCAAAGAAACGTTAAACACACATTCAGCATATAATATACATGCCCATGCACAAAGATTATTCACTGCTAGAAAAGATTCCAAACATAGCATAGCTTAAAAAATACTGATCATGAAATATAAATATAGTAGATGTCCTAAATACCAGTGTGATCCAATAAACTCCTTACACGCACCTCCCAACTGTTCATCTTTTGGAGGCAAAGTCCACCTTAAATCCCCTTTACTTCTTTCCTTCACAACTATCACTCATTTATGTGATATATAGGTTAATGTACTATTTAAATACAATTTTTATGTTGCTCTTTTCAAAGAAGAATAAATAGTATTGTTCCCCATCGAAGTAATCAGTCAAATGTTCATGGGTATTATGGATGATAAACAGGCCATAATTCACTATATGGGTGGTCCTGCCCGCCTGACAAGCAGCCAGGTGGAAAATTGTAAACGGAACAGTGGCTTCATCCAATCAGATGCAGTCAGTGTTTGGGAATTCTGATAGGTGCCAGCTACTGCTGTCAGCACACAATAGTGGCACTAGGCGATCCCTCCATCTTTATCTAACAGGGTATTTACCTCACATTGTTTTCCTATAGTGAGATTTCTAGGTGTAGTTCTCACTTTCTACCACTTCAGCTCTGTAAGGTCTACTCCCTTAGGCCCCTTTCACACTGGGGCGGGAGCGGCGGCGGCGGTAAAGCAGCGCTATATTGAGAGCTGCTTTACTGTAGTTTTAGCCACGGTATTCGGCCGCTAGCGGGGGTTAAAACGGTTAAAAGGGTTAAAACCCCCAGCAAAGCGCCACCGCAGCGGCGCTTTGTGGCGGTATTGCCGCGGTATTACCGCGGTGTCCCATTGATTTCAATGGGTAGGAGCGGTATAGGAGCGGTGTATTCACCGCTCCAAAGATGCTGCTAGCAGGACTTTTTTGACCGTCCTGCCAGCGCACCGCTCCAGTGTGAAAGCTTTCCGGCTTTCACACTGGAGTGAATGGGGCCGGATTTTTTCAGGCGCTGTACAGACGCTATTTTTAGCGCTGTAGCGCTTGAAAAACGCCCCAGTGTGAAAGGGGCCTTAATGACCAGGCCATTTTTTGCAATACGACACTGCGTTATTTTAACTGACAATTGCACGGTCATATAATGCTGTACCCAAATAAAATGTATGTCTTTTCTTTCCCCACAAATAGAGCTTTCTTTCAGTAGTATTTGATCACTTCTGCAGTTTTTATTTGTTGCGCTATAAACAAAAACAAAACAACACGTTTAAAAATATATATATAATTTTTACTTTCTGCTATAAAACACATCCCATAAAAAAAAAAAAATCAAATTTCTTCATAAATTTAGGCCAATATGTATTCTGCTACATATTTTTGGTAAAAAAAAACTCAATAAGTGTATATTAATTGGTTTGCGCAAAAGTCATAGCGTCTACAAACTATGGTATACATTTATGGAATTTTTATTTATTTATTTATTTTGTTTTATTATGACTGCGACATTGTGGTGGACAAATCGGACACTAAGTGACACTTTTGATCCTTTTTTAGGAACCAGTGACACTAATACAGTGATCAGTGCTAAAAAAAAATATGCACTATCACTGTACTAATAAAACTGGCTGGGAAGGAGTTAACACCAGAGGCGATAAAGGGGTTAAATGTGTGCCTAACCTGTGCTTGATTACTGTGTGGGAGGTGCTTGTACTAGGGCAGACATAGGCAGACTGCCATTCTGCTTGTGTCCCGAACAATCAGCGGGTCCCGGCAGACATCGAGTCCTAAGTATAATCAGACCCGCAAGTGCAGTGCAGGTGAGCAGCGCAGCCGAGCAGGGGCACCATTGGCTCCCACAGCTGTCAATCAAAATCAGTTAGCCTATCAGGAGAGAGGGGGTGGGGCTAAATGGCAGCCCAGTCTGAATGGACACAGGGAGCTGTGACTCGGCTCGGGTGCCCCCATAGCAAGCTGCTTGAAGAGGGACCATAGAAGAGGAGGATCTGGGCTGCTCTGTGCAAAACCACTTCACAGGGCAGGTAAGTATAACATATTTGTTATTTAAAACAAAACAAAAAAACGAGAATTTACAATCACTTTAAGGTGGAACTTTGGCTAAGTAAAAAAATGGGTGATTGGACATAATTTGTAATGCAGAAGAGACATGCTTGGCATGCATGGGATCGACGTCATCCCCATCACAGTAAACATACTGGTGCTGGGAACCTGAGTGTGAGTGTCTCTTTATTCATAGTCAGCAGTTACAGTTTTATTAAGTATTTATACAGTGAGGCTGATTTACTAAAGGGGTTGAGAATCATCATTCAGTAAGAGCCTGTTCACCCACATCGTACATAAAAACACACTCAAGCATGTTGATATGCATTTTCAGTGCATTTAACTGCATTTTACTCCATGTTGACATGTGTTTTATGAATGCATATTTTCTGTCCAAGCCAAACCAGAGGTCAAAATACCAATATATTTAGTTTAATATTTTGATAGGCGTGGGTTTGACATACATTTTTGTGCATTGTGCTGCATAAAAATCAAGCATACCTACATTTTTCCTCTACATACACCAATGGACTAGGGAGCCCTAAACTGTAGCTGTTTTCTCTATGAATACTCAGTCATGTTCAGATGAACTTTATTGAGTGAAGGTTCTTAACTTCTTTAGTAAATCCGCCTCAATATGTATTAAATTGTAATGCCACGTACACACGGTCGGATTTTCCGACTGAAAATGTTCGATGGGAGCTTTTTGTAGGAAATTCAGACTGTGTGTAGGCTCAATCGGACATTTTCCATCGGAATTTCGGTCACACAAATTTTGAGATCTGGAACCTAATTTTTCTCGGCTCGTTGTACGTGTTGTACGTCACCGCGTTCTTGACGTTCGGAATTTCCAACCATCTTTGTGTGACCGTGTGTATGCAAGACAAGTTTGAGCCAACATCCGTCTGAAAAAATCCATGGATTTTGTTGTCGGAATGTCCAATCAATGTCCGATCGTGTGTACGGGGCATAAGAGTGTGTATTTACTGGTCATGAATATGATAGGGCTATTTTTTCCTCATCTGATAGTTTGACACCAGTGCTGATGATATGGATTGTGTAAAAGATGAAAAATTGATCAATGACCATGACCCCTGCATTTATCTAACAACTGAATTTTTTTGCCCTAACAACCTCAACAACAACTAAAAGGTTAACCACTGCTCATATTCAGTCAGGTATACTAGAACCTAATTTGGTTGATAATTATCAAAGCATACACTGATGCATTCAATACTGAACTGTGTATAGGTACTTTTAAAGTGGTTGTAAACTCTGCACAACCACTTTTACCTACAGGTAAGTCTATATTAAGGCTTACCTGTAGGTGCTGGAAATATCTCCTAAACCTGCACGTTTTTGGAGATATTTACAATATACACACAACGTCATCGGTGCATGCGTACTTTAGAAAGGGCACGATCATGCCCTTTCTAAAGGGATTGTGCCGTGACTGGCGGCTCCCGCGCGCATGTGCGGGAGTGACGTCACACGACTCTGACCAGTCACCAAGCCAGAGTCCACGGCCCCGGAAGGAAGAGGGCTGAAAATGGACCCTTCCAGCCAATGGGGTCTGTGGTGACATCGCAGGCTTCGTTTTCAGGTAAGTGACACATAATGGGCTATAGTAGCCCATTATGCTTTACTTTTGCAGGGAAATGAAGAGGAAGTAGAAACCGTCAGGGTTTACTTCCTCTTTAAGACCAATATTGAATAATTACCATTCATTATCTGAACTTTCAGCAGGACAAAATCAATCATAGTGTCTGTTGGGTTCTTATTTCTACATTGCCATCCTTAAAATAAAGAGGCATTGCAGGTTTCAAAGAAAACAAACTACAGTAGTACTAGATTTAAGGTGTGCCAAGTGGGCTGTAAGAAATACAACAGGTTATATGTTGTAATGCACAATGGATTCTGTAGGTTTAAATGCAGAGATCTACACTTAAATCTATAGAATCCTATAGATTTTGACTGTCTGTATTTTTAAATAGCTTTTGCTTATTAATTACCACAGAGTTAGGCAGGCCACAGACAGTTCCAATCACTGGATTAGAACCATGTATGGGCAGGCTGAATGCATACCTCCCCACAGTCCTGCATTCTGCGGGACTTCCCCGGATTTTGACATATGTCCCGCAGTCCCGCTCATCTAAACATTATCCTGCATCAGCTCCACTGCCCTGCTTACATGTCTCTTGCACATTTTACAATTTTGAATTTTTTTTGCCTCCAACTTTTAATCTCCACCACTCCTTTCAGCTCCCCGATCTCCCTCATTAATGAACAGCCCCGATCCAGCCATACAATATGACCCTGTGTCCACATCTGTGTGTCAGTATCCCAACACCCCCTGTCATTTAAAATGTTGGGTGCCAGTATCCATTCCCCTGCATGCTTGTTCTCCACTATGTGACAGGTTCAGGATATCTGTGCTCCCACTGCATCTACAGTTCTACAAACTCCTCCCCAGTAATCCCCCCCATCCAGCTCATCTTTTCTCCTTCGGTCTTCTCTTTCTCTCCTCCCCACCATCATGGTCAAGCCACACATGTTATCTGCTTTCCTCCTCTCCTGCCACACCACTGACAGTTCCAGCTCCGCTACTCCTCTCTCTTCAATTAGTTACCTTGTTCCCAGTTCTCCTCCCCTGCCAGCAGCAGCAGCTCCGATCCTGATATACATCTCCCCTTCCCAAGGGAGAAACTCCTGACCTAAGGAGTGAATCTAATGTCAAAGGCGGGCTCCTGTTGGTAAGTAGGGAGCTCCTGATGTAAAAGGGGACTCCAGATGTGAAGGGAAGACCTCTGATGTCCAGATGTGAAGGGACTCAAAATGATAAGGAGAACTACTGATGTAAAGGGGGACTACTTGAGTTAAAGAGGGACTCTGATGGGAAAAGGAGAATTCTGGTGTAAAGGGGGTCCTTCATTTAAAGGACCATTACTACTTTTCTGTTAAAAAAAAAAAGGACCATTGCTGATGTAATGGGGGCTCCTGATGTTTTAAATAGAGTGCTACTAATATAATGTGGCTCCTGATTTGAAGGGCCATTGCTGATGTGAATGGGGAATTCTTATGTAAAGTGGGTGAGTTAAAGGCAGACTCCAGATGCTAAAAAGGGAGCTCCTGCTGTAAGGGGGGACTCCTAATGTAAAAGGGAAGTCTCTAGATATAAGGGGTGACTCTTGATGTAAAGGGTTGCTATGATGTGAAAGGGGGACACCTGATTTAAAGGTTGGCTCTTGATGTAAGGGGTTGGAATCCTGATGTAAAGGAGGAACTCTGATGTTTAGGATGGGGGCTTTGATTTGAAGAATGGGGCTTCTGATGTGAAAAGGGGGACTCCTCATGTGAACAGGGGGCTTTGATGTGAAGGGTGGGACTTCTGATATGAAGGGAGAAACCTGATGTGAGGGGTCTTTTAATGTGAAGAAAGGGACTAATGGTGTGAAGGGGGGCACCTAATGTGAAAGAGGGGAGTTCCAATGATATAAGGGGTGACTAAGTATACCTCAACTCCTGACTGTATCTAAGTGTATACGTGGCAGAAACCACCCTGTGGCACTTGAACTCATGGTCTGCCTATCTAGTTTGTGTCTTAGTCTCTAGAAGTTTCTAATCTGTCATGCAACTGGAAGAAGTGGATGCCTAACCTGCCTCTAGCCTATGCTGGTTTTTAAGCTGACACAAAGATCCATCACAATCATCCTCAGGGGCTCCTGCAACCGAACTTTGCTTCAACATTGATTTGGAGTTATCTTTATTAATGACTATATGTATATACCCAGGTATATGTGCACAATTTCACCAGGACTCTTGTTTGGCTCTTTGCTGATAATACCTGTTTGTACATTGGATGTATGTACTATTATTAATCTCTTTTTTTATAAAGCTTGCATTATTTCCATACCGGTGTGCATCTATATACTTATTGTTAATGTTATATGCTGGTTGCAGTAGTTCCTCTGCTCCCAATTACTAGATTTAGATTCTTATTTATTTTTCTTGATTTTTTTTATTTTTACACTGTTTTTAAAAAAAAAAAATGGCTCACTTTTATTCCTATTACAAGGAATGTAAACAGGTCCTCTTAAATATGAGATCTGGGGTCAAAAAGTCCTCAGATCTCATATTTGGACTTAAATGCAAAAAAAAAATTAAAATAAAATGTCATTTAAAAAAATGACATTTGGAAAATGTTCCTTTAAGAGGTATGGGCGGAAGTGACATTTTGACGTCGCTTCCGCCCTGCTATGGTATAGAGATGGGTGGCGGCCATCTTGGCCTCACTCGTCTCTATACCCAGCACGGAGGAGGACCCGGCACCCGGACCGGCACCTCTCCCGCCGCCGATAACAGTGATCTTGCGGCGAATCCGCCGCGGTGACCACCATTATCGGAATGCCGACCGGCGCCTGAAGAGATGGATATCTCGGTTGTGGCAGCAGCTGCTGCCGTTACCGAGATATCCCTCTTCAAACACAGGATGTATATAGTCGTGCGCCGGTCGGAAAGTGGTTAATTTTCCAGGACGGTAATCCCCTCTGTTCACAGAGGCATTGTATTGGGTGGAGAAACTGACAACTTTTTGAATGTCAAAACTTGCACATGAATGTTTAGAGACTGATCAGGGCAGCTAAACAGTGTGGGAATGGTAACCATTGACTTTGTATGGAGCCTGATAGCAAGCACTCTTTTTATTTGCCTATCCCAAGCCAATTACAGGTTTGCCACAAATCTGCTAGTTATCAGTTTGTGAATTTGTGTACATTTGTGTGTTTCTTTTATATAGCATTATAGTTTCCATAAATAACTACATATACTGTAATGGTATGTTACAGTAGTGTACTCTGAAAATTAAAGAAAAGTGTAATGTGTATTTTGAATATCTGAGTGGTAGGTATGCATGTTTAGTTCTAATAGTTCTGAAAAGAAAAACATTCCTTTAAATTTCTTATATTTGAGATTACATAATTAAGTTATAAGAGGCTGAACAGAAAACGAAAATTAAAAACCATGCTGAAATAGTTTGAGAAAAATTATACCGAATATTACTTTAGTTATCTTTTTAATGTTTAAGAAGCAGCAATATATTTTTTATTGGCCTGGTACATCTTACCTCTGTTGTACTTTAAATATTATTGCAACATATTAAAGTTAAAACGATGTTACATTGTTCTTGTTCTTTGATTCTTGGAAACATTTAACATGACTAATGTTGCTTTATAGCATGCAATAAATTAAGGTAGTACTTTATATGCTGTATGTATGGAACAGTCTGCACAAAAATAGCTTCAGGTATTAAATATATCATAGCAGCTATCTGATTTGGCTCAATGATCATATTGAATTTTTTGTCAGATTATCTATTGCACCACATTATGCATACTGGTGAGAGGATAAGCTAGCCCCAGCTTATTTATAGCTTGTATAGTATATTAAAACAGTAAATGTACAAATCTCATAAATAAAGTTTTGGTGGTTGGGTGAGCAAAACCAAAATTGCTACCTGGTTTATTTTCATAATATGGTACCATATCCCAAATCATTCAAGTTTATTTAATCAAGCAAAGAAGACAGTATGAAATACAGTACAAATAAAAACTGGCACAATAAAAAAATTGTAATGAAGTCAAATTCTATGTATCGCTGATCTAATCAGTGAACTAAAATTTGAGTAACTGCTATAGCTTTCTGTATTGTTTGGAATGAGCAGTGGGCATTAATTGTGATCATGTGCACTACTCTATGCACAAAACAAACCCCATAGTCCATAATCAATTTTGGAGTAAGCATGGATGGGGCTAAGAGAAGAAGAATGAATTTGGCCACCCTCTAACAGGAAGTCGAACCTCAGCCCAAAAAAAAAGAGGGGGAAAAAAAGGAATTTGGAGATTTGGAGGAGGCTGAGAGCAATGCAAGATATATTTTTTCAGTTAAGTATTTTAAAAAAAAAAAAACTAGATTTTAATGCCACTTTAACACAAGAGCAAAATTAAGTATACTCCATGAAAAGTGAAATATTAAAAGCTGCTTTTGTTTCAAATAATCAGTTCTTGAACAGGAGACATCTGAAAACCATGGTAGATGTTATAAGGATCTAACAGTTGGGTACCACTCACCTGCTGTGTGCTGGGTCACTTCTCCTAGCAGACTGAGGGAGAGAAAATAACTACTGCAGAGTTTTGATGGTCCGCATTACTTCAACAATGACACTGGTGATAGGGAGGATGACATTCTTCTGCCCGTTGAGCTATTAATACTGTATCTTTTGTGCAAGATAAGGGATGCAAACACCTCAGTGTCACCATCCTTTTAAGGCATCAAAGCCACAGAAGTTTAATAAGACATCTAAAATAATGTGATACTGCAGATCAAGGAAAGAATTACCGCTACACTCATGGTTTCTAAGAGCTGCACAGAAGTTTGGATTTTGGCCTAACTTAATCATTTTGCTAGACTGTAAAAAAAATGTAAAGTAGTTACATTTTCTAACTTTTTTGATTTGCCTGGGCTTAATAAAGGAGATAAAGTGTATTGAAGACACACTTCATACAAAATGGAAAGTTAAAGGAAAGAAGGCAGCTATTGTCTAGCTTTTTTTTTTTTCAATTTCTTTATTTCTATTTTAACAAAGGAAAACGAACAGCCTCTTCCATAATTGACATACATCACCCGTATATAAGCAACCAACAACATATCATCAAATTCAATATTGTTTAATCATGCAGTTAAATCTGTGGGAATGCCAAAAAGAGGAAATATCTCCATCTACATTCCACTTTCCAAAATGCTAGCCAAACCTGGTCAAGGGGGAATGCAACCCCTGATTCAGGACCTGACACAGCAACTACTCCCCCTAATGTTCCAGACATAACAGCTAATATCAGACTATTCTCCTCCTTTCCTTTTTCTACCCCCCCCCCCCCAACTTAAAGGGAAAAAAACACAAAAAAAAAAAACCCCTAAATGAGTCCCCCCTAATTCAACCCCCTCCTCCTCCCCACCCCCCCAAAAGGCTCCCCCTCCTTTCAATTTAAGGTATACTAAAGGGCCCATGTTCTCCCCTCTCATCACATGGGGGGTCACGTCAATAAGTTTTCTTCCTTTCTCTGAGGAAAAAAAAAGATTCCATGGTGACCATGCTTTCATATAGATCTCTCGTTTTTGTCAAGATGTCCAGACTAGATCTTCCATTCAGTTTACTTCCTCTACCTTCCTAAGCCACATTCCCACTGTGGGAGGCTGTGTCTGTTTCCAAGTAAGGGGGATACAGGCTTTGGCTGCATTCGATAAATAGAACAAGATGGACTTCCTGTATGTTTTAGCTGGGATTTCGGATAGATGCAATAGGAATACATAGGAACTTTGGTAAGATGTTCATTTTTATTATGTTACTCCTACCAAACCATGAATGAAGTCCCTTATGCCATCACTCCAGCAGATCTCTCACCCTACATAACAATGGCAAAAAATTAAGCTCATATATATACGTGATCGGTCTACAGGAATGGAGGTCCCCAAATACCTCAGGGACTGGTCCGTCCACTTAAATTTGTGGTTTAACTTCATTAATTTTACCATTTCACTTGGAACCACTAGCCCCATGGCTTCAGATTTAGAAAAGTTTATCTTAAAAAAAGATAATGCACTGTAAAGCTCTATTTCCCTGAAGAGATTCGGGAGAGAAATCATTGGATTGGTCATTGAAAAAAGTATATCATCTGCATATGCTGACACTTTGTATTGTGTTCCTTCCACCATTATCCCCTGAATATCCACATTCAGCCATATTCTACACAGAAATGGCTCAAGAGACAGGGCAAACAATAAGGGAGACAGTGGGCCTCCCTGCCTTGTCTCATTTGTGATCGCAAAGGAAGAAGATATAGCTCTGTTTACCTTGACTTGGGCTGTAGACCCGTAATATAAATACTTGCGATCCATTTGAACATTTTTTCTCCTAATCCTATATGTCATAGAACAGCAAACATGAACCCCCAGCCAACCCGATCAAAAGCCTTCTCTGCATCAGTTCCAAGGAACACACATGGAGTCTTAGTTGATATGGCATACACCAAATTCAAGGCTTTGATGGTATTGTCTCTGGCTTCTCTTGTCGGGACGAATCCCACCTGGTCCTGGTGAATCAAGGTTGGTAGTTGTTGTTGTAACCTTAAAGCTATGATCTTACTGTAAAATTTCAGGTCAACATTTAATAAAGATATCGGCCTGTAACTTCCACATTACTTAGGATCTTTGCCTTCTTTTCGTATCACCAAATCATGGCTTTCAAAGATCCTAAATGGAAGGTAGTTGTATCTCCCAAACCATTGAGCATCTTAACTTAATAAGGCCCCAAAATGGGTAATAAAAGCTTATAGTACTGAACTGTGAAACCATCTGGTCCTGGTGCTTTTCCCATCTTTGCTGTTCTTATTACAGTTTGTAGATCTTCTAGTGTAATTGGTGATTCCAACTCCTCCTGTGTGATAGTTGTCAGACTCGGCATTCCATATGCTGCCAGATAGTCCTCCATCTCCGATTGGTCTGGTACGTCCAGATTCAAATTATAGAGTGAGCAAAATGATCAATGATGTTGTCAAATATCCATCGGCTAGAGGCACGACACAAACATGCCCCTACTATAGAAATAGAACAAGAGCTCTTAAGTACCCATAGACAAGTGCCCCATGCTTAATCAGTACACCTCGTATTACTGCTTTGTGGGTTTCCAAGATTACTCCAGGAGCACATTCTGGGCTATCATTAGTCTGAAAAAAAAAATTTGCCTCCCTCTGGACATCCTCTATCACGAGGTGTCCTGTAGGAGGCTATCACTGAGTTTCCACATCGTGGGACCTAAGCGACAACTGTCAACAAGATTATATTTTAGAAAAATTGGCACGTGGTCCGACCAAGTGATCGACCCAATGTAAACCTCCACAAATGAGTGTAATTGTTTATGCGGAATAAAATAATAGTCACGTGAAAATACTTTATGTGGGTTGGAAAAGAAGGTATAGTCCCTTTCCCTTGGGTGGAAAAGGCGCCATATAGCCACTATTCTCACTCCTGCAATTGTCTGGGAGATCCTCTTCCTTGTACTCGGCGTAACTAACGATACACCTGATGCGGTATCTTCCTTGGGTATCAAGGGGACGTTAAGATCCCCTCCCATAATCAACTGTCCTTCTGTAAACTCCATTTGTTTATCTAATGTATTTTTTAAAAAGAGGTCCTGCTGAATATTAGGTGCATAATAGGAGGCCAACGTTACTCTAGTCCCTCCAGTTGTTCCCTTAAGAAATAAATACCTTCCTTTTGTATCTATCCAGGTGTCTGTGCAGTTCCACAGTACTTTATTTGAAATCATAATAGATACTCCTCTAGTTTTAGTGTCGGGATTAGACGCATGGTACACCAATGGATAACTTCTATTTCTAAGCAGAGGGAGATTATTTTCTCTAAAATGTGTCTCTTGAATAAATGCAATATCTATCCATAATCTCTTTAAATCTTGAAGCAATATACGTTGCTTTTCCGGAATATTTAATCCCTTTACATTAGGGGCCTTATAGAGAGGTTATCCATCCTCCTGTACCCTACCCCTGAATCAGGGATGTACACCCAACTCCTAGAGGGCGGAGGACTGTCCCAATGAAGGGGGGGATAAAAAACCCCACCCCCATTTACCTATGGACTTTCAGATCGGTCGCCTAACCTGAGGGTCCCTAAAGCAACTCTGCTTTAAGCACTCAGCTTCTATTCCTACAATTCTATGAGTGCTGGCCTAATTGGGGGGGGGGGGGGGGTTGTTTTGTTATACATGGCTGCTCAAGACTGAGCTTCCAGGTAGGCTCCATCAGTTTTAATGAAATAACAGGCTTATCATATACCATATAGCAATAAAAATAAATATTTATTACACGATCTGTGGCAATTTTCCAGGCAGGCGCTACCATTCTCTATCCACCCTAGTACCTCTATCTCCATCCCCTTCATTTACAGTAACTTTACTTGTTTTATCCTCAGTCTCAAAAAAAAAAAAAAAACACTGGGGAGAAGAACCCCCAGAAACTCTGGGGGGGGGGGGGGCTACTTTCTCTATTGGAGAGTATGTGAGGGGAAAAAAATGAAAATAAACAAGTCCCTTCAAATCAAAATCCCCCAGGACTAAAAAAAACAAAAACCCAATAAAAATCAGTGATAAAAAAAATCTGAATGTGTATCCCTTAACCACTAGGCGTCCACGTTATAGCCAAAAGACGGCTACAGCGCGGACTCCAATTGCTGGGAGGGCATCCCTGCGCATGCGGAGTACAAAGAACAAGCAGATTCCGAAAATAGCCGAAGAAGAACGGTAGCCTCACCAGTGTCCCCTCCGTGCAGCCTCACCAGTGCCCCCTCCGTGCAGCCTAACCAGTGTTCCCTCAGGGCAGCCTCACCAGTGTCCCCTCAGGGCAGACTCACCAGTGTCTTTTCCATGCAGCCTCACCAGTGTCTTTTCCATGCAGCCTGATCAGTGTCTCCTCAATGCAGCCTCCCCAGTGTCATCTCAGGGCAGCCTCACCAGTGTCCCCTCCATGCAGCCTCACCAATGTCCCCCTTCATGTAGCCCCTCCGTGCAGCCTCGCTAGTGTCCCCTCCATGCAACCTCGCCAGTGTCCCCTCCATGCAGCCCCTCCGTGCAGCCTCGTCAGTATCCTCTCCATGCAGCCTCACCAGTGTCCTTTCCATGCAGCGCGATCAGTTTCCCCGCCATGCAGCCTGATCAGTGTATGGGGGTTAGAGAGGAGAGCCACCAGGTAACACAGAGCGGGGATCTCCCTTTTACCCAGGGTCCGCTGTCATCAGATGTCCCGCCTCCAGTGTGATGTCTATCAAAAGAGCCAGTGCAGGAGGCGGGACATCCGATGACAGCGGTCGCTGGGTAAAAGGGAAATCCCTGCTCCCTGCTGTGATCCAGCGACGCTCGCCCTCACCCCTTACCCTCCGAGGCAGCACAAAAGATGAAAGTAAAAAATATCTTTTTTTTTTTTCAAAATTGTTGGCCATTTTTGTTTATAGTGCAAAAAAGAAAAACCGCAGAGGCGATCAAATACCACCAAAAGAATGCTCTATTTGTGGGAAATAAGGATATTCATTTTATTTGTATGCAGCGTCACATGACTGCGCTATTGTCAGTTAAAGCAGCGTAGTGCCGTATCACAAAAAAATGGCCTGGTAAGGGGTTGAAACCTTCTGGGGCTGAAGTGGTTAAGATTGCCATTAACTCTTAATAGTACCAAAGGCTTGTTCACATGTGAGGTTGGAGGCAGTAAAAACATGCAGTTAAGCTGTTTTTACCACCCCCAACTGCTCCCCCTTTAGATGCAAAGGCAGCAGCTGGGGGTGTATAAATGATGTGGACATGGCTGGAAGTATACCTCCAGGTGAATGGGGCTGCACTGCAACCACCTCGCAACTGTCTGCATTGCACGTGAGGCTGCATATTACATGCACAGTGAGGCCGCATAGGATTGGCACAGTGAGGCTGCATATTACGTGCACAGTAAGGCTGCATATTACGGGCACAGTGAGGCTGCATATTATGGGCACAGTGAGGCTGCATATTATGTACACTGTGAGGCTGCATATGATTGGCACAGTGAGGCTGCATATGATTGGCACAGTGAGGCTGCATAATATGGGCACAGTGAGACTGTATATTATGGGCACAGCGAGGTTGCATATTACGTGCACAGTGAGGCTGCATATTAAGTGCACAGTGAGGCTGCATATTACGTGCGCAGTGAGGCTGCATATTACGGGCACAGTGAGGCTGTATATTATGGGCACAGTGAGGCTGTATATTATGGGCACAGTGAGGCTGCAATTGATGGGCACAGTGGCTGCAATTGATGGGCACAGTGGCTGCAATTTATGGGCACAGTGGCACTACAATTGATGTGCACAGTGTCTGCAATTGATGGGCACAGTGGCTGCAATTGATGGGCACAGTGGCTACAATTGATGGACACAGTGAGGCTACAATTGATGGGCACAGTGGCTGTAATTGATGTGCGCAGTGGCGCTACAATTGGTGGGCACAGTGGCGCTACAATTGATGGGCATAGGGGCTGCAATTGATGGGCACAGTGGTGCTACAATTGATGGGCACAGTGGCACTACAATTGATGGGCACAGGGGCTGCAATTGATGTGCACAGTGGCTGCAATAGATGTGCACAGTGGCTGCAATTAATGTGCACAGTGGCTGCAATTGATGGGCACAGTGGCTGCAATTGATGGGCACAGTGGCGCTACAATTGATGGGCACAGTGGCACTACAATTGATGGGCACAGTGGCACTACAATTGATGTGCACAGTGTCTGCAATTGATGGGCACAGTGGCTGCAATTGATGGGCACAGTGGCTACAATTGATGGACACAGTGAGGCTACAATTGATGGGCACAGTGGCTGTAATTGATGTGCGCAGTGGCGCTACAATTGGTGGGCACAGTGGCGCTACAATTGATGGGCATAGGGGCTGCAATTGATGGGCACAGTGGTGCTACAATTGATGGGCACAGTGGCACTACAATTGATGGGCACAGGGGCTGCAATTGATGTGCACAGTGGCTGCAATAGATGTGCACAGTGGCTGCAATAGATGTGCACAGTGGCTGCAATTAATGTGCACAGTGGCTGCAATTGATGGGCACAGTGGCTGCAATTGATGGGCACAGTGGCGCTACAATTGATGGGCACAGTGGCACTACAATTGATGGGCACAGTGGCGCTACAATTGCTGTGTACAGTGGCTGCAATTAATGTGCACAGTGGCTGCAATTGATGGGCACAGTGGCTGCAATTGATGGGCACAGTGAGGCTACAATTGATGGGTACAGTGGCTGCAATTGATGGGCACAGTGGCTGCAATTGATGGACACAGTGACTGTAACTGATGGGCACAGTAAGGCTGCAATTGATGTTTTTTTTTTTCAGAATTGTTCATTTTGTTTGCGCCCCCCCCCCCCCCCCCCCCCACCAAAGATTTTGAGCACCAACCGCCACTGATCTAGTGGTATGAAATTTGAAGAAATAAACCTGGACTTCATACAAAAAGGCAAATATTCTTACAAGTACCTTACACCCAGCTTTGGCTCACAACACCTAGGCTAGGGTGACATCACAATCCTTCAGGCACAATCCTAGGAATGCTGAGAACCCAAATCACTTAAGAGGATGCTCCTGCACTACTGGAGCACCTGCTTGCAAGACCTAAGACTCTTAGCATTCCCAGGTTCTTGCTTGAAGGATTGTGATCTCATCCTCACCTAGGTGCATTGAGTAAAGCATGGGAGGCCTGATATACTGTAATAAGCTGACTTTGCCTTTTAGTGCATGGGCAATTTTAAGTTGTAATTTTTTGCTCCAGAATAGGTATCCCATTTTGTAATGATATTGGAAAAACTTTGCATGAAATAATATATATCAGACTATCTTTAAAATCTTAATAAAACCCTCAAAAGACTTAAAACTTTTAAAATAATAATAAAAATGTGAACTATCCTCACTTAAATGTATTCAGTATCTACCTGGTAAGGTTTTTTTCTTTTTCCAGAGAAAAGCCAATAGTACATTAGTTAATATATTGCATGTGTTTCTAACCTACATCACACAATTCCTGCTAATAATTGTATACGTCATCATCCCTTTATCTCATACTATCTGATACACATTTCCTGTTAAATTGCTTAAAGTGGATGTAAACCCACTCTCATCCTTTTTAAACTACTGCAATATTGGTTATCTAGAAGGATATACATGCCTCCTGCATGTATAATTATGTGTCAAATGTCTCCCCTCTGTCTGCTATGAGACCCTAAAAACTGCAGATTTTGTGGGTGGGTCTGTTTTCCAGGGCTCAGTGGGTGGGGTTGTGATGTCAGTAAACTCCCCGCCCACCTCTACACTCCCCTTATCAACATGCATTTTCTCCTGTGTATTTCTTACACTGAACTTCTGCTATGATCACTAACATTCCAGTCAAAACCCAGAAAAGTCCCCACATGACTTCAGCATGCCAAATCATGCTGAGGTGTGGAACAGCCAATCCTTGCAGAGCTGCTGAAGAAAGGAGTGTGGGTGGGAATTAAAAAATAATGCATGTCTTAGGCTAGTGCACGAGATATGTAAATCACCTGTCAATCACAGCAAGGGGGAAGAACAGACAAAGTTTTCACAGTTTGTCCATTTTATTTCACTGAAAAAAGATATGAGGATTGCTCAGAGCTGGATTAACTCTTTGTGGCAAGACTGGGCACAGCTGATCTGAAATCCCATACTCTATATTGTGCCAGACAAAAAAAATAAAACATTTTCGGGTTTACATCCACTTTACGTTTTTTGATAAATTGCTGTTAAAAATGATGTTGTGTTACTTTAATAGAACTATGAAATATGATCTACATGATTAAGTCAGAGAAAGAAACTTCTCATGACAATGGAGACTAATCCACTGAATAAGTTTATATTTTAGCACTGTCACAAAGCCCGTGTCTGAAGATATTATTAGCTTTAGTAAACATTCTATATTTAAAAATATATAATATATATCTAAAAAAAGAGTAAAATGTAATTAAAGGGTTAAAGTTAACATATATGTGTTTATAAATCATATACATGTATAGGTTAATTGATGTAGTTTGAAAATAAATGTGTGTTGGCTGGCTAAGAAATTTGACATTATTTTTGAATTTTATTCAATTTATATTCCTATACAAAGTATCTGGTTACTATATTTTTTGCAAATGTAAATGTAGCGCTACCCCCATAGGAACCACTAGTGAATGTGGTTCGTCTCCCACCCTGTAGAGCCCAATTTTCAGCCCCTGTTTAACAGGGGCGTGTAATTACAATTTTTGATGCAATATTTTGCAGGAGGGTTCGTTGCTGTGCTCAACTACAATATTTGTGAGTGGTTGCAGTGTTGTGGCACCAGCAGCAGTGCCTAATGCCCAATTTTTCAGCCCCTGTTTAACCGAGGCGTGTAATTACAATTTTTGATGCAATATTTTGCAGCAGGGCTCATTCCTGCGCTCCAACTAGAGTATCTGTGAGGGGTTGTAGTGTTGTGGCACCAGCACCAGTGCCTAAGGCCCAATTTTTCAGCCCCTGTTTAACAGGTGCGTGTAATTAAATTTTTTGATGCAATATTTTGCAGCAGGGCTCATTCCTGCACTCCATCTACAATATTTGTGAGTGTTTGCAGTGTTGTGGCACCAGCACCAGTGCCTAAGGCCCAATTTTTCAGCCCCTGTTTAACAGGGGCGTGTATTTACAATTTTCGATGCAATATTTTGCAGCGGGGCTCATTCCTGCACTCCAACTAGAGTATCTGTGAGGGGTTGCAATGTTCTGGCACCAGCACCAGTGGCTAAGGCCCAATTTTTCAGCCCTGTTTAACAGGGGCGTTTAATTACAATTTTTGATGCAATACTTTGCAGCAGGGCTCATTCCTGCGCTCCAACTAGAGTTTCTGTGAGGTGTTGCAGTGTTGTGGCACCGGTGCCTAAGGCCCAATTTTCTGCCCCTGTTCAACAGGTGCATGTAATTACAATTCTTGATATCATATTTCACAGCAGGGCCCCTTCCAGTGCCCACCAAGAGTAACTGTGAGGACTTACAGTGTTGTGGCACCAGCACCACCACCAAAGGCCCAATTTGTCTACCACTGTTCAACAATGGCATGTAATTACAATACTTGATCTAATATTTCACAGCAGGGCCAACTCCTGCGCCCACCATGAGTAACTGTGAGGGCTTACAGTTATGTGGCAACACCACCACCACCACCAAAGGCCCAATTTTTCTGCCCCTGTTCAACAGGTGCATGTAATTACAATTCTTGATATAATATTTCACAGCAGGGCCTGTTCCTGCGCCCACCAAGAGTAACTGTGAGGACTTACAGTGTTGTGGCACCAGCACCACCACGAAAGTCCCAATTTTTCTACCACTGATGCAATATTTTGCAGACTCCCCCGACCTCCCCCAATACAGTAAAACTGCACATTTTAGAGTGGCCTTTTATTGTGACCAGCCTAATGCACACCTGTGCAATAATCATGCTGTCTAATCAGCATCTTAATATGCCACACCTGTGAGGTAGATGCATTATCTCGGCGAAGGAGAAGTGCTAACTAACACAGATTTAGCCCCCTTTCACACTTATACCACGATTTTGGACTGCAAAATCGCATGACAAGTCATTCTCCATGATTTTGAATGACTACCATTCATATTGGCACGACTTTAAGTCATGCCGACTTCAAAGTAGTTCCTGCACTACTTTTTTTCTGAAGTCGGATCAAAGTCGGATTCCGTATTAACTGATTTGACTTTGGCATGCGACTTGTGCATAAAGGGGAACTCCACACCAATTTATTTTTATTTTTTAAACGGCATGGCTTCCCCCTTCATGAGCAAACCAGGCCCTTCGGTCTGGTATGGATATTAAGGGAAACCCCCACGCCGGAAAAACCCTCAAAATCCATACCAGACCCTTATCCGAGCACCAGCCTGGCCGGTCAGGAAAGGGGGTGGGGATGAGCGAGCGCGCCCCCCCCTCCTCAGCCGTTCCAGGCCACATGCCCTTAACATGGGTGTGGGTGCTTTGAGGCACCCCAAAGCACCTTGCCCCCATGTCCCCTTAATATCCATACCAAACCAAAGGGCCCGGTATGCTCACCCATGCCGAAACCCATTCCGTTTTTTTTTTTTAATTGGCGTGGAGTTCCCCCAAATTATTTGGTAATCAAAGTCGCGTCCCTGCTCATTAAAGTCCTACTTCAAGTCGTGGGGCAAAGTCGGATCCACAGTCGTATGACTGTCTTGTCAAAATCACGGCCGTGAAATCGCGGCAAAATCACGCGACTTTGGAGTAGCGCAAGTGTGAAAGGGGCCTTAGACAGATTTGTGAACAATATTTGAGAGAAATAGGCCTTTTGTGCACATAGAAAAGTTGTAGATCTTTGCGTTCAGCTCATAATAAATAGGGGCAAACACAAAAGTGTTGCATTTATAATTTAGTTCAGTGTATATACACTCCAGTATATACAATCTTTTCTCCTCGACCTCCAGCACATACACTTGCTTGCAGACTATCACTTCCAGGACCAGCTAGCACTGATGTGGGGATCTGATACTGACTCTGTCAGACCCAAAGCAAATGCCCTTTGCAGGTAGGGATGGCAGGCCCCTATGTTGTAGCAAAAATGGAAGTCTTTGGTGCTAGCTGTCTTATATGTGGCTACTGCTCCCAGTACCACCTATTCAGGCCCTGCCAGCCCTCCTGGCTGTAGCTGCCTCTTTCCAGTGCACGTGCCACCACTGTCCTCCTGAAAGGCTCTGTACCCATCCCAGACTGCTCCATCCCAGTCCTCTCAGGCGTACCTCACAGTTATCCTGACTGTGTTTCACTCACCAGCCCTCTTGGCTACTCCTGTTCCTCCTGGAGACTTGCCCGGCAGTGTTCTCCCACTGTCCTCTCCTTGCTCCCAGTGCCTCCTGGCCAGGACACCTCTGTGGGTTTTGGGAAGGTCCCGTCCGAACTTGAGGCCAGGCCGAAGGTCACCCCCTGCACAACAAAAATCTCACCTCTAACAATGCTAGAGGTGAGGGTAGTGGTGCTACATCAATTTTGTTTTATCCATTGGATTTAAAAATGCACTGTACAATCAACATCATGGGCTTTCAGATCCAAGAAGAGGCCATCTTGGGTTAATAGATTTATCCCAGAGCATACTTGGGATTGTATTTATAAAGCAGTGATTGTGACATTTACCAAACATTCACTGCATATGTTTTTAACTACAGTGAATTATTTACCTGCAGTGAATGTTTGGTGAATGTTTTCAGCTTTGAAAAGTGGTCTTTTGTTTTCTTTTTTAGACACAATGCCATGTGCATGGTCTGCATATATGTTGCAGGGATAACAAACATAGTAAATTATACTTTTAGAACTCTTTAACTTGTTATTACATTCATTGGAAAAATAGATGACATACAGTAGTTAGGATAGTTATTTACCTCTCTTGGACTTTATCATATTTTGCAGTGTTGCACCTAGAATTAAAATGTAATTTTGTCATAAGATTTACACAGAATACTCAACATTTTAAGGTGAAAAATACTTTTTAAGCCTTGTTCCCATGAGTAGGGATGAGGTTCGGCTCGCACCAGAACCCGCGAACGGACCTAAAGTCCGTGCGAGCATAAGAACCCTATTAGTTACAATGGATGCGAACATTCGAAATCAAAAGTGCTAATTTTTAAGGCTAATATGCATGTTATTGTCATAAAAAGTGTTTGGGGACCTGGGTCCTGCCCCAGGGGACATGTATCAATGCAAATTTTTTTTTTTTAAACCTGCCGTTTTTTCAGGTGCAGTGATTTTAATAATGCTTAAAGTGAAACAATAAAAGTGTAATATTCCTTAAAATTTCGTACCTGGGGGTGTCTATAGTATGCCTGTGAAGGCAGGGCCAGATTAAGAACATCATGGGCCTGGTGCTGAGGATTTTGGTGGGACCTTTTATAAACAATAAATAAATAAAAATGCAAACTATTTTTTTGTTATAAAAAATAAATTAAAGAGAGAGAGGGAGGATGAGAGAGAGAGAGAGAGAGAGAGAGAGAGAGAGAGAGAGAGAAAGGGATGAAAGAGGGGTGAGGGGTAAGGAAGGGAGGATGAGAGAGAAAGGGGGGATGAGAGTAAGAGGATGCACATGAGCGGGAATGACATCAATGCAGCCTGGCCAAGGCAAGTGACCGAAGGCACAGAACCCAGAAGGAAGACCGGGTGAAGATGGAAGTGCCGGGGCCCCGCCGGATTGATCACAGCACAGCACTGGAGGGCTTAGTCTGACAATTTAAGTGTACCCTAATGTGCTAATATGCTGTGCATACTTGTACATTATGGCATAACTTACCCCAGGGCCTCTAAAAAGTAGTAATGTTAGAAAGGTTTACTACCACTTTAATATCACAGGAGCCTCTCATAGGGCCCCTTGGGCAGTGCCTAAGTGCATAGTTGTCAACATTTCAAAAATATTTTCAGGGACGCTTTTTTTACAAGTGCTATATTTAGAGTAGCTGACATCCGCTATGTTCCTCTATACATCACAATAGTAATTACAAAATTAAATAAGTACTAATAATGGGGCAGAACAAATATGAGGACTGTGAGATTTCCTTTAGTTGAACTAACAAAAGTGTGCCCATTCTAGAGCTGGTAACATTGAGGATATTCAGTATAATTTTAAAGAACAGTTTTTGTGGGTAAGAGGCATAGGAGAGGAGTATGGATGGTATAAAGGTGGGAAGTATGTGCAGGTGAGGGAGAGGAATGTATAAGGTCTAACAGTGGGCACTATGTACATGAGAGGAGTGCAGATGGTATGGCAGAAGGCACTATGTACAGGAGAGGAGTGTGAAGGGTATGACAGTGGGCACTATGTATAAGAGAAGAGTGTGGAGAGTAGGACAGTAAGCAGTAAATACAGGAGAGGAGTGTGGAGGGAGGGTATGACAGTGGGCACTATGTATAGGAGAGGAGTATGGAGGTAATGACAGTGAGTAGTATGTACAGGAGAGGAGTGTGGAGGGTATGACAGTGGGCACTATGTATAGGAGAGAAGTGTTGGAGGTATGACAGTGGGCACTATGTATAGGAGAGGAGCGTGGAGGGTATGACAGTGAGTAGTATGTACAGGAGAGGAGTGTGGAGGGTATGACAGTGGGCACTATGTATAGGAGAGAAGTGTTGGAGGTATGACAGTGGGCGCTTTGTATAGGAGAGGAGTGTGGAGGGTATGACAGTGGGCACTATGTATAGGAGAGAAGTGTGGAGGGTACGACAGTGGGCACTATGTACAGGAGAGAAGTGTATGACAGTGGGCACTATGTACAGGAGAGGATTGTGCAGGATATGACAGCGGGCGCTATGTATAGGAGAGAAATGTGGAGGGTATGACAGTGAGCAGTATGTACAGGAGAGAAGTGTGGAGAGTATGACAGTGGGCATGTATAGGAGAGGAGGATGAAGTAATCTGGGAAGGAAAAATGTAAAGGTTTGTGGAAGGATGTTTAGGGACTGCGTGGTGGTTAAGCGGGCCATACATGGATTGAAATGACACCAATTAAGCCGAGACCAGCCATAGTCAATCTATGTATGGGCTAGCTGGTTTTACACAAGTCAACCTGTTATCCGACTTGAGTACAACCAGCTTGTCAGGTTTTCCCCAAAACAATCAGTGCTGCCAGCTATAGTTAGCAACACTAATCATTATATTCACTGGCAGAACACAATAACACTGCGGTAGTGATTGCCCCATTCACAGGTCAGCAGATGAGAGGGTGTGTGGGGACAGGCTGGGGAAAGATACTAGTCAGGGGCTGGGTAGGCACTGGTTAGTATCAGAACAAGATACACACAGGTTACATACGCCACGATCGTTAGAGCGAGAGCAATAAATCTAGCACTAGACCTCCTCTGTAACTCTAAACATGTAACCTGTAAAAAAAATAGGTTAGTACACAACAGAAAATCGTGCTAACTTTAGTGTTTTTTTTATGAATGAAACAGTTTCTTTCCAAAAAAAAACTTTAAAAAATTGCTACGCAAATATCGTGTAAAATAAAAAGTTGCAAAGACCACCATTTTTTCCATAGGGTGTCTGCTAAAACAATATATAATGCTTGAGGGTTCTGAGTAATTTTCTAGCATAAAAAAAATTATGATTTCTACATGTAGGAGAGAAGTGTCAGAATTGGCCTGGGTGGCGAGGGGTTAATTACCATAAGTGATATACAAATTATTATTATAAGCACTGTGAGTTCATTCTCTCAGTCTGAGTGTTCCAGCTTGTATTTAAACTGGCTGCTCTGTATGTAGCTTCTGACAGGCTGTGCAAGCAGCCCTGTATCTCTGGAACCACAGATGATAGCAGCCCCATATTTTAACCAGTGCTGGAGTGGGTCTTTAGCTACATACCCTCCAAATGTGGGGTCTCTGTGACTGATCGCTGAGCTACAATCCTCGAAGTCGATCTTTTTTTTTTCGTTTTTTTGTTTTTGATTTTTTTTTTTTTTTTTTGGCAAATGGGCCTATCTTGAGAAAGGGGCCTGGAGCTGCAGCTCCAATAGCCCCTATGTTAATCCGGCCCTGTGTGAAGGGGCGCATGTTTCCTGTGCTTAGAACTGTCCCTGCAAAAAGTGTCATTTTTGCAGGAAAAAAAGCTATTTAAAATCACTCGCGGCTAATGTATTGACGGCTCCCGTAACACAGGAACAGTCATTCATTGAAAGCCATTCATAAAAAAAAAGTCATTGATAAAAAATAAAAAAATAAAAGCGTGGGGGTCCCCCCAAATTCAATAACCAGGCCCTTCAGGTCTGCTATGGATATTAAGGGGGACCCCAGCCAAAAAAAAAAAAAAAATGGCGTGGGGTCCCCCTCAAAATCCATACCAGACCCTTGAGGTCTGGGATGGATTTTAAGGGGAACCCCAGCCAAAAAAAATGGCGTGGGGTCCCCCTCAAAATCCATACCAGACCCTTATCCGAGCACGCAACCTGGCAGGCTGCAGGAAAAGAGGGGGGACGAGAGCGCCCCCCCTCCCTCCTGAACCGTACCAGGCCACATGCCCTCAACATTGGGAGGATGCTTTGGGGGTCTGAGACCCCCAAAGCACCTTGTCCCCATGTTGATGAGGACAAGGGCCTCTTCCCCACAACCCTGGCCATTGGTTGTGGGGGTCTGCGGGCAGGGGGCTTATCGGAATCTGGAAGCCCCCTTTAACAAGGGGACCCCCAGATCCCGCCCCCCCCTGTGTGAAATGGTACCATTTCACCAAAAAAGTGTCAAAAATTTTAAAAATTACAGGAGACGGTCTTTGACAATTCCTTTGTTAAAATCTTCTGGTCTTCTTCCTTCTTCCTCTCTTCATCCTTCGGTTTCTTCATCTTCTCCTTCAGGCATCTTCTTCCATCTTCTTCTTCCATCATCTTCTTCCTCCGATCCGCTTCTTCTTGCTCTGGTCTTCTCGTCCGGCATCTTCTTCCACGGCGTCCGGGTCTCTTCTTGGGCTGCTCCGCGCAATGGGAGGCTCCCGCTGTGTGAGGCTTCGCTGCATCTGACAGGTCTTTTATAACAGTGGAGCAGGGCCACCTGGTGACCCCGCCCCCCTCTGACGTCATGGGGAAAGCCATAGGGAATTCCCCATGACGTTCCTGTGCATCAGAGGGGGGCGGGGTTACCCCGCCCTCCGTTATAAAAGACCTGTCAGACGCAGCGAAGCCTCACACAGCGGAGCCTCCCATTGCGTGGAGCGGCCCAGAAGAGACGCCGACGCCATGGAAAAGATGCCGGACGAGAAGACCAGCGCAAGAAGAAGCGGATCGGAGAAAGAAGAAGATGGAAGAAGATGCCGGAAGGAGAAGATGAAGAAACCGAAGGATGAAGAAAGGAAGAAGGAAGACCAGAAGAAAGAAGATTTTAATAAAGGAATTGTCAAAGACCGTCATTTTTACAATTTTTGACACTTTTTTGGTGAAATGGTAGGGCCCTTACCATTTCACACAGGGGGGGCCGGGATCTGGGGGTCCCCTTGTTAAAGGAGGCTTCCAGATTCCGATAAGCCCCCCGCCCGCAGACCCCCACAACCAATGGCTAGGGTTGTGGGGAAGAGGACCTTGTCCTCATCAACATGGGGACAAGGTGCTTTGGGGGCCCCCCCAAAGCATCCTCCCATGTTGAGGGCATGTGGCCTGGTACGGTTTAGGAGGGAGGGGGGGCGCTCTCGTCCCCCCCTCTTTTCCTGCGGCCTGCCAGGTTGCGTGCTCGGATAAGGGTCTGGTATGGATTTTGAGGGGGACCCCACGCCATTTTTTTTGGGCTGGGGTTCCCCTTAAAATCCATCCCAGACCTCAAGGGTCTGGTATGGATTTTGAGGGGGACCCCACGCCATTTTTTTTTTTTTTTGGCTGGGGTCCCCCTTAATATCCATAGCAGACCTGAAGGGCCTGGTTATTGAATTTGGGGGGACCCCCATGCTTTTTTTTTTTAATTTTTAAAATTTTTTATCAATGACTTTTTTTTTATGAATGGCTTTCAATGAATGACTGTTCTCTGTGTTACGGGAGCCGTCGATTCATTAGCCGCAAGTGATTTTAAATAGCTTTCTTTCCTGCAAAAATGACACTTTTTGCAGGGACAGTTCTAAGCACAGGAAACATGCGCCCCTTCACAGGCATACTATAGACACCCCCAGATGTGATACTGCAATGCTGTACTAACAGCACGCACACACTAATCCCCAGAATCATAGCACATAATCTCAGCAGTCAGCAGCACATAACACTGACACGCTGACACTGACAACACAACACAATATGCAAGGCCGCCGGCGCGGTGGCCTTTTATACTGTGGGGCGTGTACTAAACCCCCTGAGCTATAATTGGCCACAGGCATCTTGCCTGTGGCCAATTATTGCTCTCCTCGCCACTGGCTCTTTGATTGGCCAAGCATGCGGGTCACAGTGCATGCTTGGTCAATCATCAGCCAGCAATGCACTGCAACTGGCGCACTGCATTGCGGGCCGCTCGCATCACACGAATTTGATGCGAGCGGCTGGGCTCGCCGAGCGGGCGAACGCCCGATGTTCGATTCGAACATGGGTTTGAATCGAACACCGGGCTCATCCCTACACATGAGCGTACTTAAGCATATGCCTATGTGAGGGCCATGTATGCCCACACAGGGATGCACAGGTCTTGCCTGGGCAGCCGCTGTGTCCCAATTGACATGAATCAAACACTTGTACATCCCTGTGCAGGCAAACATGAGCCCTGCATGGGCGTATGCTTAAGTATGCCTGTGTAAATGAGGCTTTATTGTGTTGTAAAATTTAAACCTGGCAGCAGACATTTGTTAGTTGCATAAGTATACTTCCTCTGATTTGGTACCTAGTAGAGCACCATTTGTTTGCATTTACAGTTGTGAGTTTTTGAGGTACGTCTTTACTACATTTGTACATCAGGTCCCTCATTTTTTAACTATTCTTCATTCAGCTAATTATGTGACTTCTGAGGACATTTAGTTGCACCTGAGCTTATCTAGCATTTCCTCGCAACTTTTTTTTTACTTTTTAATTAGCATTATGGGTTATTTTGTGCATACACAATAATCCAAAATGCCTTACACCTGTAGAATTTAGTTTGAAAGATGCTGTTTTCAGAATGTTCATTCAATTATCTAAATGTTCGATTATGTCCAAGGGGATCATTTGGTTTTGACCAGAGCAAGCAAAAAAATTTGAAGGACATGAATGGAAAGTGTTTGATGAATCTTATGGGAACAAACAAATTTCTAATAGTTAAATTGGCTCCTAAAGGCTCCCCTACACAGGTGGTAGCCCTTGCCATCCCAAAAAGGTGATCTATAGTGGATCAGCTTCAGAGGGCAGTTGACAGGCTGCTGTAAGGTGATATGTTGCTTCCTCGCTGTCTGTTTTAACCCTGCAAATGCAGAACGACTGCTCCACAACTGTGTGTATTGTGCATACACCTCAATGAGTAGTGATCAATGGTGGTACTGCCCGCCAAGTGAACAGGGTTTTCATTTTTTGCCCCGAAGCAAAGCATCAAGGTCTGTGCATGTGTACAGCCCTAAGCAGTTGCACATCCTTGTTTAGGTGGGTAGTTAGGGGGCACCTGTTTTTATCACCCCCTGGCCACACAAAAACTGTGATACAAAATTCCTAACCCTAGGGGGGTTGAAAACTTATACATAGCACATAAGTTGTAATTAAATGTAGTAATTGTGAGCTATTCTCTCCAGGAAATCTGCTATGACTTGTTTTGATTATAGTATTTGCAGAGTTTCAACACATATATTTAGTGCATTTTTTAAGCTCTAGCAAGGTATAAATAAAGTTTGAAAATTTTTTTGGCATGATGCCTGGACGAAAAGGTAATGACTTAAGCCATATGTAAAACATAAAAAAGACAGGGTCAGTATATCTGTCTACAATCTTTATACAATAGTCACGTATCCTATTTATATCCTGTATATATAGGTACTAAATAGGTACTAATCAAATGCTTTGATGATGACACAAGATATTCCTACGTCTCTTAAGCTGTCAGGCACAGAGAGTCTGACACATCGCATGACATCCTCAAAAGACTGGGTATATTCTGTGAAAAATGTATAGATTATATAGTACATATCGTATGGTGAGCCCATTGCCTACTGTACTACACATATTTTATGAAGTACATAGACCAACCAAAGCAGGTATCATCCTACTTGGCAGCTTATGTGGGCTTTGTCCAATGTAACCCATTGTGACTTTTGTGCTAAATGTACTTGTAGCCAAAGGTATCTTCACTTTACAACTGGGAATGTCACTTACTTTAGAAAGTTACTAACAAGTGTCGGATGTGTTTCTACACTTCATATTCAGCTGTATTTTTGTTGCAAACTTGCAACAAACTCTCATTCAGCCCATGGCCTTAATTTTCTTATTCATGATAAAGAGGGCGCATGGACGACTGCTGGGTAATGTACTTAGACAGTTGGCATCCATGGCTGTCAGAATAGTTGACCACTGGTTGAAGCTGATTGGATGGAGTCACTGTTTGGCCAACTTTGTTTCTACCCAGCTTCTTTGATTTCTCAATCTAGGTTTTCGAGCTGGGTGCTCTCGACAGGGCCACCCATAGATCAAATTTCAGCCTGTTCACAGGAATCTGCTAAAGTTTTAGCCATATATGGCTAGCCCAGCTTAAAGTGGTTCTAAAGACAGAACATGTTTTTACCTTAATGCATTCTCTGCATTAAAGTGATTGTAAAGTCAAATTTTCTTTAGTTAAAAATAACAAACATGTTATACTATAATAGTTTTAGTTTAGTAATAGTAATAGTTTTGCACAGAGCAGCCCAGATCCTCCTCTTCTTGGGTCCCTCTTCAGCACTCCTGGCCCCTCCCTCCTGTTGAGTGCCCCCACAGTAAGCAGCTTTGTATGGGGGCACTTGAGCCGAGATGCAGCTCCCTGTCTTCATTCAGACACATTGCCTAAAACCGGCCCTGCCCCCTTTCTCTCCTCATTGGCTGACTGACTTTGATTGACATCAGCGAGAGCCAATGGTGCCGCGCTGCTGTCTCAGCCATTTAGGAGGGAAATCTCGGGCAGCCGAGACACTCCTGCAACATTGCTGGACCTAGAGGGACCTCAGGTAAGTATTAGGGGGTTGAGGGGGGCTGCTGCACACAGAAGGCTTTTTATTTTAATGCATAGAATGTATTAAGATAAACCTTCTGACTTTACAATCACTTTAACCTCCCTGGCGGTATGATTATTTGGTGCTGAAAGCGGTACCATTATTTTGCATGGAAATTTGGCGTTTTATATTGTAGGCCTGTAATTCTTGGGAATAACTCACTTAAATCTGTCCAAACCAAAGTCTAGTAGACATCTCGTATTATAAAGTTTGAAACACGAAATCATAAATTTTAATATATTAAATAACTAAAAATTATTATACCAAATAATAATATAATAATAATAAAAATTATTCAATAATGTAATCAAATCAAAAACACTGAAATTTGCTCAGTTGCAGAATATCGCTGTCATTACTTTCAGTGTTTGATGATGGATTTCCCCACAAATCACTATCGCTCAATTCTGCAAGTGGTTCTAATTTATTATCGCTGTTTTCTAGCTGGTCTAAAACCACTTTTGATGTAAAGGGAAGGTTTTGGTTGCTATGGACAATCTCCAGTTTCCAGGCAGAAAGAACAGTTTTTATAATATAAAGCTGCATGCAGGGCACTGGACAGACCACTAGGGACAAAACGGATGTGAAATAATTTCATACAGTAATGTAATCTGTAAGATTACAGTATACTGTATGTATAGTGTGTCTCACTTTTTGAATTTGGCGCCGCGGTCCGTCCCCGTGCTTCGCAACGCTCGCAGGGAACGGAGCTGGGCTCCGTGATAAATCGAGTGGAGGACAAGCCGCTCACACTGCAGGAAGACATCGCAGGATCCAGGGGACAAGGTAAGTAAGCTCTTCTGGTTCGGTGTTATCCCTTTTGGTTCTGTAATTCCAACCCGAGCCAGACTTGGGAATACCACCAGGGAGGTTAAGGTAAAAAATTATCCAGTGGAAACATCTCCCCCATCCCCTATACTTGCCTGAGCCCTATCTCAATCCAGCACCGGGCCCATCTGGTCTCTCTCTCTCTCCTCACAGGACAGCGAGGCAGCAGAGGGAGCCATTGACTCCTGCTTCTGTTTGTCAAATCCTGTGAGCTGAGAGAGGAAGCGGGGCAGGGCCGAGCCAGGCTCTGTGTGTCTATAGATAAACACAGCCCAGCTTGGGAGTGAGCCCACAGGTGCACCCCTATAGAAAGTGGCTCCCTGTGGTGGCACACGGAAAATAGGAGGAGCCAGGAGCGCTGGCAGGGGACCCCAGAAAAGTAGGTTCAGGGCCACTCTGTGCAATCCATACCACAGAGCAGATAAGTATAACATTTTGCATATTTACTGCTCCACATGCACACATCACATGTTAATAGGGTAAATATGTAGTTAATAGGGGGGAAATAGAGGCACACCCAGGACTTGTCACGATGGAATCAAGCTTCAACTCTAACACTTACGTTTACTTACCCAGATTTCTCAAAGTTTCCTGCCCGAAACAGCAGAAGTATTGAAAAGAAAATATGTTGAAAATGTGGCCCAGATATGGCACCATCAAAGCATGCTGGTATATCAGAAGGGAGAAGTGCATATAATTATGATAGAAAACAGAACATGTCAACTGTCAAGATGGATGCCAGCTTCAAAATGTCAGAACGCTCCTGGGTTGATTTACTAAAGGCAAATAAGCTGTTCATGTTTCAAATGAAGTTGCACTTTTCAAGGAAATTTTCCCCAGAGCTTATTGATTGTAGTAAAACTCCACTTTGCAAAGAATACCCATCACACATTTGCTTGCATATGATTAAACGGTGGAGGTCGACAGAACTTCACCTCATTTACTAAGCTCTAGGGATAAATCCCTTGCAAAGTGCAACTTCCCTTGCAAAGTAAAGTATATTTGCCTTTAGTAAATCAAGTCATCTTATCAATGAGTGTTCCATGCACTCACCATTACTCTGGCAAAGTGTTTAATTTGGTCAACATGTCCAGGCAGAAAATCAAATGCCCGAATATCCCTAGCAAGTGGTTCCTATTGCCCAATATTGTCCTGGCAGAGAATGCCAGTCCCACTGGTTTGCTCCTTCCCCCCAGCCTATAATTGAGCTGCAGGTTTTTTATGGGAAAGGGGGAAGTGAGTAGTGATATATTTATTAGTACCCGCTCCTACTTCCACATGCACAGTGGGGAGCCAGCTGTGGTTCCTTATGTAGTGGGTGTCTTGTTTCTTCCATGACCCAACAAGAAAGCCATTGCGATGTACACAGGCTTTCCAGCCTGAAAGAGGGAGAGAGCTACCTGTCACGTCTGCATGGGCTTTTTCACCCCCCTCCTTCTCCCTGTTTCACTGACTCACTGAATCTATTGTAATGCGACCTGACTCACACAGAGCTGTTCACTTTGCAGCCTCCCATGTATCCCTATTGGCAGGAAGAATAAAGCCAATTAAAGGAGCAGTTACAGGAGCCAATCAGAGGGATTTTAACAAGCTACAGGAAGCAGCTGCAAAGAACTCTGGAGTATGAAGTTCCAGCACAGAGCGGACCCATATCCTTGTATAGTGACTGAAACAACCAAGACCAGCATTCTCTGTGGGAGGAAAGTAAAAGACTTAATTTTAATTCCTGGATAGATCTCAGTCACCATGAGGCAGTGAAAGAGATCAGACCTGAAGGAGAGATGCTGTCTCTTAGATGATCTCCCCACGCAATTCAGGCCTCCACCGCCAGTTGGGACATCCAGCCTGAGAGAGGGTGATTCCAGGTGCATATCGTGGTGCACCTGCCCCAACGGTGAAGTGTTTTAGTGTGAGGTGACTAGTCAGGTCACCAGGAAAGCCTGCTGTTTCAGGACATTCGTTTGGGCCTTGACCACAGGATTTGGTGAGAGGGCATTTTGTCCATCTGCAGGGAACAGAGACACTGCACCATAGGAGGAGTATGAACACTGTATTGAGACATCGTTGCTGGTAGTCATCTTGCTGGCACTTGTAGTGCCACAGGGATAAAGCTATCCATTTCTGGGACACTGTATACAGATATCATTGTCCTCTCACCTTGCTGAGGAGGATCTTGCCTGTTTTACTTGATAAGCTGGGTCAGTTGTGTTGTTTGGGCCCGCTATACATGAGTTTAAGTGCACCAACGAAAGTGGCTAGCTGAAGCTGAAGACACCAAATCTTATCTTTTCTTCAAAACGACTGAAGCTACTAGTGCCATATGGATCCGTTCACACATATTCAGGGGCCCTGTATATGCATTGGGTGTGTGGGACAGTTTATCTAAGAAGTTAAGCCATTACCTGTTGACTTGTATAGAGTGTTTAAAGTTGGGCCTGTGGCGTCAGGGGGCAGGAGAGAGAGAGGCCTGACACAAAGGGAGTCATTCCTCTTATTTCCTCCTGCCTGGACTCATTGAGGGAACTTGGGTAAAAGTAACCAATCCAATTTAAGTGTCATATTGTGCTTTATTTACCATTTAAGTGTGCCTTTGCTCTTGGGGGATTTCTCAGGTTTGGAATCCCCTGAAAGCAGCTTGAATATAGGACTGAGAGCTATATTGCTCTTAAATCTCAGTTATTGCTCTCTAGTTGACTACTTGAATATATATTGTTACTGTCTGTTTTTCTTTCAGAGAAATATTGCAGTAAAGACAATTTCTGTGTTTTATCATAACGTGTGTGTTTCTCATTGGTTATTGCACTTACACTATTGTCAGGTGTGCCAGAGGGGGCTGAGGCTGTTATTAGGGTTGAGAGGCAGAGTAACAGACTAAACAAACAAAGCAGCTGCTTTGGAGGTATCACTACACTGATGAAACAATAGCTAGCTCCCGTGTCCAGGATAGCAATCCCAAGGGTCTACAGGCAAGAAGAACAAGCTACCACAACGCTGGTACTGGTAAGTATCTGATTTTTAAAAGTTAGCAGCTACAATATTTGAAAAAAAACACACATTTTTCAGGATGCCTTTGGCAGAGCATCTCATGTGTTTAGTATGTCCCTGGGCAGTGCCTGTAGCTCTCTGAATATCTGAACAGTGACTGTAACTGATTGGCTGCAGTAATTTTTCAGCCAGTAATTTTCCACTGGGCTCCTTCCTTTATTCAAAATTTGCCAAGCCAGGTGGTGCTGACATGACCACCCATGGCTCAAATTTCTGCCAATTCAGCATGAATCAGCCAAAAAGTCGAGACATGTATGGTCAGCTTTAGGGAAATCAAGTAATACGCACTTACGCTGACTAGCTTACACAAACCTCTTTGCTGAGATAAATGTAGTCAGTGAACACACAGAGATAAAACTGTAACAATGATAATGACATTTACAGCGATGTTCTTTTGTTAGAAAATAGCATTGCTAGGAGAACAAACAAGCTATCCATAAATATCCCAACACAGTAATGACTTCAGTATGTTGTCTTAGCGTGAATTATGTGCTGCATCTTAAGTTTAGCTCCCTGGAAATTCTGATCCTAGAATGTAACATTATATTCAAATAACAGAGTAAGCCTTTAAAACTAAATCTCTATATTTGGGTCTCAGATTTAACAGACTTTCCACTTTGATCTGATTTCTCTTTTCTTTTTGAGTATTTATTTTCAAAGTGCTAAGATAGTGTAGCGCTATCCCCGCAGGAGCCGCTAGTAGTTTTGGGTCCTTTTCTCTTGTCGAGACCTCACCTTCGCAGACACCACCAGAATACCTCATCCGGGAACACCCAGCAGATGCACAAAAATGATATGCATCACCTCTTAGAAGATTAGTATACTATATTGGCAGGATAATATCACAAAATATAACAAAGCAGATTGGTACATGAAAGTCAATACACATGAACACAACAGTAGTAGTACAATAAACTCCTCAATGGTACTTCTAAGGTCACATCCCCTGCTTATACTGAAATACAAGGAGCGTAAACAGTAGCTCTCTGTATGAGATTTTATACCTCAGGTGACCAGGTGACCAGCGGGAATTACGACGATGTGGTACAGACTATGTCACTTGCGAGCTGTCAAGCAAAGAGGCTAGGCTTAGGCCTTTGCACTTAAGCTTTATAATAGAACACAGTTCTTCACTCAGGGTAGAGCGACACAGGAAAGTCTTTTTGATGAACTTCAGCCGGCTACGGTGGGGCCCTTTAAAACCATTGGTGCGCAAGGTGATGAAGATGAGTCAGTGGGTTTTGTTCAACAACAGTATATTATACAGGTTGTGCTCAGTAGATATGCACTGTAACATAACAAAATGTGGAAAAAGCAAAGCGCTGTGAATACTTTTTGGATGCACTGTATATATAGATTCCTTTGTAGTGACAAGAGTTGGTCAAGCCGAAAAGGTAGCAGTTGGGGTTTAAGAGGTTAGGATGGCTGTCAGATGGGAATAAAAAAACAAGTCAGCACTCTGAAATCCCAACAAACTTATAATCTATGTATAACCCAGCTGGCCGTGAAGTAGCTATGAATGCAGTAACAGGTATAATAAGTAGAGCATCAATTGGTGGGAATAGTAAGGTCTGGGCTGGGAGGGTCAACAGGTTGTTATAACTGAATTATTTGTCAGAGACCCTCTAACCGGATTCCTTTCTCGAAATCCTCTGCTAGCGATAGGTACACAGTGGGGTGGGGGCCCCCTTATCCAGAGGTGCAGGGAAAGCATCAGCAGATGCAATGGAATCTATTGCAGCAATTCTGGATGCAGGTGTCACAAATGCGGCTGCAGTCACTTTCTGGTTCAGCCTCTTGGTTCTAGTATCCAGTGGATCCAGCACAGCAGCCTGCTCTCTGGGCACAACACAGCTCGGCACAGCACAGTTCTCTCTCCCTTGTCCATTTTGGTTGACCCACTCCCCCAACAGCCCTGGCTTTTTCCCAGGCTTTCACTTATATATGACCCCTCCTTGGGTATGCCCAATAGACTTTGTTTTGTAAAACTTTGCCTTTTGAAATCCAATAAAAAAGAATTTACAAAAAAAATAATAATAATAATAATATATGAATCCTTCTGCTCCCAGGTGACTATGGGCCTTGTAGTTGCAGTCCAGGGATGATTATATTTGAGATCCTCCTCCAAGACATCTCTCAGACAACTGTGCAAAGTTAGTCATAGCTAGGTAAGGCATAACTGGCATCGTCATCTTGTGGACAAAGAAAGTTCTACAATCAGTAACAGCCCAGTGTTACAGAAGTATGGCAGATATTAACATAATTTACAATATATGGGCTACATTTAGAAATATTTATTTCTTCATGTATAGAGTTTATATATAGAGAGAGATTTGATAGTTAGAAAGAGAAGAAAAACGTGAATAAGTAAATAAAGTTTTAAGTAGCCTGGATATAAAGGCGCATTAATCCAATATTTGCAAATTTAAGAAATTATGATTATTATTATTAGTATTATACAGGATTTATATATCGCCAACAGTTTGCACAGCGATTACAATACAAAGGGAGAAAATACAGCAACAATACAATTCAATACAAGAGGATTAGGAGGGCTCTGCTCATTGGAGCTTCTTTTACCCGTACACCCTCCCCAATAATACCTGTTTTAAGTGTATTTAAACCCTAACAATGAACTTCTCTTCTTTCAATAAACCCCATTGTGTACTTAAAAGTGGGGTATGCCTGTATTCCCATGGCACGCGTTCCTGGATAAAGCTCTGGAAGATTTGGGTGCTGCAACAACCACAAGCTGGAAACTGAATCAGAAAGTCACATGCCTGATGAAGGGGTCCTGTGTGACCCTGAAACGTTACACTACCTGTTCTGTGATGTGATTATGGTTCAATAAAAAATTGTTTGGACGCTACTTGATGATCTGTGGTGCGCTGGCAAATATCCTCTTTAAGAAATTTAGGAATGCCCTGTGTCCAATGTGTACTTTCTTTGTTATCTTAAGGAGTCTGATTAGCCCTTACAGTTGTCATTTCCTTGATATGGAGAATATGAGAAGTGGAGGGTTTGAGTAGTTTAGCAAAAGACCACTGGGCAGAACTGACACCACTTAGTTTGCAAAATGTTTGTGTGCTAGCATCAAGGATTTGTATGAAGTATATCCCCCTCCTCATAGGCTCAAACATGTAAGTTTGCATGATGCAAATTTATATATTTTGAAACTATCCTTCATTACAGAAATTATTTAGGGGGTGACTGCACAGCTGAATTTTGTCTACTGTACTGTCTTCTTGGACAACAGTTAGACTGATGATAATTTCATAAAGTAACTTGGAAATAAATAGTTTGAAAGCTAGAGTCTAAAAAAACAGAAGTATGAAAAATATTTTAGAGATGAAGGATCTTGATTTCTTTCTTGCTTTTTTCAGAAATAGTCACGTAGAAAAGCTATATAAAAATAAAAATCGGTATGAAAAACATATAAGAATAAATTAGCAAAATGTTTAGTTTGTTCCTGAAAAAATAGGGAAAATTCATAAGTTGTAATTATTTTTATTTTATATAAAATAAAAGCGGAAGTTTCTAAAGCAGCATTGTAAGATCCCTATCATGACATCTACAAGAACATTAGGGCTGGCAAGCAATATTTATCCAGGGAATGGAACTGAGCATTTCTCATATTTGTATATTGCTGTTCAAGGTCAATAAGGTAATTCTCTTAGTAAATAATATAATATGCCCCTATCACAAAGAACATTCCTTAACACATTTCCCAATATTGTCAACTATGCAATGACAAACCCTGCTAGACTAAATGATGAATAATGCATTTCACTGAAAACTTATTTCAGAGAGTGGTTAGTACATGGGTTTTCCCCAAAAGTAAACAATAAGTGCAGTTATTCGATTATAATAATGTTTCTTACTGCCGGTACAAAACTGTAATAATTCATCACAACATCCCATACTAAAAACAAAATGAGAAATATATGATACTAATTAATATGTTTATGAAGATGACACAGATATGCCATGATGAGGCAAATTGAATGCCAGTGCATCACTTATTCAAGATGAAGACCGTGTTGTCATAGCTTAAACACTTCCCATTAGGCTTCCATATGATGGAAAAAGAACTTTCCGGTCTCACTTGCTTTGGCTGGCATTTACTGTATTCTTTAGAGTCTAGTGTTATCAGACCTCTGTGCTCCTGACACCTAAAGGGTTTTGTACCTATTTACGCCTGTCACCTACAGTTTTTGTGCCCATATCTACCTGGCCTGTAGGGTTTCTTGTACCATATGGCACTGATGTCTAGGGCTTTTTGTGCCCATGCCCCCCTCCCTTACTCCCAGTATCTAGTAATGCTCACCAGTATTGAGTAGCTTTTATGTGTATATATTACAAATACATCTATACATTAATCAATATTACTTATTTACTCAATATTTGGTGTGACCACCCTTTGCCTTTAAAACAACTCTCCTAGGTATACTTGCACACAGTTTTTTTTTTTTTTAAATTGTTTATTTATAAATTTTTCAAGTCATACAAAGAAAGCACATGTAAAACAGTAACATTTAGAAGTAATGCAGGTAAATACTGAGTTAGGGATATAATATAATATAATCAGTACACACAAAGGAATAGTGATGTGGATAGACTGAGAACTTGAGTGGGAGAGATGGTCAAGTAAAAATTAAATAAGACATGAAGTAAGTGGAAACATCCTCCTACCCTATCTGTAAAGGGGTTATAGAGGTAATATAAACACCTTATTTGACCTCATAAAGAGATCTGTGCAATAAGAGAAAGAATAATAGTTAGCCTTCAAATTTACTGAAGTATGTAAGCGGTTGGATTCAATTAATTAACTAGGTCCATATCCTTCAGAACCATATACAGAATCATCCCATGTTGACCATATTTCTGAAAATTTCTGCTCTGTGCCCTCCACTACAGCCGTCAGGTGTTCCATTCTACATATGTCAGCCACAGTGGTGATCAGTTGTGGGAGTGTTGGGGGTGAGGTGGACAACCATAACCTAGGAATGACCCGTTTAGCAGCCAGTAGAATATAAGACATCAGTCGGCGCATAGCCTTAGTAATATTAGGGAAAGGGAGGCCTATTAAATAGTGCATGGGCGTCAGAGGAACAGGGTTACCAACCAGTGTTTCCAACAACTTCTGGACTCGGAGCCAAAATTGGTGGACAGGGGGACATTCCCAAAAAATATGGTAGTGAGAACCTACAGCATTGTTACATCTCCAACATTGTTTTGAGATTGATCGATTACGGGCGTGTAAAATGTCTGGGGTCCTGTACCAATGCATCAGGACTTTGTATGCAGTTTCCTTATGAGTTACACATCGAGAAATTCTGGAAGTGTGCTCCCATATGCTCCCCCAATCCAACAAGGAGATGTCATGTTGCAAGATCTGAGACCATTTTCTCATGTAGTGATGGTTATTTACCGTCATGGGACAGCCTCGTGCAGTATTTTGTAAATGGTAGAGATCATTTGGGGCTCATAAGGACCATTGGCGCATAGGGTCTCAAAGTCTGTTGGCTTCTCCAGAGTCAAAGAAGGGGATCTGGTGGAAAAATAATGTCTAATCTGTAAATACGAATGTAAGAGCTTTTGGGGAATCTGATGTTGTTTTTGCAAGTTAGGAAAAGTCAGTAGGTGTCGTGTCACTGGGTTGACAAAGTGACGTAGTTGGAAAAGTCCTGCCTGGGACCATTGCAGCATACGGTCATAAGATAGGCTGTCTGGTATATCTGGGTTGAATAGGATATTCAAGAGTGGTGGACATGGTGAGGATAGGGAATAGCGCTCGGAACATTTTTTCCAAATAGACAGTGTGAACAACATCGGGGCTAAACATATTTTCCGTAATTGGGGCATATGAAGGGGAGTAGAAGGCCAGAGCATATAGCAAGGATGCACTGGGGCTGTGACACTCATTTCAATTTCCGCCTACCTATTTGGGGCTTTCCGGGAGGTCCAGGAGGTAAGAACTCTCAGGTGTGAGGCATAATAGTATTTAATGAAGTCTGGGCCTCCTAATCCCCCCCTACTTTTCCGGGCCAGGACCACCGTCCCTGCCATCCTGTGGGAGGCATTGTTCCAAATGAAACGGAGGCTTCTTCTTTGAAGGGATTTCAGCTGCGCTATTGGGACCGCCACCGGTAGCGTTTCAAACAAGT
Source organism: Lithobates sylvaticus (assembly GCA_028564925.1). Classification (NCBI taxonomy): domain Eukaryota; kingdom Metazoa; phylum Chordata; class Amphibia; order Anura; family Ranidae; genus Lithobates; species Lithobates sylvaticus. Next base: position 377,591,224 of record CM053027.1, on the reverse strand, counting down.
ATAATAATTTAGGGAGGATGGACATTTTAAGGACATTAATTCGCCCCAGCAGGGACAGGGGAAGGGTGGTCCATTGGGTTAGTAAACGGTTAATTTCTGAGAAAAGGGGAGGAAAGTTGGCCCTATATAAAGTGTCATAAGAGGCAGTAAGTTGAACCCCTAAATATTTAAGTGATTGAGAACACCAATGGTATTTATACTTGCTTTGGAGGGAAGATATGCACACAGTTTTTTAAGGGGCTCAGCAGGTACAGTTAGGTCCATATATATTTGGACACAGGCACAATTTGAGTTTTTTTCAGGTATTTACCAAAACATCTTCAAGCTACAGTTATATAATGGATATGGGCTGAAAGGGCACACTATCAGGTCTAATTTGAAGGTATGTACATCCAAATCGGAGGAAGGGTTTGGGAATTACAGCTCTTAAGAATAGCCCTCCCCCATTTTTCAAGGGACCAAAAGTAATAGGACAATTGAATCAAAAGCTGTTTTATGGCAAGGTTTGGGCTACTCCTTTGTTATTTCTTTATCAATTAAGCAGGTAAAGGGTCTGGAGTTGATTCTAAGTGTTGTATTTGCATTTGGAATCTATTGCTGTGAACCTACATCATACATTCAAAGGAGCTGTCCATGCAAGTTAAACTGGCCATTGTAAGGCTTCAAAAATGAAACAAATCCATCAGAGAGATAGCAGCAACATTGGGAGTGGCCAAATCAACAGTTTGGTACATTCTGAGGAAAGAAAATGCACTGGTGAGCTCAGCAACATAAAAAGGCCTGGACGTCCACAGAAGACAACAGTGGTGGATGATCGCATGATTCTCTCTATGGTGAAGAAAAACCCATTTACAACATCCAGACAAGTGAAGGACACTCTCAAGGAGGTGGGCGTATCATTTCCAAAAAACTACAATCAAGAGAAGACTTCACCAGAGCAAATACAGAGGGTTTACCACAAGGTGCTAACCATTTATAAGCCTGAAGAATACAAAAGCCAGATTCGACTTTGCCAAAAAAACATCTAAAAAACAAGACCAGTTCTGGAAAAACATTCTTTGGACGGATGAAACTAAGATTAATCTGTACCAGAATGACGAGAAGAAAAAAGTGTGGAGGAGGTTTGGAACAGCTCATGATTCAAAGCACATGTCATCTGTAAAACATGGTGGAGGCAGTGTGATGGCATGGGCATGCATGGCTTCCAGTGACACTGGGTCATTGGTGTTTATTGATGATGTGACAGAAGACAGAAGCAGCCGGATGAATTCTGCACTGTTTAGAGATATACAATCAGCCCAGATTCAGCCAAATGCAGCAAAGTTGTTTGGACGGCGCTTCACAGTACAGATGGACAATGATCCAAAACACAATGCAAAAGCAACCCAGGAGCTTTTGAAGGAAAAGAGGTGGAATATTCTTCAATGGCTATGTCAATCACCTGATCTCAACCCAATTAAGCATGCATTTCACTTGCTGAAGAAAAAACTAAAGGCAGAAAGACCCACAAACAAAGAACAACTGAAGACAGCTTCAGAGCCTGGCAAAGCATCAGAAAGGAGGAAACCCAGTCTTTCTTAATGTCCATGGGTTCCAGACTTCAGGCAGTCATTGCCAGTAAAGGATTCTCAACAAAATATTAAATGTTAACTTTTTATTTATGATTATATTCATTTGTCCAATTACATTTGAGCCCCTGAAAATGGGGGGTCTGTGTATAAAAATGGTTGCAGTTCCTAAAATTTGTACTTGATATTTATGTTCAACCACTTGAATTAAAGCTGAAAGTCTGCACTTCAAATTAATTTGGATTGTTTCGCTTTCATTTTATTCTGGTGGCATACAGAGCCAAAAATGTTGCCTGTGTCCAAATATATATGGACCTAACTATAAATTGTTTCAAACAAATAGGGGAACTAACCACAGTTCTTCTATTAATTGAAGCTGTCTCAGTTGATTCTGTCTCTTAATTTAATCCCAGACTTAATGATGCTGAGATCAGGGCACTATGGAGCCATACTGTCTTTTCAGGAACTACTTGTTCTTCTTTTCTCTAAAGTTATTTTACGACTTTGCCTGTATGTTTGTGGGGGTCATTGTTCTGCTGCACAATGAATTTGGGACCGATCAGATGACCCCCCTGTTGGTACTGCATGATGGATAGATATCTGCCTATAGTTTTCAGCATTAATTCTGACCAAATCCATGTGAAGAAACCTGGAACCTCAACTATCCGTCTTTGTTGCCTGTAGACAGCCATCCTTGTATTACTCTCCAGGCCTTCAGAAAACAAAATGCCTTCTATTACAGGAAAATGTTACACATTTGTACTTTCTGTAGTTCAGAGCGCCTTCTGTTGTATTTGTGCACACAGGTTCTTGAATACTCATGCATAGGCAAATCGCTTGGCCTTGTTTCCATGTTAAGAGTTATGGCTTTTTAGCCACTAGTCTTTGATAAGTCTGAGCTGATGGTACCACATCTTCTGATTGCGAAAGGAAGTCAGCATTGTGTATTTTTCATCTGCTACGCAAAGTGGCCGACCACTGTTTTTTCAGTCACTGCCTGCTTCTGGAAACACCTGTCTCCCTTGAAATTTCTGCAAGGGTTTCACACAATCATGATTGCATTAAGCTCCCTACCGAGTGAAATGTGTTAGACAAGCCATACATGATTCATTTTCTTTCGTCCAACCAGCCGGTTGAACAAAAGAAAATGAATCGATTTCCCCATCCACAGATTTGAGGTGGATGGGGGGAATCCCTACTGCAGAGGGAGCAGAGGAGGCTTCCTTGCCATCAGAATACACTCATCAGCACTGCCGGCTATAGCTGGTTTTTAAAACCAGAGTTTAACTGTGTGTAAGTGTATCTAGGAGAATTGATGCTGTTTTAACGGCAAAGGGTAGATACACCAAATATTGATTTGATTGATTTGATTTAGATTTATGGACGTTCCATGTTGTTTACTGATAAATAAAAAAAAATTTTTAACCATCATCACTTTCCAGAATGTTTTCATAAAACATTTGCAGATTACAAATTGCATTAAAGTTTTTAATTTTATATCAAATGGCTTTTCTGTATTCCCATAATAACGTTGGTTCTTCATCAACAACTTGGTAATACCCAGAATTGTCACTTGACATAAGAGGCATCAGCACACAACCACTTCAATAGCTTTAACAAAGAAAGGTGTTAACAGAACACTACATCTCATGCTGACATCCATGGTGAAATGCTGATAAATGCTACACGAATGCTATCTATTTGTAGAAACGCGGGCTCTGCGGTTTTCTTTTCGAGGTAATCCCTATTTAGGATGGAAAACTACACATTTATAACTGCACATTTTATATCTTAACAGATGCTAATAATAACTACTTAACACCAGCATCATTTCAGTAGTATTTCGGTAAATAAATATTTGGAGTCCATTCACCCAACGCTAATACAGCAACACACACTAACTGCAGTGTGCAGCAGCGGCGGTGCGTCCATAAAGGGCGCAGGAGCCCCGCCCCCTTCTCCTGTCTCCCTCTCTATACTCCATAGATAGATTCATGCATTGCATGAATCTATCTATGGTCGCTGCTGACACCCGCTATTCAGGTGTCCGGCCCCTTTTCGGTCACCGGGCACCTGAATTACAGCGGTGGGGGTGTTTTTTGGAAACACCTAATTAGCGCCGTCAGGTGACAAGCGGGCGCAATGCTGTGTGAAGGAATTCGGTTTGCTAACATTGTATGGCCCCTTAGCCAATCAGGAGCACAGGTCTGTGTTACCTGTGCCCTGATTGGCTGAAACGACAGGCGCTGTGATTGGGCGCCTATCAGCGGGCAGGAGAAGAAATGGAGGACACCAATGCCGCCGTCACCCGAGACAAGGTAAGTGCAGGGCGGGGGGGGGGGCACAGTGGCAGCTTCTTTGCAGGGACAGCTTTATTTTGAAGCGACTGCGTTTTATGGCAAAGTGGCTGTGTTTGATGGCAAAGTGGCTGTGTTTGATGGCAAAGTGGCTGTGTTTGATGGCAAAGTGGCTGTGTTTGATGGCAAAGTGGCTGCGTTTGATGTCACAGTGGCAAAGTGGCTGCGTTTGATGGGCACAGTGGCTGCGTTTTAATGGGCACAGTGGCTGCGTTTTAATGGGCACAGTGGCTGCGTTTAATGGGCACAGTGGATGCGTTTTGATGGGCCCAGTGGCTGCGTTTTGATGGGCACAGTGGCTGCGTTTTGATGGGCATAGTGGCTGCGTTTTGATGGGCACAGTGGCTGCGTTTGATGGGCACAGTGGCTGCGTTTGATGGGCACAGTGGCTGCGTTTTAATGGGCACGGTGGCTGTGTTTTAATGGGCACAGTGGCTGCGTTTGGTACAGTGGCTGCGTTTTAATGGGCACAGTGGCTGTGTTTGCTACAGTGGCTGCGTTTGATGGGCTTTTTTTTTGAGCACCAGCCCCACTGGTGTGCAGTGATGCACCCTGCAAGCATTGGGGTGCTTCCGTACCATTAATGAACATGTGAGTGCCTCTAATAGCTCTGGCTGAAGAAGATTAAAGTGATCTAATTGGACTTTAATAAAGCTGCAGTGTTTGTTGGATAATAGTAGCTGTTCACTAATTGGTTTCAAGTTACTTGAAATTGTTCTTTAAAGCTGGACAGATGAACACCCAGGACAAACACCCCTCAAATCTCAATCCTTAGAGTCCATTCACACAGGGGCAACTTTGGATCCGACTTCAAGTTGCCCCAAGTCGCTACATGAAAAAATCAATGTAAGTGAATGGATCCGTCTTAATGCACACTACTGCAGTCGCTCCGACTTCAGAAAAGGTTCCTGTACTACTTCAATCCGACTTCTGGGCGACTTGTACCCATAGAATTCAATGGAAGTCGCCTCCAAGTCGGATCTCCATCTATATTGAAGCGACTTTACAGGAAAAGAAACAGTACCTGCCCACGAGAATGTGTTTCCAGCTCGATCCCATCGCACTGGTTCTTGGCGACAGGGTACTGTACATCGCGAGAAAGAAGCAACAATGTCGCCTCTCTAATAATAAAAACCGGCATGGGTTCCCCTCCAAGGGCAAACCAGGCCCTTAGGTCTGGTATGGATTTTAAGGGGAACCCCCACCCCAAAGCACCTTGTCCCCATGTTGATGAGGACAAGGGCCTCTTCCCAACAACCCTGGCCGTTGGTTGTCGGGGTCAGCGGGCGGGGGGCATATCCCGGCCCCCCACCCTATGTGAATGAGTATGGGGTATTAGGCAGCTCCGGGGGGTCTTCTTCCAACTTTGGGGGTTTCTTCCGACTTCGGGGGTCTCTTCCGACTCCTCGGCTCTCTCCGACCTCTTCTCCCGCTCTCCGGCCACTTCTCCCGGTCTCTGGTTCTTCTGCCGGGCTCTTCCGCTATCTTCTGCCGCTCTTTTACTAGCGTTGGCCTGGTCTTTTCCATCGTCTTCTTCCCTGTTCTCTTCTTCCGATGGTGACACGACGCTCTCTCCCCGCTGTAATGCAGTATGCGAGGTGCGCAACAACTTATATAGGCATTGGGGGTGGTCACCGGGTAATGTCACCAGGTGACCCCGCCCCTTATGATGTCACACAGTCTCAGTGATGTCACAGTCCCAGGACTTCACACCCCATGTCTATATAAGTCGTTGCACACCTTGCACACGGCATTACAGTGGGAGAGAGCAGCTTGTCAACACCGGAAGAAGAGAACAGGGAAGAAGACAATGGAAAAGACCGGGCCAACGCTAGTAAAAGAGCGGCAGAAGATAGCGGAGGAGCCCGGGAGAAGAACTGGAGACCGGGAGAAGAGGCTGGAGAGAGGGAGAAGAACCGGAGAGCGGGAGAAGAGGCCGGAGAGAACGGAGGAGTCAGAAGAGACCCCGGAAGTCGAAAGAAGTCCCCCGGAGCTGCCTAATAAATTACTTTAAAAACCTGTCTAGTGTGTTTTTTTTATTGACACTTTTTTTCCTCAGGTGAATGGGTAGGGGTAAGATGGCCCTTGTCCTCATGAACATGGGGACAAGGTGCTTTGGGGTGGGGGGGCCGCAGGGCACCCCCCTTCCCCAAAGCACCCACCCCCCCATGTTGAGGGCATGCGGCCTGGTACGGTTCAGGAGGGGGGGCGCTCCCATGTCCCCAACCCCTTTTCTGATCGGCCGGGCTGTGTGCTCGGATAAGGGTCTGGTGTGGATTTTGGGGGGACCCCACACCGTTTTTTGGCGTAGGGGGTTCCCCTTAAAATCCATACCAGACCTAAGGGCCTAGTATGCTCTTGGAGGGGAACCCATGCCGGTTTTTTATTTAAAATCTGGCGTGGAGTTCCCCCTCGAGAGCTGATTATTCTGTGATTGGCCACAGCCAAAGTCGCCTGGCCTGGGGGTCGTGTTGTAAGTCACCCCAAATCATGTTGAAGTCGCCCTGTCACACTGTGATTCATACTCAAGTCATGTCCAAATTGCCTCCCAAAGTCGTGCTGGAAGTCGTTGCCCCTGTGTGAACGGACTCTTATGTTCATGCTTCACAAAATGCTTTGCTGCCAGTACATTTTAAAGTTGTTCTCTAATATGTGTAATCTGTTTTTATATGTAAGGTTCATAAAGTAGTAATAAAGTTACAGTCAAAGGACATCTGGCTTTGAGGTTCGCAATTCAGAAAAGTTACCGTAATTATAAAATTAAAATTTTTAAACATTTTTTGAATAAAACAATCAGCACGGAGTCCGAATTTTATCTGCTATCTATAAGGGCTCAAAATTACTTAGATTTTTGCAAGGACCACTTCACCTAAGGGTTTATGGCATACCACAAGAACAAGGAAATAAAAGAGTTTGAAATATTGTGGTATTGGTGCCATACAAGGTAGCTCCCAGTATAGGGAAGTAGGCATACAGTGAATTGGCCTCAAGGGGAATGGGAACCAACAGCCATGTATAGAAAACATATAGTGGAAATCTGAAAGGGGAAATCCATTCAGTAAATATGGAAGAGGGTAAACCATAGGGTACATGAGGAAAGCAGAATGGGTAAGGGATAACAGGAGACCATTTACTGAGCAGGGAGGATCAAATTAAAAATAGGAGGAGAGAACATGGAAAAATAAAACAGGGTGCTGCTACTTGGCCCCCACCTTCCTTCCTCCCCCACAGATGAGATACTCAAAAGACACTAACTAATCTTGAGGTTGTTGCAGGTAAAAGTATTGCCCCGTACACACGTTCGGACTTTGTCCGCCGGACCTAGTCCGGCAGATTGTTCGCCGGACCTAGTCCGGCGGGACTTCCCCACACACGCCCGGACTTCCGAGCGTGTGACTTGCCCACACACGCCCGGACTTCTCCGGCAGACAATCCGCTGGAAAAAGTCTGCGGGACTTTTGAAAATGAACGGACTTGCCCACACACGTTTTTCGGCGTGGGGAGTCCCTTTAAATCCATGCCAGGTGACGGAGCTAGCGCGGCGGCATTCACTGCCTACGCTAGCTACGTATACCTGAAGTCACATGCTAAATGAACAGACTTTCCGATGAGCGGCAAGTCTGTTCATTTCAAAAGTCCGGCGGACTAGCCTACTAACGGCGGGATTGTCAGCCGGACTGCCAGATTGTCCGCCAGACTGCCAAGTCCAGCGGACTCGGTTTTAAAACAAAACTTAAAACCTAGTCCGCCAGACTTTCGGCGACAAAAAGTCCGCCGGCGCCCACACACGAGGGGATTGTCCGGTGGACTTGAGTCCAGCGGACAATCCTGCGGGATAATCCCTTCGTGTGTACGCGGCATATGAAGCATAGTTTGCTGAGTGCCTGAAATGAAGCCAGATAAAAAAAGTAATGTTGCAATAATCCCTTGTATCGCTGTCCCTGGAGAGCATCATGTCTTTTAGATACATAGGGGATGATTTACTAAAGGAATATAGATTGCTCACATTGCAAGGGAAGTTACATTTTATGGAGGGAAATGTCCCCAGAGCTCAGTGAATGTGGTAAATGGATGATGGACATCAGCATAGCATCATTCACTAAGCTCTGGGGATAATTATCTTGCAAACTGCAACCTCTCTTGCAAAGTCAACAGTCTATTTTCTTTTAGTAATTTAGATTCCATCTCATAATCTCCCTCGGATATCAAGGGGATGCCAGTTTTAGGAATCTCTCTAATGGAGGGAGGTTTGGTGGATTCACAGGTTGTCAACCTTGTATCATATGTTGTGGAATACAGATTTAGACTTGTACCTACTGCTTTAATGCAGGATGAGAGGTCTTATGTACTTTTTATAAAGTACCAGGCAATGATTACAATGTGTTATGCTTTTTTTTTTTTGCAACTTTTCAAATACTGAATACTGTACATTGTGAAATTTGCAAACAGTGAAATTAGACTTGGGGAATGTAGGAACAGACAGTGATGGGGCACAGCTTTATGTTGTTTGTTTACTATGTAGCTAAGTTACCTATGATGATGTGTGTATGCTTTTGAAATAAAATTAATATATACTGCGCTGTGAAAAAATGTATAATACACATCAGCAGCCAGCACAGCTATAGACAAGAAAGCAGTAATGTAGATATGGAAAAGTGCAGCGCTGATAGTATAAACAAGTGAAAATATGATTATATATTACATGACCATATCAAAATAATAAAAAACTACCACCGTACAAAACCACAGTGAGATCCACTTTAAATGACGTGCCTACACTACTAGTGTTGAGTGAACAATCCAGATCATGGGGAACAAACAAAAATTGTGAAAAGTCCACGTGGAAAATGTGGTCCAAAAAATGGCAAATAAAGTCCGACCACAGGTGTGACCATTAGGATGGAGAAATAGCCAGGAGCACCATCACCATAGATAGGAGGAGGCTTACCAGATAGCGTTTACTTCAAGGGGCTTATACCACTCAAGTCACAAAAAGCTTATTACTCAACCTCAGGTGTGACCCTTAAGATGGAGAGATAGCCAAAAACACCACCACCGTAGATAGGAGGAGGCTTACCAGATAACGTTAACTTGAAGAGGCTTATACCACTCAAGTCTAAAAAAAGCTTGTTTATCAATACACCCGTTGGATAGAGCTGGTCCTGGATCCGTGATGGTTAATTGACTTCAACGATAAAACATCAATAGGGGGCAAAGGAGGTGAACCGTAACTTCATATGAAAATTAGAGGCTCTGTACCACGTAACATGCATAGAATAGAAAAAACTTGCATAGCATGATACCATTTTAAAAGTAGTATTTAATAAGTAAAAAATTAACACTCATAATTAGGTGATCATGGATAGGCGTCTCATAAAAAAGTACAGGTACACGAGCGAAATTCCACCCGACATGTTTCGACTAACAAGTCGCCATCTGGGGTATGGAACCATTGTGTACATTGTGAAATTTGCAAACAGTGAAATTAGACTTGGGGAATGTAGGAACAGACGGTGATGGGGCACAGCTTTATGTTTTTTGTTTATGTAGCTAAGTTACCTGTGATTATGTGTGTATGCTTTTGTACTGTTTAGGTATGTGTACTGATTTTGTTGGTTTTGAGGAAGGGTGGGTGACACTCAAAACTGCTGCCCTGCGTGTGCTTATGTACCATTTTGTAAATAAAATTAGCAGTATATTTGTGGTGCTGCATCTTTTGCTTAATAAATACAGGTCATATTTTGTTTTTAATTGTAAAATTATTACTGCTGAACGACAGCTTTTACCTCTGTGTGGTCATAAAATGGGTGTTAGTGTGTCTAGTGTCCGGCCAACACTGAAGATGCTAGTAGTGTGTGACTGATGATGCACAGCACATGTCCCTAAGTCTGCTCTCAGTCACCACACACTTGAAATACTCCAGTCCAGTGATGAAGTGACACTGAAGAATTCTCAGAACAGGTCCACCATTTTCAGCTAATCGCTCTGGGATAATGTGTCCCACACTGATGCCATCCAAACAAGAACTTTTAGGAAAATGCCAGAGCAGATGTGTGACTCTAAAACTGTCATCAGTGACCTTTGCTCCTCTTTCAGTGGTCCCTCACTGAATGGATTTCTAACCACATATTAAATAACCTTTCTTACAAGGACAGACAGCTGGAACTATAATCCTCAATAACAAAAGGTATTTTTCTAAAGCACATTACTATTTTCAGGGTGTGCAGTTGCTCGTTGCTGTATAAACAAAACTTCAGATAGAATTACCTTTGAAAGGTAAATGTCTCCTAAATATTATTTTTTTTATTGTACGGTTTCTGCTGAACAAAATAACTAAATTTAAAAAGCACATAAAAGAGAAATAAAAAGAAACAACCCATGGTATATGCACTGCCTCCTGTGAAATGCCTTATCATAGCTGGCTGGCATATTCATATGTCTTAGCAACTGGTAGTCCCAAAATACCAGATTACTTACTGGCACTTAGTATTTGCCTGTATAGCGCACCCTTTAACCACTTGAGCCCCAGAAGGTTTACCCCCTTCATGACCAGGCCATTTTTTGCGATGCGGCACTGCGTTACTTTAACTGGCAATTGCACAGTCGTGCCACGCTGTACACAAGTTATACTGATGTCCTTTTTTCCCCCACAAAAAGAGCTTTCTTTTGAGGTATTTTACCACCTCTGCGTTTTTTTTTTTTTTTTTTGCGCTATAAACAAAAAAAAGACCAACAATTTAGAAAACATTTTTTTTTTACTGTATGCTATAAAAAACGTATCCAATAAAATAAAATTTTAAAAATCTAATTTCTTTATCAGTTTAGGCCAATATGTATTATGGTACATATTTTTGGTAAAAAATCCAAATAAGCGTATATTGATGGGTTTGCGCAAAAAGTTATAGCGTCTACAAACTAGGGGATATTTTTATTTATTTTTACTAGTAATGGCAGCGATCAGCAATTTTTTGCGTGACTGCGACATTGTTGCAGACAAATCGGACATCTAACTGACACTTTTGGGGACCAGTGACACTAATACAATGATCAGTGCTAAGTAATATGCACTGTCACTGTACTAATGACACTGGCAGGGGAGGGCTTAACATCAGGGGCGATCAAAGGGTCAAGTGTGCTCCGTCGGACCTACTGATTGGCTTCCGATGTGTCCAATCACAGCAGGAGCGGGTCGCCAGCCAGGCCCACTGCACAAAATCACATAACTGTATGTGATTTTGCGCAGGAGGGTCGCCCTGCCGCAGTATATCAATGTGGGGCAGTCCTTAAGTGGTTCAGCAGCCGCTGGTAAATTTGATCCAATTCCCCCCCTTTTTGTTTTTTATTGGGAATGATGAACGTGGATAGAGAGCATGGGATACCCCAAAAACTGTAGAACTAGATAACTTGAGGATTCCCCAGCTTCTGGCTGCGCTGCACAAAACTGAATGTCCCACAGCATCTCTGTGCTGATGGTGACGTGTACTCCTTCTAGACTTAAAAACTATATGCAGTCACTATTCTTCAGGACTGGGGTCATTCACTCACACAGCTACAGGATCATTGGTTGCCTCCTGCCGATATCCACAAGACTCTTCCTAGTGAGGGAAATGCAGACACACCACCATAGGACAGCTGGACTCTTTCCCACCAACTTCCTTCTGGCTCTCTCCAATGAGCTTTTCCAGACTTGATCCCCGGATGAGGATTTGCAAATAGGCCCCATAGCTAAGCCTAGCTGGGACCTTGGTGCCTTCCTGAAGACTTCCTCTAGGACCCTGCACCATCCTGCTGCCCAGGCCTCAGATTATTAATGGGCTTCATTCACCATCTACTGGGCACAACTCCACAGGGATTGGCTAGACTTCAATAAACATTCAGGCTGCATGCCCTCCTTCCTCGACTACGATTCTAGAATCCTTTAGAACAGTGTTTCTCAACATTTTTTTAGTCAAGGCACCCTTTAAATTTCTGCAAAGTCTCGGGGCACACCAGAAGGTGCGTCAGAAAACATGTATTACATTTTTAAAATTGCACCGCACCAAAATGCATGGTACTGCAAGAAGGGGCAATATGCTGTGAGGCAAACAAGGTGTTTGCCTTGGGCAGCATTTTTCAGGGGGGCGGCGCTGCCCCCCAGACAGTAGGACTGCTGTGTGCGGGCTGTCAGAACACTCTACTGGGACATGCAGCTCCCAACCTGACTTCACCAATTCAAAACTCTGCCAAAGCTACTTTGAGGTGATGAGAGAAGAGTACATGCTCTGGGCCAGGATACCTAATGCTGGCTCACCTGGCAGGGTTTTGTGCACCATGTTCCCCATAGCGGTAGGTGCAGTGCTTGTAGCAGCGGCAAGAGATCACTGAGCCCTGTCCGGGCCACTGAAGGTCCATTTAATCCTTCTCTTCCAATAAATGGGAAAACAATGGCGGATAGAGTTGGGACTTTACATGAGGCATGTTGATGTATATAACAATATATTAAACATTTCTGTCTTTACACTGGAAAACCTAATCACTTTGCTTGGAATTTTGACAAAATCATCAGTGTGCAATTTAGACTTCGTTTTCTTTTTCTTAAATTACTTAGTTTCGGCAGGTCATACATCAGTATAAATAGTGGTTTATTAATTTTTAATAATTGCTTTGCTTTCGGCCAGTAAAGAAATGTACATCATCACATTACAAGAACAATACCACAATGTATGTAGCTATTTATCATACAAACAGTAAATTACCACTGGAATCTGGCAAACTCCCAGTAAAGTCCTGTTTGTTGATCCCTTCCAGAAGGTTCTTTCACGGAATATATTTATAGGCTGCACAGAAACACACAGCATGCTATTATCCTAAATAATGTTCCCCTACTTTGCGGCACACAGATTTCCTCAAAATATTCTCCACAGACCCGGATGATCATAGTAGTTACATTATTGCAGTCACTTGCACCTAAAGTCCCTTTCAAAGGGGCTTTTTGATCAGGTCTGCCTGGCAGTTTTTCAGAGGGATCTGATCAGAAACTCAATGGAGGTCTAAGAGCAGGCAGACTACCTCCGAGTACATCCAGGTCCAGAAAACAAAATTGAAAAGGACTGCATCCTTTTTCATTTTTTTTTGTAGATCTAAGCATGAGCGAGCAAAGGTAGCCTGATGAAAATGGACACAAGTCTGTTTACATCTGACCACCCATAAAGCCATCACAGGTATGGCAAAATCTGCTGTGAAAATGAACTGGAACAAATTTTATTAAAGTGGAGGCTAGTGCATGAGATATGTAAATCACCTGTCACTCACAGCAAGGGGGCGTTTTTGACAAAGTTTTCAAGACTTTGTCAAGATTTCTCTAAGGCCCCTTTCACACTGGGGCGTTTTTCATGCGGTACAGCGCTAAAAATAGCGCCTGTTCACCGCCTGAAAAAATCCGGACCCTTTAACTCCAGTGTGAAAGCCGGCGGGCTTTCACACTGGAGCGGTGCGCTAGCAGGACGGCAAAAAAAGTCCTGCTAGCAGCATCTTTGGAGCGGTATAGGAGCGGTGTGCAGTGTGTGTTAAAACCGCACCGCGAGCGGCCGAATACCGCTCCCCGCCCCAATGTGAAAGGGGCCTAACTGAACAATATAAGAGGATTGCTCAGGCCTCAAGTAAATCTGTGTGGCAAGACTGGGATCAAATGAAAGGAAATCTTATTATCTACATTATGACATCAACCAAATACATCCACTTTAAGGTAACAAATGTCCTGTTTAGCTGTAATTCAGAAGATGATCTGTTCAAGGAACCCCTGCTGAACAGGGTGGACATGTCCACATAAAACTACCCTTAAAGCACAGCTCCATCCAAAAGAGGAAGCTCTGCTTGTCTGCCTCCCCCTCTGATGCCACATTTGGCACTTTTTCGGGGGGAGTGGGTACCTGGTTTTGACGGGTACCCACTCCCACTTTCGGCTCAGTTTGCTGCAGAAAACTGATCCGGAAGTTCGGTCCCCTCTTTTTCCCCTGCAGCCAGTCCATTCACAAAGCGAAGCCTTCACTGTTGGTTTTCCTTGAAAATGGCGGCTGGGGTGAGGACACCGCTGGATTCCTGGACAGATAAGTGCCCTAATTTTAAAAGTCAGCAGCTACAGTAATAGTAGCTGCTGACTTTCAATTTTTTGTTTGGGGAAAGGGGGGAGCATGAAGCTCCTCTTTAAGCATATCTAAAGTCAAAAACAAAATTTTTTTATTTTCATACAGTGATTCTACAAATAAAACACTTCCATTCTTTAGATGACAATGCTAACTCAATGAACTGTATCTTTGGAGGAGAAGCGTTGTCACACCAAGACAGGGCTGCAGAACCCCTCCTGCTCTGCTCTTCTTCATGGTGGGGAGGTGTACTGTAGTCCAAAGACAGAGCTGGAAACAATGCTAATAGGAATATGGCACTGAGTACACAGGCCGAGAGTATACTATAGGAAGTTATCAGCTTAGATTTCTGTCAGATTTCACAGGATTATTTAAACTTTTGGAAGCTATAACTAAATGCTTGTAATAGTATCCCTTTCATACCTAAGCCTATTTCTGACATTTGTTGCTTACAAGTTAAAATCCATATTTTTTGCTACAAAATTATTTAGAACCCCCAAAAATTCAAAATATTTTTTTAGCAGAGAATCTAGAGAATGAAATGGCGATCGTTGCAATATTTTATGTCACACTGTATTTGCGCAGCGGTCTTTCAAACACAATTTTTTGGGAAAAAAGACACTTTCATGAACTAAAAATAAAACGAAAGAGTAAAGTTAGCCCAATTTTTTTGCATAATGTGAAAGATGATGTTATGGCAAGTAAATAGATACCTAACATGTCATCCTTTGAAATTGCGCACACTTGTGGAATGGCGACAAACTACGGTACCTAAAAATCTCCATAGGCGGCGCTTTAAAAAAAATAAATAAAGGTTACCGGGTTAGACTTATGCCCCGTACACACGGTCGGACATTCCGATGGAAAAAGTCTGATCGGATTATGTTGTCGAAAAAATAAACGATCGTGTGTGGGCTCTAGCGGACTTTTTCCGGAATTTCGGACGGAAAAAATTTGAGAGCAGGACCTAAAATTTTCCGACAACAAAATCCCATTGGACTTTTTCCGATCGTGTGTATAGAATTCCGACACACAAAGTTCGCAGTCTCATCGTACGTGGTGTACGTCACCGTGTTCTGAACGATCGGATTTTCTGACAACTTTGTGTGACCGTGTGTATGCAAGACAAGTTTTGGGCAAAATCCGTCGGAAAAAAAATCTGACGGATTTTGTGGTCAGAATGTCTGACCGTGTGTATGGGGCATTACAGAGGAGGTCTAGTGCTAGAATTATTGCTCTCGCTCTGACAATCGCTGTGATACCTCACATGTGTGATTTGAATACCGTTTACATATGTGGGCGTGACATACGTGTGCGTTTTCTTTGCTGCGTGAGCTCGCAAAGAAGACATTGTCACTTTAAAAAATATATAATTGTTATCACTTTAATTGCTGTCACAAGGAATGTAAACATCCCTTGTGACAGTAATAGGTGGTGACAGGTACTGTTTATGGAGGGATCGGGGGTCTAAAAGACCCCAAATCCCTCCTTTGCACTTCAAAGTATTCAGATCGCCAAAAATGGCGATTCTGAATACTGTCATTTAATTTTTCTTAAATGGTGCCATTGACAGCCAAGAAAACCGGAAGTGACATTGTGACGTCGCTTCCGTGTTTACACAAAGGAGAATGGAACAAAGTCAGTGCCGAATCGTGGATCGGGTCTCCCGGTGGGACAGGAGGCCTGGGAAGAGCGGGGGAAGGCAGCGGGAGGGGGGGGGGGGGGGGGACATCCCCTCTCGCTCCTTCGGGATAACAGCCGAGCAGGTTTTAGCCACATCAGTTGTTATCCCTGAAGGCATCATCCCGCTTTAACCCCATAAAGCCGAGGCCACATATGTGCGTACGGTTTGCGCTAAGGGGGTATATTTAGCACACCAAAATGGAGCAGATAACATAAGTCTATTGTTAGGATTTACATGTACTTTAAATAGCACTTTAAGACACCTTTTTATTCTTTCAAAATAAAAATAAACTAAAATGGAAATCACAGAACCTACAGTAAATGTGTCAGGGACCCTGAATGCTGCATAAAGCTTCTAATTATACTCCTGTGACATTACATGATTCAAACATCTGTATTGAGCCATTTAGTTAAATAATGTTTAAACAGAATAAATGCTGCCAGACCATGTTCCAATCCTATTAGGGGGTTGTGTATCAAAGGTCTTACAGACATACCAGTCCATTATAAACATAAAACATACATTTTTCCATGCTTAAAGCAATGGACTTTGACTGTTTCCCTAATTCTTTTAACCTAGGTTCACATTGGTACAATTTGGCATGCCAAATCGGCGACTATTGACGGCAATGGCACTGTCTGAATCGGTGCGGCGCCGCACCGATTCCCAAAACTATTTCCTGTACTACTTTTGGCGACTTCAGGGGCGATTTGTATAGACATCTGTGCAGGAACACGCACATATGTCTGTCAAATCGCTGCTGAAGTCGGACTGCATTGCCTGGTTAAAATCAGCTGAACTTGCACAATTTCTAACCCGTATGTGAACCTAGGCCTAATCTTGGTGCTTCTTTCACAATATTTGTCTGCCTAAAAGTTGTAGCAACTTAAAGCGACTAGCGCCCCCCCTCCACCCAATTCCCTTAACCAACCTGGCCACACTAATGCGATTGAGGGAGTAAAATTAATAATTATTACAATATAGGATTTACAGTTGTGCTCATACGTTTACATACCCTGGCAGAATTTATGAATTGAGCCCAATTAGCCATTTTCCCTCCCCACTGTCATGTGACTCGTTAGTGTTACAAGGTCTCAGGGGTGAATGGAGGGTAGGTGTGTGAATTTGGTGTTATCGCTCTCACTCTCTCGTACTTGTCACTGGAAGTTCAACATGGATTTAACCACTTATGGACCGCCTGCCACAGTTTTACGTCGGCTGTTTGAAGGAGGATATCGTTGTTATGGCAGCAGCTAGCTGCCATAACCCTGGTATCCTCTTCTTCAGCGTGCGGTCCGCTACAAGATAAAAGTGGTCTCTGCGGCTGCAAGATCACTTTTATCGTCGGCGGGAGAGGGAACCCCCTCCCACCGCAATCCGTAGCCATCGGCAGCAGCGGAGGCGATCGCGTGTTGTCTCCTGTCAGGTATGGAGGTAAGTGAGGGGAAGATGGCCCCCACCTGTCTCCATACAAATGCTGGGCGGAAGCGACGTCCAAACGTCGCTTCCGCCCACAGCTCTTAAAGGGCTATTTTTTTATATGACAATTTTTTTTTTTTTAATTGCATTTTAGTGTAAATGTGAGATCTGAGGTCTTTTTGACCTCAGATCTCATATTTAAGAGGTGCTGTCATGCTTTTTTCTATTACAAGGGATGCTTACATTCCTTGTAATAGGAATAAAAGTGACAATTTTTTTTAAAATAAAAATAAAAGGTAAAATAAATAAGAAAAAAACACAAACCACGTGAGTTATCACCGCGATCAGTAGAGCGAGAGCAATAATTCTAGCCATAGACTTCCTCTGTAACTCAAAACATGCAACCTCTAGAATTTTTGAAACGTTACTTATGGAGATTTTTAAGGGTAAAAGTTTGTCGACATTTCACGAGCAGGCGCAATTTTGAATCGTGACATGTTGGGTATCAATCTACTCGGCGTAACATTATCTTTCACAATATAAAAAAAATTTGGGCTACCTTTACTGTTTGTCTTATTTTTTAATTAAAAAAAGTGCGCTTGTAAGACCGCTGCGGAAATATGGTGTGACTGAAAGCGTGACAGAAAGTATTGCAAGGACCACCATTTTATTCTCTAGGGTGTTAGAAAAAAAATGTATAATGTTTGGGGGTTCTAAGGGCCAGTTCACACCACATGCAGTCCAGTGCGGGTTTTTTTCTGCATCAAAAACGCATGGAAAGTAGGTTATATGGTTTCCAATGGCATAGTTCACACCAGTGCTTGCAGTTCCAGTGCGTTCCAGTTCCAGAAAAAAAAGTAGAACATGATGCATTTTTTCTGCACAGGACTGTACTGGAAGGCAGTAAAATGCATCAAAAACGCACTGGGATGCACCTTAATTGCACTGCAACATACTTGTCCTTATTTAAAAAAGAGAGGGGGAAAAAAGCACTGGACTGCATCAAAAACACATCAAAAATGCACTGAAACACATCAAAAATGCGCATGCAGAAAAGCACCGGGAACGCATCCGGACTGCGTTTCTATGGTGTGAACTGGCCCTTAGTAATTTTTTAGCAAAAAAAAATTGGAGTTACTGAACCAAAGCCTTCCGAGAAGCTGGACCTAGACTTCCCCGGCTTCCAACGGACCTAACTAATAGGAATGCCCCTTTTTGGTCGTGGAGCAGGAGTGTTTTTTCCTATCCTCCTGTAACCACCTCTTCCAGAGAAATTGTGTAATGAGGGGGTCTACTGGATTCACCATCCAGGCTCCCACTTCTTAACAAGTGTTCTAGAAACTTGTGCATCTTACTAGGGTCTGGTCACCTGAAGGCCTTTACCCTCCTTGATGCCCTACAGCCCCCCCCCCCCCTATATCAGGTGCATACAGGTGATGTGGCCACCCGGCCGTCAACCCTGTAACAAAACACTAGTGAAACATGCAGGGTGCTAGCTTGGCTGGGATTCTAACTCATGACCTCAGGATTTAAAGCATATTTTAGGTGCCACATCAATGCAAGCTCATTTTTCCTCACTTTTGTGAGTTGACCAAGAGAACCTGAAGACCCCTGCCTGAAAAATTTTAGGAAAGCTGGTTTGTTGGTCCTATACTGGCAAAGTTTTCACTGCAGTGTCTATAGTGCAGACTCTGTGTGAGCTGAACCTTCTGGTCCTGAGTGGATTCTACCCAGCCAATGCGACAGGCATATCAAATGCCAGCCTGAGTTTGGGGCATGTAAGATACCCCACACAAACACAGGGAGATCCCACAATTTGATGCAAGCACTAGAATGTTAGGGGGGGATCTACACTAACCACCCCAGTGTTGTCAAGCAGAAGTGTCAGCCACCCAGGCCTTCGCCCCTGGCTAGACACACCCAAGTCACCAGGAGACTGCTCAGGGAATGGACTCCCAGCCCCATCAAATCAGTGACCCAGAGCTGAAATGTTAACCGCTGAGCCACTTCATAAAGTGACTTGTCAAAGGTCAGTAGGCGCTGACATGAGGACAAGATCCTAGGTCTACAGGCAGACTCCCAAGGCTGCACTGATTGTGAGCCATGATTTGCCTTTCAGTGGCCCGCCTCATGTTTTCCCACAGTGCGATTTCAGCCATACCCACTCCATACACCTCGTGCAGGAGGGAGAGAAAAAGATTCCCCTTCACCCAGTCCCTACTGGTAACAAGGGGAAAAAAACACTCAAAGGATGTGCATGGAAAGTACAAACACTTCAGGCTTACCTTGAGGTGCTGGTGTTGAGGTCTGCTTCCACTGCCTGTGCAGGTGTCACAGAAGAGTCCATCCCACCTTTTTGGTGGTCCCCAGCCGCTGCTGGGTCTTCCCCTTTTTAGAATCAGCCAGCGGGGATGCCAAGCCAAAGTTCTCACTTCTAGGCCACAGAGCTGCTGCATGTCCAGCAAAAGGTGCAGGTGCTGTGCAGTCCTAGGATACGAACGGCTTTTGAACTCAGGCCCCAGCAATACAATCAGAGCCCTTAGCCTCTGAGCTACCATCCATGCTTACGCCGTATGGAGATTGTAACCGGCATCTCCGGCGCCTGCTGATGACATCATACGCCCCGGAAGTTACCCCACAGGATGCTTCCTGTGGGCCAGCTTGGAGCGCAATAGCTCCGCCCTTTCGCGCGCTGAGGCTTCCTTCTTCCCCCTAGACATAACAGCCATGCTGTCGGAAGGGAACAGTACGCCGCCATGTCGCCTATGCGATCGCGCTAATGGGGCCACTTGTATGCCACCAAAAAATAGTAACCTCCGGTCCCCCTTTCTCCCCAGAGTGGGGGGCCGGAAGAAAAAGGGTACGGTACCCTACTACCGCTGGTGAGGTATAGACTGGGGCTGTGGGACTTACAACCCGCCCCTAGTTTCTGTGAGGCAGTCCAACCCTGGGACCCTTTCCGTCCACCAGCCAGACCTGTAGGGACCACCCCAGGAGAGCAAATAGAACCACCCCTGGGTCCCACGTGCCTCCTCCCCTCCGACCACCAAGAGGGAACCCCACCTGTGGAGCTACAGGTGATAGACAGGTAAGGGGCGCAAACCTCTGTTCATCCTTACCTTAAGATGGCTGATGTCGGCAACGCCAGAAGCCGCCAGGATGGCCCCTGCCTCTGACACACTCCCGCCGTTAAAAGGATGGTCTTGCCTCTGGACCCTCCAACCACCTGTGCGATCTTTCCGGGTCCCCATCAGCCAAAGCCTGGCCCGCCATCAGCATCCGCGGCTGGATCGGAAACCGCGGATCAAGGAGAGGAGCACACCCCCTGCCGAAATTGGCGTCGCCCGCCACCTGGCCCCGCTGTGCGCTCCATCGCAGCTTGCACCAGAGTGCAAGGGGGGGGGGGACAGCGCCGCCTCCTAAGTCTCCACTGAGAACCTGAAGGCAGGCCCCCGAAGCATCCCACACACAATCTTTTTTGGAGAGCTTGGGTGGCAATAAAAATGGTGTGGCTGCCAAGTAACCCCTCTCCGAGGTATAGCACCACTAGTCCCCAGAGACCTCTGTCTCCTTTCTGGACATACAGGCTTCAGCCTCCCCGGCTGTGTTTAGCCACGGCCCTCGCAGTGTCTCCTGCCGGAGGAAACACCGAAACTGAGGAGCTGGCGGGGAAGCATGCCTTTTAAATCTAGGCTGGGCTGTGTTTCCTGAGAAGGGAGGAGCCGAGGTCTCTCATAGGTTGCTGTCCTGAAAGACGATATGGGAAAAATGTTTTAAACTTGTAAACAACAAATCTCAGAAAGAGGCTCGGTCCTTAAGTGGTTAAATAGTACTACTGCGCAGTGCAGTAGTAAACTAGCAGTTGTGTTAACCCTATACCACCAGGTATTATAGGTGCATATTTGCATTTTTCTATAAAGGAAATAAATAATTGTAGCATTCTGTGTAAAGTGGAAATTTTATAATATTCCATCAACTTTAGTTTTAGTCTGATTTCCATGGCGTATAAACTTCTTGGCATACATTTATCAAAACATCTTTCATTTAATCATATCAAATACTGTATAAGATAGAGCCACTGGTTTAGGTAACCACAGTCACATGCCTAAAACAGGTAGACCTGTTTTAAAATGTGGTGGCTTGCAGGTATAGTCACAACGTGGTCTGGTTTGGTCCAATGAGCATGCAGGTACCTGCAAATCTATATAAGGAAGCCTGCTAAGATGTTAGGTGTGAGAAGGGATCCAGCTAGGGTAAGCAAAGAAGTGCACAAGTAGCCAGTGAACTTGGCTCATGTAACGATATAACGTACTGGACATGAAACGCTGTAGCTAGTTGCCATGTTGTTTGGAACGCAGCCATGACAGCTTGGCTAACCATGTAACATTACAGAAAACTCTGAACTCCCTCTTCCCTGTCCTTGTTTTAGGAATTCAAAGCTTTTAAAAGTTCAAAAGGAACAAAAGGTTATCTCAGCAGAGGAAGCAGACCCCGGCTAGGTCAGTAAACATGGCTCATGTCTTGCAGGATAGTCAGGCCTGTCGTAAAACTGTCACCCTCTCCATTCAGAGAACCAACAGATACCTGTCGTAAATACCTCAAACCACATGAGCATGCAGACAGTTAGTTTGGTCCTGACACTCCAGCATGTTTCATAACTTCCAAAGTAATAACAGCATAGCCATAATATGGACATATTTCCTTTCCTCAGATAAATTGTAACATTTCAAGTCCAGACACCCCTATGTCAGGTCGTATGGGAAGCCACTGGGACCCCTTATTCCTCCTAGGTAACCCCGAACTCGGAAACCTGTCATGTTTGTACTTGTTTTGAAGCAAATATCATGCTGATCACTAAAATGAATACATGCAGTCTATAAACAGTAGAGAGGCAGAGATATGAATATGTATCACAAAGTGTACCTGGGACAGGGTCATGAGTGTAGACACCTCCCAGCAACCAACCCCTAAACAAGATGACCAGACGATTGGTCACTGGTCGCTGTGAACACCCCCTTTGATTTGACAGAAAAGAGGAGACGCCAAGACAATGGTCAGTTCTCCTTTTACCATCCAAGCAGGAACATCTGCCAAGTTTGAGAACCGATTACCTTTGCTCATCGATCGAACTCTGATCAACCCTCGGACATTAATTGCAAGTATTCTTCCTTCCCAATTCTACCTTATTTCATTGTGGCTGTATATTGTCTTTATCTTTTGAAACATCCCTTTTCTGTAAATGTTTTATTTGCATCAACTTTGACCTTTTCATAATAAACCCTTATGTTGAAAAGTGTTAACCTTGTCTCTAAGGCCCCATGCACACGAGACGCAGATGCAAACTCTGCTGAACGCGTGTTTTAAAAAGCAGAAACCTGCGTTTAAAAACGCGCGTTTTGCTCTGTTTTCATGTCGCGTTTAGACGCGTTTGCGTCTATAAGCATTTGTAAAGATAGCATCATATAGACCCTCCCCAAGCTCAGAAAGAATGTATTATTAACTATTTCTGCCATTTTGTGAGCAGCAGCAGCAGAGAGAGCAGTTGTACACTTGCATTTGCCTCTCTTTCTGTGTTTTTTTTTTGGAAATGGATCCCATATTAAATATATGTCAGGAAATGCTCCTGATGTTGCTCTTTATGAAGCAGCAATGTCGTCACAAATTTGCATGAGAGGTCCAGAATCAGAGCTTGGCGATATTGGACCCATCCGTTGATGGCACAGCGAATGTCCGTTGGATAGTTCACAAACATGTATGCATTAGGCCCCATGCACACGAGACGCAGATGCAAACTCTGCTGAACGCGTGTTTTAAAAAGCAGAAACCTGCGTTTAAAAACGCGCGTTTGGCTGTGTTTTCATGCCGCGTTTAGACGCGTTTGCGTCTATAAGCATTTGTAAAGATAACATCATACAGACCCTCCCCAAGCTCAGAAAGCATGTATTATTAACTATTTCTGCCATTCTGATCAGCGTGAGCAGCAGAGAGAGCAGTTGTACACTTGCATTTGCCTCTCTTTCTGTGTTTTTTTTTTTTTTTTTTAAATGGATCCCATATTGATTATATGTCAGGAAATGCTCCCGATGTTCTCTTCATGAGGCAGCAATGTCATCGCAAATTTGTATGAGAGGTCCAGAATCAGAGCTTGTCGATATTGGACCCATCCGTTGATGGCACAGCGAATGTCCGTTGGATATTTCACAAACATGTATGCATTTCACAAACATGTATACATCAGTGAGTATATATGCTCTATGAACTATCTAAACTAATTACGACATTTTAAACAATTTTTTCTAGTATTTTTTATGGTTTACCATCATATTTCTCAGTTTTCTGGTCAAAAAAATTGGGTTCCTTTAAAAAGGCTTATAAACGCAAACGCAGCTAAACGCAGGTGCCTGCGTTTAGACGCGTTTAGACGCGTTTTGCGTCTGAAACGTGGAAAAGCAAAGTGTCTGAACGCATTTTTTTGCTTCTGGAAAAACGAGGTTAAACGCAACTGCATAAAAACGGGAAAAAACTAGACTGTGTGCATGGACACATAGGATAACATTGCATGCGTTCAGGTGCAGTTGAAAAAAGTGTCCAACTGCCTCTGAACGCGCGTTTAACTGCGTCTCGTGTGCATGGGGCCTAAGGCCCTCTCATGCAAATTTGCGACGACGTTGCTGCTTCATCAAGAGCGACATCAGGAGCATTTCCTGACATATATTCAATATGGGATCCATTTCCAAAAAAAAACACAGAAAGAGAGGCAAATGCAAGTGTACAACTGCTCTCTCTGCTGCTGCTGCTCACAAAATGGCAGAAATAGTTAATATGCATGCTTTCTGAGCTTGGGGAGGGTCTATATGATGCTATCTTTACAAATGCTTATAGACGCAAACGCGTCTAAACGCGACATGAAAACACAGCCAAACGCGCGTTTTTAAACGCAGGTTTCTGCTTTTTAAAACATGCGTTCAGCAGAGTTTGCATCTGCGTCTCGTGTGCATGGGGCCTAAAGCTCTTAATGCAAGCTATAAACGAACCTGCCTCTAAGGGCGCTACTGTTGTAGAGTAAGGCTTCTGAGCAGACCTGTCTGTGGTGGCAGAGTGTGTTGTAGACGCTTATTCTAAAATTATAATTGGTATTGCTAAAATTACGAGTCCCCCCGGCTCGGTCTTTTAAAATGGGGGTGGTGGCAGTTAAAGGGTTAATTGTGTAATTAGCCCAGTGACAATCGCTCTCAGGCTGCTCGAACATAGATTGTGGTCCTGCAAGCTGGAAAATCTTTGTGCTGGGCGCTGCTGAGAGTGGCATTGTTACGTAAGTGACAGCGTGGTGTGAGGTTGGCCGGTCCTTCGTCGCCAGTTAGCGAGGAGGGCAGGAATCTGACACCCGCGTTCGTCACAGCTCATGCACTCATTCGGAAGTAAAACTCCATCTACTGCCAGTCCACTATCTACATGCAAACTTTGTTTTGACACCTCTGCTAAAATGTGCAAACTAAATCTAAACTTCCTATGGGATGGGGTTGATTTACTAAAAGGAAATAGACTGTGCACTTGTGGTGTAGTTGCACTCATTTTCCCCAGAGCTTAGTGAATGTGGTGAGATATAGAGAAAAAATACAAATACAATAAAAATAAAAAGTAAAATAAAGATAAAATCACTTAACCACTTCAGCCCTGGAAGATTTTACCCCCTTCCTGACCAGAGCACTATTTACAATTTGGCACTGGGTCGTTGCAATGCTGTACCCAAACGAAATTTGCGTCCTTTTTTCCCTACAAATAGAGCTTTCTTTTCGTGGTATTTGATCACCTCTGCTGTTTTTATTTTTTGCGCTATAAACTAAAAAAGAGCAACAATTTTGAAAACTAATTTTTTTTACTTTTTGCTATATATAAATATCCCCCAATTTAAAAAAAATAATTCTACATATTTTTGGTAAAAAAAAAAAAAAATATGTTTGCGCAAAGAGTTATAGCGTCTACAAACTATGGGAAAGATTTATGGCATTTAGATTTTTTTTTTTTACTAGTAATGGCGGTGATCTGCGATTTATAGCGGTATTGCGACATAGCGATGGACAGATTGGACACGTTTGGGACCATTGACATTAATACAGCAATCAGTGGTTCAACACATGGAGGGTTGCTGTGTGTTTGCAAGTAATGTCGGGTACAGGTCTGTGAAACTTGACTAGCACAGCTCTCTACAATGTTGGCTTTTCTTTTTTTTTTTTTTTTTTGCTGTAAATCCATCATTCTCAAATGGAAGGGTGAAAACAATCACTGGCCATCTCTTTCTATAAAGAACTTAGAAGTTGTGAAAAATTATTTTTTATAAAGACTGGACCAAATATTTGACCCTGTTTTACATGCAAAAATGACTGTTACAGTGCACATGCAAGGGTTTTAGTTTAGAATTTATGGCTTTTATAATTTTTTGAAATTTTCCTTGCTCTATTCAAAAAACCTTAACATACAGAAAGAAATTATTTAACAACATAGCCCATAACTTTACAAGTTAGAACCCTGAGTAAGACGTGTGTCCAGAGCCCCACACAAATGTATACAACCATCAATGATTTTTCTACACCATCCTTTTTTCTGGAATTAAAAACAGAAGGACAGATGCAAGCGATGGAATCTTGTATGTACAGAAAATATTCATTTATGCATACTGACACCTAGTGGTCAGTTTTGTGCCTACACATTTTCTTTAGCAGGATTAGCCATTTAAATTGGACCTAGCATTAACAGCAAACATTTTTCATAGGTGCGTGCATGTTAAGTAAGATGAATTAAAATCAGCAAACTGTGCTATTCTTATAGATAGAGTATATGTGCACAATATCAGTTATGCTGCTCTATTTTAGTATAATCACCCCTAAAGGTATCTAAAATAGTAAAACACAGCATAATGTATTACACTTTATTTTACTGTTTTAGATGCAAAGTATGATGCAAATGTAGATTCAACACTTACAGATATTTCTATTTATAAAAAGGTATTTATTCAACTCCAAAAATGTATGCAGCGCATCACATACATATGGCACATTCACATCAGTCCCTACCCTCAAGGAGCTTACACTCTAAGGCCCCTAACTCACATTCATACATACACATACTAGGGCAAATTTAGATAGGAGCCAATTAGCATGTTTTTGGAGTGTTAGAGGACACTTGGGTACCCAGAGGAAACCCACGCAGGCACAGGGAGAACATACAAACGCTTACCTCACACAGCACTCACTCGGACATTGCACTATCCAGGGTTAGAATCTACTTCCTGACCTAAGCTAATGGTTCATAGACAGCACAATTCTGGTGACTGTTCTCAAATGTCTGATACAGATCAACCCCCTGCTGCAGCCTCCAACCTTGTGACCTACTACAAATTATGCAATGTCACAGGTTCAGGTATCACGGGGGAAAGGAGACTGAGAAAATGCTTCTTCCTACTTGCAGGGTAACCTCTTAAAAAGGTAAGGCGATAGGAGATAACAAATATACAGTTTGTGTATTATGTGACATGTCAGGAATTTACTCAAGCAGACTTATAAAGGTTAGTGAAAGGTCCACTTTAAAGCGGAGTTCCACCCATTTAAAAGTCAGCAGCTACAAAAAGTGTAGCCGTTGACTTTTACTAATCAGACACTCACCTGTCCCACGGTCCAGCGATATGGGATGCTTGCTCCTCTTTGCGGCGGCGGCATTCCAACTGTGGGCACCTGGCTGTGGCTTAACAGCCGGGCGTGCACTGCGCATGCTCGAGCCGTGCTGTGAATGGCTGGGCAATCTTCTGGGACCTGTGACGTGTCCCAGAAGATTGCAGGGAAGGAGGGGGGTGATCTTCCTTCCGGCGGCACCAGGAGAGGAAGTGGGACCCTGTAAAAACAGGGTACCCGCTCCCACCAAAAAAATGACATGCCAAATGTGGCATGTCAGAAGCACAAATATTATTCTGTGGAAGACAGCAGTTAAAGTGGTAGTAAACTCCCCTTATTTTTAACCTACAGGTAAGCCTATAAAAAAAAATATCTCCTAAACATGCACCGTTCAAGAGATATTTATACGTGTAGCAGCCAGTGATGTCACCAGCGCATGTGCACTGCGCTCTCAATAGATGACATGCTGTCCATTGAGAGAGCTGTGCCGCGACCGTGACTCCCGAGCACATGCCAGGTGAAGATGGTATTTCCATTTTTTTTTTTCAAATAACAATTTTTATTTGCTCACATTGTGTTACATACAGTAGTGCATCAAAGGGTTTCCAATAGACAGTTGTGCAATAAAAAAATAAAATAATGTAACAGTCGTGGAAAAATACTACAACACAATGACGCAGGGTGCATGTTTAACAATAACCTCTGGGTACCTTTTTCTTGAAAGTAACACTTCAGTCTTTTGGTATCTTTAGCTGTATCCAATTCTAGGTTTAGTGCAATAAATCAAAGAGAAAATCTCCACAGGGGGTTGCGTCCCAGGGAGATAGAGGTAGAGGTGAAGAATAAGAGTAAGGAGATCTGAAAGAGGGGAGGGGGAACAGGTGGGGAAGGGATAGGGGGTTGGGTAGGGAAATGGTAACATACCGCTTACTCGGCTCTCCTGCCCGCTCAGCGCCTGTCCTCCCTCAGATGCCATTGCTCCCAGGTTGCGTTGTGGACGTCTAATTTGTCTTTTATTCTGGCCGTCATATTTTCCATCAGCTCTATGTCCTTAATTCTAGTGTATAGGGCCTCTTGGGATGGGGGTGTAGTCTTTTTCCAGTTAAGGGCTATTTGACATCGGGCTGCTGTAAGTATATGTCTGAGGAGTTTTTTGCTTGGCCTTGTCAATTTCGGTTGGGATAGGCCGAATAGAAAAAAATTTAGGTGTGAGTGGTATCTGCGTCTCAAAGAGGCGGGTCAGTAATTGTTGGGTTTCTGTCCAGTATGGGGCGATTAGTGGGCACGTCCAGAATATATGGAAAAGAGAGCCCCTGCCGGCCTGACACCGCCAGCAGCGGTCGGAGGTGATTGGGTATATTTTATGGAGGACTGTTGGCGTCTGGTACCAAAAGTAGATTATTTTGTAAAAGTTTTCCTTATATAGAGTGCATATGGAGCTTTTAGCTGCCTGCCTCCAGATTGCCTGCCAAGCCTCCATTGGGAGCTCTTCTCCCAGCTCTCCTTCCCATCTCCTCATGTACGCGTGTTTGCCCTTTTTGTCCATCTGGTAGTCATTTAGTAGTTGGTAGATGTCCGAAATTAGACCCCTTCGGTTCCTCCCCTCCAGTGTGATCTGTTCAAATGGGGATGGCCGGGAGAACTGTAAGTTTGGGGCTATCATCTGGGCAAAGTGTCTAATTTGTGGGTAGCTGTAGAAAATTTGTCTTGATAGGTCGTGCTTGGTTTGGAGCTCCGAGAATGTTAGAAGTCTGCGGGATCTGGCATGTATCAGGTGTCCGAAGTGGAACAAGCCTCTGGAGGCCCAGGGCCATGACATCTGGTGGGTGAGGCTAGACGGGATTTTGGGGTTGTATAGAAAGGAGTTCATTACGGAACTTTCAGATAGCAGTTCTCCCTCACGGGCTAACCTGCGCCAAAGCTGACGCAAATGAGACATGGGTCCTAGCATTCGTTCTGGGGGCACCTCCACATTCGTGTTCCACAGGAGACTATTTGGATGGACCGGGGCGAACCATGTCTTCTCGATCTGCGTCCACTTGTTATAAGATTTCTGGGGGAACCATGAGGTTACCGCCCTTAATTGGGCTGCCTGGTAATACCTTACTAGGTTCGAGAATGCTAATCCCCTGCATGCCCCGGGATGCTGTCATGACTGAGTTCGGGACCCTGTGTTTTTTGTAGTTCCACACGTATTTCAGAGTGTCGCTTTGGCGTTTGCGTAGGTGGGCATAGGGGATTGGGATGGGTAGGGTCTGGAACAGATAAAGGAGTTTAGGGAGGATGACCATTTTGATAGACGTTATGCGTCCTATAAGGGAGATCTGGTGGGGCTTCCATTTTTGTAATAGCTCTCTGATGGACTTATACAGGGGCGGGAAGTTGGCTTGATATAAAGAGCCGTAGGAGGGGGTGATTAAGACCCCTAGATATTTAAGGGAGATACTTTCCCACCTGTAGGGGAATGTCAATTGTAAGTGGGCAGCCTCTGGCCCTGGGATGTTCAGGGGGAGGGCCATGGATTTGGTTGTGTTTGTTTTATACCCCGAGAGTTCCCCGTAGGTGTTTAATTCTGTATGGAGGTTTGGTAGGGAGACCCTGGGATGGGTCAGGGTCAGGATTATGTCATCTGCAAACAGGAACAACTTGAATTCCTCGCCTCTGACCGGGATCCCCCTGATGTCCGGATTGTTTCTAATGGCCGCCGCCAGGGGTTCTACACAGAGTGCAAATAGCAGGGGAGAGAGGGGGCAGCCCTGGCGGGTGCCATTAGTAATCCGGAAAGTATGTGAGGTGGCATATGGGGTTTTTACTTGGCAGGTGGGATTGGTTTAGATGTTTTCCACTGCTTGTAGGAAGGGTCCTCTAAATCCCATATGGCGTAATGTGGCCATCATAAAGGGCCAGCTCAGGCGGTCAAACGCCTTTTCCGTGTCTAAACTTAAAATCACTGATTCCGTTTTTTCCCTGTTGGCTACTTCGATCAGGTCTATCACTTTCCTTGTATTGTCTCCTGCCTGGCGTAGGGGAACAAAGCCCACTTGGTCCTTGTGTATTAGGTTGGGGAGTAGTATGTTCAGTCTGTTCGAAAGGATTTTGGTGAATATCTTCAAGTCGGAGTCCAAGAGGGCGATGGGTCTGTAGCTAGCACATAGTGCCGGGTCTTTGTCTGGTTCGGGGATTAAGGTCAGGTAGGATCACTGCATGTCACTAGGGACCGGGGTTTGGTGTAGAAAAGCATTATTTAACTTGGTCATGTATGGACTTAGTAGGGGGAGGAGGGTCGGTATTTCCATTTTTTAGGTAAGTCTTGCAATAATGTGCTAGTATGCACCACATTATGGTGACATGAGCCTGCTGGGGGAACCTTTTTTTTATTTTTTATTTTTTTTTTTTAAAACGCAGCTTACTAACGCTTTAAGTACAAGCATTATATTTGACAAAGATCTCAAACGCTACAAACAAATTAAATATAAATAAAATAAAAACTTTATTAAAATATATACAGCTTACAGTAAATGTGTAACGTTCTCCTAGGGTTCTATTTTTGCTCAGTCGGTTCAGAAAAGGTGTAAATAGCATCATGCATTTGGTAAGAAACAGCTGTGGAATTATCACAAGTTTTACTGAAGGAAGCAAAGACCATTTTGATCTAATGAAGACATGTTATTCTTCAATACTGTAACCCAGAGAAAAGCATTTTCATTTGCCAACATATGCAGCAATGAAAAACTTGCGCATTAGTGTTGTGGTGACACATTTTAAAACAAGCTGGAACAAGCAGCCAACTGTAACTTGTCTTGTATCCAAAAGGGAGGCTTTAAAAACAGCAGTCCAGCAGCAGCAAAGAAGCATCCACACAGAGGGGTAAGCATACAAATTCATGATCAGCACTTTAACAGTTCGGTTTTGCCAGAAACTGGTTCAGGAACAGCTTCCCCTTTCATAAATTCATCCTGCAAACAAAATAATTAATTGTTATTACCCAGTTCTGTCATATCAGTGCTTGAAAAATCACCAACAAAAAACAAATACTGTAGATACATTTCAATGCATATTCCACAATACCGATTGCACAGTATTTCAGGTGGAATAAAATAATAATAAAAAAAACAAAAAAAAAAAAACACACCAAGATGAAGGCTGCATTTTGCAACCTTTTACTGCATTACATAAAACAATGGATTTCAATGATCTCCAAGCCAATTTGCTGGCCAGATTGTCTTTTATGCGACTGCTGGAGAAAGCTAGGCAGAGGCTGCAGGTTCGTGATTTTAGGATGAGGGAGCCAAGTCTAGGGGCTGAGATTTTATCGGACAGGCATCCGAGTATGACTAGTATACCAAAGTTTCTCTTCTCTCAGTTTCTCTCCCTCACTTGGGTAATGTGACCCCAGTGCTGACGAGAGGGGAAAACAAGGATGCTGTGCAGGCGCCTGATGTCATCGTCATCAACCCATTACATCATTGTTTGTTAGGACGCCGGCGGCTGGAATTTTTGTAATGGCGCACAATGAAAACCTGTGGCTTTGTGCAACTAAAAGGCAGGCTTCATCCATCCGCTGGCTCGTATAGAATTTTTAGGCATTTTGCCAAGTCACCCCTGTGGGTGGGACTTTAAATGAGGGATGTCACGGCAGACAGATATTGCATAAAGTATAAATATATATTTTGTTGCTCAAATACATTTGAACATTCTATATTCAGGAGATACATAATGCATTTATAGCTGGTTACAAACCCCCATCCCTAATATACGTATGTAACCACAGAGGAGAAAAATAGTGAGACTTTAAATGAGGGATGTCACTACAGACAAATATTGTACATAGCTACATAATGCATTTATAGCTGGTGATAAACCATATGCAAAAGAGCTGCCATGTACACACACAAGAATACACATACATAACATTGGACTTAATAAAATCTAGGTACATAAGTAGTATATAAAGGCCAATAAAATTAGATAAATAGTACGCCGACCCTATGAGGGCACCCTAAAAAAAAAAAAACTATGCGTTTCATGGTTCTTTACCATTCATCAGGAGTTAGGCGCAAAGATAATGCTATGAATGCAAAAGATATAAGTTAATAAATGCTACCCTTTAACTAGGGATAAAAAGCTGTTAGGGAGCAAAGGATCTGTACTCAAGTCGGCTGTGAACTGTTCCCAGCTGATATCAAGGGAGGAGGGGCCCCAGACAATGGGAGGAGGGGCCCCAGACAGATTGTGGGTTCAGGGGCTGAGGTGGAGTGCTAGTTTATCTAGGTTTTTAGTTATTTATTAGGCATTTACAACATGGGATTTTTATTAACATCCACAGGAAGCAATATAGAATATGTTGTTTTTAGATGATTTTGTCCCTTATCTGGTATAGGCATACTTTATTCTGTAAGTTTTGTTTACAAACAAATGTCCACTGCCCCCACCTATAACTGGTCTTTTCAGCAAGAAGCACTGGAAGGGCAACGCATGTCAAATACAAAAAGATTTCCAAGCTCAAACTTACCAACCAGACAGTGACCAATCGAATTGACCTGTCTAACAATATGCATTAAGAATAGGGGTTTAGTCTGCACACATTTGCAAATACATGCGTAAGCAACAGGCCCCCATCAAGGCACCCTGTTTTCTGTAGTCCCTAACTAGAGCTGCACGATTCTGCCCAAAATGAGAATCACAATTTTTTTTGCTTAGAATAAAGATCACGATTCTCTCACAATTATCACGGTGTAACATCATCTTTCATATTATACAAAAAAATTGGGCTAGCTTTACTGTTTCGCTTAAAGGTACAGGTGGCAGCTAACTGAAAGACCTTTGTCGACACCCTCTTGAAGAAATTCCAAAATTGAAGAAACATCATGAGTTAATCTTTAAATTTCCAGATAAACACGAGTTAAGTTCTAAGTAATTTGAAGCAAAAAATAATGATTTTACCTTAAAACAGGAAAAAAAAAAAAAAGGTTTATTCTTTAAGGCTATGTTTCCACTATTGCGTCCCCAAAGTCACGTGATTTTACCGCGATTTTTTGCCGCGACTTGAAGCAATGCCTGTGTATTCTTGGTCTATGGACCTCAAAGTCACATCAAAGTGGGACCAGAGTAGCGCAGGGACTACTTTGAAGTCGCACAGATATGAACGGTGCTCATTGGAAATCATGGGGTACGACTTGTTATGCGACTTTTCTGTCCCAAATCGCATGAAAAGTTGCCTAGCATGAAAACCTAGCCTAAGTGGTTAAACTGCCCTTATTTAGGCTTCATGTACACTGCTGCTGGTAAACATATGTTTAGGAGCAGTTGGGCATTTTTTTTTCAGCTGCCCCTGAACTCTCCTCTATATTATCTTATATAGTACATGTACACAGGATCGTTTATAGTCTTTTCTAGGCAGTTGAGTTTAGATGCATTTTTTGGAAAGCAAAAAAAAATAAAAAATGCGTTCAGGACGGATGTTCAGAGGCATTTGAAACTCCAAACGCCTGTAACAGCTTTTAAATGCATTAACTCGCTTTTAACCACGTTTCCTTTACAGGAGTTTTTAATTTTTGACTATTTGGAGAAAAAAAAATAATGCTTCTAAACGCAGACGCGGCTAAACGTGGCATGTAAACGCGGCAAAACTGAAGTTTTTAAATGTCAGTTACTATCTGTCAAGTTAAATCGTTCAGGAGAGGTTGTAAAACGTCCCGTGTAAATTAAGACCCGGTTCACACAGGGGCGACCTGTCAGGCGACTTAGCCACCTGACAAGTCACGCTCCATTCTGTACAATGGAACCATTCTAATAGGAGCGAATTAAGTGGCTCTGACTTAGAAAAAGGTTCCTGTATTACTTTGGGGCGACTTCAGAGCGTCTTGCATTGACTTCTATAAAGAAGTAGTTTTGCAAGCCACGCTGAAGGTCAGGCGACTTTGAAGCCGCCCCTGTGTGAACCGATGTCCTGTCACATTGTGTCCCCCATCGGATAGTGTCCGCTGTGTACTGCGCATGCGCAGTACACAGCACGAAAATAGCCGAAGATGCACGGCGCCTGCGCCGTGGGTCCAGGTTCAAGCCCCACCATCCAAGTGGACATAGAGTTAGAATAAAAAAGAGCAGAGTGCAGCGAGGCCGTGCCCAAAGCGTGGCGAGCAAAACGCGTGGCGAGCGAAGCGAGCCCGCAAGGGGCCCTCTAACTTTGTGTAGCCCTATGTCCACATGGATGGTGGGGCTTGCACCTCAACTCACGGCGCAGGCGCCGTTCATCTTTGGAGATTTTCCAAATCTCCTTCTGCGCAAGCGCTGCGCCTGCGCAGTACGGGGTGGACACTTTTCGATAGCCGCACTTTTCGTGACAGAACACCGGCACTAAGCCTAACAGACCGAAGTTCAAAGTTTCCGTTGATCTAAAGAACAAAACATTACAATGTTTATAGCTAGCTCTGTGGCTGAGGAATGTTGTGAAACTTGGCAGACTGCCCGTTTTTTTTTTTTTTACAGCTGTCGGCTTGAGCAGAGAACTCTCTGCATAGAATCGGGAAAATGCTTTGTTAAGATCGCGAGGGGGGAAAAAATTGTAATCTCGATTCTTAACAATTAATCGTGCAGCTCTGTCCCTAACCCTGACTTCTGGGCCTCCACAAATGGGAGCACATGGTTGGTAAGTTGGGCTTGGAAATCTCTTTGTATTTGTTTGGCATACGTTGCCCTTCCAGTGCTTCTTGCTGCAATACACCAGTTATAGGTGGGGACAGTGGCCACTTGTTTATATTTTTGTATTCAGTGTGCCCCTGTACCTTTTAAGGAGGGTGGGCTTCTTAAAGGAGCACCTGCCCTCTGCCTATCCATTAAAATGCATGTACTCCCATTGTGAAGAGCCCAGAAGTAAGAGTTAGGGATTACAGAAAGCAGGGTGCCTTGACAGGGCCTGTAGCATACCCATGTATTTGTAAATGTGTGCAGACTAAACCCCTGTTCTTAAAGTGCATGCGCACTGAAGAAAGGGTACATCGTGCCATTTCTAAAGGGTCTGTACCGTGACTGGCGGCTCCTGCGCACGTGTGCGGGAGTGACGGCACGCGACTCCGGCCAGTCACAGAGCCGGAGTCCATGGCCCCGGAAGGAAGAGGGGTGAAGATGGATACGGCCACCAGGGGGGGGACATCACAGGCTTTGTTTGCAGGTAAGTGGCACATAATGGGCTAGTATGCATTATGCTTTTACTTTGCAGGGAACAAAAGAGGAAGTAAATTCCTTCAGGTTTTATTTCCTCTTTAAGGCATTTTTGTTAGACAGGTCAATTCGGTTGGTTGCTGGCTGGTTGGCAAGTTTGATTTTAGAAATCTTTTTGCATTTGTTTGATGTAAGTTTTGTTTAATCTGTATACAGGAAGGTATGGACATGTAGTGATTTTTTTCGCTTGACTTTCACTTTTGTCAATAAGGAACATTTAGTCTAAAACACGTCAGGCTGGTATTGTTTATTCTATCTTCAACAGATTTAATATGAAGTATGAAGAGGAGTAATGGCCATGCACTGTTTGGAGAAGGTGGTGAAATAGTAAAGTGGAGCTAAACTGTGTGTATGAATCAGTGTAGCACAGATAAATTAAAGATGATTTATTCCAGCATAAAGCTGTATTGGGCTTATTGGCCCCCATCTGTGCAAGATATGAAGCATCACTCCATTTTGGACAGAGTAAGGTTTTTGCCATCCGTGTCCCATTTGGGGAGATTTCTTTTCACTTCCTGTCTCAAAGCCAAACAGGAAGTGAGACAATCCTTGCAAAGTAAGGGAGTCCCTTGGGAACCCCCAGATCTGGTGTCCCCACTGAAATCTTTCCCCTCTATTACTTTTCTGGGGATAACCCAAAATTTGGGATTTTTTTTTTTTTTTTTACTTTCAATGGTAAACAGAACAAATAAAGGAGGGTGAATCTCCCTGACGGGGGCACAGACAGCAATAAAACCTGGCGTGTTCTAATCACTCTCCACTCTATCCAAAAGAAATAAAACGTTTTGCCTTTAGTTCTACTTTAATTCAATCTTATGGATTTGGTGATTTATTTCCACCTATGAATTTGGTAAGCAAGTACCCTCATCCTGTAGACTAGGGGAGAGCTTTTATTCTAACTTTATTTTTAGAAGAACTGCAGCATTTGGATCCATGAATGATTGCTGGAAAAGCCCTGAGAAGAATTTCTAAGCAAAAATGTAATGTGCAAGGTTCTGTTGGAAGCACAGGGTCTAACCTAACAGGAGGGAGAACAACATTCCTCATTTGCACAGACATAATGCGACTATGATCAGCTCAATAAGGGATGCTGATGTGGCATGAAAATCTCTGACCCAATGAGTGGAGCGTGTGACCTACCTTATCATAGATGACTCTGACAAGTAATGAACAGCTAGGACACGTTGCAACGTCTTCTCCATTTTCCAGATCCTCCTGCAAATAAAATATGGACAACCCAAAGCGTTAGAATCGTCACCAGTCGCTAAAATCTACCAGACAAAACATGGTTAACATGCGTCAGGTTGTGAAAGGTTTTCTTTGGCTAGAGAAATCTGGGTTACACACTAATGAAGGCTACATTTTTCTTGGTTCTGGTCAGTGCAACTAACTTGTTTGTTCCAAAAAAAACAGAAGTGAGGGGGAAAAGGAGAGGTTCAGGAGCTCACATAGGAAAGCAAGAAAAGCGTTCCTGAAAAATAGATTACAGGGCCATTATGTAGAAGAACTATTTTTGGAGACTAAAGATATCATTTACTGTCACTTTAACTACTTAACCACCTTCCCGACCGCCTCATGTAGATATACGTCTACAGAATGGCACGGGCAGGCAAAACCACGTACCCGTACGTCCCCTTTAATTTGCCTGCCCGTGGGTCGCGAGCGCGCCGCTCGCGGCCCAGTCGGGAGCTCCGTGACCCCGGCCGCGGGACCAGCGGACCCGATCGCCGCTGGTGTCCCGCGATCGGGCTACGGAGCTGAAGAACGGGGAGAGGTTTGTGTAAACAAACCTCTCCCCACGCTTCCTACACTGACTGTCATTGATTGGCTGTTCCCGGTCATCGGGAAAGCCGATCAATGAAGTCAGACGTCAGCCCCACCCCCTAATGTAAAAAAAAAAACACACACGTCACAGCCCATAACCCCTCCCCCTAGTGGTTAACTCTTTCACTACAACTGTCATTTATACAGAAATCAATGCATTTAAATAGCATTGATTTCTGTATAAATGACAATGGTCCCAAAAATTTGTCAAAATGTCCGATGTGTCCGCCATAATGTCGCAGTCACAATAAAAATCGCTGATCGCCGCCATTACTAGTAAAAAAAAAAAATATTAATAAAAATGCTATAAAACTATCCCCTATTTTGTAAACGCTATAACTTTTGCGCAAACCAATCAATAATCGCTAATTGCGATTTTTTTTTTTACCAAAAATACGTAGAAGAATACGCATCGGCCTAAACTGAAGAAAAAAAATGGTTTTTTTTATATATTTTTTGGGGATATTTATTATAGCAAAAAGCAAAAAATATTGCATTTTTTTCAAAATTGTCGCTCTATTTTTGTTTATAGCGCAAAAAATAAAAACCGCAGGGGCAATCAAATACCACCAAAAGAAAGCTCTATTTGTGGGAAAAAAAGGACGCCAATTTTGTTTTGGAGCCACGTCGCACGACCGCGCAATTGTCAGTTAAAGCAACGCAGTGCTGAATCGCAAAAAGGGGCCTGGTCCTTTGGCTGCCAATTGGTCCGGGGCTGAAGTGGTTAAGGCCTGTAAGGATTTACCCCCTTAATGACCAGGCCCCTTTTTGCGATCGCTTTAACGGACAATTGCGCAGTCGTGCAACGTTGTACCCAAATTAAATTGCTGTCCTTTTTTCCCACAAATAGAACTTTCTTTTGGTGGTATTTGATCACCTCTGCGGTTTTTAATTGTTGCACTATAAAACAAAAAAAGGAGGGACAATTTTGAAGAAAAAAAACTTTTAGAGCTATAATAAATGTTCCAAAAAAAATCTAAAAAAAAATCTAAAAAAAAAATAAAAAAAAAAAAAAAAAACAACATTTCTTCTTCAGTTTAGGCCAATATGTATTCTACATATTTTTGGTAAAATAAAATCGCAAGAAGCATATATTGATTGGTTTGTGCAAAAGTTATAGGGTCTACAAAATAGGGGATAGATTTATGGCATTTTTATTTTTTTTTACTAGTAATGGCGGCTATCTGTGATTTTTAGCGGGACTGCGACATTGCGGTGGACAGATCGGACACTTTTTTTGGGACCAGTGACATTTATACAGGGATCAGTGCTATAAAAATGCACTGATTACTGTATAAATGTCACTGTCAGTAAAGGAGTTAACACTGGAGACGATCAAAGGGTTAAATGTGTTCCCTGGGAGGTGTTTCTAACTGTGGGGGGGCTGGGCTGACTGCAGGAGGCGAGAGATCGCTGTTCCTAATCACTAGGTACAGACGATCACTCTCAGCACCCCTGTCAGAACGGGTATCCGCCATGTTTACACTCGCAGATCCCCGTTCTGCCTCTGTGGGGAGCAATCTGCTCAGGGGCCTGCTATATCTATTACATGAAGTGACATACAATAATGGCGATAATAGAGCCAACCTGCCGCACTACAACTGAGGCGGCTGGTCTTTAAGGGGGTTTAATTGCAAAGCCGCAGTCAATGTGAACGGGGGCTGAATGACATACCTGTTGGCCAACTGCGGCTTCCGTAAAGCCTGGCCAAAAGTAGTATTCCGAGTGCCGTCCTGCATATAAGTAAGGCTGGATGGCATGTTGAGCGTGCCGCCATCATCACAGGAAGGAGTGCGGAGCTGCTGTACTTCTCAGCCACAAATGCGCACATGCACACTGCTCTGCTGTGACAAGGAGGGAGAGAGCTCTGCGCAAGTGTGAATTTGTGGATGTGGGGGGAGAGCCCACTGAGCATGTGTGGATGAGCAATACAGAACCTCCACACTTCTGGGAATGTGTGTCACGCTTGTGGTGCCATTGTTAACGGCACAGGAAGCAATTTGCGCTTTTTTCCCCACACGCAAGGACAAGCAACCAATACGGGAAAAAAAACGCAAAATAGAATGCAAAAAAAAAAAAAAAAAGGCTTTATGAGTTACTTTGCGGCGTTTGTCACAAGTAGGGTAGCCCAGTGAAATCAATAGGCTTCTATGCATGTTTTGCAAAAAAAACACGCATTTAAAACCGCTAGAGGTGACTGCGGGGGGCGCACTCAACGTATCATATTCCCACAGCTTATATACAAGATGGCACTCATCACTTACAATACTACTACTTCACGGAAGCCAACAGGTGTGTCATTTAAATAAAGCTTTTGTCTACTATTGAGGGGGGGCTGTACAGCAAAACTTACCATAAAGGTGAACTGACCTAAGATGCCCCCAGTGTCATGTATAATAATGTATAGATTGTATAAGAAATGACAGGCCACGCCCCATGTGCCAGCTGTCCCCTCCCACTGATGCTGTGAGTCATGTGACACGTGATGTGTGCCTGGTCTCTCACCTGTGGCCAGCACTGCTCATCATACCTTAGAGATTGCGAACCTATCCCCGCACGGACAGGGGTAAAAATACATCTCCGTATCCTCGTCATACTCGAAGTCCTCGATCTCCACCTCGTCATGGTACACCGCCATCCCGACACCCGGAGCAGCAACCACACCTCCACCACCACCAGAACACGCTGCAACAACCAGCTCCGCCTCCTATGTCACTGGCTCGGCGACAATCCCATCCGTCATTACGCTGAGACACGTGTGCTAGAAGCGGCCATGTTTGATTCTGGCACTAGGAAATCATTGAAGCTGGAACTTTTCTTTATGTTAAAAATTATAGCGATTGGTCGCTTGTTCCTTAAAATTCAGACATATATATATCTATATAAATAAGATGAAAGTCTTATGTTGGTTAAAAGTATATAAGATATGAGGACTGCCTCTTCTGGGCAATAGTGCCAACCTACCAAATTAAAATTCCCTGACATGACTCCCAAAATTTAGTGGCACAACCAGGTTTTTACTGGCATTTCCAAAATTACAGTTTTAAGTGCAAATTTCAGTATTTATGCTACAAAAAAGTACAATATTTAGCAATGTGATTTGGGGTGGATATTAAGGCAAAACAAACATACTTCTTATTTAATTTTTGATATAGTAAGTAGCTCAGGGACAGAACTCAGGAGGGTAAGAAATTAGAATGGGCAGTGGGCACACACACATCAAATTGACTCTCACAGTGACACTGACAGCAGCGTGCAGCAACACAGATGATGATGGCACCTCCCTGACACGACACAACACGACACGTCTCCTCCTGAGTCACAGGGATAGTCTCTCTCCACATACGGTTGCCACCTTTTCTTCAAGTCAAACGTGAACACTTTAGCAGCGCACAGCAATTATTATTTTTTATATAAACTATGCATATATTTTGCAATTAAAAAACATTTCTTAAATTAAGTTAAGCACAAGAGTCCCCCTTTACAGGGTCTACAGTGTTCCCCTTTTACATCAGAATCCACAGAGTTCCCCTTTTACATCCAAGTTTTTTTTACACTGGGGGGGTGGACTCTGCAGACTCTGATATAAGGGAGAACTCTGGGGACTCTGACATAAGGGATGCTCTGGGAACCCTGATCTAAGGGGGAACAGTGTGAACTGTGATGTACAGAGAGGACTCTGATGTAAGGGGAAACACTGTGGCCTCTGGTGTAAAGGGGAACTCTGATGTAAGGGGTGCTCTGAGAACCCTGATTTATCTTAGTGTACTCACTCAGAGGCAGGAGAGAGAAGGGAGGAGACTTCAGTCACAGACAGGGGTGGATGGTGAGCTCACTCACCCCTTGGCAGTCAGCACCTCTCATCCAGATGTAGCTGAGACTACTGGACTTCAGATTTGCAGCCCCCACTTTCCTTTTCTGAGGCACATCGCCAGGGATTGAAGTGTGGGCAGACACAGAGGGGTAGGGGCGGGAGGAAGAGGGGCATATCAAGCCCTCTCTCGTCTCCCATCTGTGTGGGGAGGGGGAATTGTTAGTGCTGGCTTTGGGCAGTGTGAAAGAGAGTATAACAGACAGACTCTCGGCTTACACAACTGCAGCCAGCAACCCTGCTGGGAAGCCACATTCTGGTCTGAATAATGTGTCTGGGTTTCAGGCGGTCTGAAACCCGGACGCATGATTCCAAACCCGAACTGTCTGGGTGAATCCAGAAACACACTGTAGCAGGCACTTGGATAGTCTCAGCCTGCTCCAGACCGGGACTGTGCATGTGCAATTCCGAGCCGAGCATCACAGACATATTTTTACTGGTAACCTTTTTCTGTCACTGGCATTTACTGGCAGGAAAAAAGTGCCTATTTTTTACTGGCTGCTAGTAAAAATACTGACGGTTGGCAACATTGGTTCTGGGAAGACATGCTAGCCTTGTGATCTATTTTTTATGAATAACTTCTGTGCTTGGGTGTCACTGTCACAGTTGTTTTCATTCGGACACAGTCGTCGGTCTATACAAATTAATGACAGGCCGACAGATGCAGCAGCTGTATGGGTGTAACTGCACATGTGTAAGGGAGGAATAATCATCCCTGGGCACAGGCTGCTCATCCATCCCTGGGCACAGCTAACCACTCAGACTACCAGCCACTTTATTAGGTACACCTGTTCAATTGCTTGGTAACAAAAATTGCTAATCAGCCAATTACATGGCAGAAACTCAATGCATTTAGGCATCTAGATGTGGTGAAGACGACTTGCTGAAGTGCAAACAGAGCATCAGAATGGGGAAGAAATGTGATTTAAGTGACTTTGAACGTTGCATGCTTGTTGGTGTCAGACAGGCGGCTATGAGTATTTAAAAAAATCTACTGGAATTTTCATGCCCAACTATCTCTAGGGTTTACAGAGAATTGTCCGAAAAAGAGAAAATATCCAGTGAGTGGCAGTTGTATGGACGAAAATGCCTTGTTGATGTCAAAGGAGAATAGGCAGACTGGCTTGATATGCTAGAAAGGCAACAGTAACTCAAATAACCAACCAAGGTATGCAGAATACCATCTCTGAACGCACAACACATCAAACCTTAAAGCAGATGGGTTACAGCAGCAGAAGACCACTCCGGATGCCACTTCTGTCACCTAAGAACAGGAAACTGAGGCTACAATTCACACAGGCTCACCAAAATTGGACAATAGAAGATTGAAAAACATTGCCTGGTCTAATGAGTCTTGATTTCAGCTGCAGCATTCAGATGGTAGGGTCAGAATTTGGTGTAAACAACATGCAAGCATGGATCCATCCTGCCTTGTATCAACGGTTCAGACTGGTGGTGGCGTAATGGTGTGGAGGATATTTTCTTGACACACTTTGGGCCCCTTAGTACCAATAGAACATTGTTTAAATGCCACGACCTTCCTGAGTATTGTTGCTGATCATGTCCATCCCTTTATTATGACTACAGTTATATAGTCAGGTTGAAAAAAAGACACAAGTCCATCTAGTTCAACCATAAGACCCGGTTCACACCGGGGCGACTTAGCCGCCTGACAAGTCGCGTCCCATTCTGTAGTATAGAACCGTTCTAATAGGAGCGACACAAGTCCACAAAGGTTCTTGTACTACTTTGGGGGCGACTTTGGGTGACTTGCATTGACTTCTATACAGAAGTCATTTTGCAAGCCGCCGCTGAAGTCGGATGCCTGTCGCCTCAGGTAGTCGCGCTCCAAGTCGTGCTGCCTAGGTGTGAACCGGCTCTAAAAAATAAATGAATAGATAAAATAAAAAATATCATACAATCCCATATACTGAATTTCTTAATTTTCAATTGCAGGCAGCCTGGGCTTGTCTGTGGCCCCAATACAGCCTTTGTGAGCATACACAGGAGGAGAAGCTAGCTGGGTCCATGCCAGTGGTAACATTCGCTAGATCTGAGACTAAAGATAAGTATAAGGCCAGGATAAACTATCCTTTAAAACCACTTGAAGACCAAGCCTTTTCTGACGCTTCTTGTTTACAAGTATAAGGCTGGGTTCACACCTAGGTGAATTGCATGTGGGGGTTTCACTGCATCCAATTCACATGACAGGAGATTGTGACCGGCTCTCTATGGAGGCGGTTCACATATCTCCATATCGGTTGCGGAGCGCACTGCACAGGGGTCCTATGCGTCTTTTGGCCTGAAATGGAAAACTGGGAAGCACCGGACCCCCTGCTGTCAGCTGCCTCCTTGTTTAGTGTGAACCCAGCCTAAGGCCTCTTTCACATTTGTGCGACTTCAAAGTCGCACGATTTTGCCGCGGACCAAAGTAGTGCAGGGACTACTTTGAAGTCGGAAAGGAATTGAAGTCGTACTAATATGAATGGCTGTCATTGGAAACCATGAGGGAACGACTTGTCATGCTACTTTGCAGTCCCAAATCGTGGGACAAGTCGTACAAGTGTGAAAGGTAATAACATTCAATTACAATATGACTTGTGTCCCAATTGTATACGCGATGATTTTTTTTTTTTTATTTGCTCCCCCCCCCCCCCCCCCCCCCACAAAAGTAAAGTTACCCTTTAAGAATTTAGAGAAGTTCTGTAAAGAACAGTGGACCAAAATCCCTCCTGAGATGTGTGCAAACCTCATAACCAACTACAAGAAACGTCTTGCCTCTGTGCTTACCAACAAGGGTTTCTCCACCAAGTACTAAGTTATGTTTTGCTTGGGGATCAAATTCTTATTTTACTGAACTGCAACTCAATTTATAACATTTGTATCGTGTTTTTTCTGGATTTTTGGGTAATATTCTGTCTCTATTATTTAAAATACACCTATGATAAAAAATTATAGACCCTTCATTTCTTTGTAAGTGGGCAAACTTACAAAATCTGCAGGGCATCAAATCATTTTTTTTCCCCCACTGTATATAACCCAAGTTTTGTAAAATATGAACAGATGTCATGCCGAGTAAATAGATACCCAACATGTCACACTTTAAAATTGCGCACGCTCATGGAATGGTGACAAACGACAGTATTTAAAAACCCCCTATGGTTGACGATTTAAATTTTTTTAGTTTAGAATTAGAGAGGTCTAGCGCTAGAATTATTGCATTCGCTCTAACGTTCATGGCTATACCTCGCAAACACCGTTAACATATGTGTGCATGACTTACGTATGCGGTCACTTCTGTGCGTGAGTACGGCGGGATGAGGGCGATTTCAGTTATTTTTTTTTATCACTTTTATTCCCATTACAAAGAATGTAAACATCCCTTGTAATAGCAAGAAGGATGACGTGTCACATGACTCACACAAACCAATTAATATACACTTATTGGGCTTTTTTTTATTATCAAAGACATCTTTGCATGTCCTCCCTGTGCCTGTGTGGGTTTCCTCCGGGTACTCCGGTTTCCTCCCACTTGCCCCTAGTATGTGTATGTATGAATGGGAGTTAGGAACCTTAGGTTGTAAGCTCCTTGAGGGTAGGGACTGATGTGAATGTACAATGTGTATGTAAAAGCACTGCGTAAATTGATGGCGCTATACAAGTACCTGAAATAAAATAAAAATAAATGACAGGCCCTCTTTATGGAGAGATCTGGAGTCACAAATACTCCAAATCTCTCCTTTACCTTTAAAAGCTAAATATATATATTAAAAAAAAAAAGTTCATTATTATTTTTTTGCTTTAAAAAAAAATTGTTTACTCTGGACCGGAAGTGACGTCATGGCATCGCTCCGGTCCTCCAAGACCATAAAGGCGATCAAAGACGATCAGGTCTTTCATCACTTCTGTGACCAGCTGGCCGCACCGCCAGAATGTTTCTCAGGCA
Source organism: Lithobates sylvaticus (assembly GCA_028564925.1). Taxonomy (NCBI): domain Eukaryota; kingdom Metazoa; phylum Chordata; class Amphibia; order Anura; family Ranidae; genus Lithobates; species Lithobates sylvaticus. The sequence goes on along the minus strand of CM053027.1, from coordinate 377,546,549 downwards.
CGCCAGTAAAAACAGTAAGCCCGAAAAACACTGGCGATTGGCATCCCCTCCTGCCACTTGTGAAAGTGTTCCAGTGGCTCATGAGCACAGCAGGAGATTGTGACTGGCTCTCTATGGAGCCGGTTCACATATCTCTGCAGCAGCTCCAGTGCGAATTGCACAGGACGCTGTGCGTCTTTTGGTCCATTTCAGGTGCGAATTCAGCCAAACATTCGAACTGAAATTGGACATGAAACTGTGCACGAGGATGCACTGGACTCCTGCTGGGAGCTGCTGCATGCTCATATGTGAACCCAGCCTTAAGAGCCTACACCAGCCAGGCCACAGCATGCCTAAATTAACCACTTCCTGCCCGGCCTATAGTAAAATGATGGCCGGGCGGTGGTTCAGTTATCCTGACTGGACGTCTTTTAGGATAACAGCCGGCACGCAGCAATCGGTGGTGCGGCGTGTCAGTCTGAAACACCGCTACACCGATCTCGGTAAAGTGCCTCTGACGGAGGCTCTTTTTTTTTTTTTAACAAATGGACGGAGGCTCTTTACCACGTGATGAGCCGTCCAATCACAGCTGATCACAGTGTAAACAGGTAAAAGCCGTTTATCAGCTTTTCCTCACTCGCAAGTAGAGGAGAGCTGATCGGCTGCTCTCCTGATTGGGGGGGGGGGGGGTCTGTGCTCATTATTAGATCAACCCCCCCACGGATCCCCCCCAGGGTCCACCAGGGATGCCGCCAAGATCACTAGGGATGGCCACCAGGTATGCCACCCCAGGAATGCCAGTCAGTGCCCATACATTATGCCAATTAGTGCCCATCAGCAATACTTGCCAGTGCCATCTATCAGTCCATACCATAAGTACCCATCAGTGTTGCCTATCAATGCCCATCAGTGCTGCATATCAGTGCCGCCTTATCAGTTCCCATCAGTGCAACCTCATCAGTGAAGGAGAAAACTTACTTATTTACAACATTTTATAACAGAAACAAAGAAAAACTTTTTTTGTTTTTCAAAATTTTAGGTCTTTATTTTTTTAGCAAAAGAAAAACAAAAAAACGCAGAGGTGATCAAATACCACCAAAAGAAAGCTCTATTTGTGGGAACAAAATTATACAAATTTAGTTTGGGTACAGTGTAGCATGACCACGCAATTGTCATTTAAAAATTGACAGCGCTGAAAATTGGCCTGGGCAGGAAGGTTGGAAAGTGCCTGGTACTGAACTGGTTAAACATAATTTTCCTTTTGTTTATGGGTTCTTTATGGAAACGCTGTTAGTATTTTTAAATGTGCATAATATATAGCAATTTTTCTCAACTCCAGTCCTCAAGTACCCCCCAACAGGTCATGTTGTCAGGCTTTCCATTATTTTGCACAGGTTATTTGATTACCAATGCCATTTCATCTGAAGGAAATCCTGAAAACATGACCTGTTGGGGGTACTTGAGGACTGGAGTTGAGAAACATTAATTTATAGGAATGAAACTGCGTCATGTGCCCATGGCTAGCAAAAAAAAAGAAGACGTCAAAAAAATAAAATAAAATTCTAAAAGCATCAGAGAACAGAATGATTGCAGTTCTAATAATCTGTACACATGGGTCTCTGTGCACATGCTTGGAAGTTTTTTCATAGTAGCTAAGTGTCTCAGATCCTGCGAACCAGTCTTGAGATTTTGGACCCTATCCTACAAAGCCCACATCCCGCGGGTTGTTACACAGGATCCAGGACACTGTGCAGATTGAAAGCGAGGTGTAATTATGCCGGACTATTGGTCACAGTGATTGCCTATCAGATACGGCTCTTTCACACGGACGTGTCCGTGTACGGAGCCCGCTCTGCTCAGCGGGGGATCGCTCGGTCGATCCCCGCTGAGCAGGCAGATGACAGGTCCATCTCTGCACTCTGTGCAGGGACCGACCTGTCAGAGCGCCGCTCTCCCCTATGGGGGATCGGATGAAGACGGACCGTAGAGTCCGTTGTCACCCGATCCGATCTGCAGACCGATGGAAAAGTAGGTTTTGCCTCCGCCACACTTTTTCGGATAGGAGCGGGTTGGATGTCAGCGGACATGTCACCGCTGACATCCGACGCTCCATAGGGGTCTATGGAGCATCCGTTCAGGTCCGCCTAAAAAAAACTGACAGGCGGACCTGAACGGTTCATCTGTGTGAAAGAGGCCTTAGTGTGTAGTTTCACATTAGGGTAGAGTCAGAGCAGTAGTTCATGGTGAGTAAAAACTGCATACTAAAGCTGTCACTGACACCAACAATTTAGTACTTAATTTACTCAACCAACAATAATTCGGGGCTTCCTTTTCTCCCACTGACACCAACAACATGGCACCTATTTTAACCCAGTAAAACGAATGATCTATGGCTTAATGTTTCTCAAAGACACCAGCAATATATGACTTCTGTTATCCCACTGACACCCGTCTGGGATAGACGCCACTCAAATGTTCCAGAATCAAAGTTTTAACATAAAAGTCATTTTCAACTACTGCAATTATATTACTTTCTAAAATCATTGCAGATGCTTCTTCGCAGAACCATCCATTAGCCACATCTGAACAGGAATTTCGACCGGTGGACCCAATTATAAATGACTACTCTCGGAAACTTCACACTCAACTCCTCCTTTTTTTGGACAGGTGGGAAAGGGACCTCAGCTTGGAACTATCCGCTAGGGAACATTTGAAAATGTTGTCCCTGTTGTATACATTTTCCATCAGCAATAGGTACCAGGAATCGGGATATAAAATACTGAGGTATCGGACGCAGCTGCATTGCAACAAATGTACCCATCGGTGTCCAACAGTTGTTGACGCTGTGCTGCCAACGGGGGAAATATGCTACACATATTTTGGTCTTGCCCAGCCCTTCTGCAGATATCTATTGATACTCAGGTCCCCTACACGCTCAGGTCCCCTACATTTGTCTGCCCTAAAAATGCATGCACAGTGTTTTCCATGTATTCCAATGGCTCTAGTTCACACCATGCAGTCAGTTTCCAGTGCAGAAAAAAAAAAGTTGAGCGTGCTGCATTTTTTCTGCACAGAACTGTACCGGAACCTAGCAAATTGTATCAAAAACGCACTGGAACTGCGTGTGGTGCGAACTGTGAGCAAAAACTGATCTGGAACATGAGTGCATTTTTGTGGTGTGAACTGACCCTAAAAATGCATGCACAGTGTTTTCCATATATTTCAATGGCTCTAGTTCCTGCCAGTGCAGTCAGTTCCAATCATTTTCCGGTGCAGAAACTGACTGCATGGTGTGAACTAGAGCCATTGGAATACATGGAAAACACTGTGCATGCATTTTTAGTGCAGCAAAAAAAACACACGGAACTGCATCTGGTGTGTACCGGCAGGGCAGGACTTACCTTCTATACATTACCGTATTTATCAGCGTATAACACGCACCCCAAGTTTAGGAGGGAATTTTAAGGAAAAAAATTACATTTAAATGCCCATTAATGCAACCTTATCAGTGTCCATCTGAAGCATTGCCCATTCATCTGCAGCCTTCTCCAGTGTCATTGCAGCCTTGTCATTGCAGTCTTGAAGTTTAAAAATGGCGCTGCCGAGATACAGAGTCATGTGTATCTCGGGTCCTCTCGGCGGCTCTCGGGTCCTCTCGCAGTCCCGAGCAGAGCTGAGAGTAGCCGAGTGAACTCGGCTCACAGTCACGCCCAGTCCCTGTGTTATGTGCATCATAGGGCGGGACTGGGCGTGACTGTGAGCGAAGCCGAGTACACTTGGCTATGTATCTCGGCAGGGCCCATGGGCTTGAGCCCAGTCAAGCCCAATGGTAAGTCCGGCCCTGTGTACCGGTCCTCAAAGTATATGGTCAAAATGTTTTGTAAAATACCTGCACTATTCAAAACTGCCTGTGAATGGGTATGAGGTTGCCTAAGGTCAATAGTCATAATACAGTGATAATAACGGGATCTATAACTTGCCATTAATCATTAAATATGACATTGTGAATCCTAAGCATCTTAGCACATAAATACCAGTAAAATGAAAGCTTACAGACTTGATAAAGCAATTTATTATCCTTCTGAATTAAAGTTGAAACTATGTCTCTCTGAATTAAAAGAGAAATTCAGGAACAAAAAAAATAAACACTCACCTAGAAGGCTGCAAAACAGGTCCCAGGTGCATCTGTCCCCCACCAGCTCTACACTGAGCAATGAGCAATCAAAGACTGCTGATTGCTCAGTCTCAGTGACTGTCAGCCATCGCTCTGTGCTCTGCTCCTCCAGCTCTCACTGGAGCGCCAGGCTGTGAAGGGGTGGAAGGGGCAGGCTCATGCTCTCAGTTGCATGCTGAGGGGCTGAGCCAGCTGCTGGTCCAGGCATCTGGGTGGACCCAACGGTAAAGTTGAAGTTCACTCCTGGAATCCATAGGAGAAGTAAGGCTAAAATAGCTTTGGCTATACTTCTGCTTTAAAGCGGGAACTATGCCAAAGGTCTTCAACCAGTGCCAATTTTCTCTCTAGTGGAAGGTCTGTCACCCTAAAATATACTTTATATAATTAATACTATTCAAAACCTACAAAAGTGAGGCATCTCTAAAGAATCAAATTTAACGGCCTTCATTGGGTCACTGAAGGTTCAGAGTGATAGTCCATCCCCTGCTGTTCTTCCTGAGTGCATTAATCCATAATTAAAAACATTCATGATAATTGGGCAGTTAGCATTAGTAATGGATCCCATTTACCTTACAAAAGTGTGTGGTTGCATGCAAAATGATTGTTGGTTTGGGTTTTTTGCCAGGTTTGTTATTTAAGGAGTGATTTGTGACAAGGAATAACTGCGAGGTGGTGGACACCTGAATTACTTTCTAACTGCTGAATTATACTAATGAAAGGTGCAAGTATCTTAATGCATTTCCAAGATTTTAAAGACGTTTATTTAAAGCGGTACTAAACCCAAAAGCAAAATTTTTTTTGCAGCTTACCAATTAGATGTGATGGCTGTATTAATATTCTGTTTTCAAGTGATTGGTAAGTCTTTTTTTTCCCTATAAAAACAAAAAACTTGTCATACTTACCTGCCCTGTTGCAGTGTGTTTGCACAGAGCAGCCCAGAACCTCCTCTTCTTGGGTCCCTCTTTGCTGCTCCTGGCCCCTCCCTCCTGTTGACTGCCCCCACAGCAAGCAGCTTGCTATGGGGGCACCCGAGCCGAGCTGCAGCTCTGTGTATACATTCAGACACAGGCTATGGTTCGACCCCGCCCCCTCTCTCCAAAATGGCTAACTGATCTTGATTGACAGCAGCGAGAGCCAATGGTGCCGCTGCTATGTCTCAGCCAATCAGGAGGGAGAGTCCCGGATGGACATGACACTCGTGGACATCGCTGGACAGAGATGGGGCTCAGATAAGTATTAGGGCGGGGCTTCTGCACAAATAAGGCTTTTTATCTTCATGCATAGAATGCATGAATATAAAAAAACCTTCTGATTTTACAACCACTTTAAGCTTTCTTTTATTTTCATCTGGTGACCCATCCAGTAAGTCTGTTGTTTTTTAACATAACCTGCTCTCTTGCAGATGTATCATTTTACAGAGATAACACAAACCATTTTCCACTGAAGGGTGCTTACAATGATCAACATTTATTTATTTATGGAAAAACCTTTATCCCAAAAAGGTAAGGTGCTGTTACTGCAGCTAAAGTGTAATCTGAAGTTTGACTTCAATTTGTTAGTGTATCTGGAGTTGCTAGTACATCTAAAACTCCCCTCCCTCCCAGACTGACATTGCTGATATCCAAAGATGCCCCCTGTGCTTATCCATCCATAGTGGAGGCACACTTAATAAAGGAGGTGTGTTAATGGCCAGATCACCAGATAAAAACAGAGGGGACAAAGCCTAAAAATGATTGATAAGCTGCAATATATTATATTTTTGGTTTTGAGTTTAATATCGCATTTTAAAAACGGTACCTAAAATAAACTAATAAACAGCAGCAGGGGTAATCAGAAGATGTATGCTGCCCTTTCTGCAGCCAAACCAACACAAGCTGCCTGAACGAACGCCAGTCAGTTGCATCACTTCATGTAAGAGCATAGGTGTGCGCAAGCCTATTACATTAGGGTGTGCAGCCCAAAGCTCAAACACACATGGCTTTCTCTGCAGCTTCTGCTGTACGAGGCAGTGAATGAACGTGAAGTGCTCTGTGCTGAGTGGCTTCCTGTTCATTCACAAACTGAAACACAGTTTACTATGCTTCAGTTACGAATGGACACAGTGAGCGAGTGTGTTCATTTAGAAAATAAAGGGGCTGGTAAATTACATATTTACTAGCCCCTTCCCTCGTTCTTTATCCTTAAAATGAGGGGAGTAGCCAGAATTGGCACCACACACAGTGATTAGGGTGTGCCCAGGCACACACCCTGTGCATGATGCCTATGTTTAAGAGCTTTCTTCTCTCTTTCCAGCCACCATATATTCATATTAACCCATCATGATGATGTGTGGGAGGCAGGCAAGCTTTGGCACTACAAGGTGACAGTGAAACCTGCTGCAGGTATAAGCAGACACAACTCTTTACCAGACACAATGTTAAAATGTCAGCTTGGGTATTTGTTATGCAATCAATACAACACGACTTATTAAGAAGAACTTAATGTATTCATGTGAAAAAGTTCCCGTTTAGAAGTATACTTGCCTATACAGTATAACATCAGTTTTAAAATATACATTTGGATTAGGCAACTGTTTATGCACTCAAACAATTATGATCTTAGTGATATGTCATAACACAGGGAAATCCAAAATGACCTAAGTTTCAAAGTCCACATGAAACAGACAATATTACAGAATAGATATGAATATAAATGTATTTCCTGTAACTAAAAAAGTTAGAAAACAGTAACATGTCTGAACAAAGCAGATTATACATATAGAATTATCTGTGGGCACATTAACACGTCTCCAGTTTGTATATGTCCCATTTTCTTAGTAACCTACACAACAAATATTTTGGTTATCCTGAAAAGCCATCAGTAATGATTCCTGGACTCTACCACTGCAAACGTCTCCCCTTGTATTCTTTGGTACCAGGCAGCTCCAGGAGGGGGCAAAACATCCACGCAGCCATCTGGATTTGACGGGGTTACAATGAAAATGTCTAGATGTGAAATTTGCTTTGTTTCTTATCTTCTGTCACTGGCTATTGTACACAGATTTCTGTTCTTTCTTTTCAGAAATGGATGGAGGCTTCATGGACCCATTTAAAAACAGGTGGAGTTAAAACCATTGGCACCGGTGAATATGATTGTAGCATCATCCAATCACATGAAACTGCAAAACATAGCATAAATGGGTATAAAAGTCTTACACTGAGTATCAACTTTACATTTCTGGTAAAATTCTATAACATCTGTATGAATAAATCCCCACAACAGATATATCTAACAAATCAAATAGTTCTCATCCACTCCAGAGCAATTTGTCCCCTAATAGAAATATGGTATTGCAATTGTTATGAGAATGTCATATCATTGTTATGTCATATCAATAGGGATGGAGACCAATGCACTGGATGGTCAGGGTCTCATATAAAGTCCCAAAATGTCTTTCTTTTTTCATATAGCAATTGTTGATCTTCTGAAAATGCTAGCTGCCTGGCTGTTATGCTAAATCTACAGTACTTTTTGATTCACTGGCCCAGAGCAAATATACTGATTAAAAGAAGAAGTCCAGCCTGAGCTCGTTTGGCTGGGCTTCTTATATGGGTCACAGGAGTGCAATTCATTTTGCACTCCTGTGACCCGTTTTCAGCGGAGAGCAGTCTGAAGTCCGCTCTCTGCTGACGTCACAGGAATCAGTCCAGGCACCGCATCATCCCGACTTCCAAAGTCTGGATCCACCAGGTGCCTGGACTGATGGCTGTCTCAGCCCCTCCACAGCTCAGCGCTCCAGTGAGTGTGGAGGAGCAGAGGAGAGCTGCCGATTGACAGGCAGCATCTCTCTGCTCGGGGAGCCGAGAGAACCGATCCATCAGCGATGTTCGATCGATCGGTTCTCAGTGAAGAGGCGGCGGGGGGACTGATGCTGCATCCACCTAGGCAAGTATGATTATGGGGAAAAAAATGAATTCCCATACTTCTCTTTTAAGAAATCTGGAGAAAAGTCGGAAGCCCTTTTCTCGTAGTTGTTCTGGGTTAGTGTTTAGTAATAAAACCAGAGGCAGACACATCAGGGCAATTAAACACCTCCGGAAGGACACAGCGGTCACAGGATCACGCAGCTGCTCTCCCCAGGGGGCACGCCAAGGCGCAGGTGCTCAGCGATGTACCAGTATGTCCCTGAGCCTGCAGCTGCTGCCCTGCTGAAGTAAATGTACTCTGGCGGGGTGGCAAGTGGTTAAAGGTTTGCTTTAAGAGACTGCATTTACAGAGTAAAAATTATGGAAAAACTGCAGTTATAGCTATTACGTAAATACTGTCATCTCTTTGAGGGCTGGTTCACACCCTGAATCACACAGGTGTGATTCAGATGCGACCCTAGATGCGACTGATCCGCACCAAAAGCAGTTCATGCACTACATTAAACACACAGAAACCATGCGATCTGATGCAGGCAAGCGCACTGCATTTGCGACCTGCATTTAGGGTGCCATTAACACTGACACCCACTGCAGATTGTGGGTTTCCCACACTGGAAACAGTAACACATAACACCAAGATACAGGCACAGTAAACTGTGCACATTCATTTAGTATTTAAAATAAGATGATTGATTTGTACTTAACATGGAGTCCTTAGCTCACAGGCTCAAATATTACTCGTGTAACATCTATTAAGGGAAGCATTTCTGTAAAAATCACCAGTTTCCCCCTCAGCTAGCAGAAAAGACAATCTGACCAATTACAGCCCAGGAAATTTCCTGAGCGGACCAAAGATATGTGTGTGAGCCGCTCAGGTAGTGTGTAGGAACAAGATAAGAGAGCCGGCCGGGAGGGGAGCTCACCTATGCCCCAGACAATACTGGAAGATGACAGGTGTCCTGGAAGCCGCACATCAGATCAAGACCCACTGTGCGATGGTAAATGGCAGCCTCAGCCTGGACCCCCACCGGGCAGGTTTCTCTCCACCCCGAGGGCATGGCCTGGCGGGGGTACAGGCTGAGGCTCCCATTTACCAATACACTTGATCTGATGCGTGGCTCCTGGGACACCTGTGATTTTCCAAATTGCCAAAAGGGTTATATGTAGTGTACTCCAGCGTGAGCCAACACCACCACTGATGCATTTCAGGGCCACCCCCCTTCAATGGGTGATCCCAACAGGTATACGTACATTGACAGTTGTCATATGTGCAATATTTAAGTCTGAGGGGCTCAGGTTTCTCTGTAAGTTTAATGGAAGCATCTTATTTTAGTTATTAAATAGATTGCATGATCTGTGCAATTTAGTGCTCCTATATTTTATTATTTGTGTTTCCATACTTTATTCATGCATCTCCCTCTTACTTTGATAGCAGGGTTTAATTTTGATGCAAAGTTTTACTTTGTAAATAGGAATATTTACTGGTCTCTACGATTGGATTTGTAACAAAGTGAAATGAGACACTTACGTTTTGCGATCCTTCTTTAAACTGGTGTTGGCCACGGTTCCAAACGCCTGTCCTTGCAGGAGCTCTGCAGCAGCTTTCCGTTTACTGAAAGCATTAATTTCTTCCTGTAAGTCTTTCCTTTTCTCGTCAAGACTTGCCCTTTCATCCTGATGAAGCCTCTTCAGCTGTTCAAATCTGTTCTGAAGCTGTACATACATCACAAACAGATAAAAAGACGGCCTTCAGTCTGGTCTACAGTACGATAACTATGTTACATTCTACAGATATTGATACAGACAATTTAGCTATTAAGCCGTTTTAAAAGAAATGCCCACATTAGAATATATAAAAAAAGTCTACAGTTTGACTTGCGTTAAGCACATTGACCTGTTATTTATAAAGCCTGACTGCAACATGACTGCAACCTTTTTTTTCATTAACTTTATATTTTTTATTGATCGTTTTTCAGTTTACAACATAAGCATCACATTCTTACATCTAAACATTTTCCATTCAAAAAGGAGAATAGCAAAACCAGTCAGTCATTCTCCAATGGTACAAAGGAGAAGAAAAGTACAAAAGGAAAACAAACACAGTGTAGTAGAAGAAAGGAGGGTATGGTTCGTGCTTCTGGAAATACATTCCTTCTCTCTTCCCCTATATTCCCGTCTTGGTTAGTATGTTTCCCACATTCATTCACTATCGTATCTTAATCATTCACACATCTACCTTCCCACGTGTCTCTTTGATTCATCCATAGTTGTTCATAAATTTATAATGTGTCTATATTCTTTTTTTCACACCAAGTTTTCCACATCTTTTCAAATTTCTTAGTGCATCCCTGTCTTATGTAAAGTGTTTTTTCCTTTAGTATCATAGTATTCACGCCTTGTTCCCATTCCCTACTAGATGGAGGGGTGGGGAACTGCCATCTCTGGGCTATAAGTTTGCGCGCCTGGAATAGGCATCTCAAAATTGCCACATTGGTATCTTTGGGCCTTCCCTTTCCATCTACCCACCCCAGTACGCAAATCTTAGGTTCTGTCTCGATAGAGACTTCAAAAACTTGAGATATTATTTCCACTACCTCCATCCAATAGCGATGCAACTTAGGGCATCTCCAAAACATGTGTATCATGTCTCCTTCTGTCCTTCCACATCTCGGGCAAGAGGAGTCTATTCTACATCCAAAGCTAAATAGTTTTTTAGGGGTAAAGTAGGCTCTATATAGAAGAAACAAATGCGACATCCTTTGAGGTGGAGAGAGAGAAACCCATGGTGCTAGCTCAAGGATCCTATCCCATTCGGTACTTGTGATGTTGCCCCCATCCCTTACCCATTTATCTCTAAAGACAGAGGTGTACTGGCAGCCCCTAGCGTCTTTGTGTAGGATCGAGTATGTCCCTGACGTGAGCCCTTTTGTTGACTCTGTTTTCGTTATTCTCACTAGTGTCGATATGTTACACCATTCTAGTGGTGAGTCCTCAAACTGTACTGAAAGTGCATGCCTAATTTGGAGGTATCGGAAGAAAGATTTCCATGGTATTATAAATTCCTCTCTAAGCTCTTGGAACGTTTTTAGTTGCCCATTAGTATAAAGCTGGTATAGATATTTTATATCTCTTCGTTCCCACTCCCTGATCGGTCCTATTTTTTGTACCTCGCTTAGATTATTATTTTCCCATAATGGTGAGTGTTCCGTATAGCCTCTGTACCCCAGTATTCCCTTGGCCGCTATCCATACCTTGTTCATTAGATCCAGGGTGGGGATTCCCCGTATCACCGTACCTGCCTCGACGATTTCAACGGTTTGTCTTTTTAGGAGTATCTGGAGAAGATTTCCCCCCGCCCAGCGCCCCTCATGTATTGTAGTTGAGATGCTAAAAAGTATCTAAACAGGTGTGGAATTGCCGCTCCTCCTTCATTAGTTGGAAGTTGGAGGATTTTTAGGCTAATACGCGCCGCTTTACCCTTCCATATCAGTTCTCTAAATATAGTATCAAACCTAGAGAACCATTTTTTGTATATCCATACTGGGGAGTTAGCTAGGATGTACAGGGCTTGTGGCAAGAAAATCATTTTAATTAGGTTAGAGCGGCCCATCGAAGATAGGGGAAACCTCCTCCAGATCCTAGTTTTCTCTTTAAACCTGGCTAACAGTGGGGACAAGATGACTGCAACCTTGACTGCCTGACTGCAACAAAGGTGTCATTTTTACAGTATAACCTGTTCGGTGCCACCACATGCCATGATGAGGGAAGAAGGACAGGGCTTGACAAATTTGCTTTGAATCTAGGAGCCAGTTTGTGCTTGTGTGCAGCGATATGCAATGTGTATTGCAATCAACGTTTTCATGTGTAGGCACCCCAACGCGTGCATTTACATTTGTACATGCGTACAAATGTGGGGGATTTTGTGTGCTTGGGTGTAACTTAAATTTTTTACAATCAAAATAAAAAAATGTTTTACTTAATTTTTTTTCCATCACATAGGGGAGTAAAAGTCCCCTATGTGATGACTTTTGGGTGACAGTGTCTCTTTAATGAGACATAGAGGGTCTAAAAGACCCTCCATGTCTCCCCTGTGTTCCACTGAATGTAATGCAGATCGCACTGCATTACATTCCTTACATTCCTTACTGGCCATGCTGGCTGGGGAAACTGAATGGGGACCAAGATGTGAAGGTCCCGGGCCCGCAGATGGGAAAGTGAAGGCCAGGATACATAAGCGGGGGGTGGGCGCGGGTGGGGGAGGCACTTTACCCGCGTGTGTGGAAGAAATTGGGTGGCAGCGGAGCCGCCCGAATGCTTCCACCTGACAAGGTGAAGGAAAAAAAAAAAAACTACCTGCCTGGAACTACATGTCCCGGGCGATACAAATTGTGCATCCCTGCAACAGTGAATGGGCTGACAAAAGCCCAGGTGCCAGAATGCAATTTCTAGTTGCCATGGCAACATGGCACCTGGGATTTGTCGAGCCCTGCATTAGGATAGATTGAATATTGTAACATGTTCACAACAAATGCAGCAGTTAAGCTATACTGATTGCGGTTAGTGTGTGGCTTTCCCAGTTCGACAGAAGCTGTTTGATCGACTTCTGTCAAAGGGACATGCTGGAAAAATTCTCGGTCAACGGCAGCAATAAAAAAATAAAAAAAATCAGCTGCCGTTGATATATAAAAAATGGAAAAAAAGGGAAAAAAAGTATGGCCAGTTAACGGCAGTCCTTTCCTCACACACTGTGTCTGTGTGAGGGAAAGGATTGGCATTAACTGGCAAGCCTGTCAGCACATTGTTTACACTGATCACCAGTGCCCTGATTATGAGTGCCCATTAGTAAAAAACCTTGGAAGACAGAACTTTCCATTGTGCCATAGACTTCATAAGCCACCCCTTTCTGTCTATGGGCAGAGAATGGAACACTAAACAAAACTTATATTAAGTAACATGGAGTAAACAGAAAAATAACAGAAGAATCTTTCCTAGATCTGGGTTTAGCAATCTTAAGTTTGGATGTTATGTGTAATTGTACTTTGCACACCATCACACTAATACTCCAATTTAGGAAGTTTGAAATATATACTGTGAAAGCTGCTTAATCTTGTTTACTGTCCTACATGCCAAGTTATCTGTGTCTGGGAAAGAATGAAAATGCCACAGTAGCTTGGTTGACTCTTCTGTGCCTTTCTCTGTTACTTTAAGGCAGGGGTGTCAACCTTTTGACTTTTCTGGGCCACATTAGAAGAAGGGGAATTGTCTTGGGCCACACACAGGGGGAGATTTACTAAAAACATGAGCACGCAGAATCTGGTGCAGCTGTGCATAGTAACAAATCCGCTTCCAACTTCAGCTTGTTCAATGAAGCTTTGACAATACAACCTAGAAGCTGATTGGTTACTATGCACAGCTGAACCAGATTTAGCAAATCTCCTTCACTCTATAAAGAAGAATAGATGATGAGCAGAAAAGGCCAGGCAGATCACCAGTTAACAATACAAAAAAAGGTCACTGCCCCCACCTATAACTGGTCTTCACAGCAAGAAGCACTGGAAGGGCAAACGCATGTCAAATAAAACCAAAGAGTTTCCAAGCTCAACTTACCAACCAGCTTGCGACCAACTGAATTAAACAGGTAACAGTATACGTTAAAAACAGGGGTTAGAGTTAGGATCTGCAGGATACAGGGTGCCTTGCCATGGCCTGCAGCTTACGCATGTATTTGCAAATGTGTGCAACTAAACCAGTTTTTACGCATACTGTTAGACAGGTTGATTCGGTTGGTCGCAGGCTGGGTGGTAAGTTGAGCTTTGAAATTCTTTGGTTTTATTCGACAGATCACCAGTTAACAATCGCTGATATAAATAATGTACCTCTCTGAGTAATAAAACTTTAAGCGGAGCGACACCTGAAATTTTTTTTTGAAAAGTCAGCAGCTACAAATACTGCAGCTGCTGACTTTTAATAAATGGACACTTACCTGACCCAGGTTCCAGCGGTGTCGGCAGAAGATGACGAGCGATCGCTCGTCTCTCGCTGCCCCGCCGCCATCCACTGTCAGGGAATCAGGAAGTGAAGACGCAACGTCTTCACTGCCCGGTTCCCTACTGCGCATGCGCGAGTCGCGCTGCGCGCCTCTATTGGTCCCCACTGTGTCCTGGGAACTGTGCTTCCCAAGACACAACAGGGCATTTTTGTATAGAGGCGGGGCAGCTCGGATAATGCGTCCCGGAAGTGGGTGCAGATACCTGTATTATACAGGTATCTGCACCCCCCTGAAAGGTGCCAATTGTGGCACCGGAGGGGGGGAGGAATCCGATAAGCGGAAGTTCCACTTTAGGGTGGAACTGCACTTTAATTTTTTTTAGTAATACATTTTACAGTATTATAACAGTAAAAGAGGGAAACATAAAAATGAGTGCGATATTTGACACTGTTTTTGATAAACTAACGCATCAATATCTGGCTCGATGGATGGAGTAGCAATTCTCAATTAATTCTCAAGATGCTCATCAGATATTTTGGTTCTAAATTTTGCCCTTCGTGTTCATCCTTGAAAATAATTGCTGCAAAAAAACAAAGACAGGAATACCGAGTGATTGTGGAGAGTGGGAGATTTTTTCCTTGGGAAGATAAAACCTTTAGCCCAGATCCTAACTCACAAAAATACTGCTACTAACTGGGAAGTAATAAAATTACCTCCCGCTCAGCTTCTTTCAGCACAGTTTCCTTCTCTCTGACTCTCTGCACAAAGGTCTGTCTCATCTCTTCCTCCTTCCTGTGGAGCTCCTCAAAGAATTCATGCCGCTTTGCTTCATAGGTCTCCTGCAGACTGAAAGAAAATAACACAATCATTTGATGCCTTATAGACAAGAATATAATACACACAATCTTTTTTCTGCTTAACTTTCACTGCACCAAATGATGCTTCATCCCTCTACACACATTTCCCACGGATTGTTGGTAGAATAGCTTTTAAAAGTCCTCTGCAAAAACAACCTATCTGATAGCAAAACACTGAGTGTGGTGCATGTGCACTGCACGGTGCAGTGCCCGTCCGTTCCTGGAAGATGCCAAGAATGGAGCGAAGTGCAGGGAAAATGTAACTCCAGTGTGCATGCCAATTCCACAATGAAATGTAAATTCTACAACAAATTCCTGGCAAATGGTGGTGAATCCTGGCAGGATGAATTCTAAATTGTGAATTCAAGAGGCAATGGAACAATTACAAAAAACATGTGAATAATAGTTAAGCTGTCTGCATCCATTGAAACAGACAGCAGGACGCGGCCCCATCCCCGACTCCTGTGTCATTGGATTTGATTGACAGCAACGGGAGCCAATGGCTGCTATCATTCTATCCAATCAGGACCTGAGACACCGGCTGGAGCAGGTGCGCTCGTCCCCAACGCAGGAACGATTGGGCTCAGGTAAGGTAAAAGGGGGCTCTGGGGAGCTGGTGCACTAAAATATTTTTTTTCCCCCTCAATGCATAGAATGCATTGAGGTGAAAAACCGCGATGGTTTACAACCCCTTTAAATACTAACTAACTCTACATGGGCACAAAAAAATAAAATAAAAAAAAAGGAATTTTGACTTGCCTGTAAATTCCTTGTCTGGAGCACAGCACAGGTCACATGCAACTTATTTATACACCATGGATTATTGGCTGGTACCTTTAGGTAATTTGACAATGGCAAACTTTTGGGTGTCTCTACTATAACATTACCCCACTACGTGAATCCTCAGAATTGTAGCAAGCAAAGGAGTATGGGAGGGTGGAAAGTGTCCTTTTACTGTACTCCGAGATAGGGAATTTATAGGCAAGTCAAAATTCCTTTTATCGTAATTGAACAGTACAGAACACAAGCAACTTATTCATACACCATGGGATGTCCCCAAGCAATAAATACAAGGGTGGGAAACAACTAGACAAATGGAACTGTGCCAACAGACCCAAAAAAATAAAACAGGGGTCAAGGACCCAAGTTCAGAGTGTTGCTGCAAGAACCTTGTGGCCAAAAGATGCATTCACAGAAGACTGGACATCTACTTTGAACACTTTGAGAAAGTATGAACAGAAGACCAGGTGGCAGCCATACATATTTGGGCAACAGAGGAGGTTTTTGTTTAACCACTTGCCAACCACCTTCCGCATATATACTGTGGCAAGGCGGCTCGGCTGTGCATGTGGTGCGGGAGCGCATGTGCTGCGGGAGCCCGCCCGCGGGTCCATCTGACTCTATGTTCGCCGGCCACCTGCGATCTCGATGAAGAGAGGCAGAAAGGGGATCTGCCTATGTAAACAAGGCGGATCCCCGTTCTGACAGGGGAGGAGAGAGAGATTAGCTGTTCCTAGTGATCAGGAACAGCGATCTCTCTCTATTCCCAGTCAGTCCGTCCCCCTGACAGTTAGAAACACCTCCGTATGGAACGCTAAACCCCTTGATCGCCCTCTAGTGTTAACCCCTTCCCTGCCAGTGCCATTTATACAGTGATCAGTGCATTTTTATAGCACTGATAACTGTATTGGTGTCACTGCTCACCAAAAAGTGTCACTTAGGGTCAGATTTGTCTGTCACAATGTCTCAGTCCCACTAAAAAATTGATGATCCCCGCCATTACTAGTAAAAACAATAATAAAAAAAAAAAGTTCCTAAATCTTTCCCCTATTTTGTAGACGCTATAACTTTTGTGCAAACCAATCAATATACGCTTATTGTTATTTATTTTTTTTACAAAAAATATGTAGCAGAATACAAATTGGCCCAAACTGATAAATAAATTTGTTTTTTTTTATATATATATATATATATTTTGGATATGTATTATAGCAGAAAGTAAAAATATATATATATATTTTTGAAAATTGTCAGTCTTTTTGTTTTATAGCGCAAAAAAAATAACAAAAAAAAATAAAAACAAAAAACGCAGAGGTGATCAAATACTACCAAAAGAAAGCTCTATTTGTGGGGGGAAAAAATACATCAATTTTGTTTGGGTACAATGTTGCACGGCCGCGCAATTGTCTGTTAAAGCAACCCAGTGCGGTATTGCAAAAAATGACCTGGTCATTAAGGGTGTAAATCCTTCCGGGGCTGAAGTGGTTAAAGCAATGGCAAAAAAGTTCCTGATTCACAGTGCAATGGTAGATTCTGAAGAGGCCCAAAGGAAAGAACCAGTGAATCTGTCTAATGGAAGCAGTAGCTTTTCGGTACAATTTAATGGCTCTGACTACCGGGCAATGTAGAAAGAATTCTCTTGCATGCTTAGGAGCAGGGCACAAGGATGGCAGACAATGTCCTCATTGAGATGGAATTCTGAAACCACCATTGGAAGAAAGGATAGTCTTTGGCATAATACAACCCTGTCATTGTGGGAAAGCCTCTTTACAGGAAAAGGCCACCAAAGCAAAGACAAGTCTGACAGACATTGGGGCTACCAAAAAGGCTACTTACTAATCTCCAAGGGGATATCTGTGATGGGTTCAAAGGGTGGTTTCTAATGGGCAGAGAGAACCAAATAAAGGTTCCAGGGAAGCACAGTAAGCTGCAAGGGGGGCCTAACATGACACTGAATAAAGGTGAACACAGAAGTGTGAAGCCAGAGGTCTTTGGAAGAGGATAGATACGGGCCAATACCTGCCCTTTTAGGATGCTATGGAGCTAGATTCTGGTCAAGAACAGTTTGTAGGAAGGCCAGAATGCAAGGCACAGAGTAATCTCTGGAAATGAACTTCCACCAAGCAAAGTAAGATTTCCAGGTACAATAATAGATCTTCCTGGAAGTGGCTTTTTCTTACTTTCAGCAAAGTAGGAATTACAGATTTAAAAATCCATTAAAACCTGGGTTTCAACAGCTATTAAAGCCAGGGACTGTGAAGCAAGGTGGAATGGAGGGCCTTGAGATAGCAGCTCTGGCCTTTTGAGAAGATGCTAGAAGTTGAAGTATTGTCTGTGTACCAGGTTCTTCTGGGCCAGTTCAGTGAAAGTAGAATCACTGTTTTTCTCTCTTGCTATATTTTGTGGAGTAGACGAAGCAGAATTTGCAGTGACAGCATAAATTAGCTTAAATTGAGACCAGGGGAGCATCCAAGGCAAAACGATCTCTGGTTATAGCAACAAACAGAATTAGCTTGTTGCTGTAACTGGAGGCTAGGATGTCCACACTCAGAGTCCCCATCTCTGGCATGGCAGATTGAACATATGTGGATGAAGAGACCATTCTCTTTCGGCCAAGCGAAGTGGCTGAGATAATCCGCCTGCCAGTTGTCCACTTCTGGGATGTGGACTGCAGAAATCGCTGGACTGTATGTTTCTGTCCATGACAGAATCTGGTTTGCTTCCATAAAAGGCAGCCAGGCTTCTCCAGCCCCCTTGATTGTTGATATTTGCCACTGTGGTGACATTGTCTGACTGCACCCAAATTAAGTATCCCTTGGGTCCATAAAGGTGCTGAAGGGAAAACCTGACTGCTCTGAGCCTCAGGATGTTGATGAGGAGTTTGTTTTTCTCTCTTGACCATGTTCCCTGAACTGTCACAGTTTGAAATACAAGGAATTTCAAGCTCAGATGGATAGGGGCATGGGTAGGTCCAGGGAAAGAGCCTGCTTTATTCATGCTGACAGAATGTTTTGCTGGAGAGTTCTAGATTGGAATTAGGTGAAAGGAGCCAACCCTTAGACCCAGAACAGAGAATGTCACTGGTCAAACAGATGTCTTGATAAGGCATACATGTTTTACAGGCAGCTTCCACTGTCCAAGCCTTAAGATTCTGCACATATGAATAGATATTAGAGCCATTCTGGTTATTTGTCCCATGGTGTGTTCCAGGGCAACCACACAAAAAAGAAGCGCAGAAGGCAATTGCTGGAATTGCTCTGCAACAGCATGATCCGCTAATACAGGCACATGTGGGTTATTCATTGTCTCAGTCCAGTTAGGTGCAGTTTTACATATGGAAATAGCAAGGAGAGCTATTTGCAGGGCTGGGCCTGCCAAGTTAATGACAGCTTTTAGGGGCATCCCCCATCCTCTGGGGCTCCCTACCCTAATCTGTCAGACTATCTCCTACTCCACTTTTAGATGATCCCTAAAAACTTCTGTCTTTAGAGAAGCCTATCCTGTCTCCACCTAACAACTGTACTTTTATGTCAGCTAATCTCCCACAGTTACTAACTTTTGTATCACTAAACCCTCACTTTTAGTTTGTAAGCTCCAATGAGCAGGGCCCTCTGATTCTTCCTGTATAGAGATGTACTGTAACTGTACTGTCTGCCCTCACATTGTAAGAGCTGCGCAAACTGTTGGCGCTATATAAATCCTGTATAATAATAATAGTATTCTGATGCGATCCACACTATGTAAATATAGAACAATTATAAACTAACAGCTGATCTCAAACTAACCTGCACTAATAACTAAACACTAGATGGCAGCAAACGCACACTAAAAAAAGAATCTGGCTTGTGAAAGTCTGGTCCAAGATTTAAAGGAAACAAGGACAAAAGTGATGAAATAAAAAAAACTAATGAAAGAAAGTTTACAATAATAATAATACTAAATAATAATACTACAATAAAATTTACTGACTGGAGCTGCCAGAATCTGGAGTAGTCGTGCATAGTAACCAATCAATATGCATTAAAGCAAAAAAGTAGCCCAGTGTTTGTACATTGATAAATAGTGTTTGATTCATAGGGGTTGATTTACTAAAAGGCAAACAGGCTGAATTATACCTTTTTTATTTATTTATTTTTTTAGGGACAAATAGGGCCTTTATTTATTATATGCTATTAAAGTATATCTCATGTTTTTCAATATATCACTGGCACAAAACTGTGTAAAAAAAAAAAAAAGAAAAAAAAAAAAGGGAAACATTAGTTGTTTAATTTTATGCTGATCCTGACATGCATGAGGATACCAAAATATGTATGCAATATTTGATGTTTCTACCCATAGTAGTAAGAGACAATAGTTTTCCCCAACCTAAACACACTGCCACTAAATAGAACAACTTCTTTTTGCACCTAAAACACACTGACACAAACACTAACCTTGATCAAGCCTTGAGCTATTTTATCTATATTATTTTTTTTTTTTTTTTTCAACAGATTCCTTTTTTTTATTTTTATTTTTTATTTTATTTTTTTACACAGACTTCTTCTCTAGTGATTGCCTATCAGAGTAATCATATGATCAGGAGTCAGTCTTACAAGCTCTCAGTCGTTAGCTCGGTCTCCATGCTGGGGTGTTGCATGACTGAACGTGCTCCCAGCACAAAACACATGCCACATACAATCAACGGCCACTTTATTAGGTACACCTGTTCAATTGCTTGGCAACACACATTGCCAATAAGCCAATCACATTGGCAGCAACTCAATGCATCTAGACGTGGTGAAGATAACTTGTTGACGTTCAAACCGAGCATCAGAATGGGGAGGAAAGGGGATTTAAGTGACTTTGAATGTGGCATGGTTGGTGGTGCCAGACGGGCTGGTCTGAGTATTTCAAAAACTGCTGATCTACTGAGATTTTCACACACAACCATCTCTAGGGTTTACAGAGAATGGTCTGAAAAAGAGAAAATATCCAGTGAGCGGCAGTTGTGTGGACGGAAATGCCTTGTTGATGTCAGTGGAGAATGGGCAGACTGGTTTGAGATAATAGTAACACAAATAACCACTTGTTACAACCAAGGTGTGCAGAATACCATCTCTGAATGCACAACAGATCAAACGTTGAAGCAGATGAGCTACAGCAGCAGAAGACCACACCAGGTGCCACTCCTGTCAGCTAAGAACAGGAAACTGAGGCTACAATTCGCACAGGCTCACCAAAATTGGACAAAAGAAGAAATGCCTGGTCTGATGAGTCTCGATTTCAGTTGCAATATTCAGATGGTAGGGTTAGAATTTGAAGTAAACATGAAAGCATGGATCCATCCTGCCTTGTATCAATGGTTCAGGCTGGTGGTGTAATGGTGTGGGGGATATTTTCTTGGCACACGTTGGGCACCTTCGTACCAACTGAGCATCTTTAAAAATGCCACTGCCTACCTAGTATTGTTGCTGACCATGTCCATCCCTCTATGACTACAGTGTACCCATCTTCTGATGGCTGCTTCTAGCAGGATAAGGCACCATGTCACAAAGCTCAAATCATCTCACCACTGGTTTCTTGACACATCACAATGAGGTCACTGTACTCCAATGGCCTCCACAGTCACCAGATCTCAATCCAATAGAGCACCTTTGGCATGTGGTGGTACAGGAAATTAGCATTATGGATGTGCAGCCAACAAATCTGCAGCAACTGCGTGACTCTATCATGTCAAAATGGATCAAAATCTCTGAGGAATGTTTCCAACACCTTGTTGAATCTATGCCACGAAAAAGGAAGGCAGTTCTGAAAGCAAAAGAGTGTCCAAACCGGTACTAGCAAGGTGTACCAAATAAAGTGGCCGGTGAGTGTATATATGTGCTACAACAGAAAGAAGTTCACTTCTGTTATGCTGCATATATACGGTTACACCATCGTTAGTGTCATAGTTTGAGAGCACCCCTGAAAAACCTAGACAGTACAGTGGTTGGGAAAGGCTGCACTAAGCGAAGGGAAAATTCCCTTGCAAAGTGGAGATTTCATTGCAAACTGAATGTCCCATTTGCCTTTAGTAAATCAAGCCTATTACCAGATTTGCAACCTCCCATCTCACCTTGGTCTTGCAGCCAGGTCAGGCAGTAAACCTACGTGTAGCACAGCTGTAAAAGTGTTAGGGGTCTAACACATAGCTATGTCAGGAATGCTGTCTGTGTCCCAAAAGTGCAGAGGTCACACCTATTTATCATTCTAGTCAAACAAACCTGTAATTAAGACTTGTAAGGACATCAGGGGGATCAGATGTTCTAAACAATAAAAGGAGTACAGCATAGGATGCATAAGATAGCTCTTGTTTCAGCAGGTGGCTAGCATTTGAATTCCTGTTGTGTGACTGGCAGTCATCACTAACCACTACTGATAGGCATACATCTCTGTGTATCTCAACATGCTAGACTGCCACTACAATTGTCTAGACCAGTGGCCTCCAAACTGCAGTCTGGGGGCTGTATGCGGCCCTGCTTGCTTTTATCCGGCCCTTGGGGGCTTTATTCCCCCGATTGTCAGCAACAGTGTGGCACAGTTCCTGCCACTGACAATGGGGCACTAGTCCTCTTACTGACCCTCAAATATGGCACACTATTCCTCCCATTGTTACCAATGGTGGGACACTATTCCTCCCATTGTTACCAATGGTGGGACACTATTCCTCCCATTGTTACCAATGGTGGGACACTATTCCTCCCATGGATACCACTGGTGGGACACTATTCCTCCCACGGATACCACTGGTGGGACACTATTCCTCCCACGGATACCACTGGTGGGACACTATTCCTCCCACGGATACCACTGGTGGGACACTATTCCTCCCACGGATACCAATGGTGGGACACTATTCCTCCCACTGATACCACTGGTGGGACACTATTCCTCCCACTGATACCAATGGTGGGACACTATTCCTCCCACTGATACCACTGGTGGAACTCTATTCCTCCAACTGATACCACTGGTGGGACACTATTCCTCCCACTGATACCACTGGTGGAACTCTATTCCTCCAACTGATACCACTGGTGGGACACTATTCCTCCCACTGATACCAATGGTGGGACACTATTCCTCCCACTGATACCAATGGTGGGACACTATTCCTCCCACTGATACCAATGGTGGAACACTATTCCTCCAACTGACACTATTCCTCCCACTGATACCACTGGTGGAACTCTATTCCTCCAACTGATACCACTGGTGGGACACTATTCCTCCCACGGATACCACTGGTGGAACTCTATTCCTCCCACGGATACCACTGGTGGAACTCTATTCCTCCCACGGATACCACTGGTGGAACTCTATTCCTCCCACGGATACCACTGGTGGAACTCTATTCCTCCAACTGATACCACTGGTGGAACTCTATTCCTCCCACGGATACCACTGGTGGAACTCTATTCCTCCCACGGATACCACTCTATTCCTCCCACGGTCCCACGGATACCACTGGTGGGACACTATTCCTCCCACGGATACCACTGGTGGGACACTATTCCTCCCACGGATACCACTGGTGGGACACTATTCCTCCTCCCACTGATACCACTGGTGGGAAACTATTCCTCCCACTGATACCAATGGT
Organism: Lithobates sylvaticus; assembly: GCA_028564925.1. Classification (NCBI taxonomy): domain Eukaryota; kingdom Metazoa; phylum Chordata; class Amphibia; order Anura; family Ranidae; genus Lithobates; species Lithobates sylvaticus. The sequence continues at coordinate 377,523,244 of CM053027.1, read as the reverse complement.
GGGAAACTATTCCTCCCACTGATACCAATGGTGGGACAGTATTCCTCACATTGATACCAATGGTAGGACACTATTCCTCACATTGATACCAATGGTAGGACACTATTCCTCACATTGATACCAATGGTGGGACACTATTCCTCCCACTGATACCACTGGTGGGACACTATTCCTCCCACGGATACCACTGGTGGGACACTATTCCTCCCACGGATACCACTGGTGGGACACTATTCCTCCCACTGATACCAATGGTGGGACAGTATTCCTCACATTGATACCAATGGTAGGACACTATTCCTCCCACTGATACCAATGGTGGGACACTATTCCTCTCACTGATACCAATGGTGGGACACTATTCCTCCCACTGACACAAACAATAGGGCACTATTCCTCCCACTAATACCAATGACGGGGCACTATTTCTCCCACTGATGGGACACTATTCCTCCCACTATACCAATGATGGGGCACTATTCCTCCTACTGGTGCTAACAGTGCAGCATAATTCCTTCCACTGATACCAACAATGGGGCATATTTCTTCAACTGACACCAATGATAGTGCACTATTCCTCCCACTAATATCAATGATGGGGCACTATACCGCCCACTGACATCAACAATGGGACAATATTCCTCTCAATGACACCAACAATGGGACACTATTTCTCCCAGTGATATCAATGATAGGGCAGTATTACTACCCCCAATACCAACAGCGGTGCATTGTTTAATCCCACTGACACCAGAACATTTTTTTCTCACATTGGCCACAGTTCGGCCCCCTAAAGTATGCAGGACAGTAAACTGGTCCTTTGTTTAGAAAGTTTGGCGACCCCTGATCTAGACAAGCAATTGGAACCTTGACATAACTTGAACAGATGGAAAGATGCTTTGTCAATATTAGACTATTATTTATTTATATTATTGGTAGGCCCAAAGACTAGACATTCAGTTAATTGCATACAGTCGTCCTCCATTACAGCTGAAGACATTCAAATTCCAATAGAGGAAGTTGTTAGAGGGATATGTATCACAGAACAATTAAACACATACAGCGATGAAAGACGACTACGGCAAGGACGGTATACAATTACTGTTGGTAGCGTGTATCACAGGGGTGGAGTACAAGTCAGAGAGCAGCACTAATTCAGGCCAAAGAAAAGTAAACAGGATATAGGCCCCCATAAAGCCATCCTGAGAACTTTATTTCACTGCTGTGTAAAACTGCTTAGGAAGCAGATTCCCTTTAAAATATGTTGTAACCGATTTCCTAATTCTAAAATAATCTATTTCCTGAAACAAAACAAAAAAAATAAAAATCCAACAATGCAGTCCAGTCACCACAAACACAGTGAGTGATATCATTTCAGTGTTAACAATGCATAATACTAGAAGCCTATTAAAAACATTACACAGCAAGCCTCAGTTTTATACTACAAAGTTACTCAAAGGGTCCATCCTCAGATTATTTATGTTTTCTGCTCGTCAGGAAATATCAAGGTACTTCAGGGATTTTGCGATAAAAAATGTCTTGCGCAAAAGTCACAGCATTTGCACTGCCGTCACAAATTATCCCCATAATGTGTCAAATATGTTTCTTACCTATGATATTCAGCTCCATCTATTGGCTACTGATTGAGATATTTCCATAAAATACCACATTCTGACCACTAGATGGAGCTGATTATCATAGGAAATAAACAGTAAGACACATTACAGTGATTGTTTGTGGTGACTGTGCAAATGCTAAGGCATCCACACAGCAAATTGTTTTATAAATAGACCCAAAGTTGTCTCAGGTCCCTACTCTGCTTGAGTGTCTGAGGTTACTTAAACTGGCCATACATGGATTGAAATTCGGACAGTTTAGCAGGGGCCAGTTGAATTTTAATCCATGTATGGGCACTGTGATTGTACAGAAGTTAATCGATCAACTTCTGTACAACTGCCCGGTCGTATTTTCCCTGCAATGCTGATCAGTGTATTCTGGTGGCGGGGGAGTCTCCCCACTGTCAGAATACAATAGCTCAGCAGGAGGATGTGTGGCTGGGGGGAATCGGATCAGTTTTTCTCATTCAACCTGCTGTTTGAATGAAAAAAGCTGTATTATCTATGGGCTGCCTAAATTATATAATGCACATGGAACAACCAATGACCCCTGACCGAGATACCACAGTAAGATTTTGAAATATTTGGTCAGCTTGGATTATATATATATATATATATATATATATATATATATATAAGACTCCCAAGAAGGCATACCATTTTGACTTTTCTTACAAGCTAAATTCCTCATTTTCCTCTTGATCCAACCATGTTTTACCTAAATGGTCTCATCAAATAGTTTGTAAACTTCTTTGTTGCCTCTGCTGTTGGGTTTGTAATGTTTATGTTGCATTACTTATCTCATACCATTATGTCCATCTGTGCGTCCTCAATATCCAATTTGAAGGAAAGAATGATCAGAGGCAACAAATACATATCGCACAGCTCCTAATGATCGAGGACAGGGGTCTTCAAACTTTGTAAACAAAGGGCCAGTTTACTGTCCTTCAGACTCTAGATGGGCTGGAGTAGTAAATGCCCCAGCATCAGTGGGAGCAGTCTTGGTGGTCAGTGGGAATATTTAAAATTACATAGCACCTGTGGTCAGTAAGAGGTGGAATAGTGCCAATTATTAGTGTCAGTGGGAGGAATGGTGTCCCATCATTGGTGTCAGTGAGAGGAATGGCGTCCCATCATTGGTGTCAGTGGGAGGAATGGTGCCCTATTGTTGGTGTCAGCGAAAGGAATAGGGTACCATCATTGGGGTCAGTGGGAGGAATGGTGTCCCATTGTTGGTGTCAGTGAGAGGAATGGTGCCCCATCATTGGTGTCAGTGGGATGAATAGCGCCCAATTGTTGGTGTCAGTGGGAGGAATAGTGTCCCATCGTTGGGGTCAGTGGAAGAAATGGTGTGCAGTCATTGGTGTCAATGCCAAGACTAGAAATAGTGCCTTGTATCAGAGGGAGGACTAGTGCCCCTAGGGCCAGATAAAGGCTAGCGAAGGGCCACATCCGGCCCACAGTTTGGAGACCACTGATCTAGGATAACGAACAGAACGTTTTCACAACCTGCCTCACCATAAATACGAGCTTCTTTACAACTCATGACAATGTACTGTACGTTCTACAAACTAATCAAAAGCTACCCTTAGGCAGAGAACTCTCCTTTACTAAAAGACAAAAGACTATGTTTTATTTAAAACACAGGTTTATTATTTATCAGTAGATTGTTCAGCCTGAATCCAAGCTGTAAAGATGTTGTGAATTAGGCATCTAAGTACAGGAGTGGACGCTCCAGGGCAAAGCCAGTGAATGTACATGTGGAACATATGTTTGTGACACGCAAGAATGGACTGCAATTAACAGCTCTACAAAACAGGTCTCCCCTTCGCTCAAATGGCCAAACCAGACAAACTGGTGAATGAAACAGATGTACAACCCCCTACACCACAGATCCTAATTTGAAACAGAAAGCTTGGTCATCCATTTTTATCGGCCCTTTGCTCAGCCAATAAAATGCATGCCCAGATTCCTGTCTGCTGCTAAACACAAACACATATCTCACTCTTGATACTTAAAGTGGATCTATCATGAAAATTCACACTTCACATTAATCAACTGACAACACATGAAAACCATGAAAACATAAAACCAAACAAACAATCATGTTAAAGCGGAGTTCCACTCAAAAGTGGAACTTACGCTTTTCTGCTTCTTTTCCCCCCTCCAGTGCCACATTTGGCACCTTTCAGTTTTTGACAGGTCCCACTTCCGGAGACGGCGCAGTCCCTCGGAAGTAATTCGGCCCCCCTCCTCCGCCAGTCCAATTATAAAGGGCCGCCTGCTTCGCGAATGAGCAGTAGGGAACCGGCTGTGAAGCCCAAAGGCTTCACTGCCAGTTTCCTTTAACAGATAAGGTGGCGGCAGCACCCGACAGCCGATCTGAAAATCGCCTGGGGTGCCAACATCACGGGAACCCTGGACAGGCAAGTGTCCGAATATTAAAAGTCAGCAGCTACAGTATATGTAGCTGCTGTATTTAAATTTTTAGTGTGGGAGATCACCCCTTTAAGTAAGAAAAGTCTCTTGATTAGCATGAATAAAGAAAAAAAATCACTGCCGAGTTCTCTTATGTGACCAGGCCAAAACAAAAGATCTCTTGGTCTCTGTAACCAAAAGCATTTTAGGGTTTATGTCAAAGGACTGCAGACAGTCTATTATTTTCAATCATACAAACCCTGACTCCTAACATTTGGTGGATAAGAGGATCATCAAAGCACAGTCTGCATATGTCTTGAGCAAATATGGGTGTCCCATGTTCTCACATCATTTCAAACCATACACAGAAACAAGTTTTTCTCAACCATGGTGCCACTTAGGTTCCCCCTCAGAGGACCCAGTTTGCTGTAGATCAGCGTCACTTCGCTATAATGTTGGCAACTCATGATGTGGATCCAGGGCAGACAGCATACAGGGACACCCCCAGCATTTAGGAGAGGACGGAAGTCTGATTCCTCCAGACTGCTCCACCTCCCGCCTTCAACCGTGCTGCCAGAGCCAAAATGTAGGGCCCTGATGTGAAGTGGAAACTGTGTGATTGGGGGGCGATTCTGATGTGATGACAAGACTTAGTGATGTGGGAATCTGATGGAGAGGTTTTGATGTGAAGCCAATTTCAATTATGCGGTTGTGTGCATTGTGCCAGACTCAGGTTTCCCATTGAAAAGTAACATTTAAGTTTTTCTACAACTTAGACTTTGGATTTTGCATACTCTTAAGCCTCATACAGACGATCGGACTTTGTACAAACTTTCCCGTGGATTTTTGTACAAAGGGTGTCAGCCGTGAACTTGTATTGCATACACACAGCAGGTTTTTTTCAGCCAACTTTCACCAAATCATGTGTTTTTTCTGCTCTTTACCGCCACCTTTGGTCAACTTCTGTATTGTTGTCTGATCTTTTACATTAGTTCTGAGCATGCGTGTTTGTACTTTGTACAAAAGTCCTATGGTTTTCTGTACACACGATCAGACTTTGCTCCATCAGACTTTTGTTGCCGGAAAGTTTGTCCGTTCGCACAGCCAACAAAAGTCAGATGAAAACCTAAAAAGTTTGTCCGATGGAGCGTACACACGGTCAAATGTTGCCTTAAAACAGCTAATTTGCATGTTTGTTGTCAAAAAGTCTGATCGTGCGTATGGGCCTTTAGGCTCTTTACACACAGTGCAGGCTCCATTAGAGTCCGCATGCTCACTGAGAAATCTGTCCGCTGACCCCTGGCAGGCGGATGACTGGTCTGTGTCGGCTCTGAATAAACGGGCACAGCCCACTCTCCTCTATGGTGGCTTGGATGTAAACCGACTGCCTGTTCGTTCATACCCGACTGCCATTCGTTTCGAACCGCCAGATGGGGAACCTGTTTTTAGCGAATAGGATAGAATCGGATATCGGCGGATGTCAACAGACATATCCATTGACACCCACTGTTCCATAGAGGGAACTTGAGGGTTTGATCGGGTCCACCTGAAAAACTGACAGACGGACCCGATCATTCCGCTAGTGTGAAAAGGGCCTTTAAGGGAACGTCTACTGTACACTAGGAGCAACAACTACCACTCCTTTGAAAAAAGACGCACACACAAAGCCCTTTGGCTGTAGCGTGTGTACACCCCCAGACGTAAAGCGATTGTAAGGGTTTTTTTTTTTTAAATAACAAACATATCATACTTACCTCCACTGTGCAGCTCGTTTTGCACAGAGTGGCCCCAAACCTGCTCTTCTGGGGTCCCCCAGTGGCTCCTCAGATAACCCCCTAGGAGAAGCGCTCTTCCGGATGATTACCTTGTGGGCGCGCTCCCGAGTCCGGCATTTGGCGTCTACAGAGGCCGAATGCAGGACTCGGCCCCGCTCCTTGGTCCGCCTCATTGGATTTGATTGACAGCAGCAGGAGCCAATGGCTGCTATGAATCTATCCAATCAAGAGCTAAGAACCACGGACAGAGAGACAGCGCGTCCCTGTGGGTCAAGTTCCAGGGCTCAGGTAAGTAAAACGGGGGGGGGGGGGGGGGGGGGGGGGGGGGGGGGGTGTTGGTGGGGGGGGGGGGGGGGGGGGGGCAGGTCACGGACAGGTGTTTTTTCAAAAAACACGTAGGTTTACAACCCCTTTAGGGGGGAGTGGTAAAAATGTGACTTTGCCGCATGTTTTTATAGCTACCTAACTGCAAAATCTAAACAAGCCCAAAGGCTGCCGCAACTGAAAAAAAGATTGATGATTTATATTAAATGGATTACATGCACAGAAACATTATAAAGACTCCGGCCCCCCTTTAACTTCAACCTTACCTGTTTAGCTACTTATTCAATTATCTATGAATCAGTTTTCCTAATTTTTACTAGTATCAACTACATGGGACAGAATTTCCAGTCAGCAAACCCTAGGCTAAAGAATTAGCTTTCCCTTAGTTACAGTGTAGTAACAAAGCACTGGTTTATTGTTTCCATTTGTGCCAACCCTGAGAAAACAATCACTAAAATTCCTAGCAAGGCTGACTCAGCGGAGCACAGGCCCAAACAGCTGTGCAAGCAACAGGTGCAGGGTGAGGCCACAAACCACCACCCAGACATTTCCCTGCATGCTTTGCATGGGCCCTGTGCCCAGGTAACCCATTTCCCATCACGTGACAGCAACAGTGGTATCCGATTAGGTTTTATTTGTATTAATACGATTACATTAGGAATGTAGCTTGTTAGATTGCACAGATGAGAGGAAATTGCTTCTGAAAGCAGTCATGTAATTTAGTTTTAGACACTGTAAACATTTTTTTTATTATTAGGTAGTTATAAAGTGGCAACAATTTACATATTCACATCAGTCAGTACATGCAAATCAGTTCCTGATCTCAGTGAGCTTTCAATCCAAGGGCTGTATCTTACATGCACACATACATATACTAGGGCCAATTTTGGACAGGAGCCAATCAACCAACCAGCATGTGTGCAGTGTGAGAGGAAACCAGAGTACATGGAGGAAGCCCACGCAAACTCCTTGCAGATAGTGTCCTCGCCAGGATTACAACTTGGGACCCCATTGCTGCATGGTCCTCAGTTTGAAGCTAGAATTGCTAAATCACATTACAATAATATTACTCCAAAACAGATCATATAAATATACAGGATGACTGAATGAAAAAGACAGCAACCTACCTTACAGGCTTATCTCCAGGACCCAGGTCTTGAAATCCCATTTCCTCTAACTTGCAGCGTCGATACAGTTCATAATGTCTATTGTGAGTCTGTTCCCTCAGGTCCTCCATATTAGTGCAAATCAACATCTCACGAAGCTTCACAAAATCACAGTGATTCTCATTTTCCACTAGATGGTGAACAGAAAAGTGATTATTATTGCATATTCGCAGCCACGATCTTAAGATTTCCCACGAAAGCAAGCTACAAAGTGTACTCATCCCCGGCACCAAGGGTTTCTTGCCCCTGGCCCTATATCAACAGCCCATTGCAAGGCTGGAGGAAGAGAGGACTGTTGGAGGGTACACTACAGTAATGAACACTTTCAATTAGAGAAATAGGTGTGCCAGCACCTTAGAATTCAATTGAACCATCATATTCACACAGCAGCTTTAGCCCACTGTCAGCTGAAAACTGGTCACAGGAGTACAGAATGAAGTGAACTGTGACCTATAGGAGACAAATAGCCAAAAGCTTTGGCCATACTTGAGTTGAGTTGAGAGGTATCTTGATATAGCGCTGTCTTACCCCGAAGGATCCCGACTCGCTTGACTAGGGCCAATTTAGACGGGAGCCTAAACCCAGAGGAAACCCAGGCAGGCACAGGGAGAACATGCAAACTCCAAGCAGATGGTGTCATGGTCGGAATTCGAACCAGCGACCCTTTTGCTGCTAGGTGAATGTGCCAACCACTACACCACTGTGCTCACCTTTAAATAGCAAGTATATCTAATGATGGAAGCTTAATAGGAGCACACCGAGAGAATGATTAAATCAAAGGATATGACTGTATATGGTGAGAACTTTTATAATACAAGGAAAGAAATGGAGGAATATTCTGACCTAGAGCTATACCCCAAAAAGCATGCAACTTGGTTCTTGTCACATTTATGATCAAAGACGGTCAGAAAAGAAAAGAAAAAAAAAAAGCATACATCTATTCATAGGGCCTAATAAATAATTTTTGGTGCACGTGTAAAGGGCACCAGACATGCGGAAAACAAACTTCTTAGTGTTCCCTATGTTGAAATAGGTTTAATACATCTGTGATAAAATTAGAAAATCGCAAATTGTGAATTGTTATAACATGTGTCCTACAAATATTAGCAGCACCAGGCGCGGATCTGCACATTGGGCCTACTCCTTCTGAAAAGCTTCTATACAGACGCTTACTAGAGGGAGGCTCTAGCTGAGCAAAAGGGAAGAGGGGGGAAGGGAAAAGGGAAGAGGTAAAGAGGGAAAGAGGGGGGGAAGGGAAGAGGAAAAGAGGGAAAGAGGGGAAGAAGAGAAGAGGGGGGGAGGGAAGAGGGAGGAAGGGAAGGGAAGGGAAGAGGGGAAGAGGGGGGGGGAGGGAAGAGGGAGGGAAGGGAAGAAGGGAAGAGGGGAAGAGGGAGGGAAGGGGAAGAGGGGGGGAGGGAAGAGGGGGGAGGGAAGAGGGAGGGAAGGGAAGAAGGGAAGAGGGGAAGAGGGAGGGGAAGGGAAGGGGGAGGGAAGGGAAGAGGGGGGAAGGGAAGAGGGGGGGAAGGGAAGAGGGGGGGGGGGAGGGAAGAGGGGGAGGGAAGGGAAGAGGGGGAGGGAAGGGAAGAGGGGGAGGGAAGGGAAGAGGGGAAGAGGGAAGAGGGGAAGAGGGAGGGAAGGGCAGAGGGGTAGAGGGAGGGAGGAAGGGAAGAGGGGAAGAGGGAGGGAGGAAGGGAAGAGGGGAAGAGGGAAGAGGGGAGAGGGAGGGAGGGGGTAAGGGAGAGGAGAGGGGAAGAGGGAGGGAGGAAGGGAAGAGGGGAAGAGGGAGGGAGGAAGGGAAGAGGGGAAGAGGGAGGGAGGAAGGGAAAAGGGAGGGAAGAGGGAGAAAGGGGAAGAGGGGGGAAGAAGAGAGGAGGAAGAGAAGAGGGAAAGAGGGAGGAAGGGAAGAGGGAAAGAGGGAGGAAGGGAAGAGGGGAAGAGGGAGGGAAGGGCAGAGGGGTAGAGGGAGGGAGGAAGGGAAGAGGGGAAGAGGGAGGGAGGAAGAGAAAAGGGAGGGAAGAGGGAGAAAGGGAAGAGGGGGGGAAGAAGAGAGGGGGAAGGGAAGAGGGGGAGAGGGAGGAAGAGAAGAGGGAAAGAGGGAGGAAGGGAAGAGGGAAAGAGGGAGGAAGGGAAGAGGGAAAGAGGGAGGAAGGGAAGAGGGAGGAAGGGAAGAGGGGAAGAGGGAGGCAGGGAAGAGGGGAAGAGGGAGGCAGGGAAGAGGGGAAGAGGGAGGAAGGGAAGAGGGGAAGAGGGAGGCAGGGAAGAGGGGAAGAGGGAGGCAGGGAAGAGGGGAAGAGGGAGGCAGGGAAGAGGGGAAGAGGGAGGAAGCAGCCAGCAGGTTCCCTCTGATGAGTGCCCAGACTGACACTCACCACCGAACGAGCAGCACCACGTTGCTCAGCTTTTCAAATTTCTCTCCTTTAAAATCAAACTAAAGAGATGTAAAAAGCCAGTGAGTAACTCCACCCCGCATACTCCACTTGTAATTGGGTCATACATACTGGGTAGATCAATTTTTAAAGCAGTACTCCAAGTTTCAGTGAACTTAGGGATCATGCACACTGGGCGCCAAAAATGCCACTTTTACAGACGTTTGGAGAGGAGCAGGCATTCAGGAGATGAGCGTTTAACCACTTTACGCCAATCACCTCCCGGCCCTGTAAGAGTTATAAAAGCTGGGAGGCGGGCATTTGGGCCACGTGACCCACTGTGATTGGCTGTCACAGTGGTCACATAAATTAGAAAGCTCCCGATCGCAAGTATGTGCTTTCCGGCATTGGGAGCGCGCTCTCAGCACTGTAAGTTGTTTATAACAGGGCAGCATATATGCAGCCAATCGGTGTTAAGGCTTACCCGCCGAGCGGCCACATATATGCATGCAGTCGGCATTAAAGGGTTAAGCAGAACACTTGGTGCACCTAGATGCCTGTAAACATGTGTAAGTGCGAAGTTTAGCACTTGAGTGTGTATTGATTTCAAATGGCCAGAATTTATTATTATTAATTAATAAATTAATATTAAATGAATGCCCAAAGGCTTGATGCGCCTAATTGCACCTAAATATGTTTGCAAAACTTAGCTTTAGGTGTGTTTTTTAAGCTGAATTTCTCCTGCCAGAAGAAAAAGGGGTCAGAGGAGCTTGGTAAACTCTCAATGTGCATGAAACTGAAAACACCATTTAATTAATTTTTAATATTCAAAGCAAATGCACCCACCCATCCATGTTAAAAAAATTACTTTAAAACCCCCACACCAGCTGCAGCCATCTTTAGTAACAGCAGATAGTGTAGCATTTACTTCCTGGAATCCATCTGCCCTTAGCTAAGGCATGCATACAGGAGGGTGCGCTTAAAGAAGTATGGGAATCCTGTTTTTTTTCAGCATCATACTAACCTAGGTGGATGCAGCATTGGTCCGATGCTGCATCTGTCCCCCACCGCCTCTTCACTGAGAACCGAGCCATCGAACACGGCCGATGACTTGGTTCTCACAGATCCCTGAGCGGAGAGCTGCTGACTGTCAATTAGCAGCTCTCCTGCTCTGTTGCTCCACGCTCACTGGAGAGCTGAGCTGCGGAGGGACGGGGAGCAGCCGTCTGAGTCGCTCGCTGAGAGGCTGAGACTGCCATCAGTCCAGGCACCTGGCAGACCCAGACTTCCAGAGTGGGGATGAAGCGGTGCCTGGACTGACATTGGTGGCGTCAGCAGAGAGCAGACTTCAGACCGCCCTCTGCTGAAAACGGGTCACAGGAGTGCAAAACGAATTGCACTCCTGTGACCCTTAGGAGAAGCCCAGCCAAATGAGCTCATGCTGGACTTCTCCTTTAACTGTGAAAACTCCTTCTCCCTTCCAGACGAAAGAAAAAAAATGCCCATGAAGATGCAAGGGGTGTATGACATCATTGTGACTTAGACTGGAAACTAGGAAGCAACTAAAGAAGTGTAAAAAAATTAGAGTTACGCTTACCGGTAACGTCTTTTCCTGTAGTCTTTCAGGACAGCCACCATGAGAGATAGTCTCCTCCTCTTCCTCTAGGAAACACTGCGCCAGCCCATAAATTCTCACTTCCCCTGCCGGACCTCAGTTTTTTTTCGAGATAACCTCCGGCCAGCTGGGGAGACACAAGAACACATTAATAACATACTCAATTAACATTGTCAAGCTGCGTTCTGGTCTTACGTAAGACCCCCCCAAAAATTACTCGGGTGGGTAACCGTGGCTGTCCTGAAAGACTACAGGAAAAGACGTTACCGGTAAGCGTAACTCTAATTTTCCCTAGTCGTCATTCAGGACAGCCACCATGAGAGGATAAGCGAGCACTTACCAGTTAGGGTGGGACTACAGCTTGCAAAACCTTGCGTCCAAAGGCTTGCTCGCCTGCCGAAACCAGATCCACTCTATAATGTCTTATGAACGTGGAATAGCTGGACCATGTTGCAGCCCTGCATATCTGGTCTGGCGTAGCTCCAGCCCTTTCTGCTTGAGAAGTTGCCATAGCTCTTGTCGAGTGTGCCTTGATACCTGAAGGAATCTCTTTCCCTGATAAGGTATATGCTTGGCCAATTGTTGACCTGAGCCACCTGGCGATTGTGCGTCGGGACGCTCTGAAACCCTTTCTGGCCCCAGAAAATAAAATAAACAGTGAGTCTGACTTTCTTATTGATTTGGTCAGCTCAAGGTACTTTAGGATACTTCTCCTTACATCTAAAAAAATGAAATTTCAGTTCCCCTTCACTTGTGGGGTTGGGACAGAACGAAGGTAAGACTACCTCCTGGCTTCTGTGGAAACCCGAAGCCACTTTCGGCAAAAAGGCCGGATCAGTTTTGAGCACTATCCGGTCTGGAAAAATTACACAAAACGGGGGTCTAATTGATAGAGCCTCAATTTCACTGACCCTCCTGGCAGTGGTTACCGCCACCAAAAAAACAGTTTTTAACGTGAGATCCCCTAGCAAACACCCGTCTAAGGGCTCAAAAGGAGGTCCTGTCAAACTTTGCAGGACTAGGGATAGATCCCACCCGGGGAAGGGTGGGCTCCTGACTGGTCTCTGCCTAGACAGAGCCTTAAAGAACCTGACCACCCAAGGATTGGAGGCCAGAGATTTCTCCAAATAAGCACTAAGTGCTGATACTTGACTTTTAAGAGTGGCTACGGATAACCCCTTGTCCGCCCCACACTGCAGGAATTCCAGCACAGCTATGGGACTCTGCACTGAAAAGGAACTTGCTACACACCAGTCATTGAAGCAGAGCCAGACCTTTCTATATATCCGACGCGTCTCCTTTTTCCTGCTACTGAGAAGGGTAGAGATTAACCTGTCTGAAAAACCTTTAGCTTTCAGAATGCCTTCCTCAGTAGCCAGGCTGCCAACTTCCATTGGTGAACCTGGGGACAAAGGACTGGGCCCTGCGAGAGGAGATCCTCCAGAACTGGGAGGAACATGGGGGGCTCCGCTGCCAGCTGTCTGAGAACCGAAAACCATGCCCTCTTTGGCCAGTATGGGGCTACTAGAATCAGAGTCGTGTCTTCTAGCTGAAATTTTCTCAGCACCGCTGGTAACAGTACCGGAGGAGGGAAGGCGTAACAAGTCCTGAACTGCCAACTTTGGGTCAGGGCGTCCACTCCCAGAGCTCCCTCTCCCCTGTTTAGGGAGAAAAAACAAGGGACTTTCGCGTTGTCTTTTGACGCGAAGAGATCCACCTCTGGGGGACCCCATTTCTCGGAAATCAGATTGAAGACCTCCTGGTTGAGGACCCAATCTCCTTCCCTCAGCCTCCTGCGGCTGAGAAAATCCGCTATAATATTCCTCTCTCCCCTCAGAAATACTGCTGAGAGAGAGAGAGTATTGGACTCGGCCCAGCTTAAGATGTCGATCGCTAGGGCCAGCAGGACCCCACTTCTTGTGCCGCCCTGCTTGTTTATATAGGCTACGGTTGAAGAGTTATCCGACCGTACCTGAACATGCTGACCCTGAATGACCTTCCCGAAAAACCTGAGGGCAAGTCCGACTGCCCTCAGTTCCTTCCAGTTGAAAGATCTTCTCAGGTCTTCGCCCTTCCAAGTGCCCTGGGTGACCAGGGAACCCAGATGTGCCCCCCAGCCCTTGCCACTCGCGTCTGTCGTTATTACCTGAGAGACGGGAACAAGCCACAGACGTCCCTGTGACAGATTCCCCTCTTTCCTCCACCACCACAGGGATCTTTTTATGTGGTGAGGTACGTGTACTAGGGTGTCTAGATCCCCCTGACTGTTGTCCCATATCCTTAGCACAAAAGTCTGCAGGGGCCGAAAGTGCAGTCCTGCCCACTGCACTGCTGGGAGGGCTGAGGTTAGAAGGCCTAGTGTTGACATCAGAGACCTCTTGGAGACCTGCTGACTGCACTGCAGAGCGGCCACCGCTCTGTTCAGCTTCGTGATCTTTTCCAAAGGCAGAAAGACCCTCAACTGCGTTGAGTCCAGCAGGTATCCCAGGTACACAATGCGCTGTGTAGGAATGAGGTTGGACTTGTCTAAGTTCAACAACCACCCCAGACCGGTTAGGACCCTCTTTACTAGATCTAGGTCCCTGAGCAGCTGATCTGGGGATCCGGCAAACAGGAGTAGGTCGTCCAGATATGCTATGACCGACACCCCCTGTAACCGCAGGAAAGCCATCGCCTCCGCTAGGATCTTGGTAAAGATGCAGGGTGACGAGGATAGCCCGAAGGGCAGCGCTTGAAACTGGAGGTGCACTATTGTACCGTCTAGATCTATTGCCAAATCGGAGAAATCTCTGAGAGGCTTCTGCGATGGGGATGTGTAGGTACGCGTCCCTCAGGTCCAACGAGACCATAAAGCAATCCTGTGGAAGCAGAGCCCTTACCGTGAAGATAGACTCCATGCGGAAACTCTTGTAGGTAATGGACCTGTTTAGGGGCTTTAAATTCAGGATCAACCTGAATTTTCCGGAAGGTTTCATTACCACAAATATGTGGGAATAGAATCCCTTCCCCTCTTCCCCCCTTGGTACTCTGCGCACTACTTCCTGTTGTTCTAGCTCCCTTAGAGCTTCCAACAACGCTTCGGCTTTTGTCCTGCAATTGGAAAGATGCGTGACAAGAAACCTTAGCGGAGGGGGACTTGTAAACTCCAGGTGGTACCCCCTTCTTATGACCCCGAGGATGAACTGGTTGGGGGAGATCATCTCCCACCGCGGAAGGAAAGCCCCCAGTCTTCCTCCCACCGGGCCTAGGGAGTCATTGATCTTTGCGGGCCTTTTCAGGAGGGCGAAAAATCGCCCCTCCTCGGCCCCTGCCTCTTTGGCCCCAAGCTTTCTTTTGCCCCTCTGGTTTAGGAGTAACCTTTCGTTTTTGCGGACGAAACCCCTTCTTCGTCTGCACTGGGGCCTTCCGTTTGAGAGGAAATGATTTCTTCCTATCCGCCGTTCTGTCTAAGACAGAGTCCAACCCGGGACCGAAGAGGAGGTCACCTGTCAGGGGTACCCCGCATAATTTGACCTTAGAGGCGCTATCGCCAGGCCAGGTTTTTAGCCAGAGAGCCCTTCTGGCAGAGTTTGCCAGGGCCGCTGATCTGGCTGACATGCGGACTGATTCCGCCGAGGCGTCTGCAATATATGCGACACCTCTTAGGATCGTGGGGAAAGAAGACAATATAGTTTCTTTGGCTGTACCAGCCTCAATGTGCTGCTGAATCTGGGACACCTGCGAGAAGGCGGCATCCAATTTGGGGAACTTATTCCAAATGGCCGTAGGGTCCTCTGAGAAGGGGAACCTTCTCTTTAGGGAGCCAGAGAAAAAGGGTCTCTTCTCAGGGTCCTGCCACTCCTTCTTAATGGTTTCTATCAGAACATCATGGACTGGGAAAACCTTCCTCTTCTGTTCCCCTAAGCCCCTGTACATTCTGTCATGGAGGGATAGGGGTCTCCTCTCCTCCTGTATCCCGAGGGTTGTGTAAATGGCCCCTAGAAGGTCTTCGACTTCGTCTAGGGACAATTTATACCTAGAAGGCCTTCTGGATTCCCCATCCAGGCCCTCTCCCTCTGACTCCTCCTGAGAGTCAGAGGTGCCACTATCTGGCTGCCTAAGCTCCACCTCGGAAGGGCCTGAGATTTCCTCTGCCATAGCTGTGAGTGCAGGCCTGGCAGGTGCAGAGCCCTGAGCTTGTGGCGGGGTTGTTTCCTGTGAACCAGGGTTGGTAGGGAGCTGAAACTTTTCAAACAGGGCCTTAAATGAAGAAAAGGTAGAAGAAAGCTCCTTAACCGAGGCTGCCAAACCAGACTCCTGCTCAGATTCCCTCTCTCTGACCAGGGAGTCTACACAGTCCCTGCAAATGACTCTAGTCCATGATTCCCCCAAAATTTCTCTGCAAGAGGCACACTTCCTCTTAGAGCTATGGGTAGACCTTGTCTTTTCCGTAGCTTTCTGAAATACATGCAGGAAGATAGGCAGAAAACATGTTAAAACAGGGGGAAAAAAAAAAGTTTGTTGTTTTTTTTGTTTTTTTTACAGGAGGAAGTAGCAGGAAACAACCCTGGGAGTGCACTAGACCCGCTCTATACAACAGGGATCAGAGCCTCCCCCCCCCGACCACCCAGGGGGTCTGCTCCCCCCAAGACAGGAACCATATCCTGGAGGGGCAATCCTAGATAGAGAGGACCCTTCCCCAGGGAACTCTTACCCTAGGAAGGCTGGAGGTGGTGTCACTGTGTGCTGTAGCATCTGCCTCAGACATGACTGCAGGTGGTTGCTTCCCAGGGAGTCTCACGCAGCCTGTGTGCGATCCGGACTCTCTCCAGCCTGAGCCCGGCCCTTTATCAGCTCCGTGACCCGGAACCGGAAGTCACAGGTCAAAGGCAACAGGTCCGGTTTCCGCCGGAAATGACGTCACTCGTCGACCAGGCGCGCTGGTTCCAAAAAGAAAAAATGTGCAGCCTATACCCTTGCATAGGGAAACCGGACTGCTGCCTTGCTGCGCCCCTGTGGACGCGATAAGGGGCCCCCACGACCTGATGCCGCGCTCGACAAGGAAGGGGTGGCTGTATGTAAGGTAAGCAATGATAGTTTAGCCCCCTGGCAACACTTGCTTTCCTAAGGGATTAAAAAACAAAATTGGCCACAGTCTCCCTGACCGCTCTAGCCTGGTTCCTTGCACAGTGTCTCCCCACCGGAGGAAACACTAATAACTGAGGTCCGGCAGGGGAAGTGAGAATTTATGGGCTGGCGCAGTGTTTCCTAGAGGAAGAGGAGGAGACTATCTCTCATGGTGGCTGTCCTGAATGACGACTAGGGAAAATATATCTTTTTACTAATGCTAGCAGCATTAGGATTAAAATAATTAATGTTGATTCAGAGTTTAGTTCCACTTTAAACAGTTTGCTTGGACCAAGCTGGCCCAAACACACTATTTACTTCACTAACAGATGCAGCTACATACAGTATACAGTGCTGTGTTCCTGCCTGTGGGATGGTAACTTCCAGTCCCTGCTCCCACAAAGTAAATGGAGTTGGGTTGAGCGCTGCTAGCCAGTCACAGGGAGCTTTGTATTCTACACATTAATGCAAAGCTTCCTCTAAATGGCTGAGGCAAATGGATGACATCACTATCTTCACCTCAGCCAATCAGAGGAAGCTTTGTATTCATTCATAGAATGCAAAGCTCCCTGTGAATGGCTGAGCTGAACTTCTGCCCAACCCGACTTTTGTCCTGGTTATGGGATGAGAAGTTCCTCTCCTGCTGCTGGAATACAGCTCTGTATATTGTATGTAGCTGAGACTACATACATTTTTACAGCACTGCATCTGTTAGTGAAGTAAATAGTTCACTTGGAACAACTTGGCCCAAACAATTTAATGTTAAATAAAACATGGAGATCAGCTTTAATACAAAAAATCCAGGTTTTTTCAAATATGGAATCAAAAGAAAACACAATCAAGGTGAAATAAAAAGTAGTAATTATTCTAACAGTAGAACAGTAGACTGTACACTGTTCTGAGTTCACTGCTGGACTGTTCACCTAATTTGACCTAATGAAGGATCAGCATGGAAAATCATTAGCTTGCTGTAGAGATTTAATTACCCAACCTAATTGATGGGTTTAAATTACCACTGCTTTGTCAGCCAAGCTGTCAAATCTGTAAGAGACTTACAGTACTTCTAAGGGTCCAACAAATCTTAATGCGTACAGGATAACACAGGTTTCATCAAGTGGAAAAAGTCATTTTTTATATTTTTAACTACTTTATGAAGTAATGAAAAGTTTACAGGTAGATATAAAGAAGACGAAATGGCAGACCCATTTCCTCCTCTTTCAGAAAGGCTAAATCCAGCCAAGCCTAATAGATACTGGATTGAGCGTGGCTTCTTTTATCCCTTGTTGACTACCGCAGCTGAATTTACCAGTTGGGAGGTCCCTCACTTGTGGGAACTGTTACCATTGTACCCTGAGGCTGAGCATTGCTATCCGGTCCTCCTGTTTAAATCTACACCCACTGTTATCAATAGTATACAGTGGTGTTCAATACACAGAACTGATCAAAGTAAAGTTAAAGCCTGGTACACATTGGCAGTTTTTTTTCCCCTTCAACCCAGCAGCCTGAATGAAATAAATAAAAATAAAACTGAGGAGCTGTACTAACAATGCAATATTAATACAGCGATCTTCCCGCTGAGCTACTGTGTTCTGACAGGAGGTACTGCCCCCCCCACCAGAACACACCAGTCAGCGCCTGCAGCAATGCCAATTGGCTGGTGTTTTTCCAGCATGCTCGTTCGACAGAAGACGGATGTTTGGCTTTACACTTTATGTTGAGTGAAGTACAAATGTTACATGCCTACCATTTGTGACTCATCTATTACTACAAGTTGTTTATAGCCCCCTTTTTCAACCAGTGTACCCAGCACCCTGGGGTACGTTCAGGTTTCTTCAAAGGTTACCTTGCACAACTGCCCAAAAATGTTATACAAACCAGTGGCTGGATCAAGCCTGCCTGTTAGTTACACAAAGCCATAGATTTTCATTGTGCACCAATACAACCTTCTAGCCACCGGCATCCTAACAACCAATGACAACATTGGTTGATAAGGAGGACATTGGGTGCCTGCACAGCATCCTTGTTTACCCCTTTCCATCAGCACTGGGTCACATTAGCTTAGTGAGGGGGAAAAAACTTAGAGAAGAGAAACATTGGAATACTAGTCAGCACCAGTGTACAAAAGGTATATTTGCATTGGAAGAATAAATCACCTCCAACGTTGGATGTCCTACATGTGTGGATGTTGCTGCGTTATGTAAAACTATTAGTTTTGTTTTTTAGATTTTAGAATGGGGTGCCTCGAGGCTGTGTATAATTTTAAATGGTGCCTTGACTAAAAAAAGAAAAAAAAAAAAGGCTGAGAAACACTGGTCTATAGCATCTAGTGTATTAGGGCTGAAAAATAAACTATAAAATTACAAATGTCGGTACACTTTTGGGTGCATATTATATTTATATATATATATATATATATATATCTGTTTATATATTTAATATGGTATAGGAATTTTATCAATATCTGTTGTAATGTTTATATTTTCTGATATAAGTGTATGTAAAGACAAATAGATTAACATATCTATGTTGATTGCATCATTATGTATTTACATTAATTGTATGATATATGGTATATTCATCAACACTATTTGTAGAATTCACACAACGTTTACATCTGTGCTATCCTCAAGGCCCTGACGAAGCGGAATCACCCGCAAAATGCGTAGGCCATTTTCTGTATAACCTGCTGGGAACTAGCACATCCTTGAACTCAAATTGAATCATTAAGACTGTAATGTATCTTAAATTTAGTTTTTTAGAAAATAAAAATTAGTTTATCTTTGTATAATTATATTGTCTTTCAATTTTTTGTACTCCGAGGCACAATTAGAGTCCCACTTTGTTCTCTTATTTTTTTTAAATATATTTACATATAAAATTACAAAGTACATGTATTATATAGTTTTACTTTTAGTCATGAAGTAGCAGCCTTTACATACCTCAAAACAACGGCCTTGCTTTTACCCACGTTGGGTCCAATTAAACTTAGGATTTTCTCTTCATTATGCAAAGGGAAAAATCCCTTGCAAAATTCACTTTGCAAAGCAAACTGTCTATTTAGTTTTAGTATAGCAACTCCATTATGTTTCAGAGGGTAACAGCAGTCTAGTCTACAATATTGCGCTCAACTGACTAGCAGAAAAAATATATTAAACAGCAGAAGATATTTTACACAGTTTCTGTTAAGAAGGCTCCTACATTCAACATTTCTATTTATATAGAGAACTTCAAAAGCAACAAAAAGGGTTTTACCTTGTACAATCCCCCAAGGATACTGCCGGGCTTTTACCATCTTGTTTCCAATCTTAACCTCCTCCATACTACCTACCACTGCAAATGGTAGCTGTGCCTGCAAAAAAAGATTTTTTTTTATATATTTTTAATAAAAGTATATTTTTACATAAGGAAAAAACAGGTTACCAACAAAAAATTGCAAGTTTCTTTACTGTTAGAATTTTAGGGTTAGGTGGCATGTTTAGTTTAAAGCGGTTGTATACCCGTTTTTTTATTTTTTTATTTTTAAACCACCTGCGAGACAAAGCCATAATGAGCTAGTATGACTAGCATACTAGCTCATTATGATTCACTTACCTTAGATCGGGGCCCCCGACACCGTCCTCGTCTCCCCCTCTAGCCACAGCCATCTCTCGACAGATACCCGGAAAGGGGATTAACCCTATGAATGTAAAACTTTTGGGCAAATATCTCGTAAACCGTGTAGGTTTAGGAGATATTTCTTGTACCTACAGGTAAGCCTTAATCTAGGCTTACCTGTAGGTGCAAGTTGTAATTGATAGTATACAACCACTTTAAGGATTTGGGTTATATGCTAATTTTTGATGTTCGGATAAAGGTGATGAATGGGTGAATGCTAAAGTTTGAAGCTTCACTTATAAGAGTTCCGGTCTCTCCGGAACCCCGAGATGTAGGGGCTGCTTGGAGGAACCAGAAAGCGTAGCAGGGGGGCAGGTACCCGAGAAGTATCACACCAAATAATACAATTCTCATAGACCAGTTACTGTTTAAATGGTTAATGCGGTTATTCAGAGAACAATGTGTCAATAAAATACCAGGCTACAATCCAATGCAGAAACAATGTATCCAGCAGCACATCTGGTAACAACAGTTCTCAAAGAGTGTCAAATTGTAAATCTTTTTCTCTAAAGGCACTAAATGCACTTTGCAAGGCAGTCAAGATCAGAGGACCAGGCGCTGTGCATACAAACAGCTTTAGAAGGAATGTTATATGCATTGTGCATTTTTGTGAAGTTTATATTGCATCCAATACATTGAAATGTCAACAGTGAAAGATCTTGTACCCATGATAGCGATGTATATTCAGCCCAATTTTTAATCTTTAATGGTGAGTTTTGTAAGGATGTGAACTAACATAGTAACCACAAACAGAAAAACACTTTTCTGTAGTCATATGCTTAAATACTCTAAGCTCATGTGCTAATGAAAGTCACAGATGTGATTTGGCAAATTTAATTTGCAGAGGCCCAAACATTTTGTAAGTACGGCTGCTTTGAGCATTCAGTATTTGTCTTACAGCTACAGAAAAGTTGTGTCCTGCATAAAGCAGAACACACCACTCTTTCCACACTAGAAGGAAGGTCCATTTACTGAGTAACTCATCCCATATTTATTACAATAAAAAAATGGAGCATTACGTGTACTGTAATAGTAGAGTGTAAATGTGGTGCTGAAGTCTTACATTCATGGAGGAGTTCAATTTACTAATGGTCTCATCGTCTGTTGGGCACTGGTAGATTTGGACTCCATTGCTCACCAGTTCACTCATCAGTTTTGTTTTGAACTTATGCAACTCTGACTTTGAGATCACGTCTGCTTTTGCTATTACGGGAATAATGTTCACCTAGGAAAAAAAAAAAAACATGAAAGGCTACATATGAACTCACCTATATTCAGGTGAGGAGTACAGATTTAAAACATTAAAATTTGTTGCTTAAACTGATTTGAAATAAAACACATTTCTTTGAAAAATATATTACATATTTAGTGATATGATTGGGATAACATTTACAAAATGAAGTCATATTTAAAATCAATGGAAAGAGTAATGAGAATAGGCAAATTACAATTAAGTGAATATACAAGTGCTGTAAGTCGTTGTAACCAACCAGAAATTACTTCCCAACTAATCAGATTAGTTGATAATAGATTACTTCATAGGTTTGGATCTTCGCATCTCCATGTAGAACAAGCATGTGTGTAGAATATTCTTGTAATAAGGAATATATTTGTAACTATATTTTCTTATAATAGGAATTATGGCATTGAGCACTGGCTTGTAATCTAAATGCTTCTAGCACATTATATAGCAATAGGGTAGAAAAAGATTTCCGGAGTCTTAGCTTTGGAGGAATGAGAAAGGTTACTGGGAGGACAATGAGCCAAGATGGGGACCTCAGTTGCCTGCAGTCACAGAGCTTTCTATTTTCCCATATATAAAATTGTAGTGAATATGGAGGAAGGCATTCCTATGCTTTTTTAAGCATGTGTGGATACTAAAAATGAATAATAGTATTGGGATCACTGCAACACAGGGGCACAATTTATGATACACACTTCTTTGCCAACAGGTCACACCCCAAAGCTCTTGAATTATCAAAAGAAAAAAGTATGGCCAAAGCTTTTTTGGCCAGACTTTTTTGTGGATAACAGAAGTACACTTATTTATGCTTTCCTGTCATTCAGAGTAAGCGAATAGCGGGCTATTGCCTGCTATCAGCTGATGTGGCAGAGCCGCTCCAGGCTTTGCAAGGATCCCAACAATATTGGCGGGATCCACAAAACTGCCCGCTTGGCAGCTGGCTCAGCCTCTCAGCGTGTGGCTCAGAGACGGAACCAGTCATGCCCACCCCCTCTCTTGCCTGGTGCTTCAGTGAGCGCCAGAAGAGCAGGGTTGAGAGCGGTGACTGGCCGTCACTGCTCTCCACTCCGAGAAGACCGAGAGCTGAGTGATCAGCGGTCATGTGATTGCTCAGTTTTGGGTTTTAGAGACAATGTGGGACAGCTACAGCATCACACCAATGGTGCAGCAGTGAAGCGATTATGTAGGTTTGTTTTTTCCAAAGTCTACACTTTTTTAGAGATCATACCATTAAAAATCACCAGCTGGGCCCTGATGGTAATTAATATGATAACTGTATGCTGCTAAGTCTTTTACTATGTGAAGAGTGGAATGATGTGAAATAATTCATATGCAGCATAGAATACTGAGTGGAGTGGTGAGAACTCTAGTAAAGTGTATGGAGTGTAGTGGTGAGTTGTATGTCACATACAGCACAGCAACTTAAGCTGGCCATACACCTATAGATTATCTGCAGATTTTCTAGGGTTAGATGGAAAAAGTGGGAGATTCCTCCATCCACACAGTTTAGCGAACATGGAGAAATCTGTTGCACTTTTTCCATCTAACCATAGAAAATCTGCAGATAATCTAAATATGTATGGCCAGCTTTAGGATGGTTCATAGAAGGTCAGGTACAACACAGATTGCAAAGTGTAGTGGTCAGGAGTACATTACATACAGCAAACTTTTGTTAATCTCATAGTAAACCAGGAAATCTGCAGCACAATACACAAATGTCAGATGGTCATTATGTAGCTCTGTTCCTTCCTTTAGCATGGTGGTGGGGGGAGAAGCAGGAAAACTGCTTTCAGATATTTCTCGTGGATTTGACAAATTGAGTTTTTGTGGGGTGTATTGGTGGTGCAAGGTTAGCTTGAAAGTCTGGTTAGTCAAGTATTACCTTAAAAGTTAAAAAAGAATATTATAATTATTGTGTTCTCTTTTCTTTCTAGATATTGATATTCTCAGTACAACGTTTTGTTTTTTTAGAAAGACAACTGAACTTCTGCTATATAATAACATAGCAGGACAATACATGTACATTTTATCTGTGCTTTAATCTTAGGATTTTCATCTTTGCTTTGTTTATATGACCAATTGTTATTTAGCAATACCAAATTGTACAACAGATTTGTTTTTCTGCGATTTACTGCAAGTTATGCTATTTAACCAGTTCCAGACCAGCCACCACAGTTGTACTGTGGCAGATTGGCTAGGCGAAGCAGCGTTACCTTACGATGGCCGTGACAATCGGATTCGCTTCAGAACCGACCAGTCTCCAGGCCCAGGCCAATGATTTCTGGCCTGGACCTGGTGATCGGTTCTGGCAAATGAAATCCTTCCCCTGCCTGTGTAAGCGTAAACACAGCAGGGGAAGTGATGCCATCTCCCCTCGTGGAAGTCTTTTCCATTCCAGAGAGAGGAGAGCAGACATTGCAGGGTAAGTTGCACCAACACTACACTGACACAGTACACATAGGCACACTTGTCACCACCCCCCGCCCCCAGGTAACCCCT
Source organism: Lithobates sylvaticus (assembly GCA_028564925.1). Classification (NCBI taxonomy): domain Eukaryota; kingdom Metazoa; phylum Chordata; class Amphibia; order Anura; family Ranidae; genus Lithobates; species Lithobates sylvaticus. Next base: position 377,499,462 of record CM053027.1, on the reverse strand, counting down.
TCACTCCCTGTCACAGTGTCACACAGTGTAGTGTTCATATTTTTATTTGATCACTGTACTGGTAACATTAGTGAAAAAAATCAGTGTTAGGGTACTTAGTAGTAGCCCCAGATAGGTCTAGGGACCCCCCCCCCCCCCCCCCCCCCCCAATAAAGGTTTAACCCTTTGATCACCCTGTCACCAATGATCACTGTATTAGTGTCACGGGTGACACTGGTTAGTTAGTTATTTTTTAGAGCATCACGGCACCCGCTGTATATTACCTAATAAAAGGTTTAACCCCCTGATCACCCGGCGGGTGATATCATTTAAGTTTTAGCATCAGTTAGGGTCTGTGTCGCCCCAGGCAATGTCAGATTAGTGGCAGTAGCACTAACACCCATGCACGCACCATACACCTCCCTTAGTAGTATAGTGTCTGAACGGATCGATATCTTTGATCTGATCAGAACTATATTAGCATCCCCAATAGTTTAGGGTTCCCAAAAATGCAGCATTAGCGGGATCAGCCCAGATTCCTGCTAGCACCTGCGTTTAGCCCCTCCACCTAGCCCAGCCAAGTGCAGTGTCAATCGATCACTGTCACTTACTAAACACATAACTGCAGCATTCGCAGAGTCAGGCTTGATCCCTGCGAACGCTAACAGTTTTTTTGGTAGCGTTTGAAGCAGTCGCTGACAGTCAGGTTCTCTTTTTTCCTTTGAGTCACACTAGTATACCAGTAAATTTAGAGGCCAGGTGATTTCACCACAACAGTTAAAAAAAAAAAAAATGGTGCATGTATGCCCATCATTAGAAGTGGGAGGATGAAGGGCGGTATTCTAATGGTGGGCATACCCACCAATCAATCTCTTTTTTTCGTTCAGCCCACAGGCTGCATGTAAAAAAGAACATTACAATATATGCCTTAGGTTTCACCAGATAATTTAAACAGGGCCATTGGGAAATTGTGAAAGCATTTTATCACACCGATCTTGGTGTGGTCAGATGCTCTGAGGGCAGAGGAGAGGATCTAGGGTCTAATAGACCCCAATTTTTTCAATTTGTCACTATTGCCATCATAGGGGATATTTACATTCCCTGAGACAACAATAAAAATGATTAAAAAATAATGAAAAGGAACAGTTTAAAAATAAAATGGCAAAATAAATAAAAAATTTAAATTAAAAAAGCACCCCTGTCCCCCCACGCTCACGCACAAAGGCGAACGCAAGCGTCGGTCTGGTGTCATATGTAAACAGCAATTGCCCCATGGATGTGAGGTATCACTGCAAAGGTCAGATCGAGGGCAGTCATTTTAGCAGTAGACCTCCTCTGTAAATCTAAAGTGGTAACCTGTAAAGGAATTTAAAGGCTTTTAAAAATGTATGTAGTTTGTCGCCGCTGCACGTTTGTACGCAATTTTAAAGCATGTCGTGTTTGGTATTCACATAATATCATCTTTTTTATTTCATCAAACATTTGGGCAATATAGTGTGTTTTAGTGCATTAAAAAAAAAGTGTTTTGTTTCAAAAACATTGCGTTTGAAAAATCGCTGCGCAAATACTATGTGAAAAATAAAATTGCAACACCCACCGTTTTAATCTGTAGGGCCTTTGCTTTAAAAAATGTATATAATGTTTGGGAGTTCAAATTAAATTTTTTAGCAAAAATATTTTTTTTTCCATGTAAACAAAAAGTGTCAGGAAGTGCTTGGTCTTCAAGTGGTTAGAAGAGTGGGTGATGTGTGACATAAGCTTCTAATGTTGTGCATAAAATGCCAGGACAGTTCAAAACCCCCCAAATGACCTCTTTTTGGAAAGTAGACACCCCAAGCCATTTGCCACAAGTTTCGGGGAAATTACAAACTTTTATTTAATTATTTTTGCACAAAGTTGTCACTAAATTATATATTGCTCAAACATGCCATGGGCATATGTGGCATTTCACCCCAAAATACATTCTGCTGTACAGGACCCCGAAAACCAATAAGCGCCTTCAGGATTTTCAAGGGCGTAAAATGGTGATTTCACTCCTCACTACCGATCACAGTTTCGGAGAGCATGAAATGTCAAGATTAGGGATGCACCGAAATTTCGTCCGTCAAAACATATCGGCCAAAAATGGCCTTTTCGGCAATTTGCCGAAAGAGAATTCACGCCGACATTGGCACTGAAAATGGGGCGTGGCCTGTTGGGCGGGCCCCCGCCCCTGGTGCCACCATCCTTACTCTCTCCTCCTCCCCTCCCTCCTCGCCCATGCTGCAGGCAGCCCGCAGGGGTCTCCGTGTAAGGTCCCTCTCTCCCCGAGGCTGCATATGGATCCTCAGCCAATGTGTAAATCAGCTGTGCAGGAGCTCGGTCACGCTGTTTACTCTGAAAGTGAAAGCAAGGGAGAGGTGTCTAGCAGTGTGTGCTGTGCTCTCTGCCTTCCCCCTACAGTGCAGTACCCGGCATGGAGATTGAAGGTACAGAGCTGCAGCTGCCAATTTTTAAAAAGGCTGTCTATATATGTCTGTGTGTGTGTGCGCGCGCATGTGTTATATGTGTGTGTTATATGTGTGCATGTTTATGTGCACTGGTGAGGCACAGGCAGGCTGCATGACGGGCACTGGTAGGCTGCTGGGCACAGTAAGGCTGCATATGATGGGCACTGGTGAGGCTGCATTGATCTCCTGTACCATGTCTGCAGTCTCTGACCATCTCCTGTACCCAGCCTCTGACCATCTCCTGTACCATGTCCCCAGCCTCTGACCATCTCCTGTACCATGTCCCCAGCCTCTGACCATCTCCTGTACCATGTCCCCAGTCTCTGACCATCTCCTGTATGAAAATATTATTTTTAAAAACAGTCACTTTCTGTATCGGTGCTGATTCGGTATCGGTTTTGCTTTTCAGGCCTAGTGTATTTTTCATTTTCGGTATCGGTTTTGGCACCAAAAAACCCATTCGGTGCATCCCTAGTCAAGATAGCACAACCCCCCCCTCAAATTACCCCATTTTGGAAAGTAGACACCTCAAGCTATTTGTTGAGAGGCATGTTGTGTCCATGGAATATTTTATATTTTGCCACAAGTGTCATTTTTTTTTTTTTTTTTTTTTACACAAAGTTGTCACTAAATGATATAATGTTCAAACATGGCATGGGTATATGTGGAATTAAACCTCCCGAGTATGGGGATACCACGTGTGAGACTTTTTGGGAGCCAAGCCGCATACAGGACCCCGAAAACCAATCATCGCCATCAGGATTTCTAAGGGCGTAAAATTGAGATTTTACTCCTCACTACCGATCAGTTATGGAGGCCATGAAATGTCCAGATAGTACAACCCCCCCCCCCCCCCCCCCCCAAATGACCCCATTTTGGAAAGTAGACACCCAAAGGTGCAAGGGAGGATTTTTCTCTTTCCCCAGTTTTATTCAAACCCCTGAAATATATAAAGCTGATATCTGATGACCAAAGTCCACTTGCATGCAATAAACAAACATATACACAGGGACAGACATACACACCCAGAACTCCAATAAAATAGGACAACAAAGTGTAAAATTACCTTGCTGTCTAACTTCTTCATGGTTATCAGATCGAGGGATCTAAGTGAATGTCCAGTGGGAGCAATGAAGTAAAGGCATGCATGAATACGGGTGTCATGATATTTGTACAATAAACGCTTTATCTTTAATTCTTCTTGTAAGTAGGCTTCAAATTGTGTGTCAATGTAGTCCACGATGGGCATATAGCTGAAATAAAATGAACACTGAATGAATAGGCATAATATGCAAAATGAAACAATTACTAGCATGGTTTAGGGAAACATGCTCCAAAGAAAGGTAAACTTTGGCAGGGTTATGGTGAGGGGTTGTTTTTCAGAGGTTGGGGTTGGCCTCTTAGGCCTGATTCACACCTATGCATTTTTAGTGCTTTTTGCATTTTGCAGATTTGCACTACAGTCCATTTAACCGCTTCAATACAGGGCTTTTAAACACCCTTCCTTACCAGAGCACTTTTTGCGATTCGGCACTGCGTCGCTTTAACTAACAATTGCGCGGTCGTGCGACGTTACACCCAAACAAAATTGACGTCCTTTTTTTCCCACAAATAGAGCTTTCTTTTGGTGGTATTTGATCGCCCCTGCGGTTTTTATTTTTTGCGCTATAAACAAAAGAAGAGCGACAATTTTGAAAAAAAACACAATATTTTTTACTTTTTGCTATAATAAATATCCCATTTTTTAAAAAAAAAACATTTTTTTTCCTCAGTTTAGGCCGATGCGTATTCTTCTACATATTTTTGGTAAAAAAAATCGCAATAAGCGTATATTGATCGGTTTGCGCAAAAGTTATAGCGTCTACAAAATAGGGGATAGATTTATTGAATTTATTTATTTTTTTTTTTTTTACTAGTAATGGCGGCGATTTGCGATTTTTTTTTCGTGACTGCGACATTGCGGCGGACACTTCGGACACTTTTGACACATTTTTGGAACCATTCACATTTACACAGCGATCGTTGCTATAAAATTGCAATGATTACTGTGTAAATGTGACTGTCAGGGAAGGGGTTAACACTAGAGGGCGCTGGAGGGGTTAATGTGTGTCCCTAATAGGAGTGATTCTAACTGTAGGGGGAGGGGACTTAAGGGGAGGAGACCGATCATGTGACCCTCTGTACTGGGATCACATGATCGGTCTCCTCCCCGCTGACAGGACGTGGAGCTGTGTGTTTACACACACAGCTCCACGGTCCCGCCCGGTCCCGTTGTTTTAACGGGCAATCGCGGGTGCCCGGCGGACATCGCGGCCGCCGGGCACTCGCACCGGGTCCCGAGCGATGCCGCGGACGCGCGCGCGCGCCGCCGGCGGCGCGCGCGCGCGCCCCCCAGGCGGCCGGGAACCCGAGGACGTCATATGACGCCCACCCAGGATGGTAGATCCACCTTGTGGGCGTCATATGACTATGGGCGGGTACTGAAGTGGTTAACATGGTTTCCTATGGAACACGTTCTGTAGTACAAATCTGCAAAAAGCACTTAAAATGCATAGGTGTGAATCAGGCCTTAGTCCCAGTGAAGGGAACTCTTAAGGCAGTGGTCATCAACCCTGTCCTCAGGGCCCACTAACAGGCCAGGTTTGCAAGATAACTGAAATACATCACAGGTGATATCATTTGCTGCTCAGTGATTGCAGTATTCTAGTCTGCATCTCCCCAAGGGAATACATAAAACCTGGCCTGTTAGTGGGTCCTGAGGACAGGGTCGATGACCACTGCCTTAAGGCATCAGCATACCAAGAAATTTTGGACAATTTCATGCTCCCACTTTTTGGGAACAGTTTGGGGATGGCCCCTTCCTGTTCCATCATGACTGCGCACCAGTGCACAAAGCAAGGTCCATAAAGACATGGATGAGCGAGTTTGCTGTGGAGGAACTTGACTGACCTCAACCCAATAGAATACCTATATATACAAACACAATATATACTTATATATAACCCCTATATTATATCATACAGAAAGCTGAGGTAATTATCTTTATGTCAGTTGTCATATAAAAGATAGATTTTTAACAGACTGCCATGAATGATTGCACTGGTAAAATAAAAATAAAGTAAAATTAAAAAATGATAAAAACAGTTGTTATAGCATCCATTTACTTATATTTATAAATTCCAAATGTTTCTGACATGTAGGGACAACTGAAACAATATGGTCAGACAAATGTCAAACAAACCTGTCATCTTTGTTTATCTGGTCCCCAAATCCTACTGTATTCACAATGGTCAATTTCAAGCGTACGTTGCTTTCAAGGAGGTCATAGGTCTGTGATTTGAGCTTTACTGATGGTTCAAAATGAGTGGATTCATGTTCTTCAAAGTTTGTATTAAACAGTGTGTTTATTAATGTTGATTTTCCAATACCAGTTTCCCCTGCAAAGTAAACATATTTAAAAATGAATCATAGTCTTGTAGTGTTTTATCCCTTATTAGCAAATTATTATCCAAGGACATTAAACAGCAAACAAATTCAGCACATAGTCACATGACCACCCAAAATGTAGCTGTATTCTTTTACACAGGGTGCAATTGCCTTCAGGGTCACATGACCCAATCATGTCTGCGCCACCCCTTATGAGCAATAAATTCTGTATTTTATGCACAGTTAGTATCCCAAGAAGCAAACAGCTTATAGATTATATTGTGGTCAACAGCATCTTATAGTGGTCAATCTAGGGGATCTCAAAGGGTACCCTTAATATCACCAAAGGGCATTACATAATATTCAGTAAGCTAAAGAGGCAGTATGAGACCTGTATATGATATAGCAGGTCCTGAGGAAGTGGATGTCTCTGTGAAACGCATCAAACCACATTTCCTAATCTCAGAAGACTACCATGCTATGCATCTTTCATCCCTTTAGTGGATGAAAGAGGATTGGTAGTATCAATGCCCATGCATATGTTTTTAGGAAGTCTTTTTATTGGATGAAATAAAGATTTGCATATATTTTTTTTAATTACTTGCTGTATTTAGGTGTCTACTGGAGGGATATTTAAAATCCTACCATGTATTTATGTATGAGCAAGAGCTCTGCTGACTTCTATTATCCAATCACATACAAGCAAAAATGCTGTTTTTTTTTTCCTTGCACGTGATTGGATATTCTTTGCAAAGTGAAGCCTTACCTCATTTACTAAGCTCTGGAGTAGGGCCGAAACAACTAATCGATTAACGAACAATTAATGGATTACTATTTTCATAATCAATTAATCAGCCACTAACATAATGGGATTAAAAAAAAATAAATAAACTGAAATTAGCCCTTTATAGTACAAAAAGAGAAAATAATTGCTACTGTGAATATTAATTTCACAGTAAAAAAAAATGAACCCCTTATAGTAGCAATTATATGCTTTTTTGTACTATAAAGGGCTAATTTCAGTTTTATTAACCCCATTAGGTTATTAAACGTCTTAGGCCTGCTTCACATCTATGTGCTTTTTGGTGTTTTTTGCAGAAACGCACTACAGTTCATTTACATGGTTTCCTACGGGCAATTTGTGTTTTTTAACCACTTTCAGACCGGACCAATTTGCAGCCAAAGGACCAGGCCCTTTTTGCGATTCGGCACTGCGTCCCTTTAACTGACAATTGCGCGGTCGTGCGACGTGGCTCCCAAACAAAATTGATGTCCTATTTTTCCCACAAATAGAGCTTTCTTTTGGTGGTATTTGATCACCCCTGCGGTTTTTATTTTTTGCGCTATAAACAAAAATAGAGCGACAATTTTGAAAAAAATGCATTATTTTTTACTTTTTGCTATAATAAATAACCCCAAAAAATATATAAAAAAACATTTTTTTTCCTCAGTTTAGGCCGATACGTATTCTTCTACATATTTTTGGTAAAAAAAAAAATCGCAATAAGCGATTATTGATCGGTTTGCGCAGAAGTTATAGCATTTTCAAGATAGGGGATAGTTTTATAGCATTTTTATTAATAATTTTTTTTTTTATTAGTAATGGCGGAGATCTGCGATTTTTTTTGTGACTGCGACATTATGGCGGACACATCGGACATTTTTGACACATTTTTGGGACCATTGTCATTTTTACAGCAATTAATGCTATTTAAATGCATTAATTCCTGTATAAATGACACTGGCAGTGAAGGGGTTAACCACAAGGGGCAGTGTAAGGGTTAAGTATGTCTAGGGGTGTGTTTCTTACTGTGGGGGGGCGTGGCTGTCAGCTAGTGAATGCCGATCTCTGCTCCAATCACAGGGAGCAGAGATCGGCGTCACTAGTTGCTAGGCAGAACGGGGAGATGCTGTTTATCTCGGCATCTCCCCGTTCAGCCTTCCCGTGAGACGATCGCGGGGGTCCCCGCGGCGATCGAGTCCGCGGGGACCGCGATCGGACTCACGGGGGTCCCGACCGGCGCGGGAGCGCGCCGCTCCCGATGGCACGGACAGGCTAAAGGAGGGACTTATATATACGCCCTCCTGCCTGTACGTGCCATTCTGTCGACGTATATCGTTGTGCGCCGGTCGGCAAGTGGTTAATCTGCCCAACAACAAATTGGCCAAAGAAAAAAATCACGCAGCAAAATCACGTGCATAAAAATCAAAACGCATAGCAAAAACAGATCAAAAGCAAACTGCATAGGCATATACTGAGCCTTTTGCTGGCCACACGTATCAATTTTTGTACATTCGCTGAATGTTGTTTGAAATTTTCACTTGCTTTTAACATTTCTGTTTTTAAAATCAATGTAATTTCTGAACGAAAACCATGTACACTGTCTGAAAATTCCTTTCACCAAGAAGTTTTCCATTATTTGTAAATTTTCCCCGTCACTGTGGTTGAAAACGAACGTTGATTTGACCCCACTAACAATTTGAAAATTGAACGAACGTTCTTAACCACTTCAGCCCTAGAAGGATTTACCCCCTTCCTGACCAGAGAGTTTTTTGCGATTCAGCACTGCGTCGCTTTGACTGACAATTGCGTGGTCGTGCGACTTGGCTCCCGAACAAAAGTGACGTCCTTTTTTTCCCACAAATAGAGCTTTCTTTTGGTGGTATTTGATCACCTCTGCAGTTTTTATTTTTTGCGCTGTAAACAAATAAATAGCTACAATTTTGAAAATAAAACAATATTTTTAACTTTTTGCTATAATAAATATATCCCCAAAAACATTTTTTTTTCCTTTAGGCCAATATGTATTCTTCTACATATTTTTTATTAAAAAAAAAAAAAAAAAAAAAAAAAAAAATCGCAATAAGCGTATAATGATTGGTTTGCGCAAAAGTTAGTGCATTCACAAAATAGGGGATCGTTTTATGGCATTTTTATTATTTATTTTTTATTAGTAATGGTGGCGATTTTAGTTACATAGTTAGGAAGGTTGAATAAAGACACCAGTCCATCCAGTTCAACCTGAGTGAGTGTGGTTGTGTGCCAACAACTCCTATACCATTGTGTCCCATCAAGATGCCCATCTATTATTATTTATTTAAAGGTACCCATATAGCACCGTAAATTTTTACACAATGCTCCACACACACACAGGTCCCCACCCCCAAGGAGCCCACTATCCAAGGTCCCCAACCCACACCCATAAACTAGGGCCAAATTATTTTGGACAGAAGCCAATTAACCAATTTACCTAGCATGTCTTTGGAGTGTGGGAGGAAACCGGAGTATCCGGAGGAAACCCACGCAGGCACAGGGAGAACATGCAAACTCCAGGCAGGTAGTGTCGTGGTTGGGATTTGAACCAGCGACCCTTTTTACTGCTAGGCGAGAGTGCTACCCACTACACCACTGTGCCGCCCAAATCTGCGATTTTCAATCGTGACTGCGACATTATGGCGGACACATTGGACACTATTTTGAGACCATTGTCATTTATACAGCGATCAGAGCTATAAAAATGCACTGACTACTGTGTAAATTATACTGGCAGGGAAGGGGTTAAAACACTAGGGGGCGATCAAGGGGTTAAGTGTGTCCTAGGGAGTGATTCTAACTGTGGGGGTGGGGGATGGGCTTCAACTCGCATGACAGCAATCACTACTCCCAATGACAGGGAGCAGTGATCTCTGTTATGTCACAAGGCAGAACGGGAAAATGCCTTGTTTACATGGCATCTCCCCATTCTGCGGCTCCGTGACACGATCGCTGGGACACCGTGGACATTGAGTCCGCGGGTCCTGCGGGCACGGTCACGCTGTATGTGGAGGGCGCACGCGTGCCCGCTAGCCACCCAAATTAAAGGGGACGTACAGGTACGCCCATTTGTCCACCAGTGCCATTGTGCCGATGTATATCGGCGTGCAGCAGTCGGCAAGTGATTAATCAAAACAATAATCGGCCAACTAATCGATTATGAAAATAAGCGTTGGCTGCAGCCCTACTCTGGAATTGCTCAGTTTAATTTTCCTAGTAAATCAAACCTTGTTAGGTGGGGAACAAACACAACTGAATAGTGGAGGGTGGGAAATCAGGCAGCGAAGTGAAATTATGTATTGTACAAAGAGAAAGAGAGATGTTGTTAGAGAGACTGGATTTTGGTAGAGGGAAAGCGAGGAGGCAGCGAGATCAGAGTCAGGAAGACTGGATTGTGGAAGAAAGTAGGAGAGAGGGGGGGGAAGAAGCAGCAGGACCAGAATGTGAAAAGAAAGAGAAGAGGCAACAACAAGCCCAGATTACGAGGTGGTGCAAGACAGGTTTGAGGAAGAGGGAGAAATAAGAATGGAAATAGAGAGATGGCAGCAAGTGAAAGCAGATATATAGATATATTGTACATATCTTGCAAACCTCCATCAGAACAAACTTGCTGCCAGTGACACTGGTCCCCTTTCACCCTTGGGAGCTGCAGTAAAAGTTGCTTTTTTATTTTAACAAAAAATCGGCAAGTTCATTTGTTAAACATGAAGTGGGAATTCCACCCATTGTGTAAGTATTGATCCTACCACTGCTCAAGTGTATACAATACAGGATTTTACTGGCTCTATATGATGTTACAGATGTTGGCAAGAACGCTGCACATGTCCTGGAAAATCACTAACACTAATTGAAAGGATGAACTGTAGCCGCCATGAATCTGCAGGAAAAGGGGTTGGGTAGTCAAATTATGTTACGGGATGTCAGCCAATTCTGATTGGACAACATCCAACGTAACCTCCAGCAGTTGCTTGATGTGGGTGAAGTATCAAATCGCAAAATCAACCAAGGGACCTCTCCATTTGTGCAGTGCAGATACATGTTCACTCATAAATTTGGTCTGAAATGTCCCTGCAATAATGTCATCTGTTCACAGCATACAGCGCGGTTACACCCATTATACCAATACAAAAGCCCCAGATTAGCAGTACTAGGATTAGAGTAGAAAATGCAGAAGAGAAAGCAGAAAGAGACACATAAAGCAAACAAACAGCAAAGTGAATTTACCATTAAAGCAGTATAGCAGGAGAAAGATGAAGAGCAAAATAAAATAAGACATACTGTAGCAGGCAGGTAAATGGTTTCTACATAGGCACAGTACACTCATGTATAGGCAGGGCCGGTGCTACCACTAGGCAAACTAGGCGGCCACCTAGGGCGCCCGGCCATTGGTTTTCCTACTCTTTTCTCTCTGCAGCAAGCAACTAAGTCTCAGCATCAGCAGGCAGCCGCCGCTCCATTCGCACATAGTGTCAGAGGCGCAGCAGTGGTGGAAGACTGTGTCTGTGTCCCGACTCCCGCAGCAAGCAAACATTCATTGATGGGCACTGGTGAGGCTGCATTTGATGGGTGCTGGTGAGGAGGCTGCATTTGATGGGCGCTGGTGAGGAGGCTGCATTTGATGGGCGCTGGTGAGGAGGCTGCATTTGATGGGCGCTGGTGAGGAGGCTGCATTTGATGGGCGCTGGTGAGGAGGCTGCATTTGATGGGCGCTGGTGAGGAGGCTGCATTTGATGGGCGCTGGTGAGGAGGCTGCATTTGATGGGCGCTGGTGAGGAGGCTGCATTTGATGGGCGCTGGTGAGGAGGCTGCATTTGATGGGCGCTGGTGAGGAGGCTGCATTTGATGGGCGCTGGTGAGGAGGCTGCATTTGATGGGCGCTAGTGAGGAGGCTCCATTTGATGGGCGCTGGTGAGGAGGCTGCATTTGATGGGCGCTGGTGAGGAGGCTGCATTTGATGGGCGCTGGTAAGGCTACATTTGATGAGCGCTGGTAAGGCTACATTTGATGGGCGCTGGTGAGGAGGCTGCATTTGATGGGCGCTGGTGAGGAGGCTGCATTTGATGGGCGCTGGTGAGGAGGCTGCATTTGATGGGCGCTGGTGAGGAGGCTGCATTTGATGGGCGCTGGTGAGGAGGCTGCATTTGATGGGCGCTGGTGAGGAGGCTGCATTTGATGGGCGCTGGTGAGGAGGCTGCATTTGATGGGCGCTGGTAAGGCTACATTTGATGAGCGCTGGTAAGGCTACATTTGATGAGTGCTGGTAAGGCTACATTTGATGAGCGCTGGTAAGGCTACATTTGATGAGCGCTGGTAAGGCTACATTTGATGAGCGCTGGTAAGGCTACATTTGATGAGCGCTGGTAAGGCTACATTTGATGAGCGCTGGTAAGGCTACATTTGATGAGCGCTGGTAAGGCTACATTTGATGAGTGCTGGTAAGGCTACATTTGATGGGCGATTTATTAAAAAGGTGAGATTTACATGGGCAGGGAAAAGGGGCGGAGTCAACCGGGGGGGGCAAAATTAGGCTTTGCCTAGGGTGCCAAAAATCCTTGCACCAGCCCTGTGTATAGGCTTTTAGTATGGACTAGATGGAGAATGTTTGTATTGCCCTGTCCATACACACTTTTTGTCCAAAGTTGGGATCTCAGACAGTTGCGAGCGAGAGCTTTTTTTTTCGGATGAACTTGTGTCTTTTTTCAACCTAACTATACAACTATAAAACCCTTTAATTTGTAGGTGACCACCAGTGAGGTATCGGGGGAATACTGACATTCATAGTCCTTTGGAAAAGTAGTAAAGGCTCCAGCTCAATGGTCATACAACTACATACAACAGTCAGGATACCCAGTCTGGCATTTGATAAAGTGAATACAAATAATCATCATACTGTAGTTTTCATCATTATAGTGTGTTATTGCTAGCTGAATTGCATACATTTGAACTTACCAATACACAAGATATTGAAACAAAATCCTTCATGGACGGATCTACTAACAAGCTGGTCTGGTAAACTGTCAAAGCCCACGTGACCAGATAGAGGCAAGATACGGCCATTTTCATTCTGCTGGAGAGAAAAATCATCTATTGTTAAATTTTAAACTGAAAATTAAGAAAATCAGACAGAAGTGACTTATGCAGACAGCAGAGGGAAACGAGAGGAGACAGAAATCACACTGGGATATGCTCTGTTCAATTTTCTACTACTTTAAAGATAAAAGAGCAGTATGGGAATGTTTTTTTTTTTTTTTTTTTTTGGAATCATACTTACCTAGGTGGATGCAGCAACAGTCTGATGCTGCATCTGTCACCCGCTGGCTCTAACACTGAGAACCGAGCAATCAAACACTACAGATCGCTCAGTTCTCAGAGCTCCCTGAGCAGAGAGCTAGCGACTGTCAGTCACTGCTCTCTGCTCTGCCCCCTCCCCCCCTGCTCACTGGAGCGCTGGGCTGTGGGAGCAGACGGCTCAGGCTCTCATCGGCTCACTGAGAGGCTGAGCCGGGTGCCAGTCCAGGCATGTGGGCGGATCCCAACCACACGATCTTTCCCAAGCCTGGACCAGCTCTGTGGCTTCTGTAGACCAAACTGCACTAATGTGATCCACAGAAGTGCAGACAAATGAGCTTTGGCTGTACTTCTCCTTTAACAATCAACTTTATACTGTTTGAGGCAGCAGTGTTTTTTTTTTTTATAATCAAATTTTTTCTTTTATTATAAACTTCAACATTTCAATATTATACATTCTTGTATTCCCTATTTCCATAATTTTACATTAAAAACACCTAAATAAACCTTAAAAGAAAGAACTAAAATACAAAATTATCTTGTCGAAAATTTATCAATTATACTATAAACCCCTTCCCCCCACCCCCAAAAAAAAAAAAAGGTAGCAGTCTGATGCTGATTTTATTTTTTTTTTAAAACCATAGTTACCCTTTAGGTTCATACAATATTTAAAAATACTGGTATTTCTTTCACAGATTTTACATATCACGTCACTGAAATTACCATTCAACATTATATATATTATAAAGTATTTTTTGTGTTTTTATCAGCAATAAATCCTTGTCAATAACAGCATTTTTCTTAATTATGAACAATATAAAATATTTAGTTCAACACCACAGTACACCAGGGAAACTTACTTTTCTTCCATCTCGATTATATTCATGGGAGGGGCTCTGAGGGGCTCTCATTCCAAGGTTTGATTGGTAAACCTAAAGTAAAAGAATATAGTAAAGTTTTCAAGTTGCAGCAGATATTATCTGAAAACCACGTTACATCATTGAAATTAGGACCTCTATATAACAACGCAGCACGCTGTGGCAACAGCTCAGCAGCAAATTGTGAGGGCCCGTGCAATTGCACCTGAAAATGAGCAAAGCTCATGGCTGCTATGGCAAACAGTGACCCAATATTTATTAAAGGGAACATGTGATAATAGTTCCCCCCTTTAAAAAAATAAAATAAAAAAAAAAGGAAAAGGAGAAACCTGATATAATGAGCTGGTCATTTACCTTTTATAAACCAAACTTTCTAAACAAAGAGCCAGTTTACGATCCTTCAAACTTTAGAGGGACCGAACTGTGGCCAGTGTGAAAAGAAAATGTCCTGGTGTCACTGTGATTGGTATAAGGGGGAGGAATAGTGCCCCATTGTTGGTGTCCGTGGGAGGAATAGTGCCCCATTATTGGTGTCCTGGGGAGGAATAGTGACCCATTTGTTGGTGTCCGTGGGAGGAATAGTGCCCTATTATTGGTATCAGTGGGAGGAATAGTGACCCATTTGTTGGTGTCAGTGGGAGGAATAGTGCCCTATTATTGGTATCAGTGGGAGGAATAGTGCCCCATTATTGGTATCAATGTGGGGAATAGTATGCCATATTTGGAGTCAGTTAGAGGACTAGTGCCCCATTGTCTGGGTCAGTGGCAGGAGCTATGCTGCACTGTTGCTGACAGTAGGGGGAATAATGCCCCAAGGGCCAGATTAAAGCAAGCAAAGGGCCGCATCGGGCCCCCAGGCCGCAGTTTGGAGACCATTGCTCTAAACACTTACCTGACTCCTGGATCAATCCAGTGCTGTGCCCGGCAGCAGTTCTTCTCTCCCTGCATTCACAGAACAAAGAAGCAGCAGAGGGAGCCACTGGATCCTCCTGCCGTCAATCAAGGCCTGTGAGGAGGGAGCAGTGGCGGGGCCAAGTTGCGCTGTGTGCGTCAATAGATAGCACAGACTTGCTCGGGTGCACCACCATAGGGAGCCACTTCCTATGGTGATGCACCAAGAAAATGAGGAGCCAAGAGCGAGCGGGGGGGGGGGGGGGGGGGGGCGGGTTGGTTGGGGGGGGGGTGGGTGGGGGCGGGGGGGGGGGGCACCCAGAAGAGGTAGTTTAGGGCTGTGTTGTGTAATACCATTGCAGAGAGCATGCAAGTATATAATAGATAGTATACCTAGTGTATAAGAAGTATGTTTTCTTTATTTTAATAAAAGAAAAAAAAACCACAAAAAAGCCTTTACAACCACTTTAAACTAAAAATCCAATGACACGTTTCTAACCCTTCCCTACTCTATCCAAAACTAATAGATAAAAAAAAAAAGAAGTTTTAGGAAGAGATACATTTTATTGGAATAACAAAACTCCAGAAGAGCAAGCATGCCAAAAACACGACATTGAAAATCTTGCTTAGGTAAACTGTGCAAATATGTCCTATACATTCCCTTTAAATGCAATAGGAGAGCAGCTAAATTGGCTGTACATCAGTACTGTACACGGAACCAAGCTATGTGTATGTCCAATAATTCTTCTTCATCATACAAAGTCATTACACAACTTATTCATGGCAGGACTGAAAGCCTCCAATTATGTGAGTTGTTGAGTTGTCATATCATGTTGAACTTGCTGCCAAACTCATCAGTTATTTTTCGGCCTCAGTTAGTTGGCTTTGACTTGCTGCCGACTTGCCAGACACATATTTTAACTCCTATGGCACCAACATGCAGTATAACACTTTACAGAAAACAATAGAAATTGTTTTCACAGAAAGAGTCGCAAGCCTTTCAAAGACTATAGAAGAGTTTTGTTATTGGGTGTATGTGACTCTATCATGAATGCACCCCCCATGGTTACCAGCAGAACCTCCATTCTGTGACCATTTTACATATTTTAGTGCACAATAAAAATCCAGTTTACAAATCAAAGCTCAATTGGGATAAGGATAACTGGATAAAGATTCCTTGGGTTCCATAAATCCAACTTTAACTTGACTGGGAAAACGTATTGCTTTGGGATTTTCCGCAATATGAACAAGCAGCAGAAGGAACTCGGAACATGAATCTCTTCCTACAGCATCATATTATCCAGATATATAGATTTATACCGTAAGATGAAGTCTGTAGTCCTGAAATGACAGCTGAGTATTGCAGGCTAATATCTGCGATTGCCAGCTGTTAAGAAGCATGTGCAATGAGATCAGATTATTGCAATATTTTAATAGTCAGGAATTCTGAGGAGCCTCAGCACAAGTCACCCCTTCCTACAGTTCTACGAACTGGAAAAGGAGAAATGTTGATGACATCCTGAAAAAGATTAATCGATGATATACAGGTTTCCCCTGGCGTTCATGTAGGTTACTGATGGAATTCTTGGCTGATTAATCATGTCATTATGAACATAGGCAGATCGCTGGTGTCACAGCGCATGGGCAGATCGCTGGTGTCACAGCGCATGGGCAGATCGCTGGTGTCACAGCGCATGGACTGATCGCTGGTGTCACAGCGCATGGACTGATCGCTGGTGTCACAGCGCATGGACTGATCGCTGGTGTCACAGCGCATGGGCAGATCGCTGGTGTCACAGCGCATGGGCAGATCGCTGGTGTCACAGCGCATGGGCAGATCGCTGGTGTCACAGCGCATGGGCAGATCGCTGGTGTCACAGCGCATGGGCAGATCGCTGGTGTCACAGCGCATGGGCAGATCGCTGGTGTCACAGCGCATGGGCAGATCGCTGGTGTCACAGCGCATGGGCAGATCGCTGGTGTCACAGCGCATGGGCAGATCGCTGGTGTCACAGCGCATGGGCAGATCGCTGGTGTCACAGCGCATGGGCAGATCGCTGGTGTCACAGCGCATGGGCAGATCGCTGGTGTCACAGCGCATGGACCGATCGCTGATGCCAAAGAGCATGGACCGATCGCTGATGCCAAAGCGCATGGACCGATCACTGATGCCAAAGAGCATGGACCGATCGCTGATGCCAAAACGCATGTGAGGATGAAAGGTGCCATAGTGTATGGGCTGATTAATGGTGTCATAGTGAATAGGATTAGACATACCATCATACCATATGGACTGAACAATGCTTCTACAGTGCATGCGTCACCCCATGACCCCCAAATAAGCACTTGATTTTCACAATGCAATTTGAATGCAATCTGATGACTACCAGCAGAGTCTCTTCTCACAAATGCTTGGTTTACTATAAGGCCTCATGCACACGGGCAGATAAAATGCTGTTAGGAGGCATCTGACTTTTTTTTTTATGCCTCTAAACAGAGTTCTGCGTTAGCCTATGTGGCCATGCACATCAGGCATTTGGACCAGTATTTTAAGAGCAGCATTTAGGCACCACAGTTGCATTCAGAGATGAGCTTATGAGCATATGAGGAAATGTACTCAAGCAGTCAGAATAAAAAGTAATATTCTGACCAGTAGAATGCTCAAAACCATATATCCATAAACATGACATTAAGTTCTGGTAGAAAAAAATCCAGCATATTTGGGGCACACATTCATACAGCCGTCAGCATGAGGCCTAAGCACTGACAATGACATGCATACCAACATGTCAAAACTGGTCTGTGCAATTAAGTAATAAACATATAGCAAAAACCACAAGATTCATATCTATCAGATCGTTATTCTGAAAATGCAAGCAGTTGACAAGTTAATTTACAACTATACATAGCAAAAGGTTAAATGCAGGAAGAGAAATGACAGATGATTTCTGAGGAGTTGATATGGGATTCAACTCTATCCTCTTTGTAAAGTGACTTGACCTCTCAAACTCAAGCTAAAAAGTCAGACTAAGCCAAAATTATTAGTAACTCCAGAATGTTCTACATTTCAAAAAACTTACAGGTACACCCCAAGGGCTGAAAGTGGTTAACCACTTAAATACAGGGCACTTTTACCCCCTTCCTGCCCAGGCCATTTTTCAACTTTCAGCACTGTCGCACTTTCAATGATACTTGCGCAGTCATGCAACACTGTACCCAAATTACATTTTTATTGTTTTGTTCACACAACTAGAGCTTTCTTTTGGTGGTATTTAATCACCACTGGGGTTTTTTTTTTTTTTGTAATAAAAACGAAAAGATACCAATATTTTGGGAAAAAAAAAAAAAGTTTTTCTTTGTTTCGGTTATAACATTTTTAAAATAAATTGTTCATAAATTTAGGTCAAAATGTATTCTGCTACATTTCTTTGGTGAAAATAACCCAAAACAGTATATATTATTTAGTCTGTAGGAATGTTATAGAGTCCACAAACTATGGTACATATATCTGAAAATTGATCAATCCTGATGTACTGATGGCTCTCATTTGTTGAGGCCCAAAATTCTCAGGACAGTACAAATATCCCCCAAATTACCATTTTTTGGAAAATAGACAGTCCCAGGTATTTAGTAAGAGGCATGGCGAGTTTTTATTAGGTTGTATTCTTGTGCTATCAATTTTTGTCACCAGTGCAGTACAGCGTCATCATATAACTGGTGTGATGGTGATCAGGGACAATGACGCACATATTTTTTTATATATATATATATATATATATATATATTTTATATATATATATATATATATATATATATATATATATATATATACACGAATATCACACATACAGCCAAAGTTAACTAAATGTAGGTATCAGCCCCACTTTTGTATAAAACACAATCCACAAGACAAATGGGGAATGGTGAGGAGCACCAGGACTTTGACACCCAGGGGGTTGGTAAGTCAGTGTACAGACAAAATCTTTTTTTTTTTTTTTTTTTAACACACTGTGACCAAAGCAATATAATGTTACCATAGTAAAATTGTGCTACTTTGGGGAAGTGATCAGTATTTTTTTTTTTTACACATTACGATTGCTTATAGCAATGAATTTTATTGCTATAAGCAAGCAATTTACTGAATTAAATTGGTTCAGTTTGTTTTGTTGCGATTAGCTGTGATTATGCAAAGCTAATCCCATGGTACATACGAGCTGTGATTGGTCCTGTCTGTACCATGTGATTGCTGTGACCAATCACAGCTAAACACAATTGTAACAATGAATTGCATGAATCGAAGCGGTTCACAATTGTCATGTGATCTGCTGTGATTGGTCACAGCGATCACATGGTACCGGCAGCAGGCCAGTACATTGACGAGTCATTGGCTGTGTACGGTGGACACAGCTGGTGACAGATCGTGCTCGCAGCATAGTGGGATCTTGGAGAACGTCATATGACGTCCACCCAGAACAAGGAAAGTCCCACTCAGCTGTCAAATTGCTTTAGGCTTTTGAGTTACATCATTTACAAGTTTAAAAGGAGTTGTAAAGGCAGAATGTTTTTTTATCTTAATGCATTCTATTCATTAAGATAAAAAACCTGTGTGTAGCATCCCCACCCCCTAATTACTTACCTGAGCCCCATCTCTCTCCAGCAATGTCCACGAGTGGCTAAGCCGTCCGGGACTCTCCTCCTGATTGCCTGAGATACAGCAGCGGCGCCATTGGCTCCCGTGGCTGTCAAATTCAGTTAGCCAATCAGGGGAGAGAGGGGATGGGGCTGGGTCGGGGGCTCCGTGTCTGAATGGATACATGGAGCTCTGACTCGGCTTGGGTGCCCCCATAGCAAGCTGCTTGAACAGGAGGGAGGGGCTAGGAGCAGCAAAGAGGGACCCGAGAAGAGGAGGATCCAGGCTCCTCTAGAGGAGATAAGTATAACATGTTTGTGATAAAAAAATAAAAATAAATAGACTTTACAATCACTTTAAATTATGACACTATCTGCATGGAGTTTGTTGTCTCCCTGTGCTTGGGTGGGATTCCCCCAGGTAGTCTGGTTTCCTCTCACACTCCAAACACATACTGTTAGGTTAGTTGTCTCATGTCTAATGTGGCAATAATATGTGTATCTCTGAATGTGAGATAGGACCTTAGGATTGTAAGCTCCTTTAGAGCAGGGACTGATGCTTATGTAAAGCGCTGTGTAAAGTGTTGGCACTATATAAATACCTGTAATATAAATATATACATTATATGTAACAATATAAGTCAGTATAGAAAAAAAATTCTTCATTTCTCATGCCTTTATTTATACTTTTTCCGTAAAAGTGACAAGGGTTGGAAAAGTGAATTCCTCACTACAGAGCAGAGTATCCAGGTTCAATATTTCCCCAATAAGTGATAATTATGTCACCAAACCCAGGCCAAACAAAGTCTGTGGAGGACATGAACACCTAGATGATTCATCCACACAATGAAGTCTGTATAGTTTCATGTAATAATGCCTACATTCCGACCGTGGCCGAGTACAGCGATGGCTTTGGTGAGCCTGACAGGAAACACATTCATGTGAGTGACCTTCTTCTAAACTTACTCACAGCTCTGGAAAAGAAATGTGCATTCCAGAGAGAGCACACAATGACAACCTGAAATAGGAGCCCCGCCGCTACAACCCGGCCAAATGTGTGCAGCAGCACTTTATCAACCATGACTTCCAGGATTTAAGTGCTGCGTTAGCATCATTTGTCACACTTCCAACTGAAAACATTATGTGCTCATGATCCAAAATAATGTCTATTAAAAACCACACTTTTCCTTATAGCAATCACTCCCATTTCGCCTCTTGTTCTAGTCTAGGTTTCAGTGTGAAAGGTAAAGCATTAAACCCACAAACATTTATTATTTTGCAGCTTACCAATTCTCAGATGTGATGGCTGCATTTGTTTTGTTTTTTTTAGCCTTTTATTTTCACCTGGTGATCCCGCCAGTAAGTCTGTTTTTCATCAGAACAAGCTGTCCTGCAGATATAGCCTTTAAAAGACCAGGACAAACCATTTAACCTGTAGCTGACCGCCCACTGTCAAATGACGGCGGGACGGTGCAGCTCTTGTGGCGGGCGCACCGCGGGAGGCATGCGCGCGTGCCCGCCGCGTAGCTGGGGACCCGATGCGCGTGCCCGGTGGTCGCGATGACCGCCAGACACCCGCGATTGCCCGGTAACTGAGCAGGACGTGGATCTGTGTGTGTAAACACACAGATCCACGTCCTGTAAGAGGAGAGGAGACCGATGGTGTGTCCCTTGTACATAGGGACCCCGATCGGTCCCCTCCCCCAGTCAGTCCCCCCCCCCACAGTTAGAATCACTCATATAGGGAACATATTAACCCCTGCAGCGCCCCCTAGTGTTAACCCCTTCCCTGCCAGTCACATTTATACAGTAATCAATGCATTTTTATAGCACGGATCGCTGTATAAATGTGAATGGTCCCAAAAATGTGTCAAAAGTGTCCGATATGTCCGCCGCAATGTTGCAGTCACGATAAAAATCGCAAATCGCCGCCATTACTAGTAAAAAAAAAAAAGATAATAATAAAAATGCTATAAATCTATCCCCTATTTTGTAGACGCTATAACTTTTGCGCAAACCAATCAATAGATGCTTATTGCGATTTTTTTTACCAAAAATATGTAGAAGAATACGTATCAGCCTAAACTGAGGAAAAAATCTGTTTAAAAAAAAATAAAAAAATTGGATATTTATTATAATAAAAAGTAAAAAATATTGCGTTTTTTCAAACTTGTCCCTCTTAATTTGTTTATAGCGCAAGAAATAAAAACCGCAGAGGTGATCAAATACCACCAAAATAAAGCTCTATTTGTGGGGAAAAAATGATAAAAATTTTATTTGGGTACATCCTTGCATGACCGCACAATTGTCATTCAAAATGCGACAGCGCTGAAAGCTGAAAAATGGCTTGGTCAAGGAAGGGGGTGTTCGTACCTGGTAGGCAAGTGGTTAAATTGGTAGTAAACTCTGTTACACCACTTATACCTACAGGTAAGCTTATAATAAGCCTAACCTGTAGGTACTGTGAATATCTCCTAAACGTGCAGAGTGCATGCAGCGGGTGACGTCACCGGCACATGCGTTCTGAAGGTCCAGCATACAGTGCCAGACCTTCAGAGGGCGTGCCGTAGATGGCGGCTCCCACGTGCATGTGTAGGAGTGACATCATCGCGCCCCTGGCCACTCATGTAACCGGAGACTGTGAATCAGTAAGGAAGACCGGGTGAAGATGGAAGCCATGTCAGTGCAGCGCTGGAGGGCTTCGTTTTAAGGCAAGTTTCTCATCATGTGCTAGTATGTGATGCATACTAGCACATCATGACATTACTTTGCAGGGAAACATTTTTTTTTTTCACCAACTGCGGCTTACTACTGCTTTAAACACTGACAGGTGTGCCTTTAATGGTCAGCTTTTGTTTATGTGAAACCTTTATACCAAATGGAACAAAACTTGTAGTAAGTGCTTATAAAGTGTTAGCTGGAGTTTGGCTTCAATCATCTAAATCTCCTAGTGCAGGGGTCTTCAAACTATGGCCCTCCAGTTGTTCAGGAACTACAAATCCCATCATGCCTAGTCATGTCTGTGAATGTCAGAGTTTTATAATGCCTCATGGGATGTGTAGTTTCAAAACAGCTGGAGGACCATAGTTTGAAGATCGTTGTCCTAGTGCAACTAAACACCCCCTCCCCCCAGACTGACAATGCTGCTGTCTGCTGTGCCACCTGTTCTCATTCCTCCAGAGTGGGGGCACTCTAATACAGGGAGGTGTGTTACTGGCCAGATCACCGGGTGAAAACAGAGGGGTGCTGAGAAAAAAGTAAACCAAAGCAGTCACCACATCTAAGGATTAGTTATATTACATTATAATAAAATATATTACATTTTTGGAATGCAAAGCTTTTCATTTTAGTAGAGTAAGGAAGGGTTCTCTGTCAGTTATTTCCCAGCTGTGTCCCATTGAGGAGATTTACCATCACTTCCTATTTCTTAGCAAAAACAGGAAGTGAGGGAAAACCCCTCCAAAGTCAGATAATCCCTGGTTGTCACCAGAACTAGTGTCCCCATTGGAAGATTTCCCCTCTATTCCTGTTCTGATGACAACCCAAAATTTTGGGATTTCCTTTTACTTTCACTCCTGGTGATAATGGTAAACAGGGCAAATGGAGAGGATGTCTCTCTAAAGGGGGCACAAACAGCAAAAAAATAAAAAAAGGGGGGGGGGGTTCTAATCTTTCTCCACTCTATCCAAAGCTAAAAAAAAAAAAATAAAAAAAAAAAAGTTGTGTCTTTAGTAATACTTTAAAAAGAGAAGTATTGGTTTGGGGGGAAAATAGAAAAAAAAAAAAAAATAATACTCACCTAGGTGGATGCAGCATCTGTCCGTCGCCAGCTGTGCACTGAGAGATCAAACACCGCTGATCGCTCAGTTCTTTCCACCACTCTGAGCGGAGAGTGATGCCTGTCAGTCACCGCTCTCTGCTCTGCCCCTCAAGTGCTCGCTAGAGTGCTGGGCTGTGGAGGAGGCAGGAGTGGCTGGCTAAGGCTCTTAGCGGTTCGCCGAGAGGCTGAGCCAGCTGCCAGTCAAGCCTTTGGGTGAATCCAGTTTGACCATATGGTCGGGATCTTTATAGCGCCTGTTCCAGCTCTGTGGCTTCATCCCAAAGGGAAATGGGTCACAGGAGCACAGAACAAACTACACTCCTGTGATCCATTGAAGAAGTAGGGCCAAAAAAATCTTTGGCCCTACTTCTCCTTTAAAGTGGACCTCAAAGAAAGAAGTTTTATGTCTATTGAGGCCCATTTACATTCTGCCTTTTTTGTGTGTTGCGTCCAGCGTCAATGTGCATTGCATTAAAGCTAAACTCAAGGAATTATCTATATTGCATATATATATATATATATGCATATATATATACACACACACTTGTGTCCAGCTTTCGGCATATCTCATACCTGTTGAGCCAACTGAGGAAGCTGACAATCACTGTAGTAGTTGAACCTGGACTATCGTGGCTTTTACTGTAGTAGCAGAAACTACTAATTCATTTTCAGTTTCCCCCAGTGGCCCATCAGGTATGACCAATGCAAACTTGCATTGTGCCAAGCTGGATCAATGTAAGTATTATACGATAATACCTGGAGTTTAGGACAAACAAACGAAGGTGTCTTGAATGCCTCCTAACAAATAGCAATGCTTCTTCTGTGCCTTCAAGACTGTATATATCCAGTGTGAAATCATCTAAAGCACTGTTAGACTGCTAGAAATAGGAAAGTTGGAGTTAGATTTGGTGATATCATTACTGTGCTGCTCAATGTTGTCTTTGCTGGAGAGGAAGCTGTACCTGAGGACTTGCAGTGCTTCATTCATTCTGTGGATATATGTGTCCTCCATCACTGCAACTTGAATATTCCTCACCAGTCATAGAGAGGGCAGATATGACAAGGATGCAAAACCCTGCCTCTACCAAGATGATCACCTCTACAATGTGCAAACAAAGGCATCATCATCAGTATTAAGCGAAAGCGGTTGGTGTTTCTTAGCGTTCTGCCTGACTTTCGAGGGCACGGTTTCCACAGCACAGATCCTCTTTAATATCTCACGGATTCTATGTTAACACCTGTATTCATCAAAATTATCATTCGCTCTTAAACCTACATTTTATCTATAAGTGGGTTCTAGTGAGCTGACTCATGCTCTGGTTTCTTATCGGAGTCTTCAACAGAAAGGTTCCATGGTATTTCCTGTACATGCTCCTACTCACTATGTAGTATCAATCCTCCAGCAGTATGGATAGGATGTTCACTCAGCAGTCTAAAGATGGCCATACATTGTACAAAATGTGGCCAGTTCCTTATGAGCTGGACGAAATTTTCTCCGTGTCCGACATCCCATTGTTGGGGAAAAAAAAAAATCAAAAAAAATAAAATAAATCGAAGGGGCCAGGCAGCAAATGGTCAGTCGAAAAAAGTGTCTGCATCCAATCAATTCCTGGTCAGACCGCTGTCAAGATGCAATAGGCACAGAGGTAGATTCGTCGTCGATGGAGGAATCTGTTAAACTTGCATTATTAGTGTGTGTCAGCCTAAAATAAATCTCAAAACGCAGAGAATGAATTACCGCAATTGGTTGCACTGACTTTTAAAAAAAGGACCTGTATGCAGTTTACAGCAGGCAGCTTTCCCATTCTAAATATACACTACCATTATTTATCTGCTTTCTGCATTGCCAAGATGAATTAAATAAATACTAAACAGATGCAGATGAATGTATAGATGAGTGTATAGGGGGTTGATTTACTCAAGGCAAATAGGCTGTTCAATTTGCAAGGGAATTTTCACCTAGCTTAGTGATGGAGGTGAAGCTCTGCTGACTTTTATGACTTCTATCATCCAATCATATGCAAGCAAAAATGCTGTTTCCTTACACATGATTGGGTATTCTTTGCAACATGAGGCTTCACTTCATTCACTAAGCTCTGGAAAAAAAGAATTCCCTTGCAAAATGCAACTTCCCTTGCAAAGCGAACAGCCTGTTTGCCTTTAGTTAATCAACCCCATAGTGTGACACAGCTAATGTTACAGCATCTGTTTTCATGCTATAGAACCTAACGCAATTAAACCACCTGTCTGTTTTGTCAAGCAAGAAAATGACAGCATTATGATCAATGACACATCAGGAAGTCACCACCACAAGCCCCAACCCAGATTTATTATCTCCTTGTTAATAGAGCCACAATATTCATATATAGAAGCATCAAATGCAATGAGTGTTTAGGTCACAGCTCTGTTGTAAAAGAATGCAGCCTCGGGTCATTGTGCGTTTTTTTTTTAACAATACATCCTGATAAAGGAAGTTCTGTGTTGTAGAGCGCAGAGAAGGAAGCAGGCTTGTTTAGAGCAGCCCACATTCTTATGTCATCAAGAAGAGCAGGACTGGGAATGGCACATATGGAAAGCATTACTGTGCACAGGAATTCCACATATAAGGAGTGGCTCTGTAACTAACAAGCACCAGCCTAAACTTCCTCTGCTCTGAGCTACTACAGACATTGCTCACACAATGACATCGACACACACTTCTACAGGACCCTGCAACGCGATCCTAAAACACCCTGCTATATATATATATATATATATATATATATATATATATATATATATATATATATATATATATATATATATATATATATATAAAAATAAAGAAGGGGAAAAGAAAGAAAGAAAGACAAAAAGAAAGAAAGAAAGACAAAAAGAAATAAAGAAGGGGAAAGAAAGAAAGAAAGAAAGAAATAAAAAAGAAAGAAAGAAAGAAAAAGAAAAGAAAGAAAGAAAGAAAGAAAAAAAAGAAGGAAAAAAGAAAGAAAGAAAAAGAAAGAAGGGAAAAGAAAGAAAGAAAGGACAAAAAGAAAGACAAAAAGAAAGAAAGAAAAACCAAGCAAAAACAAAAAGAAAAAGAGAAAAAAAAAATGGAAAAAGAAAAAAATTGATAAATACATACAAAAGAGAAGAGAGGAAAAAAAAAAAAAAAGAAAGAAAGAAAAAAAAAAGAAAGAAAGAAAAACAAACAAAAACAAAAGAAAAAAAGAGAAAAAAAAATAAAATACATACAAAAGAGAAGAGAGGAAAAAAAAAAAAAAAGAAAGAAAGAAAAAAAAAAGAAAAGAAGGGAAAAAGATAGATAAAGAGAGGAAAGAAGAAAGAAAAAAAAAAAAAAAAAAAAGAAGAAAAAGCAACTCTATGGTATTATTTTAACCCCTTTCTGCCCATCCCTTGGTGTTTGTGGTGTATACTGTCATAAAGGGGAACACGCCTATGTGTTAACCACTTCAGCCCCGGAAGAATTGGCTGGCCAAAGACCAGAGCACTTTTTGTGATTCGGCACTGTGTCGCTTTAACCGACAATTACGCGTTCGTGCGATGTGGCTCCCAAACAAAATTGACCTCCTTTTTTCCCCACAAATAGAGCTTTCTTTTGGTGGTATTTGATCACCTCTGCGGTTTTTATTTTTTGCACTATAAACAAAAAAAAGAGCAAACATTTTGAAAAAAAAGCAATATTTTTTTACTTTTTGCTATAATAAATATCCCCAAAATATATATAAAAAAAAAAAAATGTTTCCCTCAGTTTAGGCCGATACATATTCTTCTACATATTTTTGATTAAAAAAAAAAAAAAAAAAAATCGCAATAAGCGTTTATATATTGGTTTGTGCAAAAGTTTATAGCGTCTACAAAATAGGGGATAGTTTTATGGCCTTTTTTTACTAGTAATGGCGGCGATCAGCGATTTTTTTTATCATGACTGCGACATTATGGCGGACACATCGGACACTTTTGGCGCTATTTTGAGACATTCACATTTATACAGCGATCAGTGCGATTAAAAATGCACTGATTACTGTGTAAATGTGACTGGCAGTGAAGGGGTTAACCAGGAGGGGGCGCTGAAGGGGTTAAGTGTGTCCTAGGGAGTGATTCTCACTGTGGGGGGGCTACGTGTGACATGACACTGATCACTGCTCCCGATTACAGGGAGCTGTGATCAGTGTACTGTCACTAGGCAGAATGGGGAAATGCTTGTTTACATCAGCATTTCCCCGCTCTTCCTCTCCGTAAACCGATATTGGATATCACCGCGGACATTGAGTCCACGGGACCCGCAGTCGGACTCACAGAGCTCGCGGCTAGCCAGTGCTAGCCGGACCTGGCGAGATCACGTACAATAACGTGAGTTCGCGCAGCGCAGTAAAACTGCGGCGGCTGGTCCGCAAGCGGTTAAGCAAGGCTTGTATGAACGGCCCCTTAAAGCCCAACTCCGGGCTCATTTTGTCTAGGGGTAAACACGGCGCCTATACTCCACCTGATCCTTTGTTCCCCTGGAAAACAGCGCTCCCCCACGTCCAGCGGTGTACTGTTCCTGACGTCTTTGCGTTCAGAACCAGCAGATGGAACAGTCCACCGCACAGGACCGCTAGGCGGCCGGGGGGTTGTATATGCCGCAGGCACCGGTCCTGTGCTGGGAGGATCAGAGGATTGGATGAGTATATCTTGGCTCTCCAATCCCCTAGAGAAAAACAAGCAGATAACCCATGCAGTGCGGGCACTCTGGTTTAAAAAATAAAAAAATATATATTTGCTGCAGCGGCGCTTTGCGGGCGGTTTTAACCCTTTACCGTCGCTAAAACGACGGTAATGCGCCGCTAAATATAGCGCCGCTTTACCGCCAGCGCGCCCTGGTGTGAAAGTAGCCTAAGACTATGGTTTAGAACCACTTTGAAGCAATGAGGCAAATTAAGGCACATATCTGATTCGTCCACTTCCAGCCACTGTATGCATATTAACAAAATAAGTGAAACCTCACAAAATTGGCAGGATCACAGTAGTTTCAGCGCACCCAGTCCTGTGCAAGCCCCATGCACACTGCTTAGCTTAGCGCCAGCTAAAAAAGTTAGGAGCCAGGTTTTTTTTTTTTTGACGACAACAACTGACAGGTGGCACTGGGGACAGGTGGGCATGTGTGTTGTGTGTGTTTCACTGTGTTAGTGTTCACTCAGGTTTCACTGACGCTGCAGCACGGAAGCTCTCCCTCCTCACACGCTTTCTGTGTGAGGAGGGAGATCCGGCGATGAGAGATGATCTCATATGTTTACATATGAGATCACCTCTCATTGGACAAGCCGGTCGAGTGCTAAATGGCCGCTGTGATTGGCCATTTAGCACGATCTGTTGGACACGGCCAACACAGAACTTCCCGATGCGCGCTTGCGGCAGTGGGCAGAGGGGAAGTAAACAGGAGGACGTCCAGGGACGCCCTCCCCGCAATTGGCATCCACACTGTAGACGTCTTTCATCTATAGCGCGGGCGCAAAGTGGTTAACTAAAGAATGTGACTTCTTTTATTTCCGCCACAGGCGAACCTGATCAGAGAGCCCGTGTGAAAGGGACCAAGCAGGGAGATTACAAAATAAAAAAAATAAAAAATTTCTTAATTAAAATTAACAGTTTTTTACTTTTAAAAAAGAAATAAAAATCAAAGCGATTATAAAAAAAAAAACCTCTGTGCAATATTCTGCCAACACTGTGCAATACTCTGCCAACACCCTGCAATAAATTTTAATAGAAACAAAGAATTTTTTATTTTTTTTTGATTTATAGCGCAAAAAATAGAAAACCCAGCAGTGATTAAATACCACCAAAAGAAAGCTCTATTTGTGTGAAAAAAAGGACAAAAAAATAATTTGGGTACAGTGTTGCATGATGAGTATGAGTAATTGTCATTCAAAGTGTGAGGGCACCGAAAGCTGAAAATTGGTCTGAAAATTGGTCTGGTTAGGAAGTGCCCAGTGGTTAACATTGCATTAGCATTGTTAGAGGTGTTGCAATACCAACGACTGCACCAAGATGGCGCCATATTACAGAAGGACTTCAGAAGGCCGCAAAGCCGCGGCCTAAATTACTGGCCGGCGCGGCCCGGGCGCCAGGACCCCAATTCTAGTAGCAAATGCGACCTGGCGACCGGGGTTTGTCGAGCCCTGCATTAAATCCAGTCCTGGTACCTCTGCAGGGAGAGAGATGGAGACAAGAGAAGGGATTTCTAGGATGGCCATTACCACCAACTATTTACCATCCTGGCACAGATCCTGCATTGTCTTCATCATTGTGTAGATGTCTACCCCTCTTGGAGTTAAAGGGGTTGTAAACCTTTGTGTTTTTTTTACCTTAATGCATCCTATGCAGACACCTTGCAGTCACTGCCCCCCCCCCCCCCCCCAGCCCCCGTTTTACTTACCTGAGCCCCGAATCTCTGTGGGCGTGATCCCGTGTTGCTTTCCCCCAGCTCTTGTCAGCTCTTCATTGGATGACTGATAGCAGCACAGCCATTGGCTCCCGCTGCTGTCAATCACATCCAATGACACGGCCATCCGGGGGGGCAGGACGGAGTCATACAATTGGCGGCTATGGACGCCGATTGTATGGCATGGGAGCATGCCCGCAAGCTAACCCCCTTGGGAGAGCGCTTCCCAGAGGGTGTTAGCTCTTGCGGGGAGGAGGCGTGGGAGCCCAGAAGAGGACGATCGAGGCCACTCTGCGCAAAACAAACTGCACAGTGGAGGCAAGTATGAAATGTTTTTTTTTTTTTGTTTTTTAAATAATCTGAAAAGCTTTACAACCCCTTTAATGGAGCTGATACCAATTTAACCAATGTGAAGCCCCAGGTCACATCCTACACAGTTGCCCCAAAAAGGGACACAGTCTGTTCCCCTACCCTGCTCCACAACCCCAAGCCCCGCAGTCACACCCAGCCCCATCCAGAATTTCAATACACATATTGTACTCACATACTTTTATTGTGTCATTGTAAACATTTACTGGCCTGCAGTACAGCAAGTAACTAAAAGTACACTAGTATGTTTTGTTAAGATAGAGAACTCCTTTTACAAGGTGTGTTTACTTTTCAGAGTTGCAGCGACAGGCATTGCTTACATGACATGGGAACTATATAGCTGATCATACAATAGCTGGTAGCAGCTGCTAGTTTAACACAGCAGGTTTATTTACAGACCGTGGAAGGGAATCTGCCAAGTGAGAAATACATAGGTTGCTATTAGAGACCTCTTTCTAAAAATGCTAGTCGTCTGGCTGTGATGCTGACCCTCTGACAGACCTGGAAGCATGCAGCAAGTGAAATCAGAACTTCTGATTCGTATTCCTGCTTCAGGACAGTGGCTCAGAATGTTAGCCTCATTTCATCACCTTTAAAGAACAACTCCCACCAAAAATCTGCATCAAACTAGTTTCCAATCATCTTAAATTAGTGTGTGAACACAGCCAATAAACGGTGTGTGCCTGGTTTAAAACAGAACTTCATAAAAAAAATTTGCCAGCTTATACTGGGTTAAGTCCAATGAGATGCATGCCACCTCATCTTTTTTACAATTTGCGGTGTTACTGTCAATTGGGAGTACACCTAGTGCCATATTCCTGGTGCTCTGACAGGAGTCATGCTGTTTTCTCACACTACAGCTGCTCTGGCCACCCATCTGCTCCCTTGTCCACTCACAGAAAGTTTTGTTTTTTGTGAATTGGTACATATAAATGCAAAGCGTTCCATGATCAGGCAAGCGGAGAGGAGGAGGCGGGCAGAGCAATGGCACACGACTCTGGAGCTGCATGATCTGAGACCCGAAGGTCCACTGTAGGAGCGCCGCAGGTATGGCGATGGCTGTACTCCCAGTGCTCAGTAAAAAATGTAAATCGTTAAAGCAGAACACCATGGAAAAAAATGTTGTTTGGTCTAGGGGCGCAAGGGAAAGCTGTACTTACCCTGTCCTTCGCTTCTCGGGAAAATTGCGCTCCCCACGTCCAGTGGTGGACTGTTTATGTGTCCAGGGCCAGTGTATGGGTGTGATGACGTTAGGAACAGTCCATTCAGAAGCTCACTAGGGACCGGCCTTGTGGTCGGCGGATTAGGTAAGTATATCTCTGCTCTTCAATCCCCTTGATGAAAACGAGCAGTTAACCCATGCAGTGCAGGCGCAGCCCAACTGCATGAAAAATAGAAGGTGAGTCCAAGAGGTGGCATACACCTCATTGGACTTAAAGCGACACTAAAAATTCTAGTTTAAAAACTGAAAAAAATAAAATAAAATTTCTGTTGAATATTTGGAAAGTAAAGAACAAACAGTATTAAGCAGAGCAGCGAACAATCCTCACTAAGCTTTGTACCTTCAAAAACCTGCATACATATTATAAAGACACGTAATAATAGAGGGGATGTAGAAGAGCCATGGCAGAAGTAGGTGTCCTCTCCATTCACAGGGCCACCGGTAGGAATAAGAGAGAGAAAATAACTAAAGGAAGAAGAAAAAGAGAAGGCGAGTCTGTCCGGGGATCTACCATCAAGTATTCCTGGAGTCAACACCGTATAGGCAAGCCAAGGGGACCATATTTTATCATTTTTATAGTCCATGTGATTTACATTTCATTAACCCCTTCCCATCAGCGCTATAGCCGAATAACGGCTACAGCGTGGATCTATTTTGCAGAGAGGGCATCAATAGACATCCTCCCATGCTCTAGCAGCCTGCGCACCCCCTGCAGGGCGCACACGTCGCGCTCTGTGATCAGCGAGCCTATGAGACTCGACTGATCATAGATCGGACCCCTTACCCCGTGATCAGCTGTCAGCCAATGACAGCTGATCATGTGATGTAAACAGAGCCAGTATTCGGCTATTTTTTCTGCTCATACTGATAGCGTGAGGAGAGAAAAAACAAAAAAGCCGATCACCGGCGGCTGTCAGAGGGACATCGGTCCCGATCAAGTACAGCAGCCGCGGAGTCATCTGTGCCCACCCGCGCCACCTACCAGTGCCACCAATCAGTGCATCACCACCAGTGCTGCCCATCAGTGCCCAGTGCCACCTATTCGTGCCCATCAGTGCTACCTATCAGTGCCACCCATCAGTGCTGCCTATTTTGTTTAGTAGGGCAATGCTTGCATCTTTAAAAATATTAACCATTGTGAATGAAAAAATAAAAGGGGTGTACCCTCATCTAAAAACTGCGCACTTTGGGACAAGTCCACCATGTGTGCAGAACCGTACCTATCTGGCCACAACCCCTAAAACAGGAGGCTGACGATCCCGGGTATATTTTTGAAACACGCTCCAGGACCAAGTCCCATCTGGCATGTACTTTATACCCAGCCTCGATCAGGGCAACGTTTAAAATTAATTTACGAATACGTGTGCTCCATTTAAGCCAGAAAAATACTATTTTCAAGTATGTATTCTTAGCTCAAAAAAATAGCTGCTTTTGCGCTCAGCCTCCTGTTGCTGTGATCTGACTTCCTGTTAGAGGATGGTTACGTTCTGTCTCCATGGTCCCATTGTATGTAGGAATGTGGCCACCCTCTCTTGCTTGCCCTCAAGATGGCCTAGGGACTATGGGATTGGTACCCTGCAAATGACCGCAACTAATGTGTACTGCTCCGTCTAAAGAAATGGAAGTGAGGGGGGAACAGGATTGGTTTGGGAGCGCACAGAGGATGTTAGGAGGCAGAAAAACAATAAGATACAATATTATTAATAAATAGATTACAGGGTGTTAAGTAGTGGATGTGTATGGATTCTTTTTTTAAAGAATATAATGTAGTGTCACTTTAACCCTTTATAAGCCAGCACATTTTAAACAGACACTGAACTCCTGGAGTTCTTATTTAAAGAAGCAGCTAATTATCATTCTAATGCAGCTGTCTATACATACCTTCCCTTCATTACTACATACCTTCCCTTCATTACTCCGCTAATCCATTTGTTTGCTGGGAGGTTCCCACACTTTACAGCTGCTTAGGCACTCAGCTCTATCACCTAATCAGTTCTGTGTGTCAGCCAAGCACAATGGCAGGGAGAAACATTTTTGAAAATCGACAATCTTTCCAGTGACAAAAAGCACATATTTACAAAAAATAGAGATAAAAGGAAACACAAGTGAAGTTGTTGTCCATAGTGACCAGATTCCTTGATTATTTTACCCAAAATTGCATGATTAAAGCTTATTGGCACTACAGACAACAACTCCATTTTAGTTCTGTTACATACAGTATCTCACAAAAGTGAGTACACCCCCTCACATTTTTGTAAATATTTTTATTATACTTTTTCATGTGACAACACTGAAGAAATAAAAAAGAAAAACACTCCCTCAGTAAGTACCTCAATTAGTGACCACCTGTATCATGGGTGGAGACCTCGTGTTCTCCCATATAGAGGAGTATAGCTCCCTTGGTTCAGAGAAGCAGGATCTCCCGATCTATGGATAGTGTAGGACCCACTAATCATGGGGGACTTTGTCAGAAGTAGGTGGATCGTGCGCACGCGCGATGCGCTCGTGTCACCCGGACACGGCGCATCTCGGATCGGCAGGAGGGCTCTGTGATTGGCCCTCCTGATCACATGACGGCCGTGTCCAATCACAGCCGTCATGTGATGCAAGTAAACAGCCGGTTGCTAGGCAATCGGCTCCCCTCTCCTCACACAGAAGTCGACGCTGAGGAGAGGAGTGCGGATCGCTGCAGCCGGATGGTGATCAATGAGTATTAGCTGTTTTTTACTCACTGATCACCAGTCTAGTGTAAACACACAACACACCACACATGTCCCCAAAACATACATGTCCCCAAATAATAAAAACACATGTCCCAATGATTATCTGCACACATATGTCCGTAATCACCTGCACACATCTGTACATGATCATTTACGTACATATGTCCGTGATTACGCGAACCAATTATTATACACTTAACGGAATTTTTTTTTACTGAAAACATGTAGCAGAATACATTTTGGCTTAAATTTGACAAAATTGGATTTTATTGGATTTCTTTTAAAAAAGAAAGGAGAAAATTGATTTTTTTTTTCAAAATTTCTGCAATTTTTTTGCTTATATCGCAAAAAATAAAAAACGGAGTCGTGAATAAATACCACCAAACTAAAGCTCTATTTGTGCAAACAAAATGATAAAAATTTCATTTGAGTACAGCATTGCATGACCGCGCAATTGTCATTGAAAGTGCGAGAGCGCTGAAAGCTGAAAATTGGTCTGGGGAGGAAGGGGGCGAAAGGGCCCTGTATTGTAGTGGTTAACAGAAGCACTTTGAAACTTCATGTTAAAACCAGTGCGCTATTTCCAGAGCAAAATGTGCTGCATTGAAGGATACAAACCAAACTTTAGATTTTTTTTTTCATCAAACAGAAATGCAGCATTAAAACCTCTTGGTTTAAATAAAAACAATAAATCTATATTCTTCTATTGCTCTCAGACTCCTCCTCCAAATTCCTTTTTTTTTCTGCTGTGAACTGATTTCCTCTTAGGGCGGCTACATTTGTTCTCTATGGTCCCACTGTATGGAGGAACGTAGCCTCCCCTTTCTTGTTCGCTCCTTAGGCCTCATATACACTGCTGCTGACATTTAGGAGCAGTTGGGCATTTTTTTCAGCTGCCCCTGAACTCTCCTCTGTTATCTTGTCAGTATATGTACACAGGGTCGTTTATAGTCGTTTCTAGGCAGTTGAGTTTAGAAGCTTTTTTTGGAATGCAAAAAAATGGGTTCAGATGGATTTTCAGAGGCATTTGAAATGCCAAATGCCTGCAACAGCTTGTAAACGCGGTAACTAGCGCTTAGCAGCGTTTCTTTTACAGCCTTTTTTACAAAACGCTTCTAGATGCAAACGCGGCTAAATGCGGCATGTAAACACAACTAAACGGATGTTTTTAGATGCCGGTTTCTAGCTGTCAAGTAAAATCGTTCAGGAGAGGTTGAACAACGTCCCGTGTACATGAAGCCTAAGATGGACTATGGACCGTGAGATCTGTAGTTTGCATAGAGCAGTAGACATAACTTATGCGGCGTACTCACGCTCAGACTTGGGATTGTCCGCCGGACTAACCGCCGGACTTTCCAGCGGAGGTCCGCCAGACTTTCCGAACGTGTGGACTTGCCCGGACTTTTCCGGCAGACAATCGGCCGGAGTTTTGGCTAAAGTCCGCGGGACTTTTGAAATGAACGGACTTGCCCACACATGGAGGAAAGTCTGTTCATTTATAACGTAACTCCAGGTAGACAGAACTAGCGAAGGCATCGAATGCCACCGCGCTAGCCCCGTCACCTTGTATGGATTTAAAGGGGAATCCCCACGCCGAAAAAACGATTATAAGAAACAATTTAATGGAAAATAGATTACAGGACCATTAAGGAGTGAATCTGTATGGATTATCTTTTTTAGAACAAGGATATAGTTTAGTGGCACGTTAAAATTCCAGCATCATAAAGAATCCACGTTTGGAGTTGTGTCAAGCTCACTTATTTTCCAGCCAAGAGATCTGCCACCATTGTTGTCAATTTTGGTAGAAATAAATGGTATCCTTCTGACTTTTTAATGTTCATGTAATCTGTTTAATAATTTTTATGTAATATTTGTGCTAAATAATATTTTTCACCCATTTCATCATCTCCCAACTAATGCTGATGAACAGACTAGGCAAGATGAGATATGGATAATGTAAAAGGTAGAATGGATTTACAGGTATGCATGCACAGACAATTTGTAATGTGCAATTCCAGATATTTTGCATAAAATGTTATATATATATATATATATATATATATATATATATATATATATATATATATATATATATATATATATATATATATATATATATATATATATATATATATATATATATATTAAATTCTTATTAATTTAGCTCTACTTTAACAGCTCATTAAAAAGCAATATAAATTGTTTTGTTTTGGCTGAAGGATTTATTCATATGTATTACTAGCAGAAAAGGACATGCTTAACAGTTTAAATAAAAATAACGCGTGGCAGTTACTAGTTACAGAATCAGAAATAAATGACTTAAATGTTCCCTCACTAAATAGGAATGCACTGAGGAAAATCCAGAATGAATGAACTCCTCTGAGTAGCTATGGAAAAATATAGCCCACTAAAGTCAGTTCCTCTCAGCATTACGTATTATTGACTGCAATGGCTGACAATCAACCAACATTTATGCAGTTTATTCCACTAGTACATCAGACAAGAGACTGACCTAAAGAGGATAATGTACCGAAGGAATACTTTTCACTATAGCCTAGGGCAGTGATGGCGAACCTATGGCACGCGTGCCACAGCTGGCACGCAGAGCCATCTCTGTGGGCACACGAGAGGGTCCAGGACAGAGCTAGAGGTCTCCATCTCCTCTCAGTCCCTCTCTTTTTCCGCCCCCCCTCTTTGTGTCCCCCTGTCTCTCAGCTCACCCCTCTCTCAGCATCTCTCTCTGTCCCTATTCTCTCTGTCCCCCTCTCTCACCCCCTCTCTCTCTGTCCCCCATCTCTCGCTCTCTCTGTCCACCCTCCCTCTCTCTGTTTCTCCCCTCTCTCAGCTCACCTCTCTCTCAGCATTTCTCTCACACCCCTCTCTCTCTCAGCCCCTCACCCTTTCTCAGTTCCCTCTCTCTCCCTCTCTCAGCCCCTCTCTCTGTTCCCCCTCTCTCTCAGCATATCTCTCACACCCCTCCCTCTCTCAGCCCCTCACCCTTTCAGCATATCTCTCACACCCCTCTCTCTGTTCCCCCTCTCTCTCAGCATATCTCTCACACCCCTCTCTCTCTCTCAGCCCCTCACCCTTTCAGCATATCTCTCACACCCCTCTCTCTGTTCCCCCTCTCTCTCAGCATATCTCTCACACCCCTCTCTCTCTCAGCCCCTCACCCTTTCAGCATATCTCTCACACCCCTCTCTCTGTTCCCCCTCTCTCTCAGCATATCTCTCACACCCCTCTCTCTCTCAGCCCCTCACCCTTTCAGCATATCTCTCACACCCCTCTCTCTCAGCCCCCTCCCTCTCAGCATCTCTTTCACACCCCTCACTCTCTCTTCCTCACACACCCATCTCTCTCTCTCTCTCTCTCTCTCTCTCACACAACCCCTCTCTCGCGAATTGCCGTGTTGGCACTTTGCAACACAAAACCAATGTATTTATTTCAGTTTGGGCACTCTGGCGCAAAAAGGTTCACCATCACTGGCCTAGGGGTACTGAAATAAAATTGAGGAAGGTCCACTTTTTTTTACATCACAGTCCTCCTCATCGCATCACAGCCCCCCCTTTCACATTACAGTATCCCCTCCACATCACAGTCTAACCTTGACATTACTGTACAGCCCTCCTTTACATTAGAGCCCCCCTCTTTGCCCCACAGTCCCCCATTTACATCACAGGCACCCCAAATTACATCATGCCCCCCTCCACATCAGATTCCCCTTTACATCAGTCCCCCCCTTCACATTACAGCCCTCCCTTTCACATCATAGTCACCCCAATTTACATCACAACTCCCCCTTAACATCACCCCCTTCACATCACAGTAACCCCAATTTACATCCCTGCCCCCCATCATTTTTTTTTTTTTAGTCCCCCATTAATATCACAGCGCCCTTTAACATCAGTGTTCTCAGTCCCCCCCCCCCTTCGTATCGCAGACCTCACTTCACATCACAGACCCCCTTCTCATCCATGTCTTTAGCTCCCTTTATATTACAGCCCCCCCTTTACAATCCTATCTTACACAGCTTCATGACAGCATGGCAGAGGATGGGAGGTGGAGCACACTCTAAACGGAGGGCAGGAGCTGCACAACTGCATGTTAACTGTATTACTACTAGTTGATAGGTTGCTGGATGGTCCCAGTAACCAGATGACAGCACCAATGGTGGAGGGGGGGGGGGGGGGGTGTTGGAGACCCAAGAGAGGAATTTGGCTGTGATGGAGACAACATGGTGGCTGGTCAAGTAAGAGAAGCAAAAAAAAAAAAAAAAAAGACACCCTGGCTGCTGCAGCGTCCCCCTTCAGGAGGTGCCCAGAGCATGTGCCATAGCTGCCATACCATGGATACGGCACTTAGAGATGCATGCTCTAGCCAGTGTTTGCATCAATTAATAAATGGGTCTTATGGGAAAAATTGGATATTTTGAAGTTAAAATGAGCTCAGGAAAGCATTCTCTCCATCATGATTTCCACAGAAAGACAAAACTGCTTTTATTTCCCTGTGTATCTTAGCCAAAGAAAAATCAAGCAAGTGGGATTTTCCACAAGAGCTCCAACTGCTACATGAAATTCAAACCCTTAAATGAGCTTCAAACATCCTCTACTTTGACAAATAATGATGCCTGTCCTTTGTTTTCGGAACACATTCTAAGAATGTTGGCGATTGTTTTGTATTAGAAAGTAATCCTTCTAAAATGTGGTTATGAGTAATCATAGGGATTTGGTTGTCTTTGTGTGGTATGCTGCTTTACGAGCTAGTCAACCTCAAAATATGAATGTACTGATTTCTGCAAGGAAAGCATGTCAAGTGTAGCAGCCTGTCCTATTATTCAGGACTTTAGTAATGTACCAGGAAGATGATAAATGGCATCTCCACTTTTCCTTCCTCAGTTTTTTTATACCCAAGTTGTGTTTTTCTTACGTCAAACCCTCAATGATGTACTTTGCAGTTACAGAATTGTGGCTTGTAAAAAGCTATGCTCTGGTGCCCATGTTTTGCATTTCAATGGCCGCCTGTAAAAAGTAACTTCATCCTCATTTCTCAATATTTTTTTTCAAATCCTTATTATCTTTTTCACTTGATTTCCATTCATCATTATACTCAACCCACCAACGTTTCCAGTGTTGTCCTGCAAGGATCCATTCCTGCATACCACATCCCATGCTGCCATTTTCCTCTCCTACATCATTGGGAGTTGGCTGTCTTTTCCCGCCACACATCATCAGGAGGCTGACTGCTTGAACCAGGAAGTGGTGCCACTATGTATGCCCTGTAGATTGCCCAGAAGCCTTCTGAGATGCGTGACATGGTATTCTTGGAGGCTGTGAGCAGCTGGCTGGCTGGCAGTTGGCCTAGGCATGAAAGACATAAGTGGGGGCCAAGTTCCACATAATCAGATATTTATGTAGAAATACCAATTTGTAACAGAAGGGAGTGGGAAGAAAATTGTGGAAATTACTGAGGAGGGTGAAGGTCAGCTTTAAGCAATCAATTGGTGTTGCCTAAACATTTCTCTGCCGCACAAAAGTGCCATGCGCACACTTAAGGGCCGCACACACGGGCTGAATATCGGGTGGTATCAGCTAGTTCAATGAAAACCTGCCGACATTTGGCCCGTGTGTACAGCAGCTGGTCCGACAGAAGCCAGCTAAACGTCAGGTTTCTCTCAAAAGGCCATAACTGAAAAAAGTCTACAGATCTGAATCTGATCAGCGCTCTTAGCCAATGACTGATGTGTTCCGATGGTGGGGGGGGGGTGTCCCCCTGCCAGAACACAATAGCTCAGCGGGGGAGTTTGCTGTACTAACATCAGATTGTTAGTACAGGGTATTCTCCCAAGCTGTTCAGTTTTTTTTTTTTTGTTTTTTTGTTTTTTTCAGTTGAACTGAAAGAAAACTGCTGATATATACTAGGCTTATTTCCAGACAGGAATAATTGCTGTCACTGAGTCATCAAGCTGCACAAAGCACTTACTGCATGCTAAAGGAGCCTCTCAAGCAAAATAATTGTATGTGATAATGAAACTTTAATAGTCAAACAGGGTAAAGTATCAGACATTAATAGCACATGGGATTTTTCCCTTCCCCTGCCTTGCCCAATACGGTAACAGTGCATTGGGGTCCGATTCAAAACAAATGTATGGCACTGCAAACTGGTGCACGTTACTGTGACATAATTGGGCTCAAATGCCATATTGGTAATTGCACAAGCACACTTGGCAAACTGTCATTAACGTGACTAGGTGAACCATGAAGGGTGAAAGGGCTGAGTGATGGAGAGAAGAATAGTTTATATCAAGGCCTTTACTTTTATTGATGAGCCTGCTGTTCTCTCTATGGAGAACATACAGCTTCCTACACTTCTTTTTAAAGTAAACCTGTGACTAGGCTACAAACTTGCTGAATGAGCTTTAAAATAAGCCCTCAGTGACCTATGTATTTGCAGACAATGTTGAGAAATTCACCCTCAAATTTTACACCAGAAGCACTTAAAGAATAACTTTGTTAAGGTGGTTGTAAACCCACGAGAAAAAAAACCCCAAAAAAACTAATAACAAAAAAAAACACTGCCAATCACTCGGTTCTCAGGACTCCCTGAGCAGAGAGCTGCTGACTGTCAGTCACTGGCTCTCTGCTGTGCCCCCCACGCGTTCACTGGAGTGCTGAGCTGTGGAGGGGTTGGGAGCGGCCATCTTAGGCTCTCAGCGGCTCCCTGAGAGGCTGAGCCAAGTGCCGGTCCAGGCATGTGTATGAATCCCGACCATATGGCAGATACCTTGCCCGAGTCTGGACCGGCCCTGTGACGTCAGCCCGCTGTGTGCTGAAAACGGGTCACAGGAGTGCAGAACAAACTGCACTATCTTGGTCCATTGGAGAAGTACAGCCAAACGAGCTTTGTCTGTACTTCTCCTTTAAACATGTTTACATTTTATTTAAAGCCCAGCTCCATAACAAATAAGCTTCAAGTCTGTGTGTTAACCAAGTCAAAACTGTGATAATACCGCTTCAACCATAGTCTTCGCCCATTGGCCATGCCCTCTGACGTGTTTTACTCAATTGGGCTTATTTGGCAAAGGTTGCACATATATGTCTCAGCCCAATCCAGGTGAAACACGGAAATGTGCTGCAGGAGATCATTAGAAACTGGAGATGTTACAGAAGAAAGTCCAGCAAAAGTCATGGCTATGACTAAGGCTAGGTTCAAACATGTTAGCGGGTCAGATATATTTGTTTGGATTTTAACCCCATGTCTAAATAAAGCCTTTATATTCTGACGTGTGCCAGCTTTCTGGACTTTCACTGGTTGACCCTTGCCTACAGGGGCTGTTGTGCAAACACCGGTGCATCTCGCTACCTGCACTGGGGACTGGGTTGAGCAAAGAGGATCTCTTTTGCTTGTAGGTTATCGAAGACTGCTAGATCCCTTTCATTACATCCCCTTTACAAAACAAAGCTCCCACTACTGGCTGCTGGGCCCTGAGGGCCACACCATGAGTACCAAGGGGCTGCCTTAGCCCTGGGTTCACAGCCTGGGCACCAGAGCTCTATAGAGACCTGCATTAATGAATTACCAGCAGAGCTGTATTGCATGGTAGTATTTTCAGTGCAGCACTTATGAATGTTCTTTTATTACCCCCTCTAGCTTCACTGAAACCTGTGAACAGCCAAAGCCGGATATAAAAAAAATGTAATTTATTAGAACACATTCTTCCCATAGAAAGAAGGGCTGCCAAAGGAGCACTGGCCCTGGGCCACCAGCTGGCACCACTAATCTGTATTGCAATGAACTCCTCACTAATGAGACCACAAGATTTTTCATGTCTTTGTTTATTTTTGTTTTTTTAAATACAAAACTTATAACTATCGGAGGCAGATACATCAATAAGTACAGCCTCATTGTCAGCTCTTCAGTTTTTGGTGACAGGAAGCTGCCACAATGTGATTTATTGTATATCCTGGAGCATAGAACATGATACTGTAAATTGTTTTTCCTCTTTCTTATCCTTTGGTGAGCCATACTGAAAAAAAGGAAGTAAAAAAAACAAACTACTCCAATAATATAATATATTCCGTTTTCCAGCCATAGCAATCAGTCATATTTTTTTTTTTTTTTTTTGAGTCACATTATTTGCAACGGAAGAGTAATAGGTGGGGGGAGAGAGGTTATAGAAATGAAATGAACTCCTAAAAGAACGTTCCAACTAATCTTCTAATTGTTAATGGGATCAAAGGACGTTGATGTTAATTTTTGACCACGGTGTAAGCAGGATGGAACAAACTAATTTCTAAAGCTGGCCATACATGGATCGAAATTCAGCTGGTTCAGCAGGAACCAGTCGAGATTCCCGATGCAATGTATGGGCAGGGTGGTTGCTCCCAAGTCGATCTATCATGGTACAATTGTATGGTAGGAATTTAAATACCCCTCCAGTAAGCACATATTACATAGCTCATATAAAAAAAAATTATAATTTATATTAAAATTATTTTGTACAATAAAAACATGTTTTCCATATGCATTTGCCACTTCCTCAGGACCTCCTATATTAAATGCGAAGGAATCAATCAACTCTGAAAGCAAAAAATATATACTTGGTTCAAAGTATATTTAAAAAAAAAATAAATAAAAAAAACGTATGGTAGGTTTTGTCATTTTCATAATTGAATCTCTTTTTTGTGAATGTAATTTGAACCAAGTATATATATATATATATTGTTTGCTTCAGAGTTGATTGATTCCTTTGTGTTAATTTAGGAGATAGAAGGTCCAGAGGAAGCGGCATTCCCACAAAGCGAGTCGACCCCAACTTTTTCCTATTTCAACTAAACTACATTGTTCTCCATCCATGTGGTAGATGTCAATCGAGGGCATCTATGTACAAATGCATATAGGAAACACATGTTTTTATGGGACAAAATTAAAGTTTTGTATATTTTTTAATATGAACTATGCAATATGTGCTTAATGGGGGAATATTTAAATTCCTACTATACAATCATACCACTTATGAATTTATGGGTGAGACCCTCCACCAGCACATGTGACCAGAACTAACCTTCCACACACACTCTAACCCTTACTACAAGTCGATCTATTGATTGACTTTACAATTAGCCTGTTGGATGTTTTACATAGGATTAATGCCAGTAGCTATAGTAGCTAGCAATAATCATAGTGTTCATAGTGTTCTGCAACCTTGTGCCCTCCCAGCAAAAATAGTGCAGGGGCTTCTATTTAAAATCGGTGCGACACTGCAAAGTGGGAATCGCACCAATTTAAACAGTACCATTGCTGGCAATAGGGTGCGCTTCATCATGTGATTTGGACCTGTGTGTGACTGGGCGTTTAATGAAGTTAGACTTCAATAAAATGTAAAAAAAAATGTAAACACTGTAACGCACATCAAAATCACCCCCGCACTTCTGGTACACAAGTGGACTGGTGTGAAGAAGCCCTTAACCCCTTCTTGCCCACCCTGATGTCCCTTTAAACCAGGGGTCTCAAACTGGTGGCCATCTAGCTGTTGCAGAACTACAAGCCCCATCATGCCTCTGCCTGTGGGAGTCATGCTTGTTACTGTCAGACTTGCAATGCCTCATGGGACATGTAGTTTTGCAATAGCTGGAGGGCCGCCAGTTTGAGACCCCTGGTTTAAACCGTTCAGAATGCTGGGGTTGCAGGAGGGATCACTGTCAGTGGTCACATGATTGGAAGCTAGTCCCGCCAGCTAACATACTTTACCCCAGACTGAGAGCTATCTTTGTGCTGACAGCATGCAGTGAGTGCACACTCAGCACAAACAATGGCCGCCCAGCGACGCATATATGCGCCATGTGGATGTTAAAGCCCACCCTTTTGCAGCTGCATTTGTGTGTTGGGTGGTTGTTAGGGGAGTAGAGTGTACATAAACCCTAACAAAATACTTCACTTATATGTTCCTTTTGGTCTTTCAAAATATACCATTGAAAGCGTTCTTTATATCAATTTGACTAAAGTAAAAAAAACATCCGTTGATCACATCAGAAATTCAGACCAGTCTTGTGTCCTCTGCACACTTCATGAGTTATCTCAAGGAAAGTAATTAGCCCTCCTAGTTCTTGTCCTGAGGCTACTGAATGATTAGCATGTAGGTTGTTGAGATAAGGAGAGGGAGTGATTGAGTCGTTTAGCAAAAGAAAACTGGGCAGCGCTGACACCACTCTGTGTCAGTCTACAATAGGAATTAGTAGCTGAGTGCATTTTTGTCAGATCTACAGGTATTTTTATTTTGTACTGGCCCTACAAGTTAAGGCCCCATTCACGCCTGTAGCAGGAACTGACAAGTTTTCCAAGCGTCAACGCGTGTCATGCCTAGGGCAGCCCATTCACTTGAATGGTCTGCCCTGTGCGCAACAATTGTCCAAAGTAGCTCCAGAACTATTTTGGTCATTGAGCATCTGGCGTTTTTTCTGTGAGAATTTTGGCACATTGTCAAAATTTATGTC
The DNA here is from genome assembly GCA_028564925.1 of Lithobates sylvaticus. Lineage (NCBI taxonomy): Eukaryota > Metazoa > Chordata > Amphibia > Anura > Ranidae > Lithobates > Lithobates sylvaticus. Next base: position 377,455,026 of record CM053027.1, on the reverse strand, counting down.
TGCTACTCGCACTTGGGGTGCCATTAACTATTAATGGTACCGCAAGCACAACATACGATTGCAGCACCTTTCCGAAACGATCTTTAAAACGCACTTTTTTGGGTATTTTGTCACATATTTAGGAAGCGCGCAGGTGTGAGACGGAGCGATTTTTCAGGTGTTTTCAGGAATGCTCATTTGCATGTTTTTGTGTGTACAGAAGTGTATTTCAAGTGTTTTACATGTGTATTTAAGCTTAGGGCACTTTTGGTTCAGCCAGGGGAAGGAGACCAGCTCCTACATGCCAAAAAAAAAAAAAAACACCTTAAACACTTGACCTTCGGAAGATTTAATCCCCTTCGTGACCAGGTTGTTTTTTGCATTTTGGCACTGCATATATTTAACTGACAATTGCGCGGTCATGCAATGCTGTAAATAAACAAAATTTGTATATTTTTTTTCCCCCCACAAATGGAGATCTTTTGGTGGTATTTGATCACCTCTGTGTTTTTTTTTGTTTTTTTTGCACTATAAATGAAAAGACCAAATTAAAAATTGTTTTACTTTCTGCTATATCCAATAAAAAAAGTTTTAAATCTTTTTTCATAAATTTAGGCCAATATGCATTCTGCTATGCATTTTTGTTAAAAAAAATCCCAATAAGTGTATGTTAATTGGTTTACGCAAACAATGGTTTATAGCATCTACGAACAATGAGATATATATACACATATACACATATATATATATATATATATACATACATACACATACACACTTTTTCTTTTTTTATACTAGTAATGGTGGCGATCAGCGACTCATAGCAGGCCTGGGATAGTATGGCGGGAAATCTGACTTTGTGGGAGCCAGTGAGACTAATACAGTGATCAGTGCTAAAAATATGCACGGTCACTATACTAATGACACTGGCTAGGAAGGGGTTAACATCTAGGGCAATCAGAGGGTTAAATGTGTGCATAGCCTGTGTGTGTACTATGTTGCTACTTTTACTAAAGGGATGCAATAGTTTTTATTCCCTGCGTTGCAGGGAAATAAAAAAATACAACATCCCCACTGACAGGACAGAGCTCTGTATTGTTTACATAGACAGAGCTCTGCCCTGTCTTCCTTCTCACCAATCAGCAGGTGCCGGCGGTCATCAATTGACAGTATGTGAATTATAGGTACATGATTCAGCGCAGGAGAGACACCCTGCCCCGTATAACTATGTTAAGCGGTGGGCAAGTGGTTAAAATACACTCAATTTAAGCATTTACTGACATTCCTATTGAAGTCTATGGGGCTAGAAGTGCCAGAATCTGCCTCAAAAATAACTTGTGTAGCTTTTTTGGAGCGTCGGGCATCAAGCTTCAGGTGCCTGAGCGCTCATATGTAAACATCCACTATTGAACAACATGGAATTTTGAGCTACAAAACGCTTAGGTGTGAATGGGGCCTTAAAGTGGTTGTAAACCCTCACATATACCCAGTGAAGCGACTGGCCTCAGGTGATACACAGAGATGAAACAAATTCTCCTACGTAACTTTTACCTGTTTATCTACAGCCATCTTTCCCCCACATCCATTCAAAGTACAGAAATTAAAATTACACAGGATCTCTCAGCTCTGAAAAGCAGGGGGCAGAGAACTGACGTTACATTAGTGAAGAGAGCTCTGAGAGCTGATTGGAGGACAGGGACACCCCCCTTTCACACAGCACACAGAAACAGAGGTGAGGCTGTCAATCAGCAGGAGGTCCCTTCCCTGTCACCTTTTTTCTCTTGGTGTCAGCAAAACTCATCAGAAGAAGTCCCTCATGCTTATAGCAGAAAAACGAGGCAGTGGACAGAAATAGCACTTAGTGCTCTGGAGTGAGACAAGTACACACTATAGAGGGATATGCTTTGTTCATATTGCATGTCTGAGGTTTACAAGCCCTGTCATTATACAAACCCCATTTTGTAGTACTGTAGATGCCAGTCAGCAGGTACCCATTTTTCCATCTGTATACAGATAGGAAAGATGTGTGAAAACATCATACTTGGCCAAAGCAGTATTGGGTGCAGCCTTTGCCTTCATCTCTCCTGGTTGTGTAAGTGCTTAGTTATGTACTCACACAATGAATGAAGAAGGAAAAGCCCAGGGCTAGGGAAGACAGAGAGGCCAGTGTCTGTACAGAAGCTGCATGCTGGGTGTGACTTTTATCACACTTGTTTATGGCATTCTCTGTTTAGCGGCAATGTAGTCGAGCACAGGCAACAAAACAGCTGCGATAACTGCAAAAACACATGCCACTTCTGAAGGCAGAACTAAGCTTCAAAAAGTGCAAAAACTGTTAAAGAAAAAAGTCGATTTTTTTTTTTTTCTTTGGCAGGAGACATGCAAAGTCACTTCTGCCAAAAACTTCTTCCTTATAGCATTTTTTATTTTTTTTGTGTACACGATGTGGAGCATGCCCGCAAGTACAAATAACCTAAAAGCAGTGGCAGAAGAGATGGCAGGGGGAGGGGATTGAGTATTGACTGACAGCCTAGATCAGTCAGTGCTGGAGGAGGGTACACTAATAAGATAAAGCCCCCGTACACATGGGCCGAATGCTGGCCGATATCGCCAGTCCATTAAAAAACGGGCGACCATCGGCCTGTGTGTAAGGGTCGGATGGCTTCTGTCGGGCGAGCATGCTGGAAAACCAGTAGCTGACCAGCTCCTGATCACCACTCTCAGCCAATGGCGGAGATCGCTGATCAGTGTTCTGGCGGGGGGACCGTCTCAGCTCAGCAGGGGGAGATCGCTGTACTAACATTGGATCCTTAGTATAGCGGAAAGAAAAAAAAACAAATAGTGTGTACCAGGCTTTAGAGTACCAAAAAGTAAAAAGAGGTGGTTGAGCCCCCACAACCATCACAGCTCTGATACTTTGCATTGCAACAAAAATTACCCCACTGTAACTGGGCTAGAAACAATGCAATGCACATAGTTGTGGTGATGTAGTGTGGACTTTACGAGGTTAAAACAGGCCTCACTGCCCCTCAAATGCCCTATGAAAAGTGAGCCACTGCAGATAACCCTTCAAATTGGCAATTGCAAGTGTAAATGAGCCCTACCTTAGATTATAACCTCCTTGAGGGCATATGCAATATCTAAAGCGATGCGTAAATTGATGGTATAGTACCTTAATAAAGTAAATAATAGTGCCTAATTAGTACCATGGAAAATTGATCTTTTCTCTGGAAAATAGCAGTGCACTTCCTGGTAAGCAAGTGTGCCTAAGCTCTCCTTTGTCTACAGCCTCAAAGATGTATATCTGCAATGTAAGACCTAAGGCACTGCTGTTTAGTAAGGATGAGCTCAGGCGTGTCCGCGCCGGCCAGGAAGCTGACACTCCGCAGCGCTAATCTCAGGCAGTGAGACATTTCCCAATCTTTGCAGCCACAGATCGGGGAAATGTCTCACTGCCTGTGATTCACGTGCCGCCTCTTGGCAGGCGCTCGTGGAGTTGCAAACACGCCTGAGCTCATCCTTAGGCTGGTTTCACACCGAAACGGTGCGGGCGGCGGCGGTAAAGCAGCGCTATATTTAGCGCTGCTTTACCGTCGTTTAACCCGCGGTATGCGGCCGCTAGCGGGGTGAATATACCGCTCCAAAGATGCTGCTAGCAGGACTTTTTTTACCGTCCTGCTAACGCACCGCTCCAGTGTGAAAGCCCTCGGGGCTTTCACACTGGAGACACAGCAGCAGCTTTTTGCAGGTGGTTTGCAGGCGTTATTTTTAGCGCAATAGCGCCTGCAAACCGCCCCAGTGTGAAAGCAGCCTTACTGTTTAGGACTGCTAATCTCAGGAGATTTGGAGCGAGTTTTGGTGATGTCATTACTTTGTTGCCCTCTGTTCTCCTTTCTGGAGGCATGGGGAAGCAATGGCCTGCCTCTATCACAATGGCTGCTTCCAAAAGAAACATGGTGCAGAACAAGACATGGCAAGTCCGGGATAAGGAAAAGATCAGCCAACAGAAGCCTAGATGCCATACTAATGAATAGACCTTTACCGCTTTCTAGATTTGTGGGCACAGCTTCAGTCCGACACCAATGCAATCTCAGTATTAGTGATGCAATATCATTTGTTATTGGACTGCCACTTCCGGTGTTTGTTAGAGGTAGGGCTCAACTAAATAGGGCACCTTACACTCAGGACGCCTTAGCACCATGGTGTTGTGGTAATGTGCGTCGGTGTGTCTGTTGTGCTACTCATTTTGAATGGTACCCCAACATACCTCTACAATGCAACTGCGCCGCAACGCAGAACAGTACTTACCAAGGTACCATGTGATCCAGTTGCAGTGAGTTTTTAATATTAGTGCATATGCTACTTTTTGGTGTGATGCAGTGCGATTTCAGCCCATTCAGCTAAAACCGCACTGCACTCAAATCACACAGGAACACACTCGTGTGCGATTTGAGGCAGTGCAATTTCTTCCTGCCACTAAACACTATTAAAAGCCTATGTGTGCATGGATACATAGGATAACATGCAGGCGAGTTTAGAGGCAGGAAAAAAAATAAACACGTTTGACACCCCTGGGAGCAGCTGCAAAAACGCCCTGTGTGCATGAGGCCTTATGGTTCCTTCTTTTCTTTACTGTATATAGGTTGTCACCTCTAGCTGTGATCCCTGAATAATACAATTCATTTAATCATTTGTCAGTTCATAAGGGTGTTCCTAAAAAATTGTAACACCCACAATTTTATTTTCTAGGGCAGGGGTCTCCAAACTTTCTAAACAAAGGGCCAGTTTATGGTCATTCAGACTGTGGTCAGCCAGAGTAAAAAAAAAAAAAAAAAATGCCTGATCTTTGATACAAGTCTGCATTCACACCTGAGCGTTTTGTCAGACAAAACGTTTTTACCGTGATTTTGTACAGGTCAAATGGTCACCAATGTAAAAAAAAAAAAAAACACCTGTAATCTGCCTAAAAAGAAGGTCCAGAACTTGTTTGAGCTTCAGGTGTTTTGGAGTGGAGATGTGAACTATCTCCATAGAGAATAATAACAATTTTCCCCTCCAGCGTTTTGTAGCTTCAGGCTTCAAGCTACAAAATGCTCAGGTGTGAATGGGGCCTTAGGGTGAGGAATAGTGCCCTATTGTAGATGTCAGGGGAAGGAATAGTGCCCTATTGTAGGTGTCGGGGAAAGGAATCAGGTTTCGTTGTTGGTGTCAGGGGGAGGAATAGTGCCCCACTGTGTCAGTGGGAGGAAAGGTGCCCTATTGTGGCAGGAAAAATGCCTTAAGGGCCAGATAAAGACAAGCAAAGGGCCTCAGTTTGCAGACCACTGCTCTAGGGCCTCTACTAAAAAAAAAAAAATATTAGGGCCGTTACTGATTAAAATTTCAATTAATTATAAACGCACATACAGATCCAACTACTTTTAGCTGATCTCCTTACATTGCAACTCTACATTAGTCAGTGGTAAATGTGGTATACACTATATACAGTCACCCGACACTAGATAGTTTCCACAATCCATGACTTAACTTCACAGTTCACACAAATACATTTTAAATTCAAACTGTAGCACTGACTTAAGTAATTTTTTTTTCCCACAGTAGCGTGACAATCCCTCCACCTCCGGTCTAACTAATCACTCTCACCTTATGGCATGGACCCCTGTGCAAACAGGTGGTCATGCAAGTGGGTATCAAAAGGGTTAACACTGACCATAAACTTCTCTCATGTCCCCTTAGATCTCAGTAAGGATGCCAGGTCATGGGTAGAAAGAAAAAGTGCTAAGATTTATTTTTGTGTTCAAACACAAACTAATCACATAAAGATGATAAAAACACAGCATGTAAAGCCGACAATCGTGTTAGTTCCGTAGGGCAGCAGCGGGTGAAGTCATGCGTAGCTCCTCCCCGTACGCGTTACGTCAACGTCACCGGACTCCCCCCGCCCCCCTCCCTTCGTTGGCAGACAGAGGCAGAGAGATGAGTACCAATCAAAAAAATTTTGATCAATCAAAAAAGTTAACTATTAATCGAGGAATTAATCTTGAATTTGCACAGCCCTTAAAAAATATATATAGCGTGTGGGGGGAAAAGTAATTTTATATCGATAACATTTTGATTTTTACATATATGTGAGAAGTGTAAGAGGTGGCCCGGAGCTGAAGTGGCTAACCACTTCAATACCAGGTACTTTCACCCCCTTCCTGCCCAGGCCAATTTTTTCACACAAATCTATTTGGTGGTATTTAATCAACACTGGATTTTTTGATTTGCTAAATAAATGAAAAAAAAGACAGCAAATTTTGAAAATAGTTTTTCTTTGTTTCTGTTATAAAATTTTGCAAAAATTCTTTCTTCATAAATTTAGGCCAAAGTTTATTCTGCTACATTTCCTTGGTGAAAAGAACCCAAATCGGTGTATATTTAGTCTGTAGGAAAGTTAGAGTCCGCAAACTATGGTATACTAATCTGATTATTGATCAATGTGGATGTACTGGCGGCCTATCAATTCTCGAGGCCTGCAAATGCCAGGACAGTACAAATATCCCCAAAAGGACCTGTTTTTGGAAAGCAGACAACCCATGGAATTTAGTAGGAGGCATGGCAAGTTTTCTGAAGTTGTAATTTTTTTGTGCCAATTCTTTGGAAAATTAAATAAAATAAAAAGTTTTCTAATTTATTTTTCTACAGTAACACTGTACTACTCTAGGTAGGTGATCAGGATTTTTTTTTGTTGTGCTTGTAACAGTGAATTTTACTGTTATAAGCCACCATTTTTTTTACTGAATGAAAACAGTTCATTCAGTGTTTACTATTGTGATTAGCTGTGACTGGCCACAGCTAATCACATGGTACCGATGGGTTGTGATTGGCCCTGTCTGTACCATATGATCATTGTGACCAATCAGAGTTCAACACAATAGTACACAATGAATGGCATCAATTGAAGCCATTCGTTGTATGCAACTGTCATGTGATCTGCTGTGATTGGTCCCAGCGATCACATGGTATATGCAGTGGGCAAGTACCTTGATCTGTCATCTGCTGTGTCCAGTGGACATCATCTAGGGTTGCCACCTCATCTCTTTAAAACCAAACCTATATTAAATTACAAATGTTCTTTGGCTGCCTTATCTGCATTAAGTTGGCCTTAGAACCTGTGTAATTAGTAGGTGTTCGGGTTTAAAGGGATGAGGTGGCAACCCTACAGTATCTCACAAAAGTGAGTACACCCCCTCACATTTTTGTAAATATTTTATTATATCTTTTCATGTGACAACACTAAAGAAATTACACTTTACTACAATGTATAGTAGTGGAGTGTACAGCTTGTATAACAGTGTACATTTGCTGTCCCCTCAAAATAACTCAACACACAGCCATTAATGTCTAAACCACTGGCAACAAAAGTGAGTACACCCCTACATGAAAATGTCCAAATTGGACCCAATTAGCCATTTTCCCTCCCCGATGTCATGTGATTCGTTAGTGTTACAAGGTCTTAGGTGTAAATGGGGAGCAGGAGTATTATATTTGGTGTTATCGCTCTCACTCTCTCATACTGGTCACTAAAAGTTCAACATGGCACCTCAAGAACTCTCTGAGGATCTGAAAAAACGAATTGTTGCTCTACATAAAGATGGCCTAGGCTATAAGAAGATTGCCAAGACCCTGACACTAAGCTGCAGCAAGTTGATTGATCAACTTTGTACATTCAGCCTGCCCATACATGGTTCAAATCTTGGCCGGTTCAGCAAGAACCAGCCAAGATTTGAACCATGTATGGGCAGGCTGAATGTACAAAGTTGATCAATCAACTTGGATACAACCAACCTGTTTGATTTTTACATGCAATTATTCTTAGTGGCTATTACAGCTGATAGCAATAATCACTTTGTTCTTCTGGTGGGGACGGCTTCCCCCACCAAAAGAACACAATGACTCCGGGGGGGGGGGGGGGGGGTTTAGATTCCCCCATCAATACTATTTGTGTTGATGGAGGAATTGAGCGATATTCTTTCCTGCAACCTGCAGTAATAATAGACTATGTATACATGAAGCCTTAACAGCAGTCCTGTTTGGTATTAGGTTAAAGTTTCATAATTAAAATTGATTTAAACCCAATAAAGGGGCCACTGCCTAAACTTTTCCACAATCCTTGTTATGGGTTTACATTATTTAGGGGTGTTCTTATGGTATGATGGTGTTAATGGGGTGCACAGTCCCATTAAAACATTATGGGCTGTACAGTGGCTTAGAGGTTCGCACATAATTTGCACATTATCTGCATGGAGTTAGCATGCTCTCCTTGTGCTTGTCTGGATTTTCTTCCAAACTCCAGGAGGTGCATTGGCTCCTGTCTAATATGGTCAGTAAAGAGGGGTACACACTATAGGAAAACCGGGCCAACGATCGTCTGATTTTCCTCGTTTTTTCACGGCAAATCAGAACCGATGAACGAAAATTTGTACGACAAAGGATATTTTTGTTCTTTATTGTTTCTGATCATGCGCAGTCTTTCTTCTCTATTTTTCTTGTACGAAAATGGTACACATTAAATCTTTCGTTCTGTTCCTGTACGAGAAACATTTTGGAGTTTGTCCCTTCGAAAATTCGGAACCGGCTGCTAAAAGTTGTGTACACACTATATGAAAATTGGCCGAAAATGCCTGATTTTCTTGTGTGTACGAGCCTTTAGTGTATGTAGGCATGTGGGATTGGAAGCTCCTTGGTGGCAGGGAGTGATGCACACGTGCAGTATGTAAAGTTCTCCTGCTATATAAATCCCTGTAATAAATAATTTTTATAATATTTTACCGGATTTATATAGTGCCAACCGTTTACGCAGTGCTTTACAATGTAGAGGGGGGGGGGGGGTAAAATTACAATACAGTTAACTACCAGGGACGGCCCGTCCATTATGGGCGCCGCCCCCCGTCCATGCGTCTGGCTCCTTTCAGGACACCGGCGCATGGATTCCAATGCTGAGGGGCCTTTTTTTGAAGCACTGGTTAGATCCAGAGGCTTTAATAGGCTTCAATATAGGGTGGGGTCGCAGAGAGTGCGCTCCAAGCCCACCCAGGTGTGTTACAACAGCAAATCAATATTCGCTGTTGTAACACTGATCCTCCTCCCGGCCAATCAGGAAGCTGTTTTTGACATCCGATTGGCTGAAAGGACAGGCGATCCTATTGGATGCCTAGAAGGAGGGGGGAGCCGCATGGAGGAAGCTGCCGTGATGCAGAGAGGACACAGGAGCCCGCAACCCGCTGTCCATAGGAGCCTGCCTGCAACCGGTGGTATGGGGGGGTTGCCGCTGCCAACCAACCGGGGGGGGGGGGGTTGGGGTGTTGTGTGATTGTTTGCTGCCTCCCCAAAAATAAAAACACCAGCCACAACTGTTGACTACAGAAGCAATAGGAGGGCCCTGCTTGTGGAGCTTACAATCTAATAATAAATGTCCTGTGGGCGGTCATTCATTCTTCTGAACACGTATGAGCCAAGAGAAAAGGTGTACACTACTAACTGTACAATCATAGATCCAGACACAGCTTACCACCCGGAACATGCTCTGTGTATATATTAGATTGTAAGCTCTTCTGAATCCTCTTGTATTTTATTGTATAACTGTATTGTCTCCCTTTTTATATTGTAAAGCGATGTGTAAACTGTTGGCGCTATATAAATCCTGTATAATAATAGCAATATGTAGAAAAGTTGCTACAAGTCATAACATTTCCTTTGTGATTTCAGTGTCTCCTAATAGTAAAACCAATATGCTGTGTGTCATTACCATGCAGCCCATGGAGCGCCCCATTGTACATGATGCTGATTGAATAGAATATAGAAAGATTCCATCCCTCCCACATCTAATGATCTGACAAAGTAGAAGCAGAAAGTTCCATGCTGAGGTCACTGATTGGACAATGGTGATCAGAAATGAGAAGAGGACTCCTATGATCAATACTATCCATGTAGTGGGAGTATATGAGGAGAGCACAGGGATATGGAAGGAGTTATCTGATCGCCACACTACCCCCCACTATGCCCATTTATTCTGGGTGTGTCACATCCCCCCCACCCATACTCTATGTACACTAATGCTGGCTGTGCCCTCGCACACAATCACATACACATAGCAGTGTGCCAGGCTGCCAGCCACCTCCCTCCTGACTTTTCACCCACATATACCCAGCGGATCGGGCAAAGTCTGACTCACCAGATGCCGGGACAGATCAGGAGAAGCGTCCATAACTTCTACACTCAACGGCAGCGCTCCTACACCGCCCCGCCCCTAACACCAACCCCGCTCAGCTCCCGCCCCTGGAAGTCATCACCACGCCCCCGACAGCTGCATGGCCCCTCCCCTGTGAGTGTCACGAGCCGGGCAGGTAGAAAGATCAGCTGCCTTTGTCTGTTGTGTGGAGCGCAGCCTTCCACATTCCACTCACTACATACACCACCGCTTTATTTATTCCTCCATCTAGATCTTATAACTATAACAGCCACAAAGCATCACCCTTTTTACAAACCAGTGTGTTCGTTTCTTTTTTACATCCACACACATTGAAGAATTTTTATTTTTATTTTTTCCTATACATGGTGAAAGAAAAACAAATAAATATATTTTGTTTTTTCTTTTCCGATTGGGAGTTTTTTTTTTATTTTCATTTACATATTAAAAGAAAACGTAATTTTATTTATATATATATATATATATATATATATATATATATATATATAAAAGAAGAATTTTATTTTATTTCATATACATATTAGAAGAAAAAAACGTTTTTTTTTTTTTGTTTGTTTTTAATATACGTATTAAACGTTTATTTATTTAAATGCATATTGAAAAAAAAAAAAAAATATATATATATATATATATATATAATAATATATTATAATATAATAATTTTTTTTATTTTTTATTCTTCATATGCTTATTAACCACCTCAATACAGGGCATTTTCAGCCCCTTCCTGCCCAAGCCATGTTTCGGCTTTCAGCACTGTCACATTTTGAATGACAATTGTGCGGTCATACAACACTGTACCCAAATGAAATTATCATTTTGTCCCCACAAATAGAGCTTTCTTTTGGTGGTATTTGATCACCTCTGCGGTTTTTATTTTTTGCACTATAAACAAAAGAAGAGTGACAAGTTTAAAAAAAATATATATATTTGTAACTTTTTGCTATACTAAATATCACCAAAAAATATATAAAAAAAAACGTTTTTTCCTCAGTTTAGGTCGATATGTATTCTTCTACATATTTTTGGTAAAAAAAATCGCAATAAGCGTATATTGATTGGCTTGCACAAAAGTTATAGCGTCTACAAAATGGGGGATAGATTTATAGCATTTTTATTATTCTTTTTTTTTTTAACTAGCAATGGCGGCGATCTGCTATATATATATATATATATATATTTATATATTTATATATATATATATATAATTTTTTTTTTTTTTAATCATGACTGCGATATTGCGGCGGACATATCGGACACTTTTGACACATTTTTGGGACCATTCACATTTATACAGCAATCCGTGCTATAAAAAGGCATTGATTACTGTATAAATGTGACTGGGAAGGGGCGCTGAAGGGGTTAACATGTTCCCTGGGAGTGATTCTAACTGTAGGGGGAGGGGACTCACAAGGGGGGGAGACCTATCGGTGTTTCTCTGTACTGAGAACACACCATCGGCTCCTCTCCTCTGACAGGACCGTGGATCTGTGTGTTTACACACACAGATCCACAGTCCCATTGTGTTACCGGGCAATCGCAGGTGCCCGGCGGACATCGCGGCCGCTGGACACACGCATCGGGTGCCCAGTGACACGGCGCGCGCGCTCCCTGGAGGGCCGGGAAGGGAAGGACGTCATATGACGCCCTCCCGCCCTGAGAGCTTCACCGACTGGCCTTCAATTGACAGCTGGCGGTCAGCTACTGGTTAAAAAGTAGATCCCTTTTTTTATTTTACATGTACATATTAAAAGAAGATATAGTTTATTTTTCACATGCATATTAAGGCTTGATTCACACTAATGCGTTTTTTGATGCATTTTGCAGAAATGCAGGGAAATTTGTTAACATGGGTTCCTATGGAACATGTTCACATCAATGCATTTTTGTGCCTCTGTGTTTTTGGAAAGGGTCGGGGACTTTTTTGCATGCAAAATGCAGCATTTTGCATGTAATAGACGTCATTGGACCCGCATTCAAAACCCAAGTCTCGCGTTTTTACTGCGTTTTAACCGCGATTTGCGTGTTTTTTTTTTTTTTTATTTTATTTTTTTTCTTACACTGTATATAGCTGGTTGCTAAGCAACCACAGTGTAAAAACGCTGTCCAAAAACGTGGCAAACACTGCAAAAACGCTCAAAAGCAACATGCATAGATGTGAATCGAGCCTAAAAGGTTTTTTTTTTATTATTATTATTTTACATATTAAAAAATATATATATATTTTTTTTCTTGTACGTTTATAAAAGTTGATTTTTATTTATTTTTGATATACATATTAAATTTTTTTTTTTTCATATGCTTATTAAAAGAAGACTTTTTTTTTATTTTATTTTTTATTTAACATATACATATTAAAAAGATGATTTTTTTTTTTTTTTAATTTTACATATACATATTAAACGAAAAAAAAAATCATTTTTATTTTTCATGTACATATTAAAGAAATATATTTTTTTGTTTATTTTCATATTTATTTGTTGTGTTATAAAGACAATAGATATATTTGTCGCTGAAAGATTTATTTTTTTTATATATTTTTCATATGCATATTAAAAAAAAGATTTTGTTTTTATTTTAAATGTACATATTAAAAAGAGAAAAAAACGTTTTTTTCCATGCACATATTAAAAGAAGAATGTTTTAAATTTTTCCTATACATAATAAAATAAGTTTCATTTATTTTTTTCAAATACATATTAACAGAAGAATTTTTTTTTTCAGTTGAGGTTCAGGTGCATTTGACCTGCTTCAAGTGGGTTTTGCACTCCCATAGACTTGTACTGAAGTGCATAACCCACGCTAAACAAACAAAAGCCTGTCAACACAGGCCCTTTGACAGTCGAGTCCAGCAATTTCAGGTGTCCCTCACAAAGTGGCACTTCTGAAAGTCTGCCATTAAAAAAAAAAAGTCGTATGTGTATGGACTGTCTGCCTTGGGTAAGATGTATAATGTTACAATGCCTCCATCCATCTAAAAGCAATGATTGGATAAAACATTGAAAGAAAAATGTTAAATACGAACCCTTCATATGGCTTTCTATTTATTATTTCACAAGTTCTGGGGTGCTCCTCCCTTCTCCTCCTTATCCTATCCCCCTATCTTGCCTTCTTTCTTTTTCTCTATATCTCCTATGTAATAACTAATGGTAATGATTACATTGTGGATTATGCACAGATTTATGGATACAATACTGACCTCTGTAGGCTAATTGTGAATGTCTTCTAGTTGACTAGTTTATTGTCCTATCAATGTTACCACATACAAACAAGTTGTAACAATTCTTGGCTTTGTATACCTCTACCTCTGTATAACTCTAGTCTGTGAAAGACAGTGGATCTCAATAGAGAGATGAGCAGGATGGTATAAAAGAATAATAAAAGTATAATAGGGTGTGATTATGGTGGGGGCATTAGAGTGTAAGCAACTCCCATGCAGGCTGATGTGAATGGTTCAGTCATCTCTATACAGCACTGTAGCATTACAGAACAATATAAATACAGAGAATATATAATAAGCCAAGCACAGAGGATGAGTGAGGATACCTACACCTGATAAGAGGATGGGGATACCTATACCTGATAAGAGGATGAGGATACCTATACCTGATAAGAGGATGAGTGAGGATACCTATACCTGATAAGAGGATGAGTGAGGATACCTATACCTGATAAGAGGATGAGTGAGGATACCTACACCTGATAAGAGGATGAGGATACCTATACCTGATAAGAGGATGAGTGAGGATACCTATACCTGATAAGAGGATGAGTGAGGATACCTATACCTGATAAGAGGATACCTACACCTGATAAGAGGATGAGGATACCTATACCTGATAAGAGGATGAGTGAGGATACCTATACCTGATAAGAGGATGAGTGAGGATACCTATACCTGATAAGGGGATACCTATACCTGATAAGAGGATACCTACACCTGATAAGAGGATGAGTGAGGATACCTACACCTGATAAGAGGATGAGTGAGGATACCTATACCTGATAAGAGGATACCTATACCTGATAAGAGGATACCTACACCTGATAAGAGGATGAGTGAGGATACATGCACATGATAAGAGGATGGGGATACCTATACCTGATAAGAGGATGAGTGAGGATACCTATACCTGATAAGTGGATGAGGATACCGATAAGTGGATGAGGATACCTATACCCATAGGTGTGCAGCACATATTTCCCCTATTGCCCTGCCCCCCCTCCCATTTCCACCACATCGCTGCCGGATTTCCTTCTCTCCTTCTCCAATGGCTGCTGCTGCGGGCACACACAGGGGGATGTTTTACGAAGAGTGGGGAAAGGGCCCGGTAAATATGAAATTTACCGACCCCCCCTTCCTTTTCTAAATGGACACAGTGAGTGATCAGTAGCATATTTTGGAGCTTTGGCGTGCACACCCTAATGCAATAGGCTGCACACACCTATGATAATGTTATTCTAAATAATATGAGGTAAGTTCAAAATATCACCATATTTGAGATGGAACACAATGCTTTTGGTTTAGGTTTTCATTGTTTCTCAACCGATTATACTCTAATTATATGGGCGTTGCTATATTACTTTGCACTTATTCCTGTGAACAGTTTGTGATTAGGTCTCTCACTTAATTTGTCTTTAGCAAATTGATAACTTGCCAATTTTCTATGTAAATACATATTGTACAGCATAGGTTTTATATTGCATAGGCCTTGTCTTAGCTATTCCTTTGACTGAGTATACACAACATAGGTGAATGCCTTAATCAGCATGGATATTGTTACTTTATGCCCATTTTAATATTAATAAAATGTATTTGTATTAAATAAAAAAAGATTCAACACTCAAATGAATACCATGAATGCCTGTTGCTGCCTGTGATCTTCTCCTAATGTGTAGTGGTAACTCTGAAGGAGACGCTGGATGATTGCATTCCCTGGTTGCCAGTGATAATGCCCCTTCAGGCAGTACCACACCCTCTGACACACCAAGACTGAAGCAAAGAAGATTTATTTGGGCAATGCGCCCAGCAGAGCAAAAACGGTGACAATAATCACGACCCACAAAGACAAACAAAGGCAATTGTGTTAATAAGAGTTACCGTATTTATCGGCGTAAAACATGCACAGGCGTATAACGCGCAGCTTCACTTTAAGAGGGAAGTTTCAGGAAAAAAACTTACATTTTAAATAAAGAACTGTGAAGCAAAATAAGGGTCAGTGCCCATCAATGCAGCCTCTCCATTGTCATGAATGCAGCCTCTCCATTGTCATGAATGCAGCCTCTCCATTGCCATGAATGCAGCCTCTCCATTGCCATGAATGCAGCCTCTCCATTGCCATGAATGCAGCCTCTCCATTGCCATGAATGCAGCCTCACCATTGCCATGAATGCAGCCTCACCATTGCCATGAATGCAGCCTCACCATTGCCATGAATGCAGCCTCACCATTGCCATAAATGCAGCCTCACCATTGCCATAAATGCAGCCTCACCATTGCCATCAGTGCAGCCTGATCCATGCCCATCTTCAGCCTTGGAGGGGACAGGGAGGGGGGCGGGACAAGCGCTGACAGATTACAGGAGAATCTCCTGTTTACTCTGCAGCTTCTTTAATACAAAGTCCCGCCTCCTATGATAGACAGAACAGTCATCCAATGCTAGTCCAGGAGACGGGACTTCCTATTAAAGAGGCCGCTGAGTAAACAGGAGATTCTCACTGTATGTAATCTGTCGGCGCTCATCCCACCCCCCTCTCTGTCCCTTCTGAGGCAGCCAGAACTCAGAGTACCTGAAATCTGGGGCAAAGTCTGCACCTCCTAGGCCCTGACTTATGGGAAAGCCCTAAATATAGATTATATAGGCTCAGGGGGGCTACATTTTACAGTCCCTCCTTATCCCCTCTCACTAGCCAGTGGTATACCTGCTGAGGCCCAAAACTGCATTGGGGTGCTCTTAAACAGAGTTTTTGTCATTCCAAGAGAAAGAGAATCCATGGGGGTCCCAAAAGGGGGGAATCTGTATCTTTTTGAATAGTTGAGCAGTGAATATAGAGACTAGCAGCCTCATAACCTAATCCTTTACTTACTCATTTATGTGCATA
Source organism: Lithobates sylvaticus (assembly GCA_028564925.1). Lineage (NCBI taxonomy): Eukaryota > Metazoa > Chordata > Amphibia > Anura > Ranidae > Lithobates > Lithobates sylvaticus. Next base: position 377,438,693 of record CM053027.1, on the reverse strand, counting down.
CTGCTATTTACTGCAACTTGTGATAATATATTGGGTTAATTTACAACTAACTAGTCTAAGGTTTTCTTTTGGATACTGAACTTTAGTCGTGTGCAGGGTATCTATATTTGTGCTCATGGTAGCAGTGCAGTATCAATGTACTTAACCTGGTGTGTCAGTGGGGCTGAGGTTGTTCTCAGAGTCGAGGCTGAAGAACAGAGAACCTAATCTACCAAGCAGCTCCTGCGGGGGTAGCGCTACTTATACAGTATATTATATTTTTCTCCACATTTATTTTCAGACTTGCATGCAACTGTCCAGCAAAAGGGACACTCACAGGGCCTGGGACAAATTATAATACTCGCAGGGGTGCTTACAACTTCAAATTACATGGTTTTAAACAGGCCGAATATTGGACATTTGGCCCGTGTGTACGGCAGCTGGTCCAACAGAAGCTGGACGTTCGGCCACCTTCCGTTGAAGGGGCATGACCGAAAAAGATCTGCCGATCGGCATTCCCATCAGTGCTCTCAGGCAATGGCTTCAGTTTTTTTTTCGTTCAGCCCTGCTCGGTTGAACAAAAAAAAAAAAAACGAATAGTGCGTACTAGTGCTATAGCTTGTCCATGAACCCCGTCACTATCTTTATTGCTGCCCTTTCAGTAGAGAACACTGAAGAATTAGATAAAAATGTCTATCCAGATAGCATTCTTTTCACAAACAGTGCTCCAAGGTTTTGCAGACCACCAATTGTAAGATTGTCATGCACTAATTTTTCTTGTGAAACAATTGCTGGTTATGTACCTTTTATTAGCGAAATCAGTACTTGAGGTTTTATTTGTATGAACATGCCATGTTCTTGTTGACAAAGCATTTTACATAATCCAGCACTTTAAATTTTAAAGTATGTTATCTTCTGCAGTTGTGCCAATCTTATCACAGCCAGCTCTAGAGATCTACAGCATAGCTGAATATTTGACCGTCGGATATCAAACAAGCTACATTGTGATTTCAGCATGATATCCTATATAGTCGGTAAAAACCGTACAGTTTGAACTGACTAAATACTTTGACTACCTGACTAAATGAATATTGCAGAACTGAAGGGATGAGGGGGAGGGGGGTCAAAAGGGAAAAAAAAAAAGGGTAACGTGTGTTTAAGGGACAGAGCTGAGCATAGGAGACATGGACAGGAGCTTTATGAGCAAGTAGGGTCTTGCCAAGGCAACCACTTTTTTTTTTTTTTCTGTTTAAAACCGCCTCAATGAGCACATTCAAGTCCAGGGGTGCCCAACCGCTGGCCCAATGTGGCCCACCATGTCTTGCTCTGATATGGCGGGTCGGCAAGCCCAGATCGCGGGTTCCCAACCCGCCATCTCCGAGCATTAGTGCGAAGAACGGAGCCGCCGCTAGAGAAAGCAGAGCCGATGCTTCCTTTATAGCCCCAGCTCATTCACAGGCGGAGTGATACCAAATGTACTCCGCCTGTGACAGGAAGCATCGGCTCTGCTCTCTACTGCAGCTGCATGCTTCTGTCACAATTATGCTCGGGGATGGTGGGTCGGGACACAGGAACCCGTGATGCGGGACAGCAGCCACCAGTATTAGTACCAGCCACCAGTATCAGTACCAGCCAGCAGTACCAGTACCAGCCAGCAGTACCAGTACCAGCCAGCAGTACCAGTACCAGTCATTACCAGTACCCGCCAGAAGTACCCACCATCCGTACCAGTCATCAGTACCAGCCAGCAGTATAAACCAGCAGTACCAGTACTAGCCAGAAGTACCCACCAGTACCAGTCATCAGTACCCGCCAGCAGTATCAGTACCCAGCAGCAGTACCAGCCAGCAGTACCCGCCAGCAGTACCAGCCAGCAGTACCAATACCCACCAGCATTACTAGCCAGCAGTACCAGTCAGCAGTACCTACCAGCCAGCAGTACCAGTCAGCAGTACCTACCAGCCAGCAGTACCAATACCCGCCAGCAATACTAGCCAGCAGTACCAGTACCAGCCAGCAGTACCAGCACCTGTCAGCAGTACCCACTGACAGTACCAGCCAGCTGCAGGAATCCTGAGGAAGAAGTGAAGATTGCGGTCAGTTGAGGAGTAGGTAAACCACTGTGCATCAGTGTGAAAGCAGCCTTAGGCCCCTTTCACATGAGCGGTCCAATTGGGTCTGCCTGTCTGTTTTTCAGGTGGACCCAAACGGACTCTCCAGTCACCTCTATAGAGCGGCAGATGTAAACGGACTCGTGTCCATTTACACCCGCCTATCTGCAATCCGATCTCCTTAAAAAAAACAGAAGGGGATCTGCCCCCTTCCCTCTGGGCAGATTGTGGTCCGCGACCGGTTACCAAGTCGATAAAGTGGCCCTCGCTCCTCAAAAGATTGGGCACCCCTGTTCTAGCCTGTACTCAGATATAATCTTGTCAAAAATTATGGAAAATTGAAAAATTGCTGCTTTGGTAAATCAAGGACACATGGAATCAGTACCAAACTGACACAACCACAAACATGTCTGCAAAAATAAAGTCAGTACTGTACTGGCACAACTGCAAATGTTGGATGTCGTCTACTCCAACAGGAGGCCCGAATTGGTATTCTGGGGAGGTACATAGACGACATACTCCTCCTATGGGGTGGTGATAAGACATCGCTATCTACCTATATGCAGCAGCTCAATGAGAATTCTTTGGGTATTGCTTTACAATTTGAGACCAGTAAAGAAAATATTAATTTCCTTCACCTTAATATAGAAATTAAGTATGGTAGTTTCAACATCTCCACTTTCTTTAAAAGTAAAGACAGAAACGGTTATATTGGACGGGGAAGTTGCCATCACCCCACATGGCTGAAATCGGTGCCCAAAAGCCAGTTTGTTTGCTTAAAGCGGAGCGTCACCTGAAAAAATTTTTTAAAAGTCAGCAGCTACAAATACTGCAGCTGCTAACTTTTAATAAATGGACACTTACCTGTCACAGGTTCCAGCGGTGTCGGCAGAAGATGACGAGCGATCGCTCGTCTCTCGCTGCCCCGCCGCATCCTCTGTCAGGGAATCAGGAAGTGAAGACGCAACGTCTTCACTGCCCGGTTCCCTACAGCGCATGCGCGAGTCGCACTGCACGCCTCTATTGGTCCCCGCTGTGTCCTGGGAACTGTGTTTCCCCAAGACACAACGGGGCATTCTCGGGTAGGGGCGGGGCAGCTCGGATAATGCGTCCGGAAGTGGGTGCAGATACCTGTATTATACAGGTATCTGCACCCCCCCCTCCCCCCTGAAAGGTGCCAATTGTGGCACCGGAGGGGGGGAGGAATCCGATAAGCGGAAGTTCCACTTTAGGGTGGAACTCCGCTTTAAGGTAAAACTGTACTATGAAGAAAGATTATTTGGAGGAAGCCTCCAATCCTTAAAAACTAATTTATTGAGAAGGGGTTTGTGACTACCGATCTTGACAAAGTGATAGATGAAGTGGTTATTATGGATAGGGCCACTATGCTAAAGGGCAAAGACAAATCTCAAGTTGTTGAGACTGTTCATAATTATTCTATCGTTACTACATATTCGCAACAACATTATGACATTAGAAAAATTATGAACAAACACTGGGCAGTGCTCAAGAATGATGACATAAAAATCCTTTTATAGCCATAGATCGATTTACACCTCATTGGCGAGGGAGTATGACAAAGAGAGAGATCTTGTCGTTAGAAACTCGCTGGATCTATGACCTCAAATGTTATACTCCCTTTGGGCTAAACGTTGATTGGGATGTGAACAGTTTCATTAATAATTGTTGATCCAGTCAATGTTAATATTTCCCTCGTTTTACCATATTCATTTAGGTTTATCTGCATTAGCAGTTTCTCTGGTCTACCACTAGATGGCTCTTTAACCATTATTCGTTTAAATATCATTTTAATTATTGATTTTTGATTTATAGATTGTTCTCTAGATGGCCTCCTATAATGTTATATTATCTACCTTTTTAAGGATGCAATGATGTTTGTTTAATATCTAGCCAATACTTTTATTGTAATTAGGGTTTTAGAGTGTTTGTCCATATGTATGACGCTCACTCGGTACTGTCCGGATATTTGCACCGTCCGGTCTGTGTTTTTCTGGAGTGACGTCATCCATATGAGACCGCCGGGCGGTGGATCGCAAGCACAGCACGTGTTGCGTCCACTGACCTAATTTCCAGCTGACACGTCACCCCGGGATGAGCGCCATCTTTGATCTAGTTAAAAGAGCGTGCTAGTGTCACATAGCCACGCCTCTGATGAAATCCTGTTTGATGAAACATGTCAGGTGGACTGACATTAGCACGCTTAGAGCCGTGGCCATTTGGACATCATGATATACTTTTTCCTGTATTAAACTGTAAGTTACTACGAATAAAAGTTTTTTATATTACGGGCTTCACTATTGGCTGCATTATCTTTTCATTGGATACCCCTGGCTGTCTGGTTGGATGTTTTTACATCCCATATGAGAGCTCAAAGAAGTTTGGCTGTATGAGAATGTCTGATGATTAGCCGTAATCCTGGCTTGGATTCTCCATACCCACTAATTAAAGCTGGTGAACGGAGCTGTGGTCTTGGTCTGTCTATTACATGCCTGCTTTTTACAGCTGTCTGGTAAGCAGATTGGATTTCCACATGGCGCTGTGTGCTTTCTCATACACATTGAAGCTGGTGACGGGTTTATCCGCATGTGGACTTTTACAACTGCAAATCTACCTGGAGTGATGGATGAAGTACTGCGATGATACTATCACAAACATGTTTGTAGAGACCAAATCATTACCATACTGACTGCAGTTTGTGTGCACAGAAGAAGAGGTTGTGTGGCACTGAACAAGTTAACAATGAACAACTTCATGCAGTGAGGCCGAATGAGTGCGTGGCTCATCAGGGATTCTAGGATAGGCAATATGTCCCACTAGGAGCTCACTTAGGTGTCCTTTTTATGAAGCAGTGATCAGCGGAGATCCTGAGGATCACCACTGATCACAGTCCATAAACAGTTTATAAACCAGAGATAATCGGGGGGAGAAGTGTTTGAACTTGTTCTCCCGCCGATTATCTCTGCACATGGAGAATCCTCATAGAATGACACAGTAACGGCCAGTGTATGAAGCTGCGATCTCAGCGCTTCACTGGCGATCTGTGTCAGAATTCACACTCCCCGATTCACCAACTCAGAGGTGGTGAAGCGGGGAGTGAAGAGAGAAACCCGGGGGGATCTGAGGAGGAAAGAGGAAGATTATTAACTTCCTTATGCCTCGTTCAGACCCCCCAACACTGTAACCATGTCCCCCTGTCATATATATATATATATATATATATATATATATATATATATATATATATATATATATATATATATATATATATATATTGTGTGTGTGTGTGTGTATATATAATGTAGGGGGGACTCTTTATTTTATTAACATTAATCATACTGGTGTCTGTCCGTGTATTGAGCTGTGATAATTTATCACTGCTTAATAAATGGACATCTCAGTGTTTCAGTGAATTTCTGGTACTGTAATCTCATAAAGTCTCACGAGATTCCAGTATCAGGGGCCGTTCTCCACTGTTTGAAGCGTTTGTAGATCACTCCACTCCTCCAAGGGTGAAGCGATCTACTCCGCTTCATGAACAGGCACACAGAGGAGAAAGATCTCCTCTGTGAATGCCGGAGAATGAAGCAGTGAATAGATTTCACTGCTTCATAAAATGACACCTTACACTCTTGTAGTTTGCTAATGGTGATGTGTTAATGCATGTTTTTCTGCATTGAATAGCATGTCTAGCAATGCTGGATCTAGGGGGGATGCTGGAGTAAGCTGTGCCCCCTCACATTGCATTAGTGCCCCCCCCCCCCCCCCCCCCCCCCCCCAGGCCAGTCACCCCATGGACATTCTGCCTGGACACTGAACTCCTTCCCCCTGTACTCCTCTGCCCCCCCCTGCTCTCCACCCAGCTGCCCCCTGTCCTCTGCCCTGTTGACCCCTGTCCTCTGCCCTGTTGACCCCCGGTACACTACCCTACTAACTCTTGTACACTCCACTGCTGATCTTTCCTCCTCTGCCCTGCTGACCCCACCGGTACACTGCCCTACTAACTCTTGTACACTCCCCTGCTGATTGCCCATCCTCTGCCCTGCTGACCCCCTGTACACTGCCCTACTAACTCTTGTACACTCCCCTGCTGATTTTTCATCCTCTGCCCTGATGGCCCCTGTACACTGCCCTACTAACTCTTGTACACTCCTCTGCTAACCTCTCATTGTCCTTCCTGCAGACCCCCTGTACACTGCCTTACTAACTCTTGTAAACTCCCCTGCTGATTTCTCATCCTCTGCCCTACTGGCCCATATGCACTGCCCTACTAACTCTTGTACACTACACTCCCCTGCTGACCCCTCATCCTCTGCCCTACTGACTCTTGTACACCCCCCTGCTAACCTCATATTATCTGCCCTATGACTCCCTGTCCTCTGCTCTGCTAACCCCAGTACACTGCCATGATAACCCACTGTACACTGCGCTACAAACTAACGGTCTCTGTACACTTCCCTGCAAACTACACTACTGACTTCTATACACTGCCCTGCTGACCTTGTGGTGGGCAACTCACAAGATGACTGCTCGACACCCTAACAGCACAGCGTGGATGGAGCGAGTGATATCATTACATGCAGAGGAAAGGGTTTCAGGAGCAAGACACTCCTGTGAAGGCCAGTGAGTTCAGAGTCAGTGGAGTGCAGTAGTATCTGTGAGCCTAAAATAGTGGTCGGTACCAAAATTGTCAAGTAAGCTAGATAATATTCCTGTTGGCCGTGGCCTAGTAGGAAATCCAGCCTTACCCATTATTACTTACCCAACCACCAGCACTATAAAAAAATAAAATAAATCTCCTTTCATCTATCTCCTACATCAATATAAAACAATTTCCCCATTGCTATAATATCCCCCAGCCACGAGTGCCTTTGCCTTGCACAAATATGGTTCCTAACCATGGCTGTAAAGGGTTGAGAAGGATTTGGCAGCTGAAGAATATTTAATTTCTGTTTTTAAATTGTTGGCAACAAGAAGGACGCTAGGGGATGGTAAATGTATAATATTACTTTAGGTCCTCTTTAATAAAAAGAGAAACAGCCTGATGACGACAAGAAATTGTGTTAATTTAGGGTATCATGTTCTTTTATTAGCTGTTCATTGTCAGCTTTTAACAATGATTTGCATTGGAGGATATACACTATATTACCAAAAGTATTGGGACACCTGCCTTTACACGCACATAAACTTTTATGGCATCCCATTCTTAGTATTGAGTTGGTCCACCCTTTGCAGCTATAACAGCTTCAACTCTTCTGGGAAGGCTGTCCACAAGGTACAGGAGTGTGTCTATGGGAATGTTTGACCATTCTTCCAGAAGCGCATTTTGTGAGGTCAGGCACTGATGTGGATGAGAAGGCCTGGCTCCCAGTCTCTGCTCTAATGCATCCCAAAGGTGTTCTATCGGGTTGAGGTCAGGACTGTGTAGGCCAGTCAAGTTCCTCCACCCCAAACTCGCTCATCTATGTCTTTATGGACCTTGCTTATGTGCACTGGTGCTCAATCATGTTGGAACAGGAAGGGGCCATCCCCAAACTGTTCCCACAAAGTTGGGAGCATGAAATTGTCCAAAATGTCTTGGTATGCTGCTGCCTTAAGTGTTCCCTTCACTGGAACTAAGGGGCCAAGCTAAACCCCTGAAAAACAACCCCACACCATAATCCCCCCCCCCCCCACCACCACCAAATGATTTGGACCAGTGCTTAAAGTAAGGTCCATAAAGAGTCCCCAAAGCAAACAGTCTGTTCGTCTTTATTAAACAAAAAAAACCTCATAGTATGACACTGAGGGACCAAGTGACACTAATGGACAGATTTGGAAATATTAGTAATAACATATTTCTAGCCGTGGGGAAATTATAACGGTGTTGGTATTGGTCGGAATATTATTACAGTGTCAATGGTGGGGGCTTTATTATATTGCTAGTGGTGAAGGATCTTATGATGGGAATTATTATTATTAATATTATACATGCTGGAAAATATTATTATGTGCCGGTGGAGAGGGTGCTGGAAATAAAACATTTTGGGGTGTATTTATTATGGTGCTATTTTCATTTACAATTACACGATTTTAAAAACACTATAATGTTTATTCTATTGGTTGCTAACAGATTATATACAGAAATAAATCATTTTGAAAAGACAAGAACAAGATGACACTGTCACTGACTAATGTCTCTGTACGCAATGTACCCCCAACTAATCACTAAATATAATCTGTCATATCACAGTATATAATCAGGCACCCACCATTACAACTATTTATATCATTATCAGTCATAAAGGTTTTGTTTTATATTATTGACACACTGTATATATAGGGATTATTTGTATCAGGTTAGGTCGTATGTTTGTTCCTTCTTTGTGTTTGGTAAAATATACAACCAAACTCATTAAACACTCTGTGTGGTTTCCCAAGTCATATATTTATTATTATTTAGTCTAGTGGTGTGTTATTTTACTTTTGTAAGCACTGGGATAAACACAAGGTCAGAAAACTAGGAATTCTGTTTTTTTATCACTAGATGGCAGTAGTTACTGGTAGTACTAAGCTGAATGGCAGTTCTACACTGACAGCTAGCTATGCACGTGTAATAACTGATGCTTTACTGTCTTCTGTATGGTGGAGTTATTACATCAGTGGCGGCTGGTGCTCAAAATTTTTGGGGGGGCGCAAACAAACAGCCTCACTGTGCCATCAAACGCTGCCACTGTGCCCATTAAACGCTGCCACTGTGCCCATCAAACGCTGCCACTGTGCCCCAAGTGCTGCCACTGTGCCCATCAAACGCTGCCACTGTGCCCATCAAACGCTGCCACTGTGCCCCAAGTTCTGCCACTGTGCCCCAAGTTCTGCCACTGTGCCCCAAGTTCTGCCACTGTGCCCCAAGTTCTGCCATTGTGCCCCAAGTTCTGCCATTGTGCCCCTTAAGTGCTGCCATTGTGCCCCTTAAGTGCTGCCATTGTGCCCCTTAAGTGCTGCCACTGTGCCCCTTAAGTGCTGCCACTGTGCCCCTTAAGTGCTGCCATTGTGCCCCAAGTTCTGCCATTGTGCCCCTTAAGTGCTGCCATTGTGCCCTAAGTGCTGCCATTGTGCCCCTTAAGTGCTGCCATTGTGCCCCAAGTTCTGCCACAAGTTCTGCCATTGTGCCCCAAGTTCTGCCATTGTGCCCCTTAAGTGCTGCCATTGTGCCCCTTAAGTGCTGCCATTGTGCCCCTTAAGTTCTGCCACTGTGCCCCAAGTTCTGCCACTGTGCCCCTTAAGTGCTGCCATTGTGCCCCTTAAGTGCTGCCATTGTGCCCCTTAAGTGCTGCCATTGTGCCCCAAGTTCTGCCACTGTGCCCCTTAAGTTCTGCCACTGTGCCCCTTAAGTGCTGCCATTGTGCCCCTTAAGTGCTGCCATTGTGCCCCTTAAGTGCTTCCATTGTGCCCCAAGTTCTGCCACTGTGCCCCCTGCCTGCCCTCTGCACTTACCTTGTCCCGGTGTGCAGCTGGTGACGGCGTCAGGCGACGAGCGGTGTCTCCGTCGGATGTCTCCGTCGGATGTCTTCTCCCGCGCTCCTCCTGTCTTCTTCTGCTGTGATTGGACGCTAGGTGATTGGACGCCTAGCGTCCAATCACAGCGCCTGTGACTTCAGCCAATCAGGTGACAGGTAACAGACCTGGCAACCTGATTGGCTGAGAGGCGGGTCTGTGTTAGGGAAGCGATGTATTCGCTTCCCTAACACAGTACTGTGTAATCAGCGAACGCACAGCCGTGCGCCCGCTGTTTACACTTAGGGAAGCCTATTAGAGCACACCGCTCTAATAGGGTCCCCTATTAGAGCTTACAGCTCTAATAGGGGCGCTTCCAGCAACACCCCCCCCCACTGTAATTCAGATGCCCGGCGCCCGATCAGGGGCCGGACACCTGAATAGGGGGCGGCAGCGGTGACAATAGATAGATTCATGCAATGCATGAATCTATCTATTGGTGATAGAGCGGTGCAGGAGAGGGGGGGGGCGGCGCTCCTGCGCCCTCTATGCACGCACCGCCACTGTATTACATGTTTTCTCATAGTTTTGCAACTCCCTGTTACAAACTATATTGATAAAGTATGATAGCTTTATAACTTTTCTCAGATGCATAACTAACTTAGACACATGCCCTGGAATTCATAAAGAGTGGCACAAACTCATGTCAGAAAGATGTACATGAATTGGTCTCAAAGCCTGCATTGTGCACAGGTCTCAAGGGCACTGCGTGGCCGAGCCTCATTGGTTGCTAAGGCACTGGTGCCCTTGGATCTGCCAATGTCCTAGCAACCAATGACTTTGAGCAGGTAAGAATCCTTGGCATCTTAAAGCGGAACGTCACGCTCTCAATCAACGTTGACTATTTTTAATCCTTATGCTGCTAGCATTAATAAATGAATAGGAAAGTATATTATATTTTCTTGCTTTAAACATTTTCTTTTTTTATATATCTTTAGTTCCTGGTTTCCATGCCTAGGCAAATTATGTCATACATCCCAGGAGTCTTCAGTAAGGGAGGAGGGGCTATGTCAGGCAAGCACACCCTCTTCTGCTTGCAAGTCTGAGCTAAGGGCAGATGGATTCCAGGAAGTAAATGCTACATGAATCATCTGCTCTTATTCAAGATGGCCACAGCCAGAAATGCTAGGGGGTGTTTTTTAAAGTGATTTCTCAACAAAATAAAGCATGGGAAACTGAATGGATGGGTGAGTTTGCCTTGAGCTTTAAAAATCAATCAAATAGCATTTTTTGTTGTGCTTAGAAGTGTATTCCCACTTTAAAACGGTAGTAAACCCGCTGACACTTTTTTTTCTGCACCTGTAAGGCAAAGGCATAATAGGCTAGTATGCACCGCATACTAGCTCATTATGAAATACTTACCTTAGAACGAGGCATCAGTATCTCACCTGGTCCACGCCAAGGTAGCTGACATGTTGCCTCGGCGTGTCTTCTGGGTATCGTGGCTCCAGCGCTGTGAGTGGCTGAAGCTGCGATACGCGGGAGACTTCTTTCCGGCAAGGTCCGGTGTCTGCCGGGGCTTTCAGGCTTTCATGCGCTGCTGCAGTCAGCGACACATTGCAGGGGGAATATCTCCTAAACCGTACAGGTTTAGGAGATATATTTTTTACCTACAAGTAAGCATTATTATAGGCTTACCTGTAGGTAAAAGTTAAAAATTTTACTATACTACCGCTTTAAAGAAGCATCAATGGGGCAATCGCCTTACTTCTGCCACAAATTATGCTAAAATATACACCTTTTTACAGTTTCCTTATCTCCAAAATGGTGGTATTTCTTCATGGGTGTTTTGCAGCCGTTGCAACATAATGTAAAAATGTTGCTATTAGGAACTACCTTAAATTGTTGCATATGTCAGTAAAATTATTCGAACTGTCACATAATGCACACGCCATGGTAAAAAGTGGAAGTGGCTACATTGCATTAAATACTGGCCTTTTGTTTAAAGAGGCTTGCACATAAATGCCACAGTTGTACCCACAAAGTATTCTTGAAGTTTTCTTGAAGCTCTTGAAGTGCTATTAAAGGCTTTTTTTAAATTTAAAAAATAACAAACATGTTATATCCACCTGCTCTGTGCAGCGATTTTGCACAGAGCAGCCCTTATGCTCTTCTTCTCAGGTCCCTTGCGGGCACTCCTGGTCCCTCCCTCCTGCCGAGGGCCGCCAGAGCAAGCAGCTTGCAATGGGGCACCGAGCAGGCTCGCTCCTGAACCACGGATCTGCGTGTCCAGTCACACACAGAACTGTGGCTTGGCCCCATCCCCTCATTGACTCACTGGCTGTGATTGACAGCAGCTGGAGCAAATGTGCTTAGGTTTATGTATGTTATTAGGACTGTCACTTGTAGCACAATAATTAAATTAAACTCTAACATTACATATACATTTATGCACACTGAATATTAACAGCAAACACTTTGAGCCCACCATTTCTTACCATGTTTAGGGTGTAACATGGTGCCAAGCCACCCCTCTGTCAGGATCACAAGGTTTTAGTCCCTGTCAGTGGCGGAACTATAGGGGTCGCTGCAGTCGCACTTGCGACTGGGCCCTGTCGTTCTGCCGCTGTGGGGTGGCCCAAGACCCAGCATCTCCCCCTGCACCCCTGGCTCTCCGTTTAACATGCAGGGGGCTGCCTCCCACCTCCACCCAGGTGTGGGGCGTACAGAGATGTGCTGGGGGTCCAAGGTGCACAGCGGAGACCAGCCAGGTGCAGGGGAACCTCTGGAAGGGGGGGGGTGACTGGGGACCCTGATATAAGGGAGGGCTCTCTGGGGACCCTGATGTAAGGGGGGGCTCTCTGGGTACCCTGATGTAAGGGGGGGCTCTCTGGGGACCCTGATGTAAGGGGGGGCTCTCTGGGAACCCTGATGTAAGGGGGGGGGGCTCTCTGGGAACCCTGATGTAAGGGGGGGGCTCTCTGGGGGCCCTGATGTAAGGGGGTCTCTCTGGGGGCCCTGATGTAAGGGGGTCTCTCTGGGGGCCCTGATGTAAGGGGGTCTCTCTGGGGGCCCTGATGTAAGGGGGGCACCTCTGGGAACCCTGATGTAAGGGGGGCACCTCTGGGGACCCTGATGTAAGGGGGGCCCTCTGGGGACCCTAATTTAAGTAAGGGGCTCTAGGGTCCCTGCTGTAAGGGGCTCTCTGGGGACCCTGATGTAAGGAAGGGGGCTCTCTGGGGATGATCCTGATGTAAGGGGGAGCTCTCTGGGGACCCTGATGTAAAGAGGGTCTCTCTGAGGACCCTGATGTACGGAGGGGGGGGGGGGGGCTCTAGCATTAGTGGAGCACAATAGATGACCGCACTTGTACCTCATTCTTACTCCATGCAGCCCTGTATGGACGTATGCTTGGGAATGGATCAGCGACTGCTAAAAGAGTCTGCAGGGGTCCATGATCTTGACTGCATTGCTTTTTAAGCTCCGATGCAAAAAATTATAAACATGCATTTATTTTCCTGCAAATATGGGTGCAAGGTGGACTTAGGCTTTAACGATGAGGGTAATTTAAAGTGGTCATAAACCCTAACATATACTTAATGAAGATACACAGGGATGAAACAAATCCTCCTCCATAAGTTGTACCTGTCTATCTGCAGCCCTCTATTCTCTGTCTTGTAACACACTTAAAGGATTTTTTCTCAGGGGCAGAAAACAGGGAGCAGGGATCTGACATGGCACATACTGCAGAGCTAGAGCACACAGAGCCCTGATTGGAGGAAAGAGACACACCTCGCTCTATAAAACACACAGGTAACAATGCACAGATGAGGTTGTCAATCACAGGCTGTGTGCCGGAGCTCCCTCACTTCTCCCTCTCTATTTCTTGGAGTCAGCAAAACCTGTCATCAGTGACTCATGCAGATAGCAGAGGAGGGAGACAAGGGAAATCACACTCAGTGCTTTGGATAGAGGCAAGTACACGATATAGATAGATGTGATTTGTACGTTTTTCATATCTGAGGGTTACAACCACTTTAAACTTTTTGAGACTATTTAGCAACCAGCAGCTGTTGAGGTAATAAACACCTTGGCCAGGAGTGTGTAATGTATAATGCACATTACAGAGTACAATGGTCAGGGACATGTAACATACAACAGAGTGTAGAAAGTGCAGTGCAAAGCATTCATAGTGCAGTGGTCAGAAGAATATAGCATAGTATATTTTAAATTGTTAGCCAGTGGGAGGTAGAATGTCTTGATGCTCAGGGGAGGAAAGAAAATGCTTAATCTGTTCTTCAAAGCATAGGTAAAAAAAAGAAAAAAATCCCCCCAACATGGGTGTGAAGCGATAAACAACCCCCCCAACCATGATGTCAGTGGTCCCCTTTATTAGTGTCTGTGGGAGCTCAGTCACAAACATTAGTGCTCAGTAGATAATTCCCATCTCCTTCTCTCCCACATACTCTTTTCCTGCCACCTTCCCTCTCATTAATAAAATGTCAGGATTCCTCAAACCCTTTGATCAGGAAGGACGCCCTGGAATACTTAGTCAGCTCGCCAATATTTAACTTGCTCAAATGACTCTGCAAGTTTGTCTGCATTTCCAAGCTGTAGTAAAATCCAGCCTTTTATATATGCAGTATAACCAGTAAACAGCCATGCATAGCACATATATTGGTGTTTTAACATTTGGAATGTTTACTGGTTGTAAAAATGCTTTAAAATGGATAAATATGGATTTTACATCATCTTTGTGGTGCAGACTATTGGAGTACTGCTGGGTTGGGGGGGGGGGGGTAAAAGCACAGACTACTTACCCCCTCTTACCCACGGTCATCCACTTCCAACCCCCTTCTTTTCTAAAAAAAAAAATTCTTGTGTGCATGCTATGTTCAGGGTCACCCCTGGCTGCCAGTGCCCTAATGGTTAGCAGGGAATGGGCAGGGTCTGATTTAAGGCATTCTTTCCCCACCATCCCTTTCAAAGATTAGTGTTTTTCCATATTTTTCCAGTGCATTTACTTACCTGAAAGTTTGATGCTTCTGTGTCCTGCACCGCCAGCTGTAACAAGTCATATCAGTGCCAGAACTAGGTACTGTTGGACTGCAGAATACTCTGCCTGACAAAGCTTGCGTTCAGTTGCAGTCTGGTGCTGGTATGAGGGTTCCATCACCTGTAAGCAGGACTTATAATGGAGCCATGGAACGCAGTCAAATCCCTTCACAGTCCCACAGGATGCGGGACAGATAGATCTGACTTGGGTCAATAACCCAGGTTAATTGGGGAATCCTCTGCCAAAATGGTCTTGATTGGCTGGTACTGGGCATACTAAGCAGCGCAGCCATTTTGTAAATGGCATCAAAGGCAATGAGAGTAAATGACTTAATCTGAAAAGGCTACAGGGAATGTTGCTGTTTTATGAAAATATCTAATGGAGGCTTAGGAGCCCTCAGGAATTCTGTTTTCAAACCTTCTAAGACACACAAGCTTTTCTAACAAGCTCCTGGTACTCCTAAGTGATTATAATAAGATCAAGGGATTTACAACAAATTCAAATAATTTGATTAAATGATTTAAA
This sequence comes from Lithobates sylvaticus, assembly GCA_028564925.1. Lineage (NCBI taxonomy): Eukaryota > Metazoa > Chordata > Amphibia > Anura > Ranidae > Lithobates > Lithobates sylvaticus. The sequence continues at coordinate 377,423,528 of CM053027.1, read as the reverse complement.
AAAAATGATTAAAAATGTATATGTAACTAGGAATAAGCAAACTAAGTCAGTTTGCAGCAGTTGGGGACGCTTTATTAAAATGTTAGTGATCACCAATTATTCTCTTGTTCTTGTTCTAGCCTAAAAGTGGTTGTAAAGGCAGGAGGTATATTTTTACCTTAATGCATTCTCTGCATTAAAGCAGAGCTCCACCCAATTTTATCACATTAGCCCAAGACAATTAACTCAATGTCCTAATGTAAAAACTGGACTTTTTTTTTCCCATTGTACCTTAGTTTTGGAGATCATCCTGTTTATTTCCCGTACGGTGTGTCTGCGGATATGGGCGGGTTCAGTGCGGCTATCTCGTCATTTCCTTTTAGCCGCACTGGCTCCTGGGAGCTTGTGTCATAGTTCCCAGGAGTCAATGCGGCGGCCTGGTGCGAGTTATCATGTGATTCCAATACCGGATGCCGTTTTTAATCTCCTTTGCTATCACAACGGGGTGGGACTTCCAACGACGCACGTTGTGATGGCAACCTGAGCTGTTGACGGCGCTCCAATTTAAGGTTACTGCGCATGCGCAAGATCGGGGATACAACGGGCGGTGCATGCTGGTCGATCAGCGGCACAATATCCCGGAAGAGTATGCCTGTGGGCTTCACATGCCCACAGGCAAGATGATAACCGTCTGTCTGAAGTTTTAAAAGTTAATTTTTTCCTAGAAAACGGACATCTTACAGCAAGAAAAACAGAACAAGTGAGGTAGATATTTCAATCACAGAATCTTTGTCATTGTTCCACAAAAAAAATAAAAAAAATGTTGTAGGCAGTGGAACCCCACTTTAAAGAAGTCCAGCCTGAGCTTGTTTGGCTGGGATTCTCCTATGGGTCAGAGGAGTGCAATCCGTTTTGCACTCCTGTGACCCGTTTTCAGCAGAGGGTGGTTTGAAGTCCGCTCTCTGCTGACATCACAGGAATTAGTCCGGGCACCGCGTCAACCCTACAGTAAAGTCTGGATCCACCAGGTGCCTGGACTGATGCCTGTCTCAGACTGAGACGGCCGATCCCGCCCCTCCCCAACTCAGGGTCCAGTGAGAGTGCGGGGGGGGGGGGGGGGGGGGGGGGCAGAGAGCTGCTGATTGACAGTCAGCAGCTCTCTGCTTGGGGAGCTGTGAGAACCGAGCCATCTGCGGTGTTCGATCGCTTGGTTCTCAGTGCAGAGGCGCCAGGGGGACAGATGCAGCATCAGTCCGATGCTGCATCCACCTAGGTAAGTATGATGGGCAAAAAAAAAAAAAAACCCATACTTCTCTTTTAAGGAAAAAAAAAACCCCTCTTATGTTCAGTCCCCAAGCCCCCCTAAATACTTACTGGAGTCTGATCTCAATCTGGCGCTGCTCTCTCTCTCCTCACAGGCTCAGAGACATCAGGTATTGGCTCCTGCTGCTGTCAATTAAATCCTGTGGGGGGGGGGGGCAGGGCTGAACCACGCTGTGTGTGGTTCACACATAGCCTGGCTCAGGAGCAAGCCCACATGAGTGCCTCCATAGTAAGCAGCAAGAAATAAAGCTTTACAATCACTTCAAAGATTTTTAAAGCTGGAATGAAGAATCAAGCACCCAGAAGTGGGTATTTACAGGTGGGCTTTACAGGTCATTTACCCTTAAAAAAATTTGGCTGAGAGTGCTGATCGGGAGCCGATCAGCAGACCTTTTTCGGTCATGCCCCTTTGACCAAATGGCCGGCTTCTGTCAGACTGACTGCATTACACGGGCCGAATGTCAGCCAGTTTCTATTGGACCAGCCGATGCCACCCGACATTCGGCCCGTGTGTACTAAGGCTTTACCAATCTCCTCTGCTGTTCTAGAACAGTTAGTACAGTGACCTCCCCTGCTGTTCTATTGTGTTCTGACAGGGGGCGGCTCCTCCACCAGAACACTCCGGTCAGCGCTCTCAGCCATTGGCTGGCTTCTATCGGACTGACTGCAGTACACAAGGGCTGAATGTTAGCTGGTTTCTATTGAAACGGCCAATGCGGTCTGACATTCGTCCCATGTGAACTAGGCTTTAGTACTGCTTTTACCTGTTTAAACTTGTGAAGTTAGGATGCTGTTCATATGAATGGCCTAATATCTAAAAATATTTTCTTTGGCTTTTTTTTTTTATATTTTCCCCAGTGGGACGGCAGAAAACTCTATCTTTACCTGTGCGTTACTTCCTGTCTGTGCTATTGGAGATGGGTGGATTTCACCACACACCCTGTTCAGAGTGACATCCATCAAATATCAGCTCTCATTCTGAAAATTTTTAAAAAACAAAAGATATAAAACAAAAAAATTTAAAAGGGACACACTGAATGAGCCACTATGTCTTTTTCTACCATCACTCTTCTAGGTTTCCATTGACAAACGGTTAGTAAACAAATGAGGACACAGACAGCAAGACATACAATATCAACCCCTCCTTCCTTTTAATGATAAATCTTCATATATACATTTCTAACTAAATGTCACTGAACATTGTATGATTTTAATTCGATCAAATAATACAAAAAAAATAAAAACTCAAAATTTCAGTACTGACAGGATTGGATGTAAAATCGAGATCCCGTATTAGATACCCGACTATTTTTCAATGACATGGTTTTTCCAGTGGAATGTGCTGAATCAGACTCTGGAGTATTCAGATGTCCTTTGGGATATCACCCAGCTTGTTGTCCTTGCAGCAGATAAAAGTAGTTAGCTGGAGTCATTGGCAGCTGTTCTCAGTAATGCTTTGCCAAGAAACATTCATAAAACCTCCACAGCCACATGTTTACAGAGAGGGGGAGGGTGAAAATGGGACTTGCTCTATCAGTTAAACTAACTGACAAAACAAGATCTGGACAATAGTAGAGGATTGCTGGTAAAATACCTTAATTAACATGTAAATATTATTTTTATTATTATTATTATTATTATTATTCAGGATTTATATAGCGTCAACAGTTTGCGCAGTTAGCACAGCAATTTACAACATGGAGGTGGACAGTACAGTTACAATACAATTCAATACAGGAGGGATCAGAGGGCCCTGCTCGTTAGAACTTACAATCTAGAAGGGAGGGTCACATGAAACAAAAGGTAATAGCAGTAGGGGATGATCAGATGGAGAAAATGAAAATACAGTTGTTAGGTGTCGGTAGGATAGGCTTCTCTGAAGGGTTTTCAGGGATCGTCTAAAAGCTAATAAGAGTAGGAGATAATTTGACGGATTGAGGTAGGGAGTTCCATAGGATTGGAGGGGCTCTGGAGAAGTCCTGAAGGCAAGCATGGGAGGAGGTGATAAGGGAGCTAGAAAGCAGGAGGTCTTGAGAAGAACGAAGAGAACGATTAGGTTGGTATTTTGGGACTAGAGCCACGATCGGATTTTCCGCAGACAAAACCTCAAACTTTTGTCCGAAGGCGTGTGCCAGGATTTTGTCTTGCATACAAACGGCAAGGGTTGTCAGCCAACAAACACGAACGTAGTGACGTACTACGTGTTTTTTCAGCTCTTTAGTGCCACCCTCTGGGCTCCTTCTGCTAAATTCGTGTTAGTAGAAGTTTGGTGAGTGTTGATTTGCGCTTTTTAATTTTGCGCTTTTCAGTTCGTTTCTGAACGGCCGTTCGTCAACCAGACATGTTGCAGAATCGGAGGAGATAATGTGTTATTTATTATTGGCCTTGAAGTTATTGCTTTGACCCAAGTCCAGTCCAGGAACAGGAGGAGGAGGATTTCTTGGACCAAAAATTGGTTGCTTTATTAATCGTGACCAATTATGTCATATGTCTTTGCTGCGGGAGCTCCAGGAGAATAATCCTGATGATTTTTGGAATTATCTCCAGATGACTGACCCCTGCTTTCACCAACTCTTGGCATTGTTGACCCCCTATGTTAAGAAGCAGGACACATACTTGAGGCTTTTATTTTATTTTTTTGGTTGAATAATAATGATTTGATTTGTTATATTTTCTATATTTTTGGATGCATAGAATGCACTTTTTGGTTAATTTTTATTGGCAGATAGCATGTTTAATTTTATTTGTTTTCTTTTTTTAATGCACAATAAAAAAATTGTGGAGACTAATACTTGGCTATGTGTTTTTACTTCAAATGACAGTTTGGGACAAGGCAGTTACATTTTAAAAAAATACAATGTAAAATTGACAAGGGACGCCAACATAGTTGTATCTTTGATCTTAAAAACTACGGGATAATGGTGTTGTGGTAATGGTGTTGTGCAGACAGCAAATTTACACTGTTATACAAGCTGTACACTCACTAATTTACATTGTAACAAAGTGTAATTTCTTCAGTGTTGTCACATAAAAAGATAAAAAAGGATAAAATATTTACACACACACATGTATATTCTATACATGTGTATGCCCGCCCAAGCGTATGACTTTTTTCACTTTTGCTGCTATGGGCTCTAGCCCCAGATCTCTTGTAGACCCTAGCAACGTGGGGAAATGTTAAATGTATTTCAGAGGTAAAAAAACAAGCGCTGATTGGAGGATGCAGCGGGCGCGCTCCTAAAGCCTGCGAAACCGGAGGGTTTTTAAAAGGGGGTGAACCGGCCAGCCGTACAGCAGGAGTCCGCAGCACAAGACCGGGACTTCACAAGCCGTCAGGATGGATAGACCGTGAGAGCCTGCTACGCCAGCTAATGTCCGGCGGAGAGGAATAGGCTGAGACAGTGCTTGGAGGCTGTCAGGAGCACAGCCCCGCCTGGTCCTCCCCTGTCCATGGCCGCGCTCATTACTGAGAGAAAATGGAGGAAGCCACAGCAGACATGCGCAGTCCGCGCCAACAGCCTCGGGAAAGAGGAGAGCGAAATAAAGGATAAAATATTTACAAAAAATGTGAGGTGTGTACTCACTTTTGTGAGATACTGTATAATATATATAATACACATACCTACACACACACATGTATATGATATACATGTGTATGCCCGCCCATGCGTATGACTTTTTTTACTTTGCTGCTATGGGCTCTAGCCCCAGATCTCTTGTAGACCTAGCAACGCCCCTGCTTGCAGGGTCTAAACATGGGGAAATGTACATGTATTGCAGAGGTGTACTGCAGGTTTTTTTGTTTTTGTTTTTGTTTTTCTTGATTTTCTTGCTATACTTACTTGAGTATAATGGCTTAGAGAGGAATAAATGCACATGCATTTGTTTTTACACAAGCATCTAATGTACATTGGTTTCTATGTCTACAAGGCCATAATTACAGAGTTGAGCTTACATGGGGGGTTGTAATTCCATGCTGCTGAAGGATTTAATTACTTGTTGACAATCTTGTCATTAGCAGAACAAGGAGTCCAGTGTGCAAACAAGTGGTTAAATCTCTCAGTAGCAAAAGATTAAAATTGTCCATGTGATTTTAGGGATTACTTTCATGGACCTTCCATTCTGTTGAAAGCCTGACTTCCCTAGATGAACATTTACTTTGAATTTTAACAGTGTGCCGTCCACTTCTTCGTCACTCAGAAGCAATCATTGAAATTGCTTAATATATTGTAGATGAATTCATTAATATCACTGGTGACAATCAATTCTGACAAATCAAAATGTAAAGATTATCAAAATAAATGTTATAATGATAATGTGGTTGGAATTATGTGGCCATTCTACACTAGATCCTATTTGATCATTTAAATATAGTGTACATACAGTAAATGGCATGGTATCACATACAATCAGAAAATATTATTCATTGCTGTGCTTGCCATGTCTTACTTAAAGCACTAGTAAACCGTATCCAAAAAAAAAAATGATTGGACCCAGGGCAGTTTAAGTCATAATGTGCTAGTATGCATTGCATACTAGCACATTATGACAGACTTACCTGAAAACAAAGCACTCCAATGGTATACATCTTCACCCGGTCTTCTTTCCAGGTTCGCAGGCTTCGCCTATCTGATTGGCCGAGCTGGCGATGGCGTCACTCCCACGCGCATGCTGTTTTGAAGGAACCACACAGGTATGCCGATCCTGCAGAGTGCAGGCGCTGGTAACATCATCGGCTGCATCTAAAGTAAATATCTCCTAAACGGTACACGTTTAGGAGATATTTACAGTACCTATAGGTAAGCCTTATTATAAGCTTACCTATAGGTTGAAATCATACATGGGAGTTTACTCTTACTTTAAAAGGCCACAATGAAGTTAGTATTCAGTGCTAAAAACAAAGAAAACTTAAAGTGGAACTTTAACCATAACAACTTAAAAATAAAAAAATAATGTTCTGTAGCAAGGAAAATAGATTCCACATTAATAATTATGCTACCAAAATGAGTGTGTGCTGAAAAATGCCCTCCAGGTTAGGTATTGTTTCTTCTTGCTTGAGGCTGCCATTTTTCTAAAGCCCAGAGCCCCTGACTAGCAGTAAATCTTTAGGTTGTCAGCAGATCCACCTCTACAAATTCGGAAGAGGGCCTAAAAATAGAGAGCAACTGAGCATGTGCAGAGCAGGGTGAGACAGTGTAGTATTGAAGTTTAAACAGTATAGGCACTTATTTCAGGGCCGGTTCACACCATAGAAACGTAGTCCACATGCGTTCCGGATGCATTTCTGAACGCTTTCTAGTGCATTTTATCCCCTCTTTTTTCATCACCTAAATCGGGACATGTGTGTTTCCGGTGCATTTTTGATCCATTTTATAGTATTCCAGTACAGTTCAGTGCAGAAAAAATGCAGCAAGTTTTACCTTTTCTCTGGATTGCACTGGAACCGACCAGTGTGCAGAGATGTTGTGTACTCCCATGCATGCGTGGAAGAAAGATCCTGCTCTGGCCAATCAAACTGGCCAAAGACTGGCATGTGGAAGAACCTGCCAGCACCCGGAGAAGATGCCAGAGCAGGGGGAAGACCTCATGGGCATTGGGCCATTGGCGCCTATGTGAGTATGTGTGACTTTAGTTCCGCTTTAAGGTAGCCCATGCACAATTCAATTTTATTACCCGATTGATGTGTGTTTGAATCAAAACAGTTGGATTGGCAAACAGTTGAATAATCATAATTTCCCTTTCAGTAGATTTAGACTTGTGTTCAGTCTGATTCAGTCAAACTGGGTCAATCGGCAAGGACAGAAATGTTTTGATCATTTTGGATCCATTGGCAGCACAAAGATTATTTGACCATGAACTTGATTGTATTTCAGCTGATCAGATTATAAATTTTCTTGGTGGAAATTGATATATGATTGATAACTTATGATCATATCTTTCAACTATCAAAATCCACTTCTCCGTGTGTGGCATATCGATCGATTAGGTTGTTGACCGTCGATCAATTATTCCTATCAGTGTGGCACAAGCAGGAAAAAACGATTTGTGCACAATCTGCAGGATAGAATGGCTTACGGTAACGTTTTTTTCACATCCTGTATGTAGCAAAGTCCTGGGTCCTCTTAGGCCTAATGGTGACCTCCAGAGTTAGGGAGAGCTGACATCGCAGGTAGATGCAATGATAATTTGGCAGACTCCGAGACTTCTATAGGCAGACAGCTGTACAGGTGAAGGCCTCCAGCCAGACACCACTTCTGTATAGGTAGGACCCCTGTCTCCTAGGGCAATAATCTTGTAGCAGTTACTAACAGTGGTTGTACTCAACTATTGGTAACACAAACGGTTCTCTTTACTCCACAGTCATACACTATGGATCTTTACTCAACGAACTCCCAGCCTTACACTAGACTTCAGATCCACTAGCCACTGAATGCCTTGAGCTCTTCCACAATTAGTACTCAGTATCTTCCTCAAGCGTCACCCTGCTGGGTCCCTGGCCTGGCACTCAGATACTCCTCAAGCGTCACCCCGCAGACACACTAGGTCCCTGGCTTGGTCACCTCTACTGTCCTGCTGGGTCCCTGACTTGGCACTCGCTGAGGTTTTCCCACTTCTTCACCATCCCCGGCTGGTGAGAAGTCTGCTCTGGTACTGTCTTCAGCTTACTTACAATCTGGTAACAAGGTGGATGGTCCCTTAGTGGCGACAGCTGCCCCTCTACCTCCGACCACAACTGGTTCCCCAGCCTGCGGAACCGCTACTTCTGGTTGGACAACAAGCCTGCAGCCCCAACCCTACGCTGCCCTCCTTCTCCTGGATTGGCCTCAGACAGCCTAGCAGCCAGATGTCCCCGGGATAGGCCTCAGGCTTTCGGCCTAGCAGCCCGGGGCAATAAAACACACGTCCACCCAGACAGCCGTCCAGATGGCACAGAACCACCGATCACCTGACTCCACCCAAATAAATAGGCACTCCCAGCAGGCCAAGGGACCAAAGAAAATCCTTGCCCATTGGCTGAGACACCCCATTCCTTTTATAATCTGTTCTTGCTATGCCCTTCTCTTATCCAATATCACCAGCTATAATGCCACCTAGTGACAGAAGAGAGAAGTGCAGCAATTACAGAATTGCAAGAAATCAATTGATCTTCTAACAATTGGCCAAGGCAACTATCGCCTGGCAACTAAAGTTGATAGCAGCCCTGCCTAATCAGGGTGTTACATGTATTTTGTTTCCCAGGTTACTAAGCAAATTTTTACAAGGGACAGATGCGGTTGTAGGAGTATAAATTATTTCATCTGACGTGTCTAAGTTTTTTTTGGGGGAAATAGAGAACAGGAAGGAATGTAAGCAGAAGCATGAGGAGTCATGCTTTCCAGTGAAATTCAGCATGCAGACATGTCCTAGAGATAAGACACATCCTTTCTCTAACAGGTGAGGCCAGCTTGGGCTTGTCATTACTCTGGTGGGGCTCCTGGCAAATATTGCACAGCTTTCCATGCTGACTCATGTCTCTCTACTAGCAAGACCTTGCGTATTATTATTTGCTTAACGATGTTTAGGCCGAAAGTGACATGTGGAAATATACTGGAATGCAGAGAAGAAACGAATGAAGCCCTGTGAGATGGCTTGCTAGTTATTGCACACAAGTAAGAAGTCACAACTGGAGACAGTGTATGTGTTCTAATTGAATGAGTGATTTGAATTTTAGTAGTGAGAACTGAGTATGTAGTTATACAGCTATACAGTATGGGTCTAGCTCAACCTGGAGTGCAGAACTTTTACACAGTCCCTAGTAATCCTTCAGAAATCATTTTTCCTAAACACTCTATTGCTCAGGCAAGGCAGGCTTGGAGTGCAAGGTGTTAAATAGTGTTTCCTGTTAGAGGCTAGGGTGGAGCCACGCTGAGAGAAGATTACTTTAAACATGCATGTGTGAGAGTGCAGTTCCTAAAGCTGATACACAGACCAGGGCCGTCTTTAATATTGATTGGACTCTGGGCAAACATTTTCTTGGGGCCCCCCCCCATCTTGATCCAATGATGTACATCAGCTATCTCTGGTCTCTTTCCTCATTGGCTCACACAGCAGTGGGAGCCATTGGCTCCTGCTGCTGTCAATCACAGGCAGTTAGCAAATGTGGAGGGGGGGGCAGGGCCGAGCCCCACAGCGACTTTACTTCCAAGTGCACTTTCAAGTGCACTTGCAGTGCAAAGTGGATTTTCCTTTAGTAAATAAACCCCAGAGTATGCTGCTTCATTTTTTTAATTCCTTGCCTATGTCCCAATTAAAGTTGGTGCTATGATCTCTGCCCCAGGTCCCCTGTTTCAGGGTGTCTCCTTTCTTTTGGAGAATCATCTGGAGCCTCCCTTACATTCTGGGACTAGAGTTGTGTCTCATTGCACTGTGTGCATCAAGAGAAATACACAGCCTGAGGATGGCAAGGTACACCCCTGCTCCTCCCTCTTCCTCCGCCTCCAAGCCAACAAGACTCAAGACTGCAATGTCTTGGCTTAAGCACCCTAGTAGGGGACTACACTTGCTAATTGCCTAGGTTCTAGGCAGGCGTTTTCGGGCATTGGAAATCAGCATTAAGGCACAACTCCAGACTTAAAGGGGAGCCACAGTGAACACAGTTATCCCTCTAACAACACTTGACTAACTTGGCTAACTTAGCACTCCAGACACTATTACATTTAAAGGACACTTCTCCAGGTGTGCAGCATTTAGGAACCAGTACCGCAGAGCCTGTATCAACATCCACCAATCCAGCAATTCCTGTCACCTTACTCCTAAGTGAAATGTCTACTGTTACTAAAGGATACAGGAAACGAACCTCACTCCAACTACGTGCTTGCTTTCTCTCTCTCTCTCTCCCAGGGGCCCCGCTACATCTCTCCAGTGATTCTCAGAGCACTTTCACACTGAGTCGCATTACAGACGCTACAGCGCTGAGGGCTTTCACACTGGAGCAGTGCGCTTGCAGGACGGTCTAAAAAGTCCTGCAAGCCGCATCTTTGCAGCGCTGTAGGAGCGGTATTTTCACAGCTCCTAAAGCACCCATTCCCATTGAAAACAATGGGTCAGCGCCGCTAAAACCGCCGGCATAGCGCCGATATTAAACCCCTGTTTTTAACGCATACTGTTAGACAGGTTAATTTGGTTGGTAGGCAGACAAATTCGGGGGAAGCAGTACTGGGAGATCAGGTGATCAGTATTGAAAGTTGTAAACTGTAAGTACTGGGGTAAGAATTTTAACAAATAGCTTACTAGGGAATGTTTATTTCATTGTGCCCAATGTGTTAAAGTAAAAATATTGAGGGTTTAATACTATTTTAAAGTTGCATACAGTATTTTACACATATATCTAAAACAAAATCTATGAAAAGAGTATATATTCCTTTTTATGGTCATACACAATGCAGCGTGGTTAGTAGAAACCATACTATCCATAACAACGCAGAATCATAAGACCACTCTGCACAGACTGGAAGAATGCTTCTTTCAAAGGGTTCTATGAATATTTTTTATTATGCAGCCCACTAACTGCACTCCTAAAGCCAGTAGATATAAATAAAAGTCAGTGAAACGTAACAGAACTTTGGACAGCAGCCTAGACTTCATACCACATGGAATATAATACAAAGCAAAAAGAAATGAAATGGGAAATAGTGCATGAAATGTATAGGTTTCTGTGTGTGCAGCATACAAAATGCAGCCAGTTATGTCTCAGTGATGCGAGAGCACACAATGAACAAAGCATTGTTGTGCAGTCCTGGGATGCACATTTATCAGCACTGTCTTGTAGACCTGTAAAGTGTCTTGTGCTTTAAAGGAATTTTTCGTGTTCAATTTTTTTATTGAATTTTAATAACAAAACATAACATGCATCCAGGGGCGTAACTAGAAATCACAGGGCCCCATAGCAAAATGTTGTATGGCCCCCCCCCCCCACACAAAAAAATGGCGGGGCTTAAATTAAATAGTGGGTGTGGTTTAAAGGGCGGGGCTCAAAGGGTGTGTGGTTCGAGTCTGAGAAGGAAGAAAGAAAGAAAGAGCCCAGATCCTACACCACAATAGCAATATATGTATTCCAGAAAGTTTAATCAACAGATAAAGATACTCCAAACACCCGGTGTTAGCGCTTCAATAATCCTCACCTGTGCCAATGCAGCGTGGTCTGCCCATGCCCAATACTGCCTCACCTGTGCCCAATGCAGCGTGGTCTGTGCCCAATACAGCATGTCCAGTGTCCAATGCAGCCTCACCTGTGCCCAAAGCAGCATGGCCAGTGCCCAATACTGCCTCACCTGTGCCCAATACTGCCTCACCTGTGCCCACTTGTGCCCAATGCAACGTGTCCAGTGCCCAATGCAGCCTCACCTGTGCCCAATGCAGCCTCACCCGTGCCCAATGCAGCCTCACCCGTGCCCAATGCAGCATGTTCAGTGCCCAATGCAGCCTCACCTTTGCCCAATGCAGCGTGGCCTCACCTGTGCCCAATGCAGCATGACCCGTGCCCAATTCAGCATGACCCGTGCCCAATGCAGCGTGGCCTGCCCATGCCCAATGCAGCCTGACCCGTGCCCAATGCAGCCTCACCTTTGCCCAATGCAGCGTGGCCCCACCCATGCCCAATGCAGCCTGACCCATGCCCAATGCAGCCTCACCCGTGCCCAATGCAGCATGTTCAGTGCCCAATGCAGCCTCACCTTTGCCCAATGCAGCGTGGCCTCACCTGTGCCCAATGCAGCATGACCCGTGCCCAATTCAGCATGACCCGTGCCCAATGCAGCGTGGCCTGCCCATGCCCAATGCAGCCTGACCCGTGCCCAATGCAGCCTCACCTTTGCCCAATGCAGCGTGGCCCCACCCATGCCCAATGCAGCCTGACCCATGCCCAATGCAGCCTGACCCATGCCCAATGCAGCCTCCCCCGTGCCCAATGCAGCCTCCCCCGTGCCCAATGCAGCCTCCCCCGTGCCCAATGCAGCCTCCCCGTGTCCAATGCAGCCTCACCCGTGCCCAATGCAGCCTCACCCGTGCCCAATGCAGCCTCTCTCGTGCCCAATGCAGCCTCCCCCGTGCCCAATGCAGCCTCACCTGTGCAGTGGAAGAGGTGAGCCAGACTGCAGCAGCCCTTATTGGCGAGCGTGGGGCTCTCTCAGATTGGGGGGGGGGGGCGATCACCGGCCGCACGGTCCCCCAGCCAGGGGAAGTGAGGAGAGGAAGAGGCGCGCTGTCCAGCAGAGCGCTGTAATAGCTAACATTTGAATGCCCTGTGAGTTCCCGGGGCTCAACGTCACATAGCCCCACCTCTTGGCCCGGCGCCTTTGATGACGTCACATGTCCCGCATTGGACCGGCGTTCTGTCTATCAAAAGCGTCGGGCCAAGAGGTGGGGCTATGTGACGGTGAGCCCCGGGAACTCACAGGGCATTCAAATAAAAGCTATTACACAGCGCTCTGCTGCCTTATACGGACAGCGCGCCTCTTCCTCTCCTCACTTCCCCTGGCTGGGGGACCGTGCGGGCAGTGCTCGTCCCCCCCCCCCGGGCCCCGGCAGTATGCTTTCCTCCTCCTCCCCAGGGGCCCCATAGCAGCTGCGGGCCCCATAGCGGCCGCGTGTGTCGCTATGGCGGTAGTTCCGCCACTGCATGCATCATAACATGGGTAATAGAAATAAGTGATATAGTTATTATCAACTATTGAATACACAAGATAGGTACCGGTATGTGAAAGATTGAAAATTTAACCACCTGATTACTTTGCACTTAAACCCCCCTCGTGACCAGACCAATTTTCAGCTTTCGGCGCTGACGCACTTTGAATGACAATTGCGCGGTCATACAACACTGTACCCAAATGAAATTTTTATCATTTTTTTCCCACAAATAGAGCTTTCTTTTGGTGGTATTTAATCACAGCTGGGGTTTTTATTTTTTGCTAAACAAACAAAAAAAGATGGAAAATTAAAAAAAATAAAATACAATCATGTTTAATAGTTTGTTATAAAATTTTGCAAACAGGTAATTTTTCTGCTTCATTGATATGCGCTGATGAGGCGGCACAGGTGGGCACTGATAGGCTGCACTGGTAGGCACTGATAGGCTGCACTGGTGGGCACTGATAGGCTGCACTGGTGGGCACTGATAGGCTGCACTGGTGGGGACAGATAAGTCGGTACTGATGGGGACAGCAAAGATGGCACTGATGGGCACGGATGGGTGGCACGGATGGGTAGCACGGATGGGTGGCACGGATGGGCACTGATGGGTGGGCACTGATGGGTGGCACTGGTGGGCACTGATGTGGCACTGATGGGCACTGATAGGTGACACAGATGAGCACTGGCAGGTGACACTGATGTGCAGCACTGGCACTGTGGGCACTGAGAGATGGCACTGTGGGCACTGAGAGATGGCACTGTGGGCACTGGTAGGTGGCACTTTAATGGGGCAAAGGTGGGCACAATAGGTTGGGCACATTGCAGTGAGAGGGACTGATGTCCCCCTCACTGCCGCCGGTGATCGGCTTTTTTTTTTTTTTCTCCTCGTGCTGTCAGCGCGAGGAGGAAAAAAAGCCGATTACCGGCTCTGTTATTGTCACATGATCAGCTGTCATTGGCTGACAGCTGATCACGTGGTAAGGGGTCGGGATCGACCCCTTACTCGGATCTGTGATCCAGCGAGTCTCACAGACTCGCTGATCACAGAGCGCGCTGCGCGCGCCCTTCACGGGGCGCGCAGGCTGCTCATGGCCGGGACGACGTCAATAGACGTCGTCCCGTCACAATAGATCCGCGCTGTAGCCGTCATTTGGCTATAGCGCGGATCTCAGGTAGTTAAGAAACATAAGAGATCGTATAGTATAATAATGTAGGTACGGAACAAAAATAATATCAAACTTATATGGGAAAAATTAGTAAGTTATGCCTCTGGAACACCCGTCCACCCCTAATGGGCTCAAACTGTGAACGGGCAGGGGCATGGCTAGTCAAAACCGGAGATGTAATATCACCGATATATAACATGTAACATGAGACAAATAACATAAAGGTATAACCGTGTAACCCTTTCCCTGATAAGCATTAGTTTAACATAACCAGAACTTAGGGAAAGTTATGGAAATCGAATCCTCAAGATAAAAGCAGATCTATGCTAACAATAAATCAATATGTGGAACAATAATGTGACCCATTGTTGTTATTAACATAACAAGAAAGGAAAAAGGAGACATGTGAGTAAAAATAAATATAGATGGGTAATATATTATTCGAGAGGATTATCATATGCTTTTGAATTATGAATTTTTAATTGAAAGTTGAAACTATCATTTTGTAAGGCTTTGAAATGATGAATAGACCAGAAAAACTGATTTTTTACTTGCAATTGGAGAGTAGCTTTTAGGCAACCTGCATTGGAAATCATGCTGTGCAGGTGTCTATACCCCCTTCGTCCTATTTGAAAATTTGGCTCTTGGAGGGTCAGAGAGCCATAACAACCATGTGTTTGTGCCTGTTTTTTTCTTTTTTTAAATTGAGTTAATGTTGGGATGCAACATTTGGAGATGATTGCTGTCCCAAAATGTTACCAGCCCCGTTTCTACTATATTGGTTATCTAAACTCTAATCATGGCAGCTAGGCCCAGCGTTTGAAATGAGCTAAACAAGGGGCTTCAATAACATTGGAAGTCCAATAGGATCTTGACCTTGTTATTTTTTGGAAAAGTTAAAAAGTAAAAACAGAGCAGTCATTTCAACCAGACCCTTATCCAGGATATGCAGTCTTGGTGGCCAAGAAAGGGAGGGCAACGAGCACTGCTGCCACTAAATGACAGATTCCCAGCAGCAGTAATAACACTGGGAATCCTGGGTGATGTCATTGATCTAGTATTCCTGACATAGAATAAGGGAGGGTTATAATCCCTGTCAGGTTTTTTTCGCCATCTGTGTCCCATTTTAGAGATTTGTCCCATAGCCAAACAGGAAGTGCAAATTAAGAGAAATCCTTTGGGGACCAACAGGTCACCGGAACTAGGGTCTTCATTGGAAGATTTACCCTTTATTACTTTTCTGGGGACAACCCCAAATTTGTGATTTTTTGTTTCACTTTCACTTTCAATGATAATGGTAAACAGGACAAATAGGGAGGGTGAATCTCCTAAATAGGGAAACAGATAGCAATTAAAACTGACAAATGTTCTAATACCTCTCCACTCTAACCAAAATTAAATAAAAAAGTTTTGTCTTTAGCTTAACTTAATCAGTGGAGTGTATAGATTCCATGCTGCAGTAATATCACTGGGAATCCCAGGCGACATCATTGACCAAATTTGCTTAAAGTGGGGTTGCCACCAAAAAAAAAAAATGTGGCTTAAAAATCATAAAAAAAAAATGACAGTCACTGTGAGTGACATTGATTTCTTGCTGGATTACTTTATTGACAGATACATCTCTGAACACCATGACTGACACGTTTTATTTTAAGTAAGTAAGTATGTTTAATAAAGAATTTTATTTGTAGTTAGTAGTTTTTTTTTACTTTTAACACTTTATTGAAATGGGCAAGGGGAACTAATGTAACACTTTACTCATTCCCCTAAAAGGGGTGGATAGCTCATTATAAAGGAAGCTTCCCAATTCCACAATAATCCCCCCCCCCCATTCTCCTTTCTGGAGGGGGGGTAGGCTTTGCTGCCATTCCCTGAAGATACCCCCCATAAATTAAGACATTTGGCCTAGTATGGTAGTATGGTACAGGAAGGGAGGGTTCCCATGCTCACTTTCCTCCTATTCCTGGCCACCTATGCAGAATGCTTAAATAAATGTCTGCTTGAGATATTAGGAGGAACCCCTCACCATTTATTTTTGCTCGTTTGACCGAACGGTAGGGGGGGTTGTTTGTAGACACCCCCCCCCCCCCCCAAAAAAAAAAAATACAGCACCACCCGCCACTGTAAAGCAGATGTAATATTTTTTTTCTAATGTGTATTGACTTCAGTCATAGAAAATGATAAAACAGTATTATCTTTGTGCTGGATAATAATTTACCAGGTACATGTGTGTGTTTTATGAAGGGGAAAAAATGCACAGTTAGTCCTTGTACACAACTCTTATTACTTTACTACAAGACTATGGGGTAGATTTACAAAAATGTGGAGTACTCAGAATCTAGTGCCGCTGTGCATGGTAGCCAATCAGCTTCTAGCTTTAGCTTGTTCGATTAAGCTTTGGCAATAAAACCTGGAAGCGGATTGGTTTCTATGCAGAGTTGCACCAGATTTTGCACTCCCTAGTTTTAGTAAATAACCCCCAATGTCTTCTTAGGCAAGCATCATACTCACCCATGACATCTGCAGGTTCTGGCACAGTGTAGAAATCTCTGTTGGGTGCATACCATTATATTGACAACCTAATTCCATAATCACTGCTCGTAAAAACCATTCTGGTAGTCTTTATTTTTATTATATATTACTTTTTTTTTTTCCATTAACTATTAACACAGTAGTTGTATTGTGGGCAGGTGGCAGGTGCAGGTGGGTGACGTACTGGTAAATTGCGGTCTGTCTTCCAGGTTTGTATATATATATATATATATATATATATATATATATATATATATATATATACACACACACACACAATCGTTTGTAGACCCTATAACTTTCACACAACCTAAATAATATATGCTTATTGGGATTTTTTTTTTTTTTACCAAAAGATGTAGTCAAATACAATTTGGCCTAAATTTGGCCTAAATTTAGGAAGAAATTAGATTTTTTTTATTGGATATATTTTACAACAAAAAGTAGAACATATTTTTTTTTTTCTTTAAAACCTTTGGTCTTTTTCATTTATATCATAAAAAAATAAAAACCCAGTGGTGATCAAATACTCACAAAATAAAGTTCTATTTGTGTGAAAGAAATTATATAAATTTCATTTGCGCACAGTGTTGTATGGCCACGCAATGTCCATTTAAAGTAGCACAGTGCTGAATAGCAAATAATGCCATGGTCATAAAGGGTTTAAAACCTTCCAGAGGTCAAATGGTTAAAATAAGATTTACATAAAGAGTTAAAAAGCAGGTTTAAGCCACCATAAGTGGACATTAAAGCAGTTTCGTTGTACTTTTAAATGAGTGAACCCTACAGTTTTTGGATTGCTTTTAGCATGGTCAGCAATCATTGTTTGTCCCCCATTTCAGAGCCAAAACGAGCCCAGGAACAGGCTGATCAATGTAACCCAGCATCAAAAAATCTAAACAAAAAAAAAAGTAACCCACAGCTCCCCTTCCCGTCATCAAATTTTCTCATGAGGTCTGTGGTTTCCCATAGCTTCAGATTGTGGGGGGCTTGAGCATTGTTTTAACCATCTTACGGCAGGCCTATTCACACATGCTTAATATTTTATGCCTTAAAAATAACATTAATTACTACATGGCTAGTTTAAGTCTATGTGCTGCAGGTTTAAGAGTTAAGCCTCGTACACACACTTAGATTTTCGGACGACCGAACGTCCGTTTTTTGTGGCATGCTATGTCTCATGTCGAAAGTGAAGAGGTTACTCACAATACAAAGATTTTCGTAAGACAGAATACAACGTCAGAAGTGACATAATGGTGGTTATTTACGAAAGGCAAATCCACTTTGCACTGAAAGTGCACTTGGAAGTACAGTCGCTCTAAATCTAATGCCCTTTACACACGACCGGACTTTCCAGCAGACTAGGTGCGACGGAGTTCCCGCCGGAATTCCGGCGGAATTACGACGGACCTTCCAAATAAACGGACTTTCCGGCAGACTAGGTCCGACGGAGTCCCCGCAGGAATTCCGGTGGAGTTCCGACGGACTTCCAAATGAACGGACTTGCCCACACATCAAAGTCCGTTCATTTAGAACGTGATGAGTTACGTCGCTCGTCGCTTTTATTGTCGAGATTGACACCTTGCGAGCCCCGTTGCATGGTATGGATTTTAAGGGGAAGCCCCTACGCCGAAAAAAACGGTACCAGACCCTTATCCGAGCACGCAGCCCGCCGGTCAGGAAAGGGGGTGGGGACGAGTGAGCGCCCCACCCTCCTGAGCCGTACCAGGCCGCGTGCCCTCAACATGGGGGGTGCTTTGGGGAAAGGGGGGCCCTGTGGCCCCCCCACCCCAAAGCACCTTGTCCCCATGTTGATGAGGACAAGGGCCTCTTCCCGACAACCCTGGCCGTTGGTTGTCGGGGTCTGTGGGCGGGGGGCTTATCGGAATCCAGGAGCCCTCTTTAATAAGGGGGCCCCCAGATCCCGGCCCCCCACCCTATGTGAATGAGTATGGGGTACGATGTACCTAAGGTGTAAAAGTGTAAATAAAAAAACCACACCATTTTTAAAAATATTTTATTGCACTGCTCCGGGGTCTTCTTCCGTCTTAGGGGGTCTTCTCGCCGGACTCCTCCGCTCTCTTCTGCTCTTTTACCTAGCTCTTTCATGAGCGGAGGAGCCCGGCTTTCTTCTTCGTCGCCGCCGTCGTCTGGGGGTCTCGTTCCGCCTTTGGGGGTCTTCGGGGGTCTCTTCTGTTCTTGCCGCTGTCGCCGCCGCCTTCTTTTTATTCTTCTTCCGATGTTGACTCGTGGCCGGAATGGCAGAGACACGCTGTGATGTGACTTGTATAGGGACAAGGGGTGGGGTCACATGCTCATGTCACATGGTTACCCTGCCCCCTATGATGTCACAGTCCCGGAGGATGCTGGGACTGTGACATCATATGGGGGCGGGGTCACCATGTGACATGAGCATGTGACCCCGCCCCTTGTCCCTATATAAGTCACATCACAGCGTGTCTCTGCCATTCCAGGAGGAGGAGGAGCTCCCGGATTCCGATAAGCTCCCTGCCCGCAGACCCCGACAACCAACGGCCAGGGTTGTCGGGAAGAGGCCCTTATCCTCATCAACATGGGGACAAGGTGCTTTGGGGTGGGGGGGGCCGCAGGGCCCCCCTTTCCCCAAAGCACCCCCCCATGTTGAGGGCACGCGGCCTGGTACGGCTCAGGAGGGGGGGCGCTCACTCGTCCCCACCCCCTTTCCTGACCGGCCGGGCTGCGTAATCGGATAAGGGGCTGGTATCGATTTTGGGGGGGCCCACGCCATTTTTTTCGGCGTAGGGGCTTCCCCTTAAAATCCATATCAGACCAAAGGGCTTTCCCTCTCGCGCTCGCTGCGATAGGAAAATTAGTTTTTCCTATTGCAGCCAGTGCGAGATGTACAGTGCCCTGTCGCCGAGAAACATTCTCACGGGCAGGTGCTGTAGCTGCCCTTCCGTCGTATTTTGGTCCGTCGGACCAGCATACAGACTAATGGTTTTCCCACTAGAAACTCGCTCTGGCGGAGTTCCGGCGGGAAAATTTAAAGTATGGAGATGACTATGTGTGTGTGTAGGATAGAGATGATAGTATGGCGGTGACTGTGTGTAGGTGCAGGATAGACATGACAGTGTGGAGGTGATTGTGTGTGTGTGTGTGTGTGTGTGTGTGTGTGTGTGTGCAGGATGGAGATGACGGGATAGATGTATGTGTGTGTGTGTGTGTGCAGTATGGAGATGACAGGATAGAGGTGTTTAGTACGCAAGGCTCTTAGGCTCTGACAAGATGGCTGCCGGAGTCAGAGGCCATGGCTCACTCTTTATGGCTGCCCCACCCCACCAAGCGTCTGACATCATGCTGGGATGTGGATGCTGATTGATCCCCCCCCCCAGGTCGGCCAGAGGACAATCATGTCAGTGAGCTCAGCCGAGGAGAGAGGCCGAGTGCCATGAACACCCCCCCCCCGATGGGAGGAGGACTGCACCGTGCACTGCAGCACCACCAAGTGACCGGTGGCAACATCAGCACAGTACCGCATCACTGCACCTTCGGCTCCCTAACCCCAACACAGGCAGGGGGGAAAACCAGGCAACCATCCTTATAAATTCGGGGGGGGCAGAAACATACCCATCTACCCCAAAGAAGCAAACCTGCACCCTGGGTGTCCGTACGATTGCCCCACCACTCGCCTTAAACCCATTGCCTAGGTAAACAAGCAGGATCCATACCAATATTGTCTATTCAAAATAAAAAATGGGAGGATAACAACCATACATATAATTAGCTAACACACAAGGCAATTTATACCTGCAGATTCGTCATACGTCAGCTTCTCAACTCACGCTTGCTAATGTGTCAGATCATTCCAAATGTATTTCCACTTATTATAATTCCCTGATACACACCACTACCAAGCATCTTGAATGCATTAGCTGGACAACGGGATGTGTGTGATCTCATGGAGGTGTGGCAAGAAATCTTACCCTTACGAACCCCTATAGTTATCCCTGCACGAGTACTGCAAACAAAGTTTCTCCATCGCTCTTACTATACACCCTTGGTGACAGGCAGGATTTCATCTCCTAACTGCACTAAATGTACTGGGATGTAGGCTCCTTTTACCATATGTTTTGGGAATGCCCTTTTATTTGAGCTTATTGGTCTGAGGTCACTAACTTTATAAGCACAATTCTTCAAATCCCTAATATTTGTAATCATTTACAATGTTTACTGGGGTATAATGAAGAAAATACTCTTCCTATAGGGATGAAAATACTTTTACGATTATTGTTTCTTTATACAAAAAAAGCATTACTTCTGAATTGGAAGTCTGCAACAACTTTATCCCTATCACAATGTACTGTATGAACAACATTCTTTGTGATAGCATGGGCCACGACAGGTCCTTTTTTTGGAGAGGTGGTTGAAGCCCAATTCTAGACAAACTTTAATTTACATGCGAGTTGTAACCACTCCTAGTTTTTTTTTTTTTTCCTTGTTCACACAGGCTTCAACTTACATAAGACCATTGCTTCCCTCAAGCATTTGTAAGGCGTGCAGAAAACTTGAATCAGTTTTGTTTGAGGCCTTAAAAGAAATTCCAGATTTGTGTTTAACAACCCCAAGCTGGAGCTTAAGGCCCCTTTCACACTGGGGCGGGAGCCGCAGCGACGGTAAAGCAGCGCTATATTTAGTGCTGCTTTACCGTCGTTTTAGCCGCGGTATTCGGCCGCTCGCGGGGTGGTTTTACCCCCCGCGAGCGGCCAAAAAAAGGTTAAAATCCCCCGCAAAGTGCCGCCGTAGCGGCGCTTTGCGGCGTTATTGCCGCGGTATGCTCCTTCTTGCTGGATGCTGCCATTTTGTTGAAGCCCAGAGCAGTCACGCCATAACTGGAAACCCTCCCCCTCTTCTTGGTCTCAAAAACAATTTTTCATCCAATATTTTTATCACCATTATTTTTAGGAGTTCTCTATTATTAATTACAGCGCAACCTTCTTTTCTGTATTCTCAAAAACAATGTCACTTTCTTTAATTAAAATATGTACTGTACATTTCCAGATTTGATTGTATGTTTGGCTCAGATAGATAAGAAGGCTGACAGAAGCTTTACAGTGTGAAGTTCACAGGCTGCCAGTGAGGGAGAAAAGGAGAGAATATCAGGCAGATATGACACTATCCTTGTAAGTTTAAAGTGGTTGTAAAGGCACAAGGTTTTTTAAATGCATGCATTCTATGTGCAGCAGCCTCCCCAATACTTACCTGAGCCCACTCTCAATCCAGTAATGTCCACAAGATCCTTGCCTCTCAAGGGACTCACACTCCTGATTGGCTTTTGGCAGCAGGGGGAGCCATTCGTTCCTGCTGATGTCAATCACAGCCAGTGAGCCAATTGGGAGACAGAGGGGGCGGGTGCCGAGCTACAGCTCCGTGTGTGAATGGACACACAGACCCATGGCTCGGAAGCACACCTACTTCCCCAGAGCAAGCTGCTTGCTGTGGGGGCACCCGCGAGGAGGGAGGGGCCAGGAGCGCCGGCGGGGGACCCGAGAAGAGGAGGATCTGGGCTGCTCTGTGCAAAACCACTGCACAGAGCAGGTAAGTATAACATGTTTGTTATTTAAAAAAAAACAAAAAAAAAAACAGGACTTTCATATTGCTTTAATGCTTTTGTGTCTCCCTGGCAGCAGAGTTTGTCCTGACACCTCTCCTGCTTTTCTTCTCCGTCCCTAATTGGTGTTCCCTTAACACAGTCTGTGCCATTTTTGTTGCTTTCTTCCCCCTTCAGCAACAGTAAATCTTAAAGCTGTCAGCAGATCAGCCTCTAGTGGCCTTGATTTTAGGCACAGTGCCAATTCTTCAGACACAGTTGATCACAAATTTGGGTAAAGAGTCAATCAAAGCAGCCCTTTACCATGTGCTCAGCTGTGTCCAATCACAGCTCATCACATGTAAACAGACTTGCCAGTTATCGGCAGTCCCTTCCTCCAAGGGATGTGTATATGTGAGGAAAGCAGTGCCTAAAAATAGGATTTTTATAACAGCTTACCTGTAAAATCATTTTCTTCAAGTACATTACGGGACACAGAGCCACAGTATTTACTAATGGGTTATATATGCACCACTAGGTGATGGACACTGGCACACCCTAGACAGGAAGTTTTGCCCCTTATATAACCCCTCCCCTTACTGGGAGTACCTCAGTTTTGTAGCAAAGCAAAATATGTGTATTAGAAGAGGGGGGGGGGGACCTCTGTGTCCCGTGATGTACACGAAGAAAAGGATTTTACAGGTAAGTTTTTATAAAAATCCTATTTTCTTTTACGTACATCACGGGACACAGAGCCACAGTATTTACTGATGGGATGTCCCAGAGCAATGCTATCTGGCTATCGCCTTTGGGCACACTGCGCCCAAAGGCGATAGCCTCATGTCTTCTCACATCCACCTGATAGAATCTGGTAAATGTATGGACTGAATGCCAAGTTGCAGCCTTGCAGATTTGAGCCATGGAGGCCTGGTGATGCACTGCCCATGAAGTACTAACAGCCCTGGTGGAGTGCACTTTGATTTGAAAAGGTGGAACTTTCCTCTTCAAACCATAAGCTTGAACAATTACCTGTCAAATCCACTTAGCAATGGTAGATTTCAACGCTGCCTGTCCTTTTTTAGGACCTTCGGGCAACACAAACAAAACATCCGTTTTGCGAATCTGAGCAGTCACTTCCAAATAGGTTTTGACCGCTCTCACTACAACCAGAACAATATCCTGGTTTAGGTGAAAACCTAAAACCACTTTCGGTAGAAAGCTAGGACGCAATACTTCTCTATCCTTATTGTGAGGGGTTAGCTCGGCAGCGGGTGTGTGTGACCCCCTGGATGGGTTCACAACACAAAATCAGGCACAACAAACAGCGTTGTAGGTGAAAAAAACAAAAGGTGCGGTTTATTTATGCTACATGCAGTGCAAAATATAGCAGCCAAACAAAAAGAAACATGAAAATAAATCCTGGTCAGCTTGACCTCTAACTACACATGTAGATCCCCTGTCTATCAACTGAGTGCAGCCTTGTGCTGCACCAGTCCCTATCTCTGTTGTAGAGATTTGCCACACAGGCATTAACTCACCGCACAGAACAGAAGTCACACTCCCCAGTCTATACAAACACAACACTGGTTCCAGGATGGAGCATCTCCCTAAGCATGCTGGGGTTTTTTGTAGAGGTCTTAATGAGCCCACTTACTTCAGCTGGGCTCATTAACTCTTCCCCTTTAGTGGTATAAGTCTGCATAAAGCCTGAATCTAGGGCATACATATTTTCCATCCTGGATAAAACCAGGTGATTTTACCTGCCTGCTGCCACATACCCCCCCCCCCCCCTCTTGTTTCAACCTTGGGGTTGTAACACAAGCAGTCAGACACGCATGTATCCGAGACAAAGCATCCACATTCCCCATTTTAACACCAGGGCGATGTGTAACTGTAAAGTTGAATTCCTGTAGGGCCAGGAACCACCTATTTACCCTTCTATTGGTCTCCTTGTTTTGAGCCATCCACTTCAAAGGAGCGTGATCAGTCACCAGGTCAAAGTGCCTACCTAGCAGATAGTACCGAAGGGAATCTAGAGCCCATTTTACCGCTAAACATTCCTTCTCAATCGTGGCGTAATTTACCTCATGGGACTTCAACTTCCTGCTGAGGTAAATGACTGGGTGCTCTTCCCCATTCCAGACCTGAGATAACACTGCTCCTAACCCAACATCTGATACATCAGTTTGTACAATAAAGTCCTTAGAGAAGTCTGGTGAGTACAACACTGGCTGGCTACATAAGGCTGTTTTTAAGGACTGAAATGCTTCTTCAGCCTCTGGGGACCATTTAACCATGACAGACTCTTTCCCTTTTGTCAGGTTGGTGAGGGGCACAGCCTGAGAAGCAAGATGAGGAATGAATCGCCGATAATAGCCAGCGATTCCCAGAAAGGCTCGTACCTGTTTCTTGCTGTTGGGACGTGGCCAACTCTGTATGGCCTCGACTTTATTGACTTGGGGTTTTATCACCCCCCTCCCAATAGTGTACCCAAGATATTTGGCCTCCTCCTGTCCAATGGTACACTTCTTTGGATTGGCTGTAAACCCAGCTTCCCGGATAGAGTCTAGGACTGCTTGCACTTTTGGCAAATGTGAGACCCAGTCGGTGCTATGGATAATCACATCATCCAGGTAAGCTGCAGCATATTTCTGATGGGGCCTCAGAATTTGATCCATTTTCCGCTGGAATGTTGCCGGTGCATTCTGTAACCCAAACGGCATTCTCTTATATTGGAATGCCCCATCTGGGGTTACAAACGCAGTTTTCTCCTTGGCCGACTCAGCCAGGGGAATTTGCCAATACCCTTTGGTGAGATCAAGAGTTGTCATGTACCGGCTGTTCCCAGCCGGTCAATCAACTCATCTATACGCGGCATGGGGTAGGTGTCAAATTTTGTAACTTTATTCAATTGTCGAAAATCGTTACAAAACCGCCAGCTCCCATCAGGTTTGGGCACTAGTACGATAGGACTGGACCAGTCACTCTGGGACTCTTCTATCACACCCAATTCCAGCATCCTTTGAACCTCCCCCCGTATTGCCTCCCGTCGGGCCTCTGGTATTCTATAAGGTTTTAGTTTTACCCTTTCTCCTGGCGGGGTGATAATGTCATGCTCTACGCCAGAGGTTTGTCCCGGCAGCTCAGAGAAAATCTCTTTGTTGCGAAGTACAAACTCTTTAACCTCCTGTTGTTGGGGTTTCGATAAGGTGACTGCTATCCCAACCTCAGGAACTAAGCAATCAGACTGGGCTTGGGATAAAGTCTCGGCGACGGGGGATTCCCTATCCCTCCAGGCTTTCAGCAGATTGACGTGATAGATCTGTTCTGGCTTTCGCCTTCCTGGCTGTCTGACCCTGTAGTTCACCTCACTAATTTTTTTCAATTATTTCATATGGACCTTGCCATTTGGCCAGAAATTTGCTTTCAACCGTAGGGACTAGCACCAAGACCCTATCCCCCGGGGAAAAAGTACGGGTCTTGGCCCCACGGTTGTACACTCTCTGCTGTGCCAACTGCGCTTGGGCCAAATGTTCCTTTACGATTGGCATTACCTGTGCAATTCTATCTTGCATCAGGGCGACATGCTCAATCACACTCCTGTGGGGAGAACTCTCATTTTCCCAAGTTTCCTTGGCGATATCCAGCAGCCCTCTTGGGTGTCTCCCATAGAGCAACTCGAAGGGTGAGAAACCCGTAGAGGATTGGGGTAGCTCCCTAATGGCAAACATCAGATAAGGTATTAGACAGTCCCAATTCTTTCCATCTCTATCCACCACCTTCTTTAACATTTGTTTTAGGGTTTTGTTGAATCTTTCAACCAACCCATCTGTTTGGGGGTGATACACAGATGTACGCAATTGTGTTACTTCAAACAACTTGCATAGTTCTTTCATAACCCGGGACATAAATGGTGTACCTTGGTCCGTAAGCAGTTCCTTACAAATACCCACGCGGCTAAAAACAAGAGATAGCTCTTTGGCTATGGTTTTGGCTGAGGTATTTCGAAGAGGAATTGCTTCTGGATAACGGGTGGCATAGTCCAATATAACCAAAATGTACTGATGCCCCCTAGCGGACTTCATTATCGGACCTACCAAATCCATTGCGATCCTCTCAAAGGGGACCTCAATGATAGGAAGAGGTACCAGCGGGTTACGGAAATGTGGCATAGGTGCCGACTTCTGACACACAGGGCAGGAGGAACAATAATTCTCTGTTTCCTTCATGACCCCAGGCCAATAGAATCTCTGCAATACCCTCTCTCTGGTTTTCTCGGTCCCCAGATGACCTCCCAGAATGTGCCCATGGGCCAATTCTAACACCAACTTCCTGTAAGGTTTGGGCACCACAAGTTGCTCAATGGTTTCTTCTGCCCTTTGAGTCACTCGATACAGCAGGTCCCTTTCCATAGTGAAGTACGGGTAAGTGCAAGTCTTATCTGGGTTCACTAACTCGCTATCTATTTTTACCACATTTTCCCGTGCCTTTATTAGGGTGGGGTCTTTTAACTGTTCTGTGGCAAAATTTTCCCTGTGAACCTCAAGATCCGAAAACTCCACAGACGGCATGTTTTCATCTGAGGATGTTGGCTCCTCCCCAGTTTCTCGAGTTTCCCCCGCCAATACCGACAAGGGAAATTCTGGAGAGTCCTCACCACTCTCAGAGGAATTCTGGTCATTTTCCTGGTCTATAGGGACACCAGTGGGGGGCTCAGGACAATCCCAGAGTTCCCAGAACTTTGGAAAATCCCTTCCCACAATGGCATCATGTGGTAAGTGAGACACTAACCCCACCTGATGAGAGAGGTTACCTTTGGGGGTCTCAAAAAACACTGAAGTTACCGGATACTCTCGGGTGTCCCCATGCACACAAATAACAGCCACCTTGTTATTCCCAGAGACTTCTGTAGTAACTAATTCAGCTTTTATCAATGTTACCAGGCTACCTGAATCCAGCAACACATCAACATTTCTACCATTAATACACATTTTACATAAATGTTTCTCAGGTCCTCGAATGGCAGTGCATGCAACTGTCGCAAACAGCGACTGACGTCTCTCCCTTATAAAGTCACATTGCATAGGCTCATCCACAACTGGGCAATTGGCTGCAATATGTCCCTCTTGCCGGCAGCGAATAATCTTTTTTGCTGCCTCTTGCAGCCTGGGCTTCCCGGGCTGCTCCCGCCAGACATTAGGTAGAACTCCCACCCTCTCACTCTCTCCACCCTCACCCCTTGGAGTCATCTTACCCGCCACTGGGGATGGTCTGGTCTTAAGCCCCATACACACGGTCGGACAATCCGCGGACCAGGTCCGTCGGATCATGTCCGTCGTACTTTGTCCGATGTTGGTTTTGCGTACACACGGTCGGACAAAGTTGTCGGAAAATCCGATCATTCTGAACGTGGTGACGTTTGTTGCCTACGACGGGACTACGTAGAGGCTAGTAGCCAATAGCTTTGGTCTTGTAATGTGATCTGAGCATGCGTAGCACTTTGTCCGGTCGGACAACCGTACACACGATCGGGTTTGGTGTGATCGGACCGGGTTGACGGCAAATCTTTCCAGCAGGAGATAAGACTTTGTCCATCGGACAAACCGACGAACACTGTCCGATGGTGCATACACACGGTCTGATTTTTCAACAACATTGTCCGATCGGACAGAATCCATGAAAAAGTCCGACGGTGTGTATGGGGCTTTAGGGTGGAAAGTCCGTGAGTCCCTGGAAGAGGTGGTCAGGTTCTCTGTAGCCAAGTACCTCTCAACCAGATCCACAAGCTTATCTGCATTTTCTGGGTCTCCATGGCTTACCCACTTTTGGATGGCAGTAGGAAGAGCTCTCAGGAAACGATCCATAACAACACGTTCCACAATGTTTGGTGCGGTCAAAGTCTCTGGCTGCAGCCACTTCCTGCTCAGGTGAATGAAATCATACATTTGAGACCTGGGGGGTTTTCCAACCTGAAAAGTCCAGTTATGCACACGCTGAGACCGGACGGCCAGGGTGACACCCAGCCGTGCCAATATTTCTGCTTTTAGCACCACATAGTCTTTTGCTTGGTCAGGCTCTAGGTCATAATAAGCTTTCTGCGATTCCCCAGTTAACAGAGGAGCCACTAGTCCAGCCCACTGCTCTTTAGGCCACTTTTCCCTTTCAGCAGTCCTTTCAAATGTGGTCAAAAACACCAAACTGAAAATGGCGTCTTTTCCCTTCGAAACACAGATATTTCTGATGAGCGGGGAAAATAGGTACATGCAGGTATGCATCCTTGATGTCTATTGATGCCACAAGTTCTCCTCCTTGTAGGATGGAGACTACTGATCGTATTGATTCCATGCAAAAAGATCAAATCATTTTTAGCGACAAAAGTCGCTCCAACGCTTGAAAGAGAGACTTCTTTTTCTCTGGGTCTTTGGGAACATTTGATCTGAGGAAATGAGGAGATGGGAATTCTCTGAACTCTAGTTTATAACCTAGAGTTATTGTGGAGACCACCCATCTGTCCTGAAAATCCTCCTGCCAGACCCTTGAGCACTGTAGAAGTCTTCCACCCACTTGAACGAGCGGGGCGCCCCTTCATAAAGAGGCTTTAGCATTCCATCTTGTAGACTTCCTCCCCCAGGACTTCTTTTGTCCCTGGGGTTGACTCTGAGATTTACCTCTTGAACCTGATGGTGGAGGCCGTCGCGACTGCCTGGAGGCTGATGCCCCTAGTACTGGAGAAAGAGCCCTTTTAAATGAGGGACGCTTTCTCCTTTTCTTAACTGGCAAAAGGGTACATTTCCCATTTGAGATTTTTTGGATATAATTGTCCAAATCATTCCAAACAGCCTTACACCACAGAAGGGAAAACCAGCCAGGAGCTTTTTGCATGGTGTTTCAGCTAACCAATTTTTCAACCATAAGATTCTACGCATATGCACTAACCCAAGCGTAAGGCGAGAGGTCTGATGGATAGAATCTCTGATTGCGTCAACTGCAAAATACAAAGCCGCTGGCCTGCTGTTCAGGGAAAGCCTTGAGCACCTGCTTCAAGTGGTCTCTCAAGGATTGACATACCTCAATTGCTGCCCCTGCAGGTAGAGCTACTGAACCTGCCAAGGAAAAAAATGTTTAACAGGAATTCCAATTTTTTATCGGTTGGATCCCTAAGCATTTGAGCGTTGTCAACAGGACAAGTCAGACTTTTATTCACAGAGGATATAGCGGCGTCAATTGTCGGTATACCCCACATCTTTGTGAATTTTTCCTCCATAGTATAAGGTGTTGAAAACTTTTTAGGAGGGAAAAAATGTTTATCTGGGTGATCCTACTCAGAATAAATAAGCTTTTCCAGCAAGAAATGAGCATGAAAAGCATGCGCAGTTTGAGGAGGCTTCAGTGAACCCAAACAAGACGTGGGTATTTTGACTCAGTTATGGGTAACTTAAATGTGGACCGGACCATTTCAGTAAGAGATTGCACCAGCAATTTTTCAGCCTGTGAAGCTAAAGAGGTTCCTTCCCCACTTGATTCCTCAGAAGAGGAGTCATCAGTCTCATCCCGGTCCTCTGAGGGGGATTTGTCTCCCCTTTTCCAGAGTTCCTCTGTTTGAGGGTCCTGGGTGGTAGAAGGGAACCTAATGCATTTTCTTCCACTTGGTGAGAATGCGATTAAGGCCATTAATCTTTCCTCTAATCCACTTATGGTTGAGGAAAAAACCTCCTGAGTAATATATACAGGGGCTGAAATGCCAGAAGCAGTTTCAGCCCCTGACCCCGACGGCTCACTCTGACCAGCCTCCCTAGGTCTTTCAGGGGGAGATGGTGCTGCAGGGGGGGTCCTCAGAGCCTGAGGGAGTTCCCTTTGAGCCCCTATTTCTCTGGGTATTTGTACCTCCCCTTCTGCCCATAGTGTCAAGCACAAATGCAGAGGTACTACCAGAAATGCACTCACTGCTGAGCAAAATAGTCCAGCAACTGCCGCTGCTATCAAGGCTCAGTCTGATGCTAAGTAAATGTTGCCTGGGAATGCCTGTGTCACCCACACTCACATGCCATCCATCTGCTCTGTGTCCCTCCTTGAGCTGTGTGCACCTGCAAAATAGTGCACTTTATAGCCTTGCATAGCCTGCGTGGTGGGAGTTAAACCGCGTTAAACCGCCGACATTGCGCTAATGCTCCGCCCCCCCTCCCCCGACCACCACTTCCACCCCTCCTTGTCTTTTTTTTAAAAAAAGACCGCTTTTACTGTGCGAGCCGAGGGCTTCAATCCTGATCGGATCGCACATGGAGGGGAGGCTGGGGGGCGGAGGAGAGAGGAGGGCCGGTGGATGAAGAGCCGCCGTAATGGCGGCGGTGGCGGGTGGCGATGCGGCATACCGCTGACTGCCCTATGGCCTCTAGCCTGAAGGAAGCTGTGGGGGGACATTCTTGAGAGGAGAAAACCCCCCTTTCCACATCCTACCTGGAGCATGGGCTCAGAGGAGCGTGCAGCTTGTACACAGAGACTAGACTGACAAGCATGGAAAGGTATGTGCTCTTGACAGCCCCCGGTAGCGACTTTAGGCATAGCAAACATTTACTTAACCGCTTCAACACCGGGCCATTTTACACCCTTCCTTACCAGAGCACTTTTTGCGATTCGGCACTTAACTATAACTGACAATTGCGCGGTCGTGCGACGTTACACCCAAACAAAATTGAAGTCCTTTTTTTCCCACAAATAGAGCTTTCTTTTGGTGGTATTTGATCACCCCTGCGGTTTTTATTTTTTGCGCTATAAACAAAAGAAGAGCGACAATTTTGAAAAAAAACACAATATTTTTTACTTTTTGCTATAATAAATATCCCATTTTTTTTTTTAAAAAAACTATTTTTTTACTCAGTTTAGGCCGATACTTATTCTTCTACATATATTTGGTAAAAAAAATCGCAATAAGCGTATATTGATCGGTTTGCGCAAAAGTTATAGCGTCTACAAAATAGGGGATAGATTTATTGCATTTTTTTTTTTTACTAGTAATGGCGGCGATCTGCGATTTTTTTTCGTGACTGCGACATTGCGGCGGACACTTCGGACACATTTTTGGGACCATTCACATTTACACAGCGATCGTTGCTATAAAATTGCATTGATTACTGTGTAAATGTGACTGGCAGGCAAGGGGTTAACACTAGGGGGCGCTGCAGGGGTTAATGTATTCCCTATATGTGTGATTCTAACTGTGGGGGGAGGGGACTCAAGGGGAGGAGACCGATCATGTGTTCCTCCGTACTGGGATCACATGATCGGTCTCCTCTCCGGTGACAGGACGTGGAGCTGTGTGTTAACACACACAGCTCCACGGTCCCGCACGGTCCCGTTGTTTTAACGGGCAATCGTGGGTGCCCGGCGGACATCGCGGCCGCTGGGCACTCGCACCGGGTCCCGAGCGACGCCGCGCGCGCGCGCGCCCCCCCAGGCGGCCGGGAATGGGAGGACGTCATATGACGCCCACCCAGGATGGGAGATCCACCTTGTGGGCGTCATATGACTATGGGCGGGTATTGAAGGGGTTAAAGGAGAAAACCCACAAGAACTAGAAAAATTCCTTAGGAATCTCCCTTACCTTATCCGGCTGCAGGGTTCTGTGGTAACATACCCAATCTTCACCTCTCATGGTGGGCTTCGTTTACAAAACCTTCAGGGACTGGGGCCCCCTTTTTTTAAAACGGGGGATCCACAGCCCTGGGCCAGTAAAGCACCCCACCAGGAATATGGCTGAAAAAAACAAATACTGGATCCTGGGGTCCAGCCGTCTAAAAAGAGAAGCTTTACAGGCAAAACCTTGTTTCTTTGGACACGAGTCCCGGGTACCATTCAATTCGGGCTGGAAAAGGCTTTTTGAATGGATCCAGTTGCATGGCCTGCCCCAGAAAGGAATATTCCAGCGGAGCTCAGCACAGCACGTCTTTACTCGTGACCAACACCTAAGACACTGGCAAAAAAACTGAGATACTCCCAGTAAGGGGAGGGGTTATATAGGGGGCTAAACTTCCTGTCTAGGGTGTGCCTGTGAGCATCACCTAGTGGTGCCTATATAACCCGTGGCTCTGTGTCCCGTGATGTACGAAAAAGAAAACCAGCAAGCCTGTCAGCACACAGTTTACACTGATAATCAGTGTCCCAATTGTGAGTGCCGCCTCATTAGTGTCTACCAGTGCCACCTCATCAGTGCCAATCAGTGCTGCCTCATCAGTGAAGAGGAAAAATTTACTCAATTTCTGTTATAAAATTTAGCAAATAAGAAATATGTGTTTTTAAAATTTTTGGTCTTTTTCATTAAAAAAACAAAACAAAAATAAAAAAACTGTGGTAATTAAATACTAAAAAAGCTCTGTCTCGAAAACCATGGATAGAAATTTCATTCGGGTACAGTGTTGCATGACCGCGCAATTGTCATTCAAAGTGCGACAGTGCTGAAAGCTGAAAATTGGCCTAGGCAGGAAGGGGGTGAAAAATGCCCAGTAGGCAAGTAGTTAAAAAAAAAAAACATTTTAGGCCTGAACACCCTAGAAAATAAAATAGAAGTAATTCCACTTTGCTGTGTCACACAATATTACTGCAATGGTTTACAAAATGTAAAAATGTAAAAAAAAATACACTAAAGTTAATTTTAGGGTCTAATTTTAGTTTTACATGTCGCTTCTGGGTTAATTAACAGGAAGAGGAAATCTGTTCACATTCACTGATGTCCCTCCCTTCTACCCAACGGCACACACCATGCTGCTCCTGGGTTTGCCAATGGTAGTGCAGAGCCTGGAAAACAGTGGAGTAGCACAAAGAGGGCAGCAAGGGGGATGGGTGGAAGCTTGCCAGTTGCCAGATTTACACACACTCCCAGCAACTGTAGTGTTTGTAAAACCTCCCAAAGCCACCAACATATAGCAGGTAGGGAGGCCTGGAATACTCACTCTTAAATGTACCTCATCCCAGTTTGAATGGTACATAGGTGGAGGGGGATAGAAAAAGGGGATTATAGCGGTACTTTGTAAGAAAGAGAACACTCGTGATTTTTTGTAAAAAATATATACAAATACATTTATTTAATAGAGAACCTACAAAAATAATAACACACAATTAAAATAGTTTCATCCACATCTGAAAACACAACTGTACCCCTGTTCTATACAACAGTATAGATCTTCAATTCAATTTCAAGAACTCTAGATTGCATATATTGTCTCAGCCACTGTTGAAGCCTCTCTTTCCCCTGTTTCAAACGGGCTTCACACTAACTGTGACAAACATATTTTAATTGTGTGTTATTATTTTTATAGGTTCTCTATTAAATAAATGTATTTGTATATATTTTTTACAAAAAATCACGAGTGTTCTCTTTCTTACAAAGTACCGCTATAATCCCCTTTTTCTATCCCCCTCCACCTATCTACCACCAACATATAGTCTGCAATAGAAGCTAGACGGTGACACTTTGCCAGTCTGCCTTCACTTTAATCCTTTAAAAATACCTTTAGCCAGTAATAAAGATTATTGTGTACTTTGGAGGTGTCTCCAGAACAGGAAGTGATGAGAAATCTTCAAAACGGGGCCAGAGAGAGCAGTAAAAAGTCAGAAAAACAATTTTGGGTGGAAGTACAGTATAAAGAAGGCATCTTGGAAAAAAAAAAAGGAAGCTGCTGGTGTCCTTTGGAAAATGTCGGTTGCTTGGTGCATCAGTATGAAAACTAGATAATTTGCATTTTCAAAAGGATTGGTCAGTGTACACGTGCACATGCTAACCTCTGCCTGACATTTGGTGCTGGGATACATTATTATTATTATTATTATATTATTATACACAGTTTACGCAGTGCTTTACAATGTATAGGGGGGACAAACCAATTACAGTACAGTTCAATACAAAAGTTACAGGAGGGCCCTGCTCATAGAGCTTACATTCTAAAGGGAGGGGGTGGGGGTACAAAAGGTAATCGCTGCAGAGAATGATTTAATGGGGGTGGCTCGGGGACAGTTGTTAGGTGGGTGTGGGATAGGCTTCTCACCATATCACCACTGTGGTCTGTTTTTTTTTTTTTGGATCAAATAGATAGCACCAATGACCCCCCCCCCAAAAAAAAAATAATATTGCCCAAGGATTTGCCCCCTTGAAAAATGGTAAATCATTATTAAACAGGCTTGTTTTAGTTTTAAAAAGATTTTACAGAACAATGGTTGCAATCAAATTTCACTTTCTGCTGTTTAGAAAAGGCAAAAAAGTATGATGCTGATTGGTTGCTTTGAGTTACTGCCCTTGGCCTTTTTAAAATAGGTGTTATCTGTGTGTTTAATCCTTATGATAGCAGGATTATTATTTCAATTCACCCAGAGCGCTTCAAAAGCAATGCAGCTAATCTTTCTGCTCTGGCATTATATCCTTTTGCAGTACAAACTATGATATCAGCATTGCACATGTGAGAGCCAGACAGACAATGGCCATGAACAGATAAATGGGTGAGACTTTATTCCTTTATGACAATTTTTATGAGTTCTGAGTGAGTAAATGATGTCTTCCAGTATTAACACTTTCCAGCATTGTTCAGTCAGGCGATATAGTCTAGGAAGAGAGCCAGCTAGGAAAATTGGCAAAACTTCTACAGGGTGTTGTGACAGGCATACCAATTGGCTTTGTTACAGGACTGGGTGGAGTAGATCATTTTCCCCTGTTATGAAGGAATTCTTTCTGTATATCAAGTATACCTTGCTTCATCTGAATAAAAATCAATACATTTATGTTTTTTTAGTGTTTTATGAGCTGAACCCACTATACAAATTCAGGGTCTGTCATTCAGTCTGCTGAAAGTCTTGAAAGTCTGCTTCAGAATAAATCTAGGCAAGAACCAAATTCCTCAAATTTCCACCAGACCCCGTTGAGCCAGTCAGGATTATTACTACTTTTGGCTCTCAATGGAACGAGGTCCGTTCAGTGTTAGAAAAACACTGGGACATCCTGACTGGCTCTCCGGGGCTCAGTAAAATTGTAGGCAACACCCCCAAGCTCGTCGCCAGGCGGGCGAAGAGCTTGGGTGATGTATTAATGCAATCGGAGTTTGTTAAAGCACCAGATGCATCTTGGCTCTCGGATTATCCCCGGGCCAATGGTATGTTTCCGTGCACGAGATGTCAGGTGTGCCCTTTCGTGGACCGAACTGCTACTTTCTCAGACGCTCTGGGGAAGGAGCACTTCAAAATAATTGATCTCATTAACTGCTCTAGCACCAGAGTTATCTACATGATAACCTGCCCCTGTCCAAAGATATATATAGGTAAAACCAAACGCTCCCTCAAGATCAGGATTGGGGAACATTTGAGAGAGATAAGAGAGAAAGGTAAAATCCCAGAGAAGCCTCTGGCGAAACATTTTTATTCGCACCATGGAGGGGACCCATCTGGACTAACTGTCAAAGGCATATACATGTTGAAGTTGCCGACACGACGAGGCGACTTCGACAGGATATTACTTCAAAAAGAAAAATGGTGGGTATACCGCCTCAAATCCTTGGTTCCTGTAGGCCTCAACACGGAACTTAATCTTCAGGCCTTCCTGGACATGTAGTCCCTAAGGCCTAAGATCTTCTCATTGAAAACATTTCACTATGTACATCAAGATCAATTAGATTGGAGTATTAGTTGCTGAAACAGTGTTAGTAAATACTGTGCCCTTTGACAGTTAGACTTTGCATCATTCTAGCACCTAACTGTCTCCAAGGGAGTTTTTTAGCTGGAGGACCCAACCTGACCATCTATTAACACGACCTGATCTAATTCACTTCAAAAAGGGCCGTCTAAACAATAGAAAGCCCAGATTTACCTATACATTTTCTGATCTAGTTTTAACATTATTTTTCGTTACACTTAAATGACTTAAAAATGCTGTTATTTCCAGCGATGGTTTAAAACAGCATTATATATAGGTAAGACCATAAGGACAGTACCCCAATTATAAATATTATTAGGTTGATCCTGTACCATCATGCATCCTTCTCTACCCAAATAATCCCGATACATTATAAGTTTATACCAACAGGAACCCTAGTAAAAGGCCCTAACCCGTTCCTTGATTGGGTAGTTGACATACTACTTTCCACGGTATACCAATAATAATAACAAAAAAACGCCTTGATCGCTCTGTACTTTTAGGCCGGCATAATCTCACATGGGTGATTTTTAATTAAATGGCCTGATAACAACTATCTCTCATTTGATGACGATTCGTAAGTATCCTAAACGAGACTGAGAAAACAGGGCCTTAATGTATGAGGAGCGAAATCATCCTTATAGTTGGCATTAAAATGTGCGAAATGCATCCCCCTGCATCCTCCTTTACCCGGTGAAATTCTTCATCCCGGGATCTTGCATTTAACAGTCTCTCAGCTCCTTGCTCCAACGGCCCCTGCGGTGTTGACTTTGACATCGCAATGTGCTGATGCACGCTGCCGCCAAGTTGGTGCAGCATGCACAAGCTTTCTATTATCTCCTCTTCTTTCTATTATTCCACCCCATTTTAAATGTGTCTTTCTGTCGGGTGATATGAAAACATTTATTTTTCCACTCGGCCCTGTTTTAAATGTATTAAATGTTTTGTATAAATGTCTCCTTGCCCATTGTCTAACACATGTAACTTTCTCAATGTTTACAAACCGCTACTTTACATGAATAGTATTCACTGTTTAATCAGCATGACAATTGTACTTTTAACGGTTTAAATTGATACAACACTACAAGTGCAATTACCTCCTTTCAAGCCAACACCTGTTGATGTTTGAAAATTACGGCATAAGATAGGATTCCCAACACCTTCCCAGCATATGTCAGGAAGAAGCAAAAGCAATTACGCCCTTTGCGAAATGCGTCACGTCACGCATCATGTGACGGGCAGTTGATGAGCACTATACAGAGCAGAGGCACGGAGAATTTGAGCAGCGCTGACTGACCCTGAGCGACTGTCGGAAGCCGGGCAACGGCCACTACGGAGTATCCCAAACGGCCATTCGGCCTCCTATGCATTTGGTGCTAGTCTAACTAAAGGACACGAAGTGGCCATTAGGATCCCGGTCCGCAGCAACTAACGGTTCTGGCAATTGATACCCTTACTGGATGGATCGGAACTCCTGTCATCTCATCCACATAAGGGAGACATCAGCTGGGTAATGTTATAAGCTCACAAGTTTATTTTACCTCTTTTCATTTTTGACTGTTTGAGGGTTCAAAAAGCCCGTATCAATTCACATTGATTTCATCAAATACGATCAGCTAATTGCCATCTGCTATAGAACTTAGTTTGGACATACTGAACTGCTGATATATGAGATCTAACTGATTCATGATATTACTCTGCATTGATCTAAATATGAATGGTCAGCACCAAGTTCTTAGCAGGGTTGTGCTCCACAAAATCTAGCTTGAAAAACCGTAATTCTATTCAAGGCTTTCTTTGGAGTTGAGCAGTTTCACAAGGACAGCTGAAACCAACATATGGCTAATGGTTCAGTTCATTTAAACTGAACCTAACAAGGACTTTTTTCTTTACACGGAAACCCAAACCTCCTCCAGCCAGGATGATTAATCCCAGCTCACCTTAATAGAACCCGTTTTCATGCCTTTGGTGTCAGCAGGCATGTCATGTTGATTAACCACAATCATTTAATCAGCGTAGTTTCTCCAATCTAACAAACTGCCTCCATCAATAGCTCTACTAGTGCCATGATCATTACAATCCGAATATCCTATGGTCATATGACTTTATTGGTACTATCTGTATATTTATATTAATAACAATTTGATATTCCCTTTGCTTGATCCTTTTTCACTGCTCAGCAACACGTGATGTTTTATATGTTGTTTATATGGTGTCCAGTATACGTCTTGTCTAGTGTTGTCCTTATTTGTTGGTTCTAGATATCCAGGTGCCTGGAATCTTATTATATGGGAAATATACAAGTATTGTTTATAAATAATAAATTCACTTTTTGACTCAAAGAATCACTTTGTTTCGATCTAAGTTTGTTTCCATATAGTAGCCTCTTTTTTCTGGGCCCGTCTTCATAGGACTCAGTAACCCTCCCCTTTATCCCTAATATGA
The DNA here is from genome assembly GCA_028564925.1 of Lithobates sylvaticus. Taxonomy (NCBI): domain Eukaryota; kingdom Metazoa; phylum Chordata; class Amphibia; order Anura; family Ranidae; genus Lithobates; species Lithobates sylvaticus. The sequence goes on along the minus strand of CM053027.1, from coordinate 377,385,184 downwards.
TTAGGCTACGGCGACAAACAAACCGCCAAATAGGTTTTTGATCGATAGCCGTAACATCTTTTCAATCGGCCAACTTGACCACACCCTGCCAATTTTCCCCTCCACTTCCCATTCCTTATTCCCCTTTCCTTATTGTTTTCTGTCATTCATATGTAGAGTTACCACCTGGTAAACTAGCCACTGTCTTTAACTGATTACTAGAAAATGGAAGACCTCAGTTGGGATCTAAGGGACTCAAGAGTAAAAACATGCAGTGTTCAATGACAAAGATATTTCTATACTATATTCTACTTAATAGATGGCAAAGGATTCCCAAAGCACTCAGAACCTTGTTTTGAGGCTTGCTTTGTCTGATTTACCAATTATTATACAGGATTTATCGAACACCAACCGTGTGCACAGCACTTTACAAAAAAAAGGGAGACAGTAAAATTACAATATAATAAAATACAAGATAATTAAGAAGATCCTGCTTATAAGAGCTCACATTCCAATAGGGTGGGGCAAGTGGTAAAAAAATGTATTAGTATGGGAATGAGCTGATAAATAGGTAAAAGTTCAGTTGTTATTTGGAGGAGCGATAGGCTTCCCTGAAGAGATGCATTTTCAGGGATCCCCTAAAGGTGGCCAGAGTAGGAGATAGTCAGGCAGATTGAGGGAAGCTCTGGAGAAGTCCTGGAGATGAGCATTAGAGGAGGAGACAAGAGAGCTTGAGAGCAGAAGGTCTTGGGAGGAGTAGAGAGAATGGTTTGAGTTATATTTGGAGACATGATTGGTGATGTAGCTCAAAGCAGAGTTGTGAATGGCTTTGTATGTTGTTGCTAGTATTTTGAATTTAATTTGCTGGGCAATCGGAAGCCAGTAGAGGGGGTGGCAGACACTGAGTGGTTGGTAAGGTAGATGAGTCTGGCAGCAGCATTCAAGATAGACTGAAGAGGGGATAGCCTATGGAGAGATAGGTCTATGATAAAGGAGTTGCAATAGTAAAAAGGAGAGATAACAAAGGAGTGAATTAGTAACATGGCGGTATCAGTTAAAAAGGGGCAAGTTTTTGGGATGTTATGGTTATTGTCTACAAGCTTTTGACAGCTATTGGATTTGGAACTGAAAGAACAGGTCAGAGTCTAGGATTACACCTAAAAGCAGAATCTTGGAGGCCAAGAGAGTAGAGTTTATTGAGAAAGCCAGACTGTAAGGAGTCAAGAAGGTTGTTTTTTAGGGAGGTATGAGCTCAGACAGACAACGTCATCTCCTCATATAAGGTCCCACAGACCCCCCTCTTTTAGAAGTTGTAGACTAGGTGTTCTAAAAGTTTAGAGGTGAATGGGAGCAAGGAGAGCGGTCTTAAGTTGTTCAGGTTGGTGGGGTCCAATACAGGTTTTTTAAGTATGGGGTGGTCTGTGCTTTAGAGGGGAGGGAATGAAGGCCTCTTGAGCACCTCCCTAGGAAAGAGAGTCTTGACTGATGGGGGCATGGCTAGGTACATGACAAGGGAAACGATTGGTTGGGACAGGTCGGATGGGATGGGCCTGAGCTCAGGAAATCGTGTGCCCCAGGGAATTCTGGGTCTTTTCGGAAGAGTCGTTGGAAGAGCTGCCCACCCTCCCGCCCCTTTTTCAGAGATTGCAGACATGGTAGAGGAGATGGTCAGAGATTGCAGACATGGTAGAGGAGATGGTCAGGGGATACGGACATGGCACAGGACATAGTCAGAGAATATGGACATGGCACAGGATATGAACAGGGCACAGGACATGGTCAGAGGATATGGACATGGCACAGGTGGTCAGAGAATATGGATATGGCAAAGGTGGTCAGAGGATATGGACATGGCACAGGTGGTCAGATGATATGGACAGGATACAGGAGGTGGTTCGAGGCTTCGGACAGGATACGGGAGATGGTTAGAGGCTTTGGACAGGATACTGGAGATGGTTAGAGGCTGTGGACAGGATACAGGAGATGGTTAGAGGCTGCGGACAAGATACAGGAGATGGTCATGTGGACAGGATATAGTCATGTGGACAGGATACAGGAGATGGTCATGCGGACAGGATACAGGAGATGGTCCTGTGGACATGATACAGTCATGTGGACAGGATACAGGAGATGGTCATGTGGACAGGATACAGGAAATGGTCATGCGGACAGGATACAGGTGATGGTCATGCGGACAGGATACAGGCGATGGTCATGCGGACAGGATACAGGAGATATCAGAGAGACAGCAGACAGAGATTGTATACAATGATTTTGTACAATCTCACCACTGCCACATGTGTCTGGAAATTGCTGCCTGTGCCTGTCTGTGGCAGCCAGTTCAGCAATGGTTGTTGCAGCCAGGCCAGAGGTCCAATGGTGGGACTCCGTTCAAGACAAGTTGGCTTGTAACTATGCATGCACAGCTGCACGCCATTCACTCACCAGGGGGCTGTAGCCAGGGCAGGGTGTGGCGCTCAGTGCTGCCCAGTGGCACTGGACAGGGGGCCTTATGTGTCCAACCAGGGTGTCAGCCCGGCCGGGTCCGCAGCGCCCCACGCTGTCCATCTCTCGTGGTGCTGCTGGTGCCCCCGCCAGTCCTCTGGCTTCATTGCACTGTCCGTGTCCACTCCGTCTGCCTGCTCGGCTCCTGGCATTTTAGGTTGGCTGCGACTTGCTGCATGACATCATCAGTGGGCACGGGGGCAAGACAGGTGGCGCAGGGTTCATGATCAGATTGTCTTGGGTATTTCCAGAGTTGGCGCTGCTCATGCGTAGGTCTCAACTGAGCTTGTCGCAGCCATTTTTACTGGCACTGTTTGGCTCCTACGGACATTTACGGGCACCAAAAAAGTGCCCTGTTTTTATGGGCTGCCCGTAAATCTACAAGCGGTTGGCAACACTGTCCATGGCACTTGGTTAGGTGGGCATCTTAGGAAAGTTTAGTAACCTCTTTTGTAGTAGCTGGTTCGAAAGAAGAAAGGGTTGAATGTGCTGTTAGGGTATTTAAGTGGGAACAGTAGAGGTGTCCTCCTGAATTGCATCAAGATTACCAATCTCTTCAAAAGCAAGTGAGTGAGTAAGACCACTTTCACACTGAGGCATTTTTCAGGCACTAAAGGGCTAAAAACAGCATCTGTAAAGCGCCTGAAAAACGCCTCCCCTGCCACCCTAATGTGAAAGGCTGAGTGCTTTCACACTGGGGCGCTGCGCTGACAGGACGTTAAAAAAAGTTCTGCAAGCAGCATCTTTGGGGAGGTGGAATGGGCACCGCTGCCAAAGCGCTTCCGCAGCGGCGCTACAAGAGCGCCCCACTAGCGTCTGAATAGCGCTGCTAAAACTAGCGGCGCTTTACCACTAACACTGCCTCAGGGCTGAAAGGGCTCACTGGGTTCACACAGCAACGGAGAGCTCTTTACTGCTCCAGCAGCTGTCTGTTCCTAGCGGTAGGGGGCAATGTGGTGCACAATCATCGCATTACACGGCTCCCTTTTTTGTAGAAACTTTATTTGAAGTATACAAAATGTATACTTCATTTATGACACTGTACAGCAGCGGGATGTGCTGTGCTGCTGTACATTGGCATGTGATTTGGCACTGTGCGCTGAGATAAAATGCATTTTAGCGCAGTAATAGGCTGCATTGCAGTGTGAATGGGACACACAGGAAACAATTGTATCCTTGTGGGGACAGATGTTTTACAATGCAGTAAAACATCTGTCAAAGCACACTTTGTGAATTAGCCCTTAAATGTAGAGAAGAGCCGAGGAAAACTGGATAAAAAGGTATTAAGATAAGATAATAATATGAGTTTGCAAATACTATAGCTGCTGACTTCTAAGAATAGGACAATTACCTGTCCAGGGATCCCGCGGTGTCGACACCCCAGCTAATTTTTCAATCGGCTCTCGGGTGCTGCCACCACCATTCCTTGTAAGGAAGAACAGCTGTGAAGCCTTGTGGCTTCACAGCCAGTACCCTACTGCGCATGCGCGATGCGCTTTGTGATTGGCCCAGCAGCAGGGGAAGGAGGAGGGACTCCGAAATTTCGGGGCACCTCACCGCGGCGTGGTCCCCCAGGAGTGGGGATGGGTACCTGTAAAAAACAGGTATCTGCCCCCCCTCCCCCCTAGAAAGGTGCCAAATGTAGCAGCGGAGGGGGGAGGAAGCAAACAAGCAGAGTTTTCTCTTTTGGGTGGAGCTCCACTTTAATCTCTCAGTGGGGGGGCTTTGAATAAATCTGAAAATACTTGCTAACACCAGTAGGAATTGCAGTCACTGCTGCAAAAGCTAAAAAAAAATTATTGTAAGGAAAATGTAAAAAATCCTATTGCTCTGCATTCTTTTAAAACCTGAACTCCATTTTACACATTTAAAAGTCCTGCAGAGCAGATACATCAAAATTCCTACTATTGCCTTTATTAGCCAGAAAGCTTTGGTTGTGTCCCTCTCTCATTTAGTTTCACTTTGTTAATGGAGCCCAAATTTTACTGACATCACAGCTAAGCCCCACCGGCTGAGATTGCACTGCCCAATGAGAAAGACTCAGTGGCCAAAAAAGGCAATCTCATTTGAAATGGGAATGGCAGAGCTTTCCCTCTACAAAGTACCCCCAGGGGATATTCGGGGGGACTCTAAAGCCTTATCCTTCCATCCTTCCTTTAGTGTCCTGTCCAGTGTTGCCAACCTATCAGATTGAAATTTACTGACACAACACCCAAAATTTACTGGCACAGCCACGTTTTTACTGACATTTCCAAAAGTTACATAATTACAGTTTTAAGTGCAAATTTCAGTATTTAGGCTACAAACAAGTACACTATCCAGTTAGCAATGTGATTTAAGCTAGATATTAAGGCAAAAAACATGTTTCTTATTTTATTCTTGATATAGTAAGTAAGTAGCTCAGGGACAGGACTCAAGAGGACAAGAAATTGGAATGGGCAGCACATACACATGAAATTGACTCTCACAGTGACAGCAGTGTGCAGAAGTACAGATCAGCCAAGATATAGGCTGTTACTCTGTCGGTCTGTGCCCCCATCTGGAGGCCCAGTCGGGGTTCTCTGAGGGGCTGAAGACCTTATAGAGTCCTACCTGCCAGCTATGGACTTACTGCCTTTGTGGCATTTGATCCGATCCAGTCTGCTAAAAACAGACGGATGGGGATATTTTCGCAATCCATCAGGCGGATCGGTTGAGAATTGGATGGAAACAGATAGGCAGTCCATTTCAATCTGACCGCCCCATAGAGAACAATGGGCTTTGTCTGCTCTGCATAGCGGAGCAGACACAGACCTAACATCCGCCTGCTCAGCGGGGATCAGCAGAGAGATCCCCATCTGAGCAGGCCGATCGGCTTGGACACATTCTGCCCCATGTGAAAGGGGCCTTAAACAAACATGCTGAGGCTAGAAGATAATTGGTTACTGCGCACAGATGCTCCAGATTCTGTCTTCTCAAATTTTAGTAGATTTCCCTCATTATGTTGTATCTGCTCTTAGGTAGTAAGTTCCAAAATGGAGTACAGGGTCTATCTAAATTAGGAAAAACAAACATTCGTGATTTAAAATATCTGAAGGAAGAATGGTTCATAGCAACCAATCAGGTCCTTCTCAGCTTTACATAGAAAAACAGTTTGTGTGTTTCCAAAGTATCAGCCTCAAGCACATTTCTTTCATACCAGTAAGGGCCCTTTTACACGGGCTGTCCGATCAGGTCCGCCTGTCAGTTTTTCAGGCAGACCTGATCGGACCTTGCGGTCTCCCCTATGAAGCGGCGGATTTCAGCAGACACATGTCCGCTAACACCTGCCGATGTCCAATACGATCCTGTCTGCAAGATCCAGACGGGTGATGGTTCTCATTTTCCATCCATCAGGCCGATTGGAATGGATGAGAACAGCCAGGCATCCGTTTCCACTCAATTTCCCCATAGAGGAGAGCGGGACTGCATCCTTGTCTGCTCTGCACAGTGGAGCAGACAAGACCTGTCATCCGCCTGCTCAGCAGGGATCAGCGGAGCGATTCCCCCACTGAGCAAGAGGATTCCGATAGGCGGAGGCGCCCGTGTGAAAGGGGCCTTACAGGTGTAATATTAGCAGCTCACTCTTTTGTTAGGCCAGTTTCACGCAGGCTTCAGCTTGTATAAGAGTAGTGTGAATAGCAAGCATTGACAAAGCATTTGCAGAGCTTTCAGCAAGCTTTGTTGAAGTACTCTTTAGCTCCAGTTTGTAAATGTTGAACACAGATGCTAGTGGGAGTGATGGTTGCCAATTTAATTCCTGAAGCTTGTTGAAAGCCTGCTAGCAGCTTGCTTAAAATGTCAATCAGCACTCCCATTAGGATCTGTGCTCAACATGTACAAACTGGAGTTGAATAGTACGTTAAAGCAGGGGTCTCAAACTGGTGGCCCTCCAGCTGTTGCAGAACTTCAAGTCCCATCATGGTTCTGCCTGAGGGAGAAGCTTGGAACTGTCAGACTTGCAATACCTAATGGGACTCGCAACAGCTGGAGAGCCGCCAGTTTGAGACCCCTGCTTTAAAGGATAAGTTCACCTTTACAAAAAATAAAAAATAAATGCACATTTTTTTGCAGGTAAGAGACCTGTAAAGCATTGCACCCACGATCAGTAGATTGTGGGTGTAATACCACGGTCCTGCAGACTGTCTGTGTATCTATCTGCCCGAACCTCCAATAAGGCCAGGCAGTTACACTGTGACAGTAATACTTAACCACTTCAGCCCCGGACCATTTGGCAGCCAAAGGACCAGAGGTCTTTTTTCAATTTCGCACTGCACTACTTTAACTGGTAATTGCGCGGTCATGCAATTTTGTAACCAAACGAAATTTGCGTCCTTTTCTTCCCACAAATAGAGCTTTCTTTTGATGGTATTTGATTGCCTCTGTGATTTTTATTTTTTGCGATATAAACGGAAAAAGAGCGAAAATTTTGAAAAAAAAAGAGATTTTCTACTTTTTGTTATAAAAAAAATCTAATAAACTCAATTTTAGTCAAACATTTGGGCCAAAATGTATTCAGCCACATGTCTTTAGTAAAAAAAATGCCAATAAGCGTATATTTATTGGTTTGCGCAAAAGTTATAGCGTCTACAAACTAGAGTACATTTTCTGGAATTTACACCGCTTTTAATTTATGACTGCCTATTTCATTTCTTGAGGTGCTAAAATGGCAGAGAAGTACAAAACCCCCCCAAATGACCCCATTTTGGAAAGTAGACACCCCAAGCTATTTGCTGAGAGGCATGTTGAGCCCATTGAATATTTTTTTTTTTTTAGTCCCAAGTGATTGAATAAAGACAAAAATAAAAAAAAGATTTTTTTTTTTTTCAAAAAGTTGTCACTAAATGATATATTGCTCACACATGCCATAGTTATATGTGGAATTGCACCCCAAAATACATTTTGCTGCTTCTCCTGAGTATGGGGATACCACATGTGTGGGACTTTTTGGGAGCCTAGCCGCGTACGGGGCCCCGAAACCCAAGCACCGCCTTCAGGATTTCTAAGGGTGCAAATTTTTGATTTCACTCCTCACTACCTATCACCGTTTCGAAGGCCATAAAATGCCAAAATAGCACAAAACCCCCCCAAATGACCCCATTTTGGAAAGTAGACACCCCAAGCTATTTGTTGAGAGGCATGGTGAGTATTTTACAGCTCTCATTTGTTTTTGAAAATGAAGAAAGTAAAGAAAAAAAATTTTTTTTTTTTTTTTTTCAATTTTCAAAACTTTGTGACAAAAAGCGAGATCTGCAAAATACTCACCATACCTCTCAGCAAATAGCTTGGGTGTCTACTTTCCAAAATGGGGTCATTTTGGGGGGTTTTATGCCATCTGGGCATTCCATGGCCTCCGAAACTGTGATTGGCAGTGAGAAGTGAAATAAAAAAATTACACCCTTAGAAAGCCTGAAGGCGGTGATTGGTTTTTGGGGTTCCGTACGCAGCTAGGCTCCCAAAAAGTCCCACACATGTGGTATCCCCGTACTCAGGAGAAGCAACAGAATGTATTTTGGGGTGTATTTCCACATATGCCCATGACATGTTTGAGCAATATATCATTTAGTGACAACTTTTTGTAAAAAAAAATATATATTTTTTTTTTTTCATTATTCAATCTCTTGGGACAAAAAAAAAAAATATTTAATGGGCTCAACATTGCTCTCATCAAATAGCTTGGGGTGTCTACTTTCCAAAATGGGGTCATTTGGGGGGGTTTGAACTGTCCTGGCATTTTATGCACAACATTTAGAAGCCTATGTCACACGTCACCCACTCTTCTAACCACTTGTAGACAAAGCCCTTTCTGACACTTTTTGTTTACATGAAAACATATTTTTTTTTTGCAAGAAAATTACGTTGAACCCCCAAACACTATATATAATGTTAAAGCAAAGGCCCTACAGATTAAAATGGTGGGTGTTGCATTTTTTTTTTTCCACACAGTATTTGCGCAGCGATTTTTCAAACGCATTTTTTGTGGAAAAAATACACTTTTTTTTATTTTAATGCACTAAAACACACTATATTGCTCAAATTTTTGATGAAATAAAAAATATGATCTTAGGCCGAGTACATGGATACCAAACACGACATGCTTTAAAATTGCGCACAAACACGCAGTGGCGACAAACTACATACATTTTTAAAAGCCTTTAAAAGCCTTTACATGATACCACATTAGATTCACGGAGGAGGTCTACTGCTAAAATTACTGCCCTCGATCTGACCTTCGCGGTGATACCTCACATGCATGGTGCAATTGCTGTTTACATATGACGCCAGACCAACGCTTGTGTACGCCTTTGCGCAAGAGAAGGGGGGGCAGGGGTGCTTTTTTTTTGGTTTTTTTTTTTATTTATTTAGCTTTTTTATTTTATTTTTAAACTGTTCCTTCCATTTTTTTTCTTTGTTATGATTTTTATTGTTATCTCAGGGAATGTAAATATCCCCTATGATAGCAATAGGCAGTGACAGGTACTCTTTTTTTGAAAAAATTGGGGTCTATTAGACCCTAGATCTTTCCTCTGCCCTCAAAGCATCTGACCACACCAAGATTGGTGTGATAAAATGCTTTCCCAATTTCCCAATGGCGCGGTTTATATCCGGGAGGGGGGACATTCCCTCCCACTGCTTGTAAAAGCAGTCTAGAGGCTAATTACCCGCTAGAATTGCTTTTACATGAAAGCCGATCACTGGCTGAAAAGAATGATACCAAGATGATACCTAAACCTGCAGGCATCATTCTGGTATAACCATTCAAAGTCCAGCAACATACTGGACATATATTGTAATCTTTTTTTTTTCATGCAGCCTCTTGGCTGAACGAAAAAAAGAGATTGATTGGTGGGTATGCCCACCATTAGAATACCTCCCTTCATCCACCCACTTCTAATGATGGGCATACATGCACCATTTATATATGCCGATGCATGGGGGCATCCTCCCGCAAAAGTTATGCCGTGTACACACGGTCGGAATTTCGACCGTATGTACGTGGCATTAGGAGCCAATCGCTCCCCCCCCCCCCCTGCTGCCCCCATGCTTCGGCATATATGCTCTTTTTTTTAACTGTGGTGGTGAAATCACCTCCTACAGCGTTGGAGTCGCGGCTTTATGTATCGTGGGAGCAAACGCTGTTGCTGTCAAGATAAATAAATCCGCGTTGCAACTGAATGGCGCACCTGAAAACAAAAAAATGCTTAACACTAAAACACAGTAAACAAAATTACATACCTGAAAAGCAAGCATGATAAAACATGATAAAACATAATAAAACATTGCAGAATAGAATGGAGTAAAAAAAGAGCAACAATAGAGAGAGAATAGAGTGAGAGAGAGAACAATAAAACGACAACTATTTTATTTTTTTTTATTTTTTTGAGATTCACAGGTAAAAAAGCTCCTGACTGAAGCGACTGAATCAAAACGCTACCACAAAAAAAAATGTTAGCGATCGCAGGGATCAGGCCTGACTCTGCGAACGCTGCAGTTATGTGTGCTTAGTGTTTTGTAAGTGACAGTGATCGATCGATACTGCACTTGGGTGGGCTGGGCTGGGCGGAGGGGGAAAACGCAGGTGCTAGCAGGTATCTGGGCTGATCCCGCTAACAATGCGTTTTTTTTTGGAACCCTAAACTGCTGGGACGCTAGTATAGATCTGATCAGATCAGATATTGATCTGTTCAGATACTGTGCCACTAAGGGAGGTGTATGCTTTGTGCGTGGGTGTTTGCGGTACTGGCACTAACCTGGGGCGACGCAGACCTTATTTGACCCTAAAACCTAATTGATATCACCCGCCGGGCGATCAGGGGGTTAAACCGTTATTGGGTAATAAATGGCGGGTGCCCTGACAGTATAAAAAACAAGCTAACTAACCAGCGTCACCCGTAACAGTAATACAAAAAAAAACTGGTTACCTAGCGACACTAATGCAGCGATCAGAAAAACGATCGCTTAGTGACACTGGCAAAAGGGGGTGAAAGGGTTAACTAGGGGCAATCAGGGGTTAAAACCTTTATTAGGTAATATATGGGGGTACCTGACGCTATATAAAAACCTGACGGGGAACCTAAATAACGAAATAACTAACTGGCTAACCAGCGTCACCAGTGACAGTTATACAGTGATCACTGGTGAAAGGGTTAACTCTAGGGGCAATCAGGGGTTAAAACCTTTATTTAGGTTGTAATATGGGGGTACCTGACCTATAAACCTATTTATGAACCTATATAAACATGGCGGTTACCTAAAAAAAAAAAAAAATGGTTACCTAGCGACACTAATGCAGCGATCAGAAAAAACGATCGCTTAGTGACACTGGCAAAAGGGGGTGAAAGGGTTAACTAGGGGCAATCAGGGGTTAAAACCTTTATTAGGTAATATATGGGGGTACCTGACGCTATATAAAAACCTGACGGGGAACCTAAATAACGAAATAACTAACTGGCTAACCAGCGTCACCAGTGACAGTTATACAGTGATCACTGGTGAAAGGGTTAACTCTAGGGGCAATCAAGGGGTTAAAACCTTTATTTAGGTTGTAATATGGGGGTACCTGACCTATAAACCTATTTATGAACCTATATAAACATGGCGGTTACCTAAAAAAAAAAAAAAATGGTTACCTAGCGACAGCAGTGACACTAATACAGCGATCAGAAAAACGATCGCTTAGTGACACTGGCAAAAGGGGTGAAAGGGTTACCTGGGGGGCAATCAAGGGGTTAAACCTTTATTAGGGGGGGGTAGGGGGCTACCTTGGACCTAAAACTAACTGCACTGACAGTTATTACAGTCACACTGACACTAAATGCAGTGATCAGTAAAAAAATGATCACTGCAATTAGTGACACTGTGACTGGGGGGGGAGGGGTGATCTGGGGGGTGATCTGGGGGTGACAGGGGGGGTTTTGTGTGCCTATGTGTACTGGTGTCAGTGTACTGTTGGTGCACTAACCTGTGTGTGTTGACAGCTCGGCGTTCCGGTCACATAGACCGGCGCACCGAGCGTGACATCACTTCCTCTGCCTGTGTTTTGATTGACACAGACAGAGGAAGCATCTGATTGGCCAGGAGCGATCGCGAGGGGGTGGCCAGAAACCACTGGCCGTCCCCTCATCCCGGATCGCTCCTGAAGCGATCCCGACCGTCCCCGCCGGCCGGGGGGGGTGCGATCGGACCCCCCACGCGCCTGAAGAATGGCACGTACAGGTACGTGGTTCTGCCTGTACGTGCCATTCTGCCGACGTATATGTACATGGGGCGGTCGGGAAGTGGTTAATGATCTATCACAGCGCTCAACAGCCTGTGAACTACAAACTGACAGCTGCAAAAGCTGTCGAACCTTGTAGTTTTCCCATTCACAGATTCACACGTTTGTTGCAGATTGTGACAGCTAGAGAGGGGGGGATCCCTCGCTAGCTGTCAAAATAGGGGATCAGGTGGCCAGTGCATCTGTAACATGTTGCAAAAAGGTGAACTCATCCTTTAAGAGCTTCAACAAAGTTTGCTTAATGCTCTGCAAATGCATTGTCAAAGCTTGCTGCTCACACTGCTTTATACAAGCTGGAGCCTTTGTGAAACAGGTCTTCTATCTCGCCTAACCCAATCAAACCACTTCCTCTTTGGCCTACCTTTACATAGACTATCCATACTTCAGTCCATCATGAATGCTGCTGCCAGACTCAAACTCAGTGGCGGCCTGTCCACTAGGGGTACACAGGCGCCGGCCACCCCATCCATGCGTCTGGCCCACTAATCTACATGCATGACACCGAAATTCTGGATTCCAATGGGGTTTATTTTATTTTTTTTGAAGCACATTATTAGAGCCAGAGGCTCTAATAGGCTTAAAAAAAGGGTGGGCTCGGGCGCAGAGCACTGCACCTACCCAGTTGTTTGACAATAGCGAATTAATATTCACTATTGTCAATCATTCTCAATCATTCTTGGTGACAACATCCCTGTTAATCTTAACACTCCCGCTACTTCTAAGCTGCTGAGCCTAACCTCCTCTTTTGACCTAAAACAATGGACAAGCGCTTCTACTCACTCTGTTGGCAACTGCCTTGACCTCATATTCTCCTACCTGTGCACTCAGCAACAACCTCTCCTATATTCCTTTTCCTCTCTCTGATCACCACCTTATTAGTTTCACTCTCTCCTTGTCTGCCTCCTCCTTGCCTTCCAACTACCAAACTATTACCCGTAGAAAGCTTCGCCATCTTAACCCCTCTCTTCTTTTTTTCTGCTACAGATTGTCTCTACGACAAAATCTCATCCTTGTCCTGCCCCAACTTGGCCACTTCTGTATACAACAGTTCATTGTCATCCACCCTGGATACCTTGGCCCCCCCTCACTACACACAGAATCAGGCCCCGACCACTACAACCCTGGCAGACAGAAAACACCAGAAGCCTCAAAAAACAGAGCTGTGCTCTTGAGCGTCTGTGGCGTAAGACTAAGTCACAGCAAAATTTCAGCCTATATAAATCTGCCCTCCAAAAATACCATTCCTGCCTCCATACTGCCAAACAGACCTACTTTACCACTCTCATTAACACCCTCTCACGCAGTCACCGTCAACTCTTTTATACATTTACTACTCTACTTCGTCCTCCATTACCTCCACCCACTAACTTACTCACTGCCCAGGAGATTGCTAATCACTTCAAAAATAAGATTGAGACAATTCGTCTCGAGTTCTCTACTCTACAGATATCTCCCTCACTTTACACTCTTTGTCCTCCTGCACAATCAATACTTTCCTCTTTTAATCCAGCTACTGTAGAGGAAGACACTAAAAAAAATTCTAACACCCACCTAACCTCCTGCCCCCTGGACCCTGTTCCTTCTCAAATACTACGGTCACCCTCTGACTCTATCCTACACTCTTTAACTCATATCTTCAACCTCTCCCTCTCTACTGGCACCCAACCCTCTAAAACATGCACTAGTCACTCCCATACCAAAAAAGGCCTCGCTAGACCCCACCAATCTTAACAACCTAAGACCCATCTCTTTACTCCCTTTTGCCTCCAAACTCCTTGAACGTTTAGTCTACAACCGACTGAGCGACCACCTCATTGAGAATAACCTTCTTGATCCCCTTCAGTCTGGATTTCGCCCACAGCACTCCACAGAAACTGCCCTCCTAAAACTCACAAATGACTTGCTAACAGCCAAAACCAATGGTCATTATTCTGTACTCTTAGACCTTTCTGCTGCCTTTGATACAGTTTACCACCCCCTCCTCCTCAAAAAACTCAATTTGCTTGGTCTCCATGGCTGTGCTCTCCGTTGGTTCGAATCTTACCTATCTCATCGCACCTTCAGTGTCACTTACAACTCCACTTCCTCCTCTCCAACTCCTCTTACTGTTGGGTTCCCCCAAGGTTCTGTCCTTGGACCTCTACTATTCTCAATCTACACGTCCTCCCTGGGTCAGCTGATAGCCTCACATGGCTTCCTCTACCATTTATATGCTGATGACACCCAAATCTATGTCTCTGCCCCTCAGCTCACCCCATCAATCTCCTCACGCATCACTGATTTACTAACAGACATATCAGTCTGGATGTCAAACCACTTCCTCAAACTGAATCTGTCTAAAACTGAGCTCTTATTATTTCCTCCCCCACGTGACCCTTCCCCAGACTTCTCAGTCAAGATCAATAGCACGTCTGTCAGTCCATCCCCACATGCCAGGGTGCTAGGGGTAATCCTAGAGTCCGAACTGTCCTTTCAGACCCAAATACAATCCCTGTCCAAATCATGCCGCCTCAACCTCCGCAACATTTCCAGAATACGCCCCTTTTTAACTAATGACACCACCAAGCTTCTAACTTACTCCCTGGTTATCTCTCGCCTCGACTACTGCAACTCACTGCTCATTGGATTACCTTTACATAGACTATGCCCCCTTCAGTCCATAATGAATGCCGCTGCAAGACTCATCCACCTTACCAACCGCTCAGTGTCCTCCACCCCTCTCTGCCAATCCCTCCACTGGCTTCCACTCACCCAACAAATAAAATTACTAAATTACTAAAGTTACTACTAAAGTACTAACAATAATTTACAAAGCCATCCATAACTCTGCCCCCAGCTACATCACTAACCTAGTCCCAAAATACCAACCAAGCCGCTCTCTTCGGTCCTCCCAAGACCTCCTTCTCACCTCCTCCTATGCTCGCCTCCAGGATTTCTCCAGAGCTTCTCCCATCCTTTGGAACTCTCTAACCCAATCTGTCCGACTGTCCCCTAATCTATCCATCTTTAGATGATCCCTGAAAACCCTTCTCTTTAAAGAAGCCTATCCTACTTCTAACTAACACTGTTTTACTTCCTCCATCAGCTCATCCCCCACAGCTATTACCTGTTGTATAAATTGACCCTTCCTTTTTAGATTGTAAGCTCCAACGAGCAGGGCCCTCTGATTCCTCTTGTAATGTAATTGTAATGTCTGCCTTTATTTTGTTAAGGGCTGCGCAAACTGTTGGCGCTATATAAATCCTGTATAATAATAATAATATTGTCACACTGATCCCCCTCCCGGCCAATCAGGAAGCGGGTCTTGAGACCCGTCATGATTGGCTAAAAGGACGTGATCAGTGGCGACCTGTCCATAGGGGGTGCATGGGCGCCGCCACCCCCCAAGCTATTCACAAAAAAAAAGTCACTTTTTAAGAGTGACCAGGCGCCAGACACACGGCAGTCTATGGGAAGCTTCCCAGTTTGCAATCAGCTGATTGCAAGCTGGGAAGCTGATTTGGCCTTATTAAAGGGGGCTCCTGGATTCCGATAAGCCCCCCACCAGCAGACCCCGACAACCAACGGCCAGGGTTGTTGGGAAGAGGCCCTTGTCCTCATCAACATGGGGACAAGGTGCTTTGGGGTGGGGGACCCGCAGAGCGCCCCCCTTCCCCAACGCACCCACTACCCATGTTGAGGGCATTCGGCCTGGTACGGTTCAGAAGGGGGGGGGGCGCTCGCTTGTGCCCAAATGTGTTTTTCCTATTGCAGCCAGCGCGAGATGTACAGTACCCTGTCGCCGAGAACCAGCGCTATCTGATCGCGCTGGAAACATTCTCGCGGGCAGGTGCTGTAGCTGCCCTTGCGTCAGATTTGGTCTGTCGGACCAGCATACAGATGAACGGGTTTCCTGCTGGGAACTGAGTCCGGCGGAGTTCCGGCGGGAAAATTAAAAACGTTCTATTTCTAAAGTCCATCGGATTTTTGCCATGCAAAGGTCCGATGGAGCCCACACACGATCGGAATGGCCGACGGATTTGTTCCATCGGACCTTTGCTGTCAAAAAGTCCGGTCGTGTGTACGCTGCATTTGTAAGTATTCAGCACACAGTAAGTATTCATCACACATATCTCTGTCAGTGGCAGTGCTGCTGTATGCCTTTTTGGCACTGTTGCTGACCTGACTGGTGCTGGTGATATGTATTTAGGGTGACTTAACTTACCTGGCGTTAGTACAGTTATTGAGGGTCTCAAAGTGCCGTTGGCGTTGGCCGAGTGATGAGCAGCTTATGGTTGACTCCGCCAGAGTCACTCTGGGTTGGATGGCGCCCAGCCCCTGCAGAACGCGGACTTGCTCCACATACACTCCGTGCCGTGGGGACAGGCCGGCCGATGACTGCACCCACCAGTGACCGGCTGCGACGCTGGCAGGGGAAACAGGAAGTGAGCCGTTCCACCACTACCCAGTGACCGCTTCTGGCATGCTTATGAGCGGGGCGCCGGGGCCCATGGGCTTGAGGCACACCACTTCATTCCAGGGACACTCCACATCATTCCAGGGACACACAACTTCATTCCAGGGACACACCACTTCATTCCAGGGACACAGGGACACACTACTTTATTCCAGGGTCATTCCACTTCATTCCAGTTCCCCCATCCCAAAAAAAAGAAACCCACCAGCCACCACTGCTCAAAAGTATCAACCATTTAGTGTGTCTGCTGCAATAACTCCACTGGCTTCTGCTTGCCCAATGAATACAATTCTGAATACTAAAACATCCAAAACTCTGCCCCAAGTTATACCACAAACTTCATCTCAAAGTATTACCCAAACCATCGTCTTCATAGTTACATAGTTAGTTAGGTTGAAAAAAGACACAAGTCAATCCAGTCCAACCACAAATAAAATAATACCAAGTCCTCAGTCTCTCTAGCCCCCTTGTCACCTCCTTCCTACCAAGTCCTCAGGCTCTCTAGCCCCCTTGTCACCTCCTTCCTACCAAGTCCTCAGGCTCTCTAGCCCCCTTGTCACCTCCTTCCTACCAAGTCCTCAGGCTCTCTACCCCCCTTGTCATCTCCTTCCACTCACCTCCAGGACTTCCCCAGAGCCTTTCCCATTCTCTGGAACTTCCTACCCCAGTTTGTCCAGCTATCTCTGACTCTATCTGCTTTTAGGTAGTCTTCTTAAGGAAGGCCTATCCAACCTCCTCCTAATAAACTGTACTTTTACTTTTTCCAACAGCTCATCTGTTAATTATTACCTTTTCTATTACTTGACCCTCCATTTTAGACTTAGAAAATGCAACTTTCCTTACAAAGTAAACATGCTAATTGCCTATAATAAACCAACCTAAATCAAAGATGGAAATTTTTGCTAGCATCATGTCTGGTGTCTTCTGACAATCTTTTTATTCACTGAACCCAGAGGTTTACAACTGTCAAAAGCATAAAATTACTGTTTATAGGTTTAAACCGTCTGTTTAGCCACACCTTGAACAGATGTACTACTAGATTATTGTTTTTTTTTTTTTTGTGTTTGTTGTGGTTTTAAAAAAGTTATGCAAAGCAATATGTTGTTTTGGTCTAAACATATGAAACAGCAATGTGGAAATAAGGCCCCTTCTTCACACATGCCTTCAGTTTGTTTCATCAGTTAAGTCACCTTTTAAAAAAAAAAAAAAAAATGGATCAGTTAACATCGGTTTTTCTTTAGTTTTTACATCCACTTAACCACTTAAGCAGTGGCGGCTCGTGGGCTTTTTGGAGGGGGTGGCGACAATCAACCAACGCCCCCTCCCCCCAATAGGATCGCCTGTGCTGTCAGCCAATCGGGTGACGGGTACTAGACGCGCTTCCTGATTGGCCGGGAGAAGGATCAGTGTTGCAACAGCGAATTTTCGTTCACTGTTGCAACACATCTGGGTGGGCTCAGGAGGCATGCTCTGCGACCCGAGCCCACCCTAATTTGTTCTAATAGCTTCAAATCAGGGTGGGCACGGGTCGCAGACTTGAAATTTTAGTGGATGGGTAGGGGTACAATGTACCCGATACTCATTCACATAGGGTGGGGGTCCGGGATCCAGATTCCGATAAGCCCCACGTCCACAGACCCTGACAACCAACGGCCAGGGTTGTCGGGAAGAGGCCTATGTCCTCATCAACATGGAGACAAGGTGCTTAGGGAGTGGGGGGCGCCGAGCCCCCCCTGCCCCAAAGCACTCACCCCCCCCATGTTGAGGGCATGCAGCCTGGTACTGTTCTGGAGGGGGGGCGTGCACACTCGCTCGTCCCCACCCCCTTTCCTGTGTTCAGATAAGGGTCTGGTATGGATTTAGGGGGCCCCCACACCGTTTTTTCAGCATGGGGGTTCCCCTTAAAATCCATGCCAGACGGAAGGACCTGGTATGCTCTTGGAGGGGGAACCCATGCCATTGTTTTTTACATTGTGCGTGGAGTTCCCCCTAAAGATTCATACCAGACAGTGTCTGGTATTGTCGGGGATCAAAGTCGGATCCCTGTTCATTGAAGTTAGACTTCAATGAACAGGGCAAAGTCGGATCCACAGTCGTATGACTGTTTTGTCAAAATCATGGCCGCGAAATCGCTGAAAGGCAAGTTATGGCAAGTGTGAAGACTTATTTGCCTCAACCAATGGACTGCACTGGAGATATAGAAATTCAATAGGCAGTTTAGCTCTCTGGTATTGTTGGCTTTGGGCAGACAGACTGTTTTTATGTGTATATCAGTATTTTACCACCACTCACTCAGTGTGCTTACAAGGGTAGCACCCTGAGCAGGCCAGCCCAAACTTCTCTTTATCTGGCCATACGTGGAAGTTGCTCATGGGGAATTCCTAAGCATTCCTGTGGCAGTTGGGACATGTAATGCACCTAGCATGTTCAGTGTATTTCCCTGGGCCTCTAACACAGTAATTAAGCTCAACTATCCTGCAAAAAATAAAAACTTCTCTTCTGTCAGTTGTGATTTCCTCGTTTTAGTCACTGTAGACAGTTTGAGGTCACAGATAAGATAAGGGCACACATCAATACAAGCATTCCCATGAATAATGTATCCTGAGGGGAGACCTTTTGCAGCCAAAAATCAATATTTGGATCTTGGCTGCCTTGGCTTCTCCCAGGGAGAGTGGTCCAGCCACAGGCTGCTGCCTATAACAACAGCTGCATTAAGGCCCGGTTCAGACTGCTGCGGTGGGGGAGATCGCATATGATTCGCACCGCACTGCAGTTCAAATTTTATGCGATCTCTGTGCGATGCAAATTCAGCCATACAGATAGTATAGCTGAATTCGCATCGCATTCGGCCCAAAAACGGACAGGACCCTTTTTTTCGGACCGCAGCAGAATCGGATCGCATGGTGTTCTCACCATGCGATCCGATTCCTGTCCGAGTTTGCAGATCGCACTGCGATATGCGAGCTGATATGGGGTTGTCATTAACATTTCATTGACACTCCCAGCAGCTCGCATAGGGCAGTGTGAACTGCCGGCGGGAGACATGCGGTGCGGGAACCCGCAGTAGATTCGCAGCGTTCCCGCACCGCAGCAGTCTGAACCGGGCCTGAAGTAGCATTAAACACTTAGCTTTTTAAGCTTAGCACTAGAAATGGGCGAACTGTCCGGGCCAAGCATCAGTTCAGCCCCAAACAGTGCATATTCGGGAGTTCGTAGAACTGCCTATCGCAGCTGAAGAGGTGGGCCGTTGGTGGGCAGCAATGATGTAAAGCCTGCTCCCCACCTGTTTTTAACATAATTTTTGCTGACAATACTGGGACCACCTACAAAATAGCAGTCCCAACTCATACCACCATATAGCCTTACTGACCAACAAGGATTAGACCAATTCATGCGGCCTGCAACAACTCATCAGCGCCTTGTCCATCACAAAAGCCCAACAATTCGGCCTGACAAAATCTCACATAAAAGACATAATGAACGATTCCAAAGAAAAATATGTTGGCGAAATTAAATGAAAACTCCAAGAAACTGTTAACCAGCCACTGCAGAGAGTCTACAAACTGGCCCCATACCTGGAGGTACTACAAGAACCAAAAGACAGACAGACTCAGCCTATAGAGACTAAGCTCCCACAGCCTGGAAATTAAATCAGGGAGGCACAGACAGACCTACAAGCCCAGCTGGAAGGAAGGAGCAGCCAGTTGAAGAGAACCAAGGTGGTAGCTCGGGACCTGGTATATGTAATTCAAACTCAGGATTGCAGCAAGACAATGCAGAATTCACTGCCCTGGCAAGTATGTGTTTTAAAGAGAACCCAGGAATACAGGTAAGAGAAAAAAAAAAAAAAAAAAACACAACACATGGAGGGGAGTGGAGTAACACTTTAAGTTATTACAAGGAAATGATGGCATCAGACTCACTTTCAAACATTCTTGCTCTTTTTTTTGCTACTGTAGGAAACAGAAACATTTACTGTTTAACGGGTGCTTAAGCTGGCCATAAACAGTGCGATTTATTTTCCTGCAACCATGGGTTCCTGCCGGGTAGCAATAATCGCATGAAAAATCCAACATGCTGGTTGTACCCAAGTCAATTTATGGATCCACTTGGGTACAATCAGCCTGCCCATACATTGTTTGAAATCCGGACAGTCCTCACTGAACCTGTCGAATTTCGATCCATGTATTACCGACTTTAGTCATCCAGTTATATCCTTGGTTTTATGCAGAGGAGATGTAGGATAGATCAGAAGAGTGCAGTTTTCCATGAAAAGGATTTTACAGCAAATCAAAAATTCGGATTCATTTAAATGTTGATTTGAACTGTCTATGATTGGCAATTAAGAGAATAAAATGTTACAGCTCAGACTTACTGTTCCAGGAGCCATAGTTTTTGCAATATAGCACATGCATCATCCATAAAATATGATGGAGGGTCCATCTTTCTGCAGGCCAACAGGAAGTATATAGTAATTTGATTGGAAATAGTGATATCACTACTAAATGGAGCACAAAAGCACTTATATGAATCATTTCTACTGAACTAAAAGTCTGCCGTTTCTATAAAAACAAGCAGGACACAAAATGGCAAATTCAATTGTGTATGGGTGAGAAAAACATTGTTTTATGGTTTGAATGCATGGTTGCCTCAAACATTCAAGAACATGGCAGGCCCCATTGTTGTAGGACTTATAACAAGTGGTGGTAAACGGCGTTATAGCAGCCCTACCCAATTATTGAGGTCGCCAAGGCTCCAACATCTCAAATGCTTTAAGTAGGTTTCTGTAGACAAAGATATACAATGCCAAGAAAAGAAGAACAACTCAAGCTTTCTGAAAACTTCTGATCAATCCCTCACTTGCCAATGCCATACGTGCAATAAAGAAGCTGCCCAGTTCCCAGAGTAGTGAAAAACCCTTTAAGGCTCGATTCACATCTAGAGCGTTTCTGTAGTGCTTTTTGCGGTGCTTGCCGCGTTTTTGGACACGCATTTTTACCGCGATTTTTTTATTTTTTTTTTAAACACTGTGGTTGCTGAGCAACCAGCTGTATACAGTGTAGAAAAAATAAAAAAATGTAAAAAAAAAACGCAAATCGCAGTAAAAATGCGGTACTTGCGTTTTGGATGCGGGTCCATTGACTTCTATTACATGCAAAACGCTGCATTTTGCATGAAAAAAAGTCCTCGACCCTTTCCAAAAACACAGAGGCACAAATATGCATTGATGTGAACATGTCCCATAGGACCCCATGTTAAAAAATGTCCCTGCATTTCTGCAAAATGCAAAATGCATCAAAAAACGCATTAATGTGAATCAATCCTTACTTATTTCTTTTATTTCATTTATTTTTTTTATTTTTTTGCTTTCCCTTTAAAAAATAATTGTTATCATTTTTATTGCTGTCAGAAGGAATGTAAACATCCCTTGTGACAGTAATAGGCAGTGACAGGTATTCTTTATGAAGGGATCTGGGGTCTATAAGACCCCAAATCCCTCCTTTGAACTTAAAAGCATTCAAAACACCAAGTTTGGCTGTAATTTTTTTTTAAATTTGGCACCTTTAAGTCTTCTGTAAACCAGAAGTGATGTCATGACATTGCTTCCGGGTTACTAGATCCGAGACCCGATCAAAGCCGATTCCTGCTTCAGTCGGGGGTCTCTGGCCAGCCGGCTGATCGCTCGGGCTGCGTGGTGGGACGGAAGAGCCTAGGCGAACCGTGGAAGGCAGTGGGAGGGTGGGGGGGGGTTGGGGGACGATGTCCCCTCCCGCTGCTTGGGATAACAGCCAAGCGGCTTCTTTGCTGCATCGGTTGTTATCACAAGAAAGCAGATCAGGGTTAAAATGTCCGCGGGCCGGGTGCATGTGAATTCATCATGTGCACTAACAGACATTTAGCGGCGGGCTGTAGGTTGCCGACTCCTGAGTAGTTTATAGTCATTTAGAGGCAGTGGAGTTTAGTGGCATTTTTTTTTAAAGCAAAAAATTGCAGGACAAAAGTTTATTGACATTTGAAATGCCAAATGCTTGAAACATCGTGCAAACGCCGCGGTAACTCACGTTTAGCCGCGTTTCGTTTATAGGCGTTTTCAATTGAGATACATTTCTGACCATTTACTTTGAAAAAAAACGCTTCTAAATGCAAATGTGGCTAAACGCGAATTAACGCAGCATGTAAACACGGCACAACGGACCTTTTTAACCGTCGGTTACTAGCTGGCAAGTTCCAGTGTTCAGGAGAGGTTTTAAACGTCCCGTGTACATGAAGCCTAGGAAACCCTAATCAAACATCTTTAATGATAGGTTACTGGAAAAAAATGCTGTTACAATCAAATCAAAATCTATTTCGTAATAGTCGACAAGTTAATGCTAGCTCAACCTGTTTGTCTGTGGCCTCATTGCAATTAGCTGACTGTGGTTATATTCTAAAAGCGTCAATAACACGCACTGAACATAGATGACGTATAATGATACTTCACATGATGTGGTATGCTGAGAATGAATGATTCATATGTAACCTCGAGAAAAAGGTGTGCTTCATGCTAGAAAATGTAGGAGTATTGAGGTATATATCATTGGCAAGTCGTGTGTACATCAGCATTGAGGGCAACAATTTTCTTAGGAAAAAAATAAATAAATTGCACTTAGCGCACCTTTCTTTTAGGCAACAATAACTAAGCATTCCCACTATACAAGCTATTTTAACAAGCCTACATCAGTACATGTAAAGAAAGCACGGTACATTGAAAGTCAGATAGTTGCTAGTTAAGTGGCCACATTTTATTACATAGTCACAGTTTATAGAGATGAGTTGCAATACAGAGTTGCAAAGTTACTACAAGTGCTCTGCAAGGGCACTTGGAAGTGCAGTCGCTGTAGATCTGAGGGAAAGATCTGAAATAAGGGGAAGCTCTGCTGATTTTATCATCCAATCATGTGCAAGTTAAAATGGTATTTTTTATTTTTCTTGCATGTCCCCCTCAGATCTACAGCAAATGCACTTTGAAGTGCACTTGCAGTGCAAAGTGGATTTGCCTTTAGTAAATAACCCCCACAGTTCGTTTGCCTGCACACAGTAGTACTATGCGATCCGAATGCTGTGCATTTTTTTAACCACTTCCCACCCGGCCAATGTAGATATACGGCCGGGTGGGAGCCGTCTACTTCTGAGTGGACGTTCAGGAACGTCCTTCAGAAGTAGAGGGATCGCGCGCGCGCGTGCCCGCGCAGCGGCGCGATCCCGATGCGGCCGTGTCACCCGGACACGGCGCATCTCGGATCGGCAGGAGGGCTCGGTGATTGGCCCTCCTGATCACATGACGGCCGTGTCGAATCACGGCCGTCATGTGATGTAAACAAACAGCCGGTTGCTAGGCAATCGGCCCTCCTCTCCTCACACGGAAGTCGTCGGTGAGGAGAGGAGAGCGGATCGCTGCAGCCGGCTGGTGATCAGTGAGTATTAGCTGGTTTTTTTACTCACTGATCACCAGGCTAGGGTCCCCATAGTAAAACACACATGTCCCCATAGTAAAACACACATGTCCCCACAGTAAAACACACATGTCCCTACAGTAAAACACACATGTCCCCAAAAACACACATGTCCCCAAATAATAAAAAAACACATGTCCCTCACATATGTCCCAGTAAAATAACATGTGCCAGTGATTATCTGCACACATATGTCCGTGATCACCTGCACACCCCTTTTACATGATCATTTGCGTACATATGTCCGTGATCATGCGAACCAATTATTATACACTTAACGGAATTTTTTTTACAAAAAACATGTAGCAGAATACATGTTGGCTTAAATTTATGACAAAATTAGATTTTATTGGATTTCTTTTAAAAAAGAAAGGAGAAAATATTGTTTTTTTTCAAAATTTCCGCTATGTTTTCGCTTATATCGCAAAAAATAAAAAACGGAGTCGCGAATAAATACCACCAAACTAAAGCTCTATTTGTGCGAACAAAATGATAAAAAATTCATTTTGTTACAGCATTGCATGACCGCGCAATTGTCACTGAAAGTGCGAGAGCGCTGAAAGCTGAAAATTGGTCTGGGCAGGAAGGGTGTTTAAGTGCACAGTAGGCAAGTGGTTAAAGTAGGTGCAGTCTAAAATGGGCTAAAATCGCACTGCACCCGGATTTCATTTTAATCGCACAGGAACCTGAGAAAGTGCGATTTATGGTGTGAACTGGCCCTAAATTATTATTATTATTATACAGGATTTATATAGCGCCAACAGTTTACACAGCACTTATAAAAATATAAAAAGGAGACAATACAGTTATAATACAATAAAATACAAGAGTATTAATAGGACCCTGCTTACATCTAATAGGGTGGGGCAGGTAGTACAAAAGGTTGTAACTGTGGGGAATGAGCTGATGGAAGATTAGTTGGAGACGTGATAGGCTTTCCTGAAGAGATGAGTTGCCTGAAGGTAGTAGGGGTTAGCTGGACAGGTAGAGGTAGCCAGTTCCAGAGGATGGGAGAGGCTCTGGAGAAATCCTGAACGAGCATGGGAGGAGGAGACGAGAGAGCTTGAGAGTAGGAGGTCCTGAGAAGGGCGGAGAGGATGATTTGGATGATATTTGGAGACAAGATTGGTGATGTAGCTCGGGGCAGAGTTGTGAATTGCTTTGTATGTTGTGGTAAATTGAATTGAATTTGCTGGGTTATTGGGAGCCAGTGTAGGGATTGGAGGAGAGGGTTGGCAGAAACTGAGCGGTTGGTAAGGTGTATAAGTCTGGCAGCAGCATTCATGATAGACTGAAGAGGGGATAGCCTATGGAGAGGCAGGCCAATGAGAAGGGAATTGCAATAGTCAAGGCGAGAGATAACAAGGGAGTGAATGAGGAGCTTGGTGGTTTCATTTGTTTAAAAATTGTGAATTTTAGAGATGTTACGGAGGTGAATTCTACAAAATTTTGACAATGATTGGACTTGGGGCTGAAATGACAAGTCAGAGTCTAGTATTACACCTAGTACCCTGGCGTGAGGGGAGGGACTGATAGTTGCATTGTTGATTTTGATGGAAAAGTCATAGAGGGGGGCACAGGCGGGGGGGGGGGGGGGGGGGGGGGGGCTGGGCGATATTAATAGCTCAGTTTTAGAGGGATTTAGTTTAAGGAAGTGGTGCGACATCCATGCTGATATATCAGTTAGTTAGTAATGCGAGAGGAGACTGAAGGAGTGAGGTGAGGAGTAGACAGATAGATTTGGGTGTCTTCGGCGTATAAGTGGTATTGGAAGCTGTGGGCTCAGTGGCGGAATTACCAGGGTCGCACCAGTCGCATTTGCGACTGGGCCCTCCGGTTCCGCCACTGTAGGGGGGCCCGCTGCCGCCCGGGAGATAAAACAGTACACTGATTCCACATATCACACTGGGGAGTTCGCTCCGCCCATCCTCGCCGGCCGCTCCGCCCATCCTCCTCGAGTGCACTCACGGGCGGCACAGGCTCCTGCCCATCCTCTCCACCCATCCCACACTCAGGGGCACAGTCTCTGCCCGCTTCGCCCGTCATCTCCGCGGCACCACCCGCTCCTCCGCCCAACCTCTCCACGGACTCCACCCATAGTCCCATACTATCCGCCTGCACTCATGGGGCACAGTCCCGCCCATCTTCTCCGGCTCCGCCTGCACTAACAGGCCCTGCCCATCCTCTCTGTTTGCCCAAGGAAGACCAGCAAGACCAGCAAGACCCGGAAGGAGGGGGGACCAAGTAATCTGCAAGTGAGTGGCACCCATCACTCAATATCACCACTGC
The DNA here is from genome assembly GCA_028564925.1 of Lithobates sylvaticus. Classification (NCBI taxonomy): domain Eukaryota; kingdom Metazoa; phylum Chordata; class Amphibia; order Anura; family Ranidae; genus Lithobates; species Lithobates sylvaticus. Next base: position 377,359,167 of record CM053027.1, on the reverse strand, counting down.
CACTGATCCCCACAGCACCACTACTGCACTGATACCCCCCCCCCCACACACACACACACACACCACCACTACTGCACTGATACCCCCCCCCCCACACACACACCACACTACACATACCCCCCCCCACCACACACCACCACACTGCACCCCCCCCCCCCCCCCACACACACACACCACTACTGCACTGATACCCCCCCCCCCACACACACACCACCACTACTGCACTGATACCCCCCCCCCCCCACACACACCACCACTACTGCACTTATACCCCCCCCCCACCACACCCCACCACTACTGCACTTATACCCCCCACACACACCACCACTACTGCACTGATACCCCCCCCCCACACACACACACCACCACTACTGCACTGCACTTATACCCCCCCCCCACACACACACACCACCACTACTGCACTGATACCCCCCCCCCCACACACACCACCACTACTGCACTGATACCCCCCCCCCCACACACACACACCACCACTACTGCACTGATACCCCCCCACACCACCACTACCCACCCCCCCCACACACACCACCACCACTACTGCACTGATACACACCCCCCCCACACACCCCCCCCCACACACCACCACTACTGCACTGATACCCCCCCCCACCACACCCACACACACACACCACCACTACTGCACTGATACCCCCCCCCACACACACACACACCACCACTACTGCACTGATACCCCCCCCCCCCCACACACACACACCACCACTACTACTGCACTGATACCCCCCCCCCCACCACACACCACCACTACTGCACTGATACCCCCACCCACACACACACCACCACCACTACTGCACTGATACCCCCCCCCCCCACCACACACCACCACTACTGCACTGATACCCCCCCCACACACACACCACTACTGCACTGATACCCCCCCCCCCCCACACACACACACCACCACTACTGCACTGATACCCCCCCTCCCCCCCACACACACACACACACACCACCACTACTGCACTGATACCCCCCCCACACACACACACACACCACTACTGCACTGATACCCCCCCCCCACACACACACACCACCACTACTGCACTGATACCCCCCCCCCCCACACACACCACCACTACTGCACTGATACCCCCCCCCCCCCCACCCCTGATGACCCCCCCCCCCACACCCACCACCACTACTGCACTGAATACCCCCCCCCCACACCACCACACACCACCACTACTGCACTGATACCCCCCCCCCACACACACACACACCACCACTACTGCACTGATACCCCCCCCCCACCACACACACCACCACTACTGCACTGATACCCCCCCCCCCCACACACACACACACCACCACCACTACTGCACTGATACCCCCCCCCCCACACACACACACCACCACTACTGCACTGATACCCCCCCCCCCCCCCAACACACCACCACCACTACTGCACTGATACCCCCCACACACACACCACCACTACTGCACTGATACCCCCCCCCCCCCCACACACACACCACCACTACTGCACTGATACCCCCCCCCCCACACACACACACACACCACTACTGCACTGATACCCCCCCCCCCACACACACACACACCACCACTACTGATACTGATACCCCCCCCCACCCCCCACACACACACCACCACTACTGCACTGATACCCCCCCCCCCCACACACACACCACCACTACTGCACTGATACCCCCCCCCCACACACACACACCACCACTACTGCACTGATACCCCCCCCCCCCCCACACACACACACCACCACTACTGCACTGATACCCCCCCCCCCCCACACACACACACCACTACTGCACTGATACCCCCCCCCCCCCCCACACACACACCCACCACTACTGCACTGATACCCCCCCCCACACACACACACCACCACTACTGCACTGATACCCCCCCCACCACACCACCACACACCCCCCCCACCACTACTGCACTGATACCCCCCCCCCACACACACACCACCACTACTGCACTGATACCCCCCCCCCCACACACACACACCACCACTACTGCACTGATACCCCCCCCCCCCCCACACACACACCACCACTACTGCACTGATACCCCCCCCCCCACACACACACCACCACTACTGCACTGATACCCCCCCCCCACACACCACCACTACTGCACTGATACCCCCCCCCCCACACACACACCACCACTACTGCACTGATACCCCCCCCCCCACACACACACCACCACTACTGCACTGATACCCCCCCCCCCCACACACACCACCACCACTACTGCACTGATACCCCCCCCCACCACCACACCACCACCACTGCACTGATACCCCCCCCCCCACACACACACACCACCACTACTGCACTGATACCCCCCCCCCCACACACACACCACCACTACTGCACTGATACCCCCCCCCCCACACACACACACACACCACCACTACTGCACTGATACCCCCCCCCCCCCACACACACACCCACCACTACTGCACTGATACCCCCCCCCCCACACACACACCACCACTACTGCACTGATACCCCCCCCCCCCACACACACACACACCACTACTGCACTGATACCCCCCCCCCCCACACTGCACACACACACACACACCACTACTGCACTGATACCCCCCCCCCACACACACACACACACCACTACTGCACTGATACCCCCCCCCACACACACACACCACCACTACTGCACTGATACCCCCCCCCCACACACACACACCACCACTACTGCACTGATTACCCCCCCCCCACACACACACCACCACTACTGCACCCCCCCCCCCCACACACACACACACCACTACTGCACTGATACCCCCCCCCACACACACACACCACCACTACTGCACTGATACCCCCCCCCCCCACACACACACACCCACCACTACTGCACTGATACCCCCCCCCCACACACACACACCACCACTACTGCACTGATACCCCCCCCCCCCACACACACACACCACTACTGCACTGATACCCCCCCCACACACACACCACCACTACTGCACTGATACCCCCCCCCCCCACACACACACACACACCACCACTACTGCACTGATACCCCCCCCCCCACACACACACCACCACTACTGCACTGATACCCCCCCCCCACACACACACACCACCACTACTGCACTGATACCCCCCCCCCCACACACACACACCACCACTGCACTGATACCCCCCCCCCACACACACACACCACCACTACTGCACTGATACCCCCCCCCCCCCACACACACACACCACCACTACTGCACTGATACCCCCCCCCCCACACACACACCACCACTACTGCACTGATACCCCCCCCCACACACACACACCACCACTACTGCACTGATACCCCCCCCCCCCCCCCACACACACACACACCACCACTACTGCACTGATACCCCCCCCCCACACACACACACCACCACTACTGCACTGATACCCCCCCCCACCACCACACACACACACACCCACCACTACTGCACTGATACCCCCCCCCCCCCCCACCACCACACCACCACTACTGCACTGATACCCCCCCCCCACACACACCACCACTACTGCACTGATACCCCCCCCCCCCACACACCACCACTACTGCACTGATACCCCCCCCCCCACACACACACACCACCACTACTGCACTGATACCCCCCCCCCCCACACACACACACACACCACTACTGCACTGATACCCCCCCCCCCACACACACACACCACTACTGCACTGATACCCCCCCCACACACCACACCACCACTACTGCACTGATACCCCCCCCCCACACACACACACCACCACTACTGCACTGATACCCCCCCCCCACCACACACACACACACCACCACTACTGCACTGATACCCCCCCCCCACACACACACACACCACCACTACTGCACTGATACCCCCCCCCCCCCACACACACACACCACCACTACTGCACTGATACCCCCCCCCCCACACACACCACCACTACTGCACTGATACCCCCCCCCCCCCACACACACACCACCACTACTGCACTGATACCCCCCCCCCACACACACACCACCACCACTACTGCACTGATACCCCCACACACACACCACCACTACTGCACTGATACCCCCCCCCCCACACACACACCACCACTACTGCACTGATACCCCCACACACACACCACCACTACTGCACTGATACCCCCCCCCCACACACACCACCACCACTACTGCACTGATACCCCCCCCCACACACACACACACACCACCACTACTGCACTGATACCCCCCCCACACCCCACACACACACCACCACTACTGCACTGCACTGATACCCCCCCACACACCACATCCGATTTCCACTCCTCCCCCTCCTTCCCCTCCCCTCCTCACTATCCCTCCCATCCAACCTCCTCTCCTCCTCCATTTCTCCTCCGAACACCCCCACTACTGCACTGATACCCCCCCCACACACACACACACCACCACTACTGCACTGATACCCCCCCCACACACCACCACTACTGCACTGATACCCCCCCCCCCCCCACACACACACACACACCACCACTACTGCACTGATACCCCCCCCCCCCCCCCTACACACACACACACCACCACTACTGCACTGATACCCCCCCCCCACACACACACACCACCACTACTGCACTGATACCCCCCCCCCCCACACACACACCACCACTACTGCACTGATACCCCCCCCCACACACCACACACCACCACTACTGCACTGATACCCCCCCCCCACACACACACACCACTACTGCACTGATACCCCCCCCCCCCACACACACACACACACCACTACTGCACTGATACCCCCCCCCACACACACACCACCACCACTACTGCACTGATACCCCCCCCCCCACACACACACAACACCACTACTGCACTGATACCCCCCCCCCCACACACACCACACACCACCACTACTGCACTGATACCCCCCACACACACCACCACTACTGCACTGATACCCCCCACACACACACCACCACTACTGCACTGATACCCCCCACCACACCACCACCCCTACTGCACTGATACCCCACACACACACCACCACTACTGCACTGATACCCCCCCCACACCACTACACACCCCCACACACACTACCACTACTGCACTGATACCCCCCACACCACCACTACTGCACTGATACCCCCCACACCACCACTACTGCACTGATACCCCCCACACCACCACCACTACTGCACTGATACCCCCCCCCCCCACACCACCCCTACTGCCACTGATTCCCCCTCCCCCACACCACCACCATGACCACTACTGTCACTGATCCCATCCTTGCCACTGATACCATCCCCCAACCACCACCCTTGCCATGGATCCCATCCTCCCACCCCCGCTGCCACTCATTTCATCCAATGCCCCCCACCGCTGCCACTCATCCCATCCAATCCTCCTCTTCCACTACCACTCATCCCATCCCACCCTCCTCCAACCATCCCCCCACCCCTCTCCACTCATCCCATTCCCCCCACCACCTCTGCCACTGATCCCATCCCCCCCCAACCACAACCCTTGCCACTGATCCCATCCCCCCTCACCGTTGCCACTGATCCCATCCCCCACCACCGATGCCACTGATCCTATCCCTCCCCAACCACCACTGATCCCATCCCCCACCAACACCGCTGCCACTCATCCCAGGGGCATAACTACAGGGGTCACAATTGCAATAGCACACATGTTGCCCCTGAACACCTGGATGGGGGGGGGGCATTTAGAGGAACAAATCCCCTCCATTTTATTCCTGCAGCCACTAAAAGTCTGCTTCTCCTCCTCTCCCTCTGATAGGCATTCAGTGGCTGCAGAACCCTTCTGTCCCTGGGTTCAGTGGGAATGGCCCTGGCCGGGGGTCAGGGGGGCCCTCCATGGTTTCTTGCACCGGGGCCCTAAAGTTTCTAGTTACGCCACTGTGTGGGCTGTTGTCAAGTCACCAAGGCTAGTAAATGGTATTACTAGCCCTTTCACAGGCTTATAATATATACTGTACCTCACAGACCCATCAGATGCTGGCAGTTCTTAATGTAGCAGTTGAGTTACTCAAGACAAGCCTTTACAATCAGAATCATAGAAATACTAAAGCTGTCCAGGACACCATACACCTGCACAAAAGTCAGAATGACTAGACCAGGGTTAAGCAACCTCTGCACTCCAGCTGTTGTGGAACTGCAAGTCCCATGAGGCACTGAAAGATTCTGACAGCCACAGATATGACTCCCAGAAGCAATGGCATGATGGGATTTACAGTTTCACCACAACTGGAGTGCTGAGGTTGCTTACACCTGGTCTAGACAATTTACCTGAATCTCCATTTAATGCAATCCTTCCATCCCTGCTTCTAAAGCCTCATACACACAATCGGACCGTGGACCAACTTTCCCGTGGATTTTTGTCCAAAGGGCGTTGGCCCCAAGTTGGTATTGCATACACATGGTCGGACTTTTTAGGCAACAAACATGAACGTAGTGACGTTTCAACGTACTGACGACAATTCAAAAGAGGACGTTCGAATACTCCAGCGCCACCTTTGGTCAACTTCTATATTGTTGTCTGATCTTTTGCATTGGTTCTGAGCATGCGTGTTTGTACTTTGTACAAAAGTCTGTTGGTTTTTCGTACACACGGTCGGACTTTGGTCCATCGGACTTTTGTTGGCAGAAAGTTGGTCCGTTCGCACAGCCAACAAAAGTCAGATGAAACCTGGAAAAAGTTGGTCTGATGGAGCGTACACACGGTCGGATGTTGGTCCAAACCAGCTAATTTGCATGTTGGTTGTCAAAAAGTCCGATCGTGTGTACGGGCCTTAAGATTAGCATTTTGGCAAGATAACAGCAGCTGTCAGGGCAAGCAACATTGCTGAAAGTGGAACTAAAGCTGCTCACCTTTGCTCCAACATAGGCGAGGTTCCCGTGCCAACATCTATTCCCTGGCTTCTCCCGGGTAATGGGTCTACAGCTGTCTTGATAGGCAGAAGTGAAAAGAAAAAGCGCCACTGGGGTGGGGGGCGTTAGCAGTTAAGCAGCGCTAAATTTAGCGGCGCTTTACTGCTGTAATAGCGGAATTTTTCGGCCACTAGCGGGGCACTTTCAACCCCCGCTAGCAGCGGATAAAGGGTTATTAGCGCCCGCAAAGCGCCGCTGCCGAAGCACTTTGCAGGTGCTTTGGCATCAGTGCCCATTGATTCCAACGGCAGGGGCGGTGCACTGCCCAAAAGATACTGCTTGCGGGACTTTTTCTAACGTCCTGCAAGCGCACTGCTCCAGTGTGAAAGTACTTGGGCTCTCACACTGGGGCTGTAGGGGAGGCATTTACAGGCGCTATTGTTAGCCCTTTAGCGCCTGAAAAACGCCTCAGTGTGAAAGTAGCCTAAGTTCAGACATTTTACAGGTTTATTAGGTGCAATAAAATACAAGTGTCAATGCTTCGCGACCCCCCCTCCAGTGACGTCATCCGCACACGCTGCGGTCCAGCTTTATCCCCTCTGCTTGGCTTTCCACCTGAGGACTTCTGCCTGGCCTCCTCCACACAGCAGCCGACCCTGGCGATCCACATCGCGGACATCCTGGACACCCCTTCATGATGAGCTTGTTATACTTCATGTGAGTTGCACCTTGTATTTTATTGCACCTAATAAATCTGTAAACTGTCTACACTTAGAGGAGCTTTTTCTTTTCTCTTCTGCCTGTCATCTACTCCTGCGAACAAGCCTGCCCTAGTGCTTGGACACCATGTCCTAGGATCCCCCCATTCTTGTTGGATCACTTCCTCCTGTCCTATGAACTTCATACTTATATGGACTTCTTATGAACTATTTATACAGAGACTGCCCCCTCACACAGGGTCTGGTTACCTGTTGGCGCCCTATATCCTTGTTGTGTTTATGTGTATAAACTGTCTCGATTGGTCAGTGCAGGAAGGACGCAACTCCCATGCATGTGCAGGGGTTCATCCACCCTGTCACATAGGCTCTGTATCAAGAGAGTACATTGTAAAGAAGACTGTAAACATGTAGGCATGTCTCTTCAAGATAAATAGCCTGCCTGCTTGCAGTTTGTTGTTTTAAAGTTCCACGTTTATCTGTTCACTGAGAGCAGAAGGAACTGCAGAAAACTCTGAAAGAATGCAGAAAGTCACTGACCCCAGTGTAAATGATGTAGGAGGATACCCATTAGAGTAATGATGAATAGCTGGCCCCTCTAAGGACAGAGAAGCCTGTGGTGGGAGTGATTGGGAATATTCGCCATACTTTTCAAATTTTATCCCAAAAAAGTGTTCCCAGAACAGTAGACTACCTTCAGGGTACTGGTGCAGTTAGTCTTTGATATAAAGTAGAAAACCTAGGCAGGTGAAAAACGCACTCCTTTTTCTCTGTTGACTATGGTGTGTGCCAACTACAGTGTTCTGCTAATACAGTTGGGATGGATCCTGATGGAGAGATTTACCAACTCATCCTAATTCCCCGTACACACAGTCGGAATTTCCGACGGAAAATGTCCTATCGGACCATGTTGTCGGAAAATCCGACCGTGTGTGGGCGCCATCAGACTTTTTCCGTCGGAAAAAATTTGAGATCCTGCTCTCAAATTTTCCGACAACAAAGTCCGATCTGACTTTTTCCGATCTTGTGTAGCAAATTCCGACGGACAAAGTGCCACGCATGCTCAGATCAAATTATGAGACCAAAGCTATTGGCTACTAGCCTCTACGTAGTTCCGTCGTACGCAACGAACATCACCACATTCAGAATGATCGGATTTTCCGACAACTTTGTCCGACCGTGTGTATGCAACACCAGTGTTGGACAAAATCCGTCTGAAAAAATCAGACGGATTTTGTGGTCGGAATTTCCGACCGTGTGTATGGGGCATAAGTCTCAGTACTTCAATGACAATATCTCCAAATTAGAATTCCCAGCTAGCACAACACCAGCAGTAGTATTACTTTTCTTGCTACATTCTCTTTATTGTAAACTAGGGCTGTGGAAATTAAAGATTAATTCCTTGATTAATCGATTAATTTTTCTGATCGATCAAAATTCTTTTGATTGGTACTCACCTCTCCGCCGGCTTCCGGGTCTTCAGGGAGTTCCGTCGGAGATCGGGTGACATCACAGACATCAACATCACCGGACTCCTCCGCCCTTCCCCAAGTGCCTCCGTCTGCTAACGAAGGGAAGAGGGGAGGAGTCCGGTGACGTTGAAGTTCTGATTGAACGTAATGCGCACGGGGAGGAGCTACGCATGACGTCACCTGCTGCTGCCCTACTGAACTAACACGATTGTCGGGTTAACATGCTGTGTTTTTTATCATCTTTATGTGAGTAGTTTGTGTTTGAACACAAAAATTAAATCTTATACTTAACCACTTGCCGACCAAGCACGTCATATGACGTCCTTGACTTTAAGTGGTGATATCTGAATGATGCGTGCAGCTATTGGCATCATTCAGATATCATTTTTACCGGCCGGCGATTCTGTGCACCATAAGAACGATCATAGCGGCAGTTCCGCCGCCTGATCGTTCTTATAGGCAGCGGGGGGGGACGTCCCCCCCCTCCCGCCGCCATCCGGTGCTTCTCCGGGCTCTCCCGTGCCATCGGGGGCCCGGAGAAAGAATCGCTCGCCGCCGGATGACGAGCATAGAGATTTCCGGTGACCAGATGGTCACCAGTCATCTCTATGACCGTCGGAGGTCCGGGCGCGACGTTATGACGTCACGCCCGGTATCCGGATGTAAACAAAGCCGCGATCGCGGCTGTCAGCATGAGATCGGTAAAAAAATTTTTACCGATCTCATGCTTTCCAGCCTGGAGGAGAGATGTGGGGTCTTATTGACCCCACATCTCTCCATAAAGAGGACCTGTCACATACATTCCTATTACAAGGGATGTTTACATTCCTTGTAATAGGAATAAAAGTGATCCAAAATATTTTTTTTTTAAAAAAAGTGTAAAAATAAAAAAAAATGAAGTAAAATAAAAATAAATAAATAAAAAAAAAAAAAATTAAAACGCCCCTGTCCCCTGTAGCTCGCGATCAGAAGCTAACGCACACGCAAGTCCCGCCCGCATATGTAAACGCCGCTCAAACCACACATGTGAGGTATCGCCGCGTGCGTTAGAGCGCGTGCAACAATTCTAGCACTAGACCTCCTCCGTAACTCTAAACTGGTAACCAGTAAAAAATATTAAAGCGTCGCCTATGGAGATTATTAAGTACCGAAGTTTGGCGCCATTCCACGGTTGTGCGCAATTTTAAAGCGTGACATGTTTGGTATCTATTTACTCGGCGTAACATCATCTTTCATATTATATAAAAAAATTGGGCTAACTTTACTGTTTTCTTATTTTTTAATTCATGAAACTGTTTTTTTTCCCAAAAAAAGGCGTTTGAAAAATTATTGCGCAAATACCGTGTGAGATAAAAAGTTGCAATGACCGCCATTTTATTCCCTAGGGTGTCTGCTAAAAAAAACGTACTCAATGTTTGGGGGTTCTGAGTAATTTTCTAGCAAAAAAATGATGATGTTTACATGAAGGAAAATAGGCCAAAATAGGCCCGGTAAGCAAGTGGTTAAGCGGTGAGCACTTAGATCTTTTCTTTCTACCCATAACCTGGCGTCCTTGCTGAGATCTAAGGAGACGTGAGAGAAGTTTATGGTCCGTGTTAACCCTTTTGATTCCCGCTTGCATGACCACCTGTATGCACAGGGGTCCATGCCATAAGGTGAGAGTGATTAGTTAGACCGGAGGTGGAGGGATTGTCACTCTACTGTGGAAAAAAAAATGACTTACGTCAGTGCTACAGTTTGAATTTAAAACGTATTTGTGAACTGTGAAGTTAAGTCATGGATTGTGGAAACTAACTAGTGTCGGGTGATTGTATATTATTATTATTATACAGGATTTATATAGCGCCGACAGTTTGCGCAGCGCTTTACAACATGAGGGCAACAGTACAATTACAATACAAATCAATACAGGAGGGATCAGAGGGCCCTGTTCGTTAGAGCTTACAATCTAGAAGGGATATATAGTGTATACCACATTTACCACTGACTAATGCAGAGTTGCAATGTAAGGAGATCAGCTAAAAGTAGTTGGATCTGTATGTGCGTTATAATTAATCGAAATTAGTTGATTAGTTGATTAAAAAAAAAAAAACGATTAATTGAACGCGAAAATTGTAATCAGTAACAGCCCTATTGTAAACTAAAGATTATATCCATTATGGATATGGTAGAAAATATGGATTTGGGTGGTTTTCCACTTTAAGGACTTGAATAAAAGCATATGGTACTTACAAAGCACGTCTATTATTTTCCTGCCTTGTAAGTGGAAACCACAGATATGAGATGTATGCCAATATAATGAAATGTTAGTGCTAGCTTGGGTCATTCCAACTTCAAACAAAAGGGAACAATCGGGTGACCAGTAAGTGTACACAGCTCACTCTCTGGAAAACATGAATACTTCTAAATAGTAAGATCATTGTTTCTTGAATTCCTAAGGGACATACTAATGGTCTCTGTTCACATAGCAACATTGTAAAAGCCCAAAATATCTGGGGCGATCAGGTAAATTATTCCGCACCATCATTATGTAAACTGAGGGGGCTAACCTTTTCATGACTTGGCAGCGCTAAACCACATTTTTTTTTGTATCAGCTTCCACTAGTTTCTGGTCATGAAGTGGTTAACCGGATCACTTTGGCCGCTGGCATTCAGGTTTATAAAACACCCTGAGCACAAAGATCTCATTCATCAAGTGCTCTCCCTCCAGGAATAAAATGTGGGAAAAGCCTCCGCTCATTCACAGCGTCCTCTGGATTTTACAATGCTGCAGAAACAGGCAACGTCTTATTGTTGGCTAGAATAGCGGCTAGAACAATTATGCGGCTTTTCTTAACATGAAATTTAAATGTTTGGCTAAAGATGTATAATTAACATCACAATACAACCGTGTATAATTGTGTTAAATGGTTACCGTTAGCTAGTAGTATGGATATCATTTTGTGACATTTCAGAAGTTGCAAGACCCTCCCGCACATTTTATTCACACATTCTACAACCTAGACTCAGAACTAAAATACAATATGATCACCAAATACACATTATTTCTTTTTTTGGAATATTTTTGCGTTTAGTCAGGTGTTTTATCAACTGAATAAAAGCTTAAAAACTGTGCAAATCACTGCATAGAAATCTACACTATATTACCAAAAATATTGGGGCGCCTGCCTTTAGACTCGATTCACATTTATGCATGTTGCTTTTGAGCGTTTCTGCAGTGCTTTTTGCGGTGCTTGCCACGTTTTTGGATACGCGTTTTACCGCAATTTTGCCACGTTTTGCATTTTTATATATATATATATATATATTTTTTTTTTGTTTACACTGTGGTTGCTTAGCAACCAGCTATATACAGTGTAAAAAAACAAAAAAAAAAAAAACACAAATCGCTGTAAAAACACGGTAATTGCGTTTTGGATGTGGGTCCATTGACTTCTTTAACATGCAAAACGCTGCATTTTGCATGAAAAAAAGTCCCCGACCCTTTCCAAAAATGCAGAGGCACAAAAAATGCATTGATGTGAACATGTTCCATAGGAACCCATGTTAAAAAGTTTCCCTGCATTTCTGCAAAATACAAAATGCACCAAAAAACGCATTAGTGTGAATCAAACCTATTCACTTTCACACTGAAGCGCTTCTAAACTGCCAGTAAAAACACTGAGCGCTTTTGAAGAGCTTTTCAGGCGCTTTTGAAGAGCTTTCCATTAATTTCAATGGGGAGGGGTTCAATATTGAGTTGGCCCACCATTTGCAGCTATAACAGCTTCAACTCTTCTGTGAAGGCCGTCCACAAGGTTTAGGAGTGTGTCTATGGGAATGTGCATTTGTGAGGTCAGACACTGATGTGAATGAGAACTTGCAGTCTCCCCTCTAATTCATCCCAAAGGTGTTCTATCGGGTTGAGGTCAGGCCTCTGTGCAGGCCAGTCAAGGCCCTCCACCCCAAACTCGCTCATCCGTGTCTTTATGGACCTTGCTTTGTGCACTGGTCAAAATCATTTGGTGGAGGGGGGATTATGGTGTGGCGTTGCTTTTCAGGGGTTGGGCTTGAGTCCTGACTTTAACCTGATAGAACAGCTTTTGGATGAATTAGAGCGGACAGTGAAAGTCAGGCCTTTTCTTCCGACATCACTGCCTGACCTCACAAATGCACTTCTGGAAGAATGGTCAAACATTCCCATAGACACACTCCTAAACCTTGTGGACAGCCTTCCCAGAATAATTGAAGCTGTTATAGCTGCAAAGAGTGGGCCAACTAAATATTGAACCCTACGGACAAAGACTGGCATGCCATTAAAGTTCATGTAAAGGCAGGTGTCCCAATACTTTTGACAATAAAGTGTATGTGCTAATAGGGTATCTCAATAAACATCTAAAGACTCTGAATTAAAGCAGCATTGAAACCCTAAGACTGGGTTCACACCTATGCGAATTGTATGCGGTTTTCTCCGCATTCAATTTGCATGACATGACATATCTCTGTTGCGGCTGCAGAGCGGCTTGCTAAGGAGTGCTGTGTGTTTAGCCCTGATTCATCCCTGAAATGGAGAACAGGGACGCACCAAACCCCTGCTGCGAGCCGCATCCGTTGGAGGTGTGAACACAGCCTAAACAAAAAATGTAATATATTGCAGCTTACCAATACTTAGATGTGTTGGCTGCATTAGTTTTCCTTTTTTAGGCTTCTTTACCCTTTATTATTACCCAATTGTCTGGACAGTAACAAACTTCCCATCTTAGCGTGTCTGCACTCTGGATGGAAGAGAAATGGAGACACATTTGGACAGCAGCATTGTCAGCGTGGAAAGAAGGTAGTGTAAGGCTGGCTCTCAAACCAAGGTTTTACTGTATACGTTTTTCCTTTTGTGATAAAGGCTTTACATAAATAAATAAAAGCTGATCATTGTCAGTGGTAACCATTTGAGTTCCAGAAGGTTTTACCCCCTCCATGACCAGGGCATTTTTTGCTATTCTGCACTGCGCTACTTTAACTGCTAATTGCACAGTCCTGCAATACTGTACGCAAATCATTTTTTTTTTTTGTATAATTTTTTTCACACAAATAGAGCTTTCTTTTGGTGGTATTTAATCACCACTAGGTTTTTTTTTTTTTTTGCGCTATAACATTTTTTTGGAAAAAAAAAACATTTTCTTACTTTCTTTTTCTTCATAAATTTAGGCCAAAATGTATTCTGCTACATGTCTTTGGTAAAATCCCAATAAGTGTATATTAATTAACTCTGATGTACTGACATTTCTTGAGGCCCTAAAATTCTAGGACAGTACAAATACACTCCCCCCACACCACCACCACCACCAAAATGCCCCCCTTTTTGGAAAGTAGCCAGTCTGAAGCATTTAGTAGGAAGCATGGCAAGTTTTTTGTCACAATTATTTTAAAAATTAAGAAATTGAATAATTTTTTTTTATATATATTACTGGTGTGGTGGTGATCAAGGAACACTGGTGACAGTATTAATTTGTTTATTCAATTTCTTAACCCTTTTTTTTATTATTTGTTACTATTTTTATTTATTTTTTATCAGAGTAGTTCAGCGTTACCATAGTAGGGGGGGGTCAAGGATTTTTTTTTTTTTCCCCACACTTTGATTGCTGTTACAAAGATGATCATTGTAACAGCAATGCTTTGTACTGTCGTGAATGGGTTAGGCCCCTTTCACACGAGACGGGCTCCGCTTGCACGGAGCCCGCCTCTGTCCGCCGGCTCAGCGGGAGATCTCTCCGTTGATCTCCGCTGAGCCGGCGGATGACAAGCCTCTCTCTGCTCACTGAGCGGGGAGGGGCTTGCGAGCGCCGCTGATCTCTATGGAGAGATCGGATGAAAACGGACAGTGTGTCCGTTTTCACCCGATCTCACCCGATCTCACCCGATCCGACGGATCTGGACGTGTGGTCCATACGTCTGGATTTGGCGGATCGGACCGGATCGGATGTCAGCGGACATGTCTCCGCTGACATCCGACGCTCCATAGAGTAATATGGAGCGCCCGTTCAGATCCGCCGTCAAAACTGACAGGCGGATCTGAACGGGCCTTCCGTGTGAAAGGGGCCTTACATTCATAGCAGCTGTTATAACTAGTGATCTGTGATTGGCTACCGCTAATCACATGGTACAGGGTGCTGTGATTGGCCCAGGTACCATGTGATAGCACAGCATAGGAAAAACAGCTGTAAAAAAAAAAAAAGTCAAAGTACTGGTCGGCAAGTGGGTAAAATAAAAAGTGTGCAGCATTGTAAAATGTTAAATATTATTATTGTTATACCAGTAGGCTGATTGGGTCCCCCAAGAGGCATGGCTGAAAAACTCCCAGTTAGCAACTCCTCGGTCCTGCCTTGTTGCTAGGGTGTGAAAACTGTTGGGAAACTCACTCCCAGCATGGCAGGAGTAAAAAAACAGTGAATGTTAAAAGCAAACAAATTTGAAATACTTTCAAATGACATTTGTCAAGTCATCCAATGTGCTGATAAGTTTTGCATGATTGTTCATTCAAAAATCTACTAGCGTATGGCCAGCTTTAATCCTAACAATGAAAACTATTGTAGCCACATCTAAAGCTGGCCATAGGTGGATCGAAATGCAGTTGGCTCAGCCAAATTTCAAGCCATGTATGGGCAGCGGGGGTACTGTACACAAGTCGATCCATCATATGACTCGTGTACAACCAGCCTGTTGAAAAATTCTCTCTTGATCAGCGCTGCCGGCTCTAGTTGGCAGTGCTGATCAGTGTATTAGGATGGTGGGGAAGTCTCCCCACTTTCAGAAAACAAAGGCTCAGCTAGAGGGATTGCCCCATCCACATGGAGTCATTTTCTTTCATTCAGTCCACTGACTTATGTATTGCCAGCCTAGGGACTGGTAATCTGCAATATGTTACATTATTGTCTTTTAGATTTAGATACAATTTAACAATAGTGTGGATGCTATGTTTACTAATGTGAACAAAAGTAAAGGAGATACGGGAGAGTTTGATTGCAGGCATATGTGGACAAGGAGTCATACCAAGATCAGTCTCGTGATAGAAGACCCAGGCCACGCAAAACAAAATTCCAGTTGTGCGATTGTGTAATCCTATAATGATCTACATGCTGCTTTATTTAGTGCTAAATCCAATCCAAATAGATTTTTATTTTTTAAATACTATTAGACTATAAACCCTAGCAAGCACTCGTAACACTGTTTTACTTTGTTTAATAATCTGCAGAATCTAAATAATTACCCTTTAAAAGAAATAATCTGCAAAATCTCAGCTCTCCCTCCCGTTCAGCCGCTGCCCGCACATTTTCATTTTATGTACTGCGCAGTGAGCTGTTAGGCTACTTTCACACTGAGGCGCTGGCGTTAAAGCGGCGCTATACCGTCGTTTTAGCTGCGCTTTTCGGCTGCTAGCGGGGCAGTTTTAACCCCCGCTAGCGGCCGAAAAAGGGTTAAAACCGTTGGCGCGTTGCCCCATTGTTTTCAAAGGGAAGGGGCGCTTTAGGAGCGGTAAATACAGCGCCCCAAAGATGCGGCTTGCAGGACTTTTTCAGCGGCCTGCAAGCGCACCGCTCCAGTGTGAAAGCCCTCAGGGCTTTCACATTGGAGTACCCTGAGCGGCTCTTTTAAGGCGCTATTTTTAGCACTTTGGCGCCTGCAAAGCGCCTCAGTGTGAAAGGAGCCTTAGGCACAAGAACCAAAAGCATGCCAATAGTGAGCAAAGGGCCACAGAGCTGACATTTTCCAGTATTATATGAAATAAAGGACACCATAGAGATAAGTGTCACGTGCACATTACACTTACCTCCCCCAGAAGTGCACCAAGACCCTTCCTGGAGGTCTTCAAGAAACAATGGGTTGACAATAAAGGGTTCAATGACTCCAATCATTTCTTATAACACCTGGGGACCTCACTGTAGGTCATCTCCTCAAAGATATTTTCTGTAGCTTTATGTAAACCCGATGTGTCTTTGCCTAAGCTGAACTCTATCTGTAGAACTCTAAATTTGCATGGCTCCAACAGTTCTCAAAAGCTGGATGGCAAAAGATGGCCTCATCTCTCGTTTTATAGGGCGAGAGTCTCCAAACCTTCTAAGAAAAAGGCCAGTTTACTGTTCTCAGGCTTTGGGTGGGCCAGACTGTGGTCAGTGGAAGACAGCAATTCCCCATCATTGGGGGTAATGGGAGAAATAGTGCCCCTTTTTTGGTATCACTGGGAGGAATGGTGTCCTATTGCTGCTGTCAGTGAGAGGAATGGTGTCCCATCATTGAAGTAGTAGTGCATGAGGGCCAGATAAAGGCAAGCAAAGTGGCCCCAGGGCCGCAGTTTGGAGACCACAGATCTAGGGTATAGAATTCGTGGAGCTGGACTTGCCCTCAAGCATCTAAAATCTCCGTAACTTTCATACAAGACGACAAACGACATTGGTAGGATGTGGTAGAATTTTATACAATATCGTAAGCGTTTTTAGAAAGTGCTAATTGTGTGATGTGCAATCACAGTTACAACGGGTCATTTGGCACATGAAATACAAAAATAGTGTTTTGCATCTGAACAATAAAACATAAGTAGACAAAAATGGTGTCAGGCTTTCAATTCACATCAAGTGCTGGTTGGTTAACCAGGAATTGTCCCAACGTGCTATGTACAGCTAGTTCTAGCACATGTCCTTGTAGTGCTATATACTGGTGAGCATTAACATCGTCACTTTACAAACTCACATAAATCATTTATTTAGCAGCTTTCATTTGGTTAGACGTTCTTAAAATGGTTCTACAAAAATGTGTAACAATCAGTCTATAAAAAGTTAGTCAATTAAAGCCCAATCTATGGTCAGGATCGATCACATCCCATTAGTGCTATCTGACTTTATCAATGTAGATCATTCAGGCTGGGTTCACACTAGTGCGAATCGGATGTGGGTTTTCCCCATCATCCAATTCACATGACAGGAGACTGTGACCGGCTCTCAATGGCGCTGATTCACATATCTCCGGATTGCACAGGGAACTAGTGCGTCTTTGGTTCCACTTCAGATCTAAATCCAGCCGAAAATTCTGGCCTGCTTCATCTTTGAAGTGGAGAACAGGGATCCACCAGACCCCCTGCTGTCAGCTGCATCCGTTTTAAGTGTGAACCCAGCTTAAAGCTAAACTAAAGGGACTAAATACCTCAAACGCCAACGCCCATGAGGTCCCTCGCCAGCATGCCAGTCTTCGGATGCTTTGATTGACCAGCACACAATGATGTTACTACCGCACATACTGGCAGTGTGCCAGAATTAAATTTTAGCGGCGCATGCACAGCTCAGGGTGCATTCTGCAGGGGATTGTGAACAGACAGGTAGGTAAACCTGTATTTTATTGCAGAAGAGATTTTTCATGTCTCTTCTGCAATAAAAAGTCGGCCTGTTTGCAGTTTTCCTATTTTTGCCTTCAGTTCCACTTCAAGACTCCATTCACACCTGGGCATTTTGGGATTGCCCGCGATCTCAAAAAAGCTCTACAATTGCAAAAGGCAGGTTCAGGTGCCATTATTTTCAATGGGACCTAAAATGTGGTGCTGCCGCTTGTTGCACCGCAATCCAGGCATATCGCATCGTGTGAAGCTTGTCAGCCAAGAGACTCCTTCTCCTTTTTGGCCGACAAGCTTCATGCAACACGGTTTACCGTGATTGCTGCATAATAATCACGGCAGAACCGCACCCAAAACGTGGAAAATAATGGTACCTGAACCTGCTACCCTGTTTCCCCGAAAATAAGACCTAGCATGATTGTCGGTGATGGCTGCAATATAAGCCCTACCCTCCAAATAAGCCCTACCTTGTTTCCCCAAAAATAAGCCCTACCCTGAAAATAAGACCTACAAGGACTTTAACTAGGGCTTATTTGGGGGGTAGGGCTTATATTGTAGCCATCACCGACAATCACGCTAGGTCTTATTTTCGGGGGAAACAGGGTAGTGCGTTTTGAGAATCACAGCAATTCTTCCGCACAGCTTGACATTAAACAAATTTCTGCTGGATCAGGAGGAAATTAATTTTGTGGATGGCCCCGTCGGCAATTTTTTTCAAAGTCGCATAGATTGGCACAGGTGCCATTGAAATAAATGGGCTGCGACTTTATCGGGTTAATTTACTAAAACTGGAAAGTGCAAAATTTGGTGAAGCTCTGCATAGAAACCAATCAGCTTCCAGTTTTTTTTTTCCCCAAAGCTTAAATTGAACAAGCTGAAGTTAGAAGCCGATTGGCCACCAATGCACAGCTGCACCAGATTTTGCACTCTCCAGTTTTAGTAAATCAACCCCTATGTGTTCAACGTCGCACACACTAGTGCGACTTGTCATGCAACTTTATGCCAGAAACGGCACTGTCCCATTCAGTGCGACGCCAACTTTGCAGCGCCGTACCGATTTCCAAAAGTAGTTCCTGCACTACTTTTGGCGACTTTGGGGGAGAATTCAATAGACATCTGTGCATGAACCTGCCCAGGTGTCTTTCAAGTCCTCCCCGAAGTCGGACTGAAATGCGGTTTCGAAATCTGAACTTGAACGATTTCAAAGCCGTGTTCAGTGTGCATCAGATTTTGCACTCTCCAGTTTTAGAAAATAACCCTCTCTGTGTCCAAAGTTGCATGACCTGTTGCATTAGCATGAACGGAGCCTAAGACCCCATACACACTTTTGGAATTTCTGACGATTTTTGTCTTCAGATTTACCAAAACCATGTAGTGTAAGGGCCTGCCTGATTGCATAAAAATTGAAACACTTAAGGTTTGACCTCATATTATATGGTTTTGGTAAATCTGAAGACAAGAATCTGCAGAAAATCTAATAGTGTGTATGGGGCTTTAGTCTGGACAAGACTAGATAGATTGATATACCATATGCAGCCATTCATGACAAAATGTGACTTGCAAATCACATGAACACATTGAAACCAATAGGAAATCACCTTGCAGCAGACCCTGTCACTACTTCCCATCTGTGGCATAGACAAGAATCAAAGTTGCTACTGGTCCCTCTGGTGATTTAAATTTCACTGCTTTGGCATAGTGGCAGGTGCCACCAGAATCACTCCAATCTGACACTTGCAGGTGTGTCAGGTCCTCGTGTCTCTCCCCTGCAATCTTTCAATTCACTAGCATCTGCGGCTCCCAACACAACCTTGCAATTTAAAGTGGAACTATTTAACTGTTTTCCAAAATATTTAAATTCAAAGGCAGGCTGTGAATAATCACTATCACAGTTGCTTGTACTCTCAACTAATCTGTCAAGCCATAAAATAGCTGGTGTCATAACTGATCACATGTCCAGCACCATGGCAAATGCAGATCAAACAGTGGCTAAGATGGCAGCTTTCTTGGCTGTATAGGATAGGAGGGTTTAGCAACACTCAGGGCCGGTTCCCACTGCTGCGATGTCAGACATTGCATGCGATTTGCACCACACTGCAGTGCAAATCACATGCGATGACTTTGCAATGCAAATTCAGCCATACAGCTTGTATGGCTTAATTTGCATCGCATTCGAACCAAAGTCGCACAGGACCCTTTTTTTGGTCCACACCAGAAATCGGATCGCATGAGTGTTCACACCCATGCGATCAGATTCCTGTCTGAAATGACAGTTTGCACTGCGATATGTGAGCTGAAACGGGGGTGTCATTAACTTTGTATTGACACAGTTCGCATAGGGCAGTGTGAACTGCCTGCGAGTTGTATGCGATGTGGGAACCTGCACTGGATTCGCAGGGTTGCCGCATCGCTGCAGTGGGAACCGAGCCTAAGGTCCTTTTCAAATGGGCTTGTGCGTTTTACAGACTCTGCTTTGCTCAGCGGGGGATCGCTCCACTGATCCCCGCTGAGCAGGCGGATGACATGTCCGTGTTCACTCCACTATGCTGAGACAGACCTGTCAGGGCCCCGCTCTCCTCTATGAGGACATTGGATAAAAACAGACCG
The DNA here is from genome assembly GCA_028564925.1 of Lithobates sylvaticus. Classification (NCBI taxonomy): domain Eukaryota; kingdom Metazoa; phylum Chordata; class Amphibia; order Anura; family Ranidae; genus Lithobates; species Lithobates sylvaticus. The sequence continues at coordinate 377,338,099 of CM053027.1, read as the reverse complement.
CCTGTCCGTTTTCATCCGATCCGCCAGAAGGATGGAAAATAGGACCTCCATTTGGTGGATCGGATAGCAGAGGACATGTCACCTCTTACATCTGCCGCTCCAGAGGAGGTGACTAGAGCATCCAATCAGGTCCGCCTGAAAAACTTACAAAGCAGACCTGATCAGAAAGCCTGTGTGAAGGGGCACTAAGGTCAGGTTGGTGCTGTAGCAGGCACAGGTGATCAATATTAGACACTCAGGTATCTGACACACCTGAAAGCGTCCAATTTAGAGGATCCTAGTGGTGGCGGTAAGACAGCCAAACATATGAGATTGAACCACCAGAGGGGCCAGGTAGGGTTGCCACCTCATCCCTTTAAAACCGAACACATATTAAATTATACAGGTTCTGTGGCTTATTAAACGTGGTAATTAAACTCACTTGGTGCTGTATCTGCATTAAATTAGCCTCAGAACCCGTGTAAAGGTGTTCGGTTTAAAGGGATGAGGTGGCAACCCTAGGGCCAGAAGTGGGCATGCTGATCTCAGTGATCACACAGAAGCCGTGACAAGGTCTCTTTCACTGGCCAGTGAACTGAAATCTTGTAACAGGTGACTGTAGTTATCACTGTCTTATGAAAGGATTGGTTTAGTTTAGTATGCCCTTGCTTGAGACCAGGAAAAGTGATTGCAGTTAGTGCAAAAAAGAGATTTTCTGTGAAGCACAAGAGAGACAGCTGACCGCACTGACTCCTATGTCATCACAGCTCTTAAGTCTTGGGGCTGGGATGTCCATGATAGACACTGCACTGACGGGGCCTTCATGAATAGGGGGCACTCACCACCCTGTGCTCAGGATAGTCATTACAGAGACCTTCATCAATAGGGGGAACCCACCACCCTGTGCTCAGGATAGTCATTACAGAGACCTTCATCAATAGGGGGCACCCACCACCCTGTGCTCAGGATAGTCATTACAGAGACCTTCATCAATAGGGGGAACCCACCACCCTGTGCTCAGGATAGTCATTACAGAGACCTTCATCAATAGGGGGCACCCACCACCCTGTGCTCAGGATAGTCATTACAGAGACCTTCATCAATAGGGGGCACCCACCACCCTGTGCTCAGGATAGTCATTACAGAGACCTTCATCAATAGGGGGCACCCACCACCCTGTGCTCAGGATAGTCATTACAGAGACCTTCATGAATAGGGGGCACCCACCACCCTGTGCTCAGGATAGTCATTACAGAGACCTTCATCAATAGGGGGCACCCACCACCCTGTGCTCAGGATAGTCATTACAGAGACCTTCATCAATAGGGGGCACCCACCACCCTGTGCTCAGGATAGTCATTACAGAGACCTTCATGAATAGGGGGCACCCACCACCCTGTGCTCAGGATAGTCATTACAGAGACCTTCATGAATAGGGGGCACCCACCAGCCTGAGCTGAGGATAGTCATAGCACAGATCACTGTGAACAATAGCACTTCATCAGCATGCATCCAGGATAGTCCTTGGGGTTGATTTACCAAAGGCAAATAGAATGTGTACTTTGCACTCTGCAAGGGAATTTGCTCCAGAGCTTAGTAAAATTAGGCGAGGCTTCACTTAGCAAAGAATACCCAATCACAAGCAAGGAAAATGAAAAAAAATAAGCAGCATTTTTACTTGCACATGATTTGATGATGGAAGTCAGCAGAGCTTCTGTTCATTTACTAAACTCTGGGGCAACTGCACAGTCTATTTCCCTTTAGTAAATCAATTCCTATTGCAGAGACCATTGTAAATTGGCAGTACCTATCATCCTGTACTTAGGATGTCCTAGCAGAGATCACTGTAAATAATGGCACCCATCAGCCGGTGCATAAGATAGTCCTTGTAGAGACCATAGTAAATAATAACACCCATTATCCTGAGCTGAGGATAGTTGTGGTAAAGTTCACTGTAATCAATGGCACCCATTGTCCTGTGCTGAGGATAATCATAACAGGGATCAGTTTAATCAATGGCACCCATCAGCCTGTACTCAGACGAGTCCTTGCAGAGACCTTCGTAGATAGCTCCCATCACCCAGTGCTGAGGATAGTCCTTGCAGAGACCTTGGTAAATAATAGGCACCCAGTGCTTAGGATAGTCATGGTAGAGATCACTGTAAATAGGGGGCACCAGTCATCCAGTGCTAAGGATAGTCATGGTAGAGATCACTGTGAATAGGGGGCACCCATCATCCTGTGCCATGTGCGGAGGATAGTCATAACAGGAATGTACTCAGGATAGTCCTTGCAGAGACCTTAGTAAATAATAGGCACCCATCACCCAGTGAGGAGCACAGTCATGGCAGAGATCACTGTAAATAGGGGGCACCCATCATCCAGTGCCAAGATAGTAATGGCAGAGATCACTGTAAATAGGGGGCACCCATCATCCAGTGCCAAGATAGTAATGGCAGAGATCAATGTAAATAGGTGGCACCCATCATCCAGTGCCAAGGATAGCCATGGCAGAGATTACTGTAATCAATGGCACCCATCATCCTGTGTGGAGGATAGTCCTAACAGGGATCACTTTAATCTATGACACCCATCAGCCAGTACTCAGGATAGTCCTTAGTAAATAATAGACACCCATCACCCAGTGGAGGATGGTCATGGCAGAGATCACTGTACATAGGGACACCTTAGTAAATAGGGTCCCCCCTCAGCCAAAGATATTAGACTTGGGTCTGTGCCTTATGGGGCTCTTGATGGGTCTGTCATCGTCATCCTCGGGGTCCCTGGCAGACAGGTTGCTATGTATGATCTGAGTCCTGAACCTGATCCTGTTGAGTCGGGGTCTCCCCCTGCTCCCCCCAGAGCCCTTCCTGGTAATGTCAGCTCGGTGGCGCCCCCCTCCGTCCTGCTCATCCTCGGGGAGCTGGCCCAGCCTGTGCACAATGAGTTGGGACGGTAAGACCTTAGAGAGCCGCCATCGCCCTGACCCAGAGCTGGTGCCATCCTCCTCATCGTCCTCCTCGGGGCCTGGCACTGCCCCGGTCAGAGCCTGGACATCCCGGGCGGTGTCAGGACTCAGGTACTGCCAGGCTTTCCTCCCGCTATAGTCCCGGACATCCACATCGGCATCGTACGCCCCGACCAACAGCTTGATGACGTCCAGGTGTCCGTGCATGGCGGCCAGGTGGAGCGGGGTGTACCCTCCGGAGGCCCGGCCGTTGATGTTGACCGGCAGGCGGTGCTGTCGGGCGTGTGTGAGCAGAGCGGCGAGGAGCTCGTGCTGTCCGTGCTTGGCGGCCCAGTGCAGGCACGAGAAGCCGGTGATGAAATCCCTCCGGGTGATGAGGCCGGGCTCCGCCATCAGCAGCTCCCGGAGACCATCCCAGCGGGCCCGGCATGAGCTCAGCATCCAGGCGTGTTCTAGGGGCTCCAGAGACACCGAGCCGCCACCGCTGCCTTCCTCCTCCTCGTTACCGGACACGGAGGATGAGCTGTGCACCGAGGAACTGTCCGAGTCCCGGAGAGCCGCCCGGAGGAGGACACCCCCTGCACCCCGCCTCAGCTGGGGGGACACTGGCTCCCGGGAGGGACCTCTGCGGCTGTTCCGGGGAGTCCTACCGCCAAGATCTGCCTTCTTCGGGATCTTATCCCCGTCTTCCTCCGTTACTGAGATCCGGGGGGGACCAGTCTGGGGGGACTCCTCACCGGGACTGGAATCGGGGGACACCCCCTCATCCTCTCCGGTACCGGGCTCTGCTTTGATCTCCTCTCCGGTGCTCGGCTCAGCTTTGATCTCCTCTCCGGTACCGGGCTCAGCTTTGATCTCCTCTCCGGTGCTCGGCTCTGCTTTGATCTCCTCTCCGGTACCGGGCTCTGCTTTGATCTCCTCTCCGGTGCTCGGCTCAGCTTTGATCTCCTCTCCGGTGCTCGGCTCTGCTTTGATCTCCTCTCCGGTGCTCGGCTCAGCTTTGATCTCCTCTCCGGTGCTCGGCTCAGCTTTGATCTCCTCTCCGGTGCTCGGCTCAGCTTTGATCTCCTCTCCGGTGCTCGGCTCTGCTTTGATCTCCTCTTCGGTACCGGGCTCTGCTTTGATCTCCTCTCCGGTGCTCGGCTCAGCAGGGATCTCCTCTGCGGTGCCCGGTTCTGCTCCTTCCCCGGCGGCAGGCTGTGTCTCTCCTTGCTTCGTCTCCTCCGCCGCCCTCCGGTACCTCTTCCTCAAACACACGTACTTCACCCCGTCCTCCGCCCGCACACTGGCCACCTCATTCACGATGTCTTTGAAGAGCTGGCGGGCAGCATTGCGGGCCTCACCGGGGGGCGGTTCGGTCAGCACGGGCCGGAAATGCTCCACCAGCTGCTGGTTCGGTACCCGGCCCCCCCTCCCGAGTAAGAAGCCGATCACCGTGTCGCGGCTCAGCTCGCTCATGACTGATGTTTAGCGTTACAGGTGGCGGGCAATCACATCGTTCCGGCTCCGCCCTCTCGGGAGGCTCGGCGGGGGCGGAGAAGTCTGGGTTGTCATTAGTAACTGGGCCACTGTTGCCTAGCAACCGCCGCCGCCGTCTGTGCCTAGCCTGGTACCCAGAGGACTGTACCACCTCAGTGACGCTCGGAGAAAAGGGGGGTGTGACGTAAGTGGTGCGGCCAATCAGAGCGCACCCCTGTGTTCGCCGTGTGTCGCTCCGTCTGAGATGTGTTGTTGATTATTCTGCCAAATCCCGTCCTTGTGACTGAGCGCAGTACGGAGAGGGGCTAGGAGGGTCGGTGTCTGTATGAGGGGTTACACAACAATGACTTCTGTTCTGCTTTCTCCACAATAACACAGAATTCAATTGCATTTCCCACTTTTAGCAATGGAAAGCACCTTCTTTTATGTGCACTGTAAATGTACTACACCAAAGTCGGAACCCCTGACAATTTCTATGATTGTCATATACAGGGGCGTACCTAGAGCATTTGGCACCCGGGGCGGATCCTATATCTGGCACCCCCCCACCTTAAAATGTAAAAACACCCCACTGTGCCCCCTGCATACTTCTGCATCCTTCAATATCTCTTTGTAAATACTGTGTACCTCCTCTCTCTACAACTTCACCTCTGGACCCCTTTACATTACACAGCACCCTGCAACCCTTTACATTACACAGCACCACACCTCTGGACCTCTTTACATTATACAGCACCCTGCACCCCTTTACATTATACAGCACCCTGCACCCCTTTACATTACACAGCCCTTGTACCTCTGGACCCCTTAACATCACACAGCACCCTGCACCTCTGGACCCCTTACATTACACAGCACCCTGCATCTCTGGACCCCTTTACATTACACAGCACCCTGCAGGTCTGGACCCCTTTACATTACACAGCACCGTACCTCTGGACCCCTTTACATTACACAGCCCCCCGCAGCTCTGGACCCCTTTACATTACACAGCCCCCGCAGCTCTGGACCCCTTTACATTACACATACACCCCCCTAACAGTTCTGGACCCCCTGCATGTTACACAGACCCCCCTCTACAGTACAGACCCCCCTCTACAGTGCAGACCCCCCCCCTTCAGTGCAGACCCCCCCTCCAGACCCATAATTGTACCCTGATCATCACGGGACCTGCACAGCACTGGTCGGGTCCCCTCCCCCTGTGTAGACATGAAGAAGGAGGAGGCGGCTTCACTCTGCTCGGCTGTGGGAGACAGCCGAGACTTATCAGAGCCGCGGCCACAGGAGAAAGGGATCGTTGCGAGTCCCGTCCCGAGTGTGCTGACGGGTGTCACTTGGGTGCGGCTCACACCCCCCCACCTGGCCCCCCTGCCCTTGCAAAGCCACTACAGTGGCTTTTCTCAGTTACCTGTCTGTCGCTGTTACCGCTGCCTAAACCCGCCCGAGCGGCCGATGTCTCAGATTCAGTCGCGGGGGGGGGGGGGGCGCCGGCCTGACACCCCCCCCAGTGTGTGGCCCCCGGGGTGGCCCACCCCCCACCTAGTATGCCTCTGGTCATATAAATATTTGGGTGTTTGGATCACCAATTTCATTTTTGATCTATCAAATAACTGAAAGACACAGTAATATTTCAGTAGTGAAATGAGGTTTATTGGATTAACAGAAAATGAGCAATATGCATCAAAACGAAAAAAGACAGGTGCATACATTTGGGCACCCCAACAGAAAAATCACATCGATATTTAGTAGAGCCTCCTCTAGCAGAAATAACAGCCTCTAGACCAGGGGTCTCAAACTGGCAGCCCTCCAGCTGTTGCAAAACTACAAGTCCCATGAGGCATTGCAAGGCTGATAGTTACAAGCATGACTCCCAATGCCAGAGGTATGGTGGGACTTGTAGTTTCGCAACAGTTTGAGACCCCTGCTCTAGACACTTCCTATAGTCTGTAATGAGTGTCGTCTGGATGAATGTTCAGTAAGGCCGGTTTCACACTGGGGCGGTGGCGGTAAAGCAGCGCTATATTTAGCAGCGCTTTACTGTCGTTTTAGCCGCGGTGTTCGGCAGCTAGTGGGGTAGTTTTAACCCACACTAGCTGCCGAAAAAGGGTTCAAAGCGCCGCTGCAGCGCCACTTTGCCGGCGGTATTACCGTGGTGTCCCATTGATTTCAATGTGTAGGAGCGGTGAATTCACCGCTCCAAAGATGCTACTAGCAGGACTTTTTTTTACCGTCCTGCTAGCGCACCGCTCCAGTGTGAAAGCCCTCCGGCTTTCACACTGGAGTTAAAGGACCCGCTTTTTTCAGGCGCATTACAGGCGCTATTTTTAGTTCTGTAGTGCCTGAAAAATGCTTAGGTGTGCAAGGGGCCTTAGGTTTGATGGTTGCATGGATAGCCTACTTCAAATCACCTCATAGATGTTTAATGATATTCAGGTCTGGGGACTGGAATGGCCATTCCAGAACATTGTACTTGTTCCTCTGCATAAATGCTCAGTAGATTTTGAGCAGTGTTGTGGGTTGTTGTCTTGTTGAAATATCCACCCCCGGTGTAACTTTAACTTTGTGACTGATTGCTCAACATTATTCTCAAGAATCTGAGTGGAATCCATGCGACCTTCAACTTTAACCAGATTCCCAGTACCGGCACTGGCCACACAGCCCCACAGCATGATGGAACCTCCACCAAATTTTACTGTGGGTAAAATGCCGCCATTCATAACGCCCCTTGTTATGACCAAATAACCCAATCTTTGTTTCATCAGTCCACAGCACCTTATTCCAAAATTAAGCTGGCTTGTCCAAATGTTCTTTGCATACCTCAAGCAACTCCATTTGTGGCGTGTGTGCAGAAAAGGCTTCTTTCCCATCACTCTCCCATACAGCTTCTCCCTGTGCAAAATGCGCTGAATTGTTGAAGGATGCACAGTGACACCATCTGCAGCAAGTTGATGTTGTAGGTCTTTGGAGGTGGTCCATGGGCTGTTTTTGACCGCTCTCACCATCCTTCGCCTTTGCCTCTCCAATATTCTATGTGGCCTGCCACTTCTTGCCTTAAAGCGGAAGTAAACCCATTGATCTAACAGTTTGAAAAAACAGTTACATTCCCGGCATGCTGGAAATTCTAACTGTCACATTGGTTGTGGTCTCAACCAAACTGTCAAACCATCCAATGGCTGGTGTCATAACTGATCACATGTGCAGCTTCATGGCAGTTAAAGATTAAACGGAGGCCAAGATGGCAGCTTCCTTGGCTGAAAACGATAGGAGGGTTTACTTCCACTTTAACAAGAACGTGCCTGTGGTCTTCTATTTCCTCACCATGTTCCTCACAGTGGACACTGACAGCTTATATCTCTGTGATAACTTTTTGTAGCCTTCCCCTAAACCACAATGTAGAACAATCTTTGTTTTCAGGTCATTTGAGAGTTGTTTTGAGGCCCCCATGTTGCCACTCTTCAGAGGAGAGTCAAAGAGAACAACAACTTGCAATTGGCCACCTTAAATACCTCTTTTCTCATGATTGGATGCACCTGTCTATGAAGTTCAAGGCTTAATGAGCTCACCAAACCAACTGTGTGTTCCAATTAATCAGTGCCAAGTAGTTACAGGTATTCAAATCAACAAAATGACAAGGGTGCCCAAATTTATGCACCTGTCTAATTTCGTTTTGATGCATATTGCGCATTTTCTGTTAATCCAATACACCTCATTTCACTACTGAAATATTACTGTGTCCTTCAGTTATTTGATAGATCAAAATGAAATTGCTGATCCAAACACCTAAATATTTATAAATGAAAATAATTCCATATGTGGAAAAACACTCTGGGGTGGATTTACGAAAGGCAAATAGGCTGTTTACTTTGCAAGGAAATTTTCCCTTAGGCCGGGTTCAGACTGCTGCGGTGCGGGAGATCGCATATGATTCGCACCGCACTGCAGTTCAAATCATATGCGATCTCTGTGCGATGCAAATTCAGCCATACAGATAGTATGGCTGAATTCGCATCGCATTCGGCCCAAAATCGGACAGGACCCTTTTTTTCGCTCCGCAGCAGAATCGGATCGCATGGTGTTCTCACCATGCGATCCGATTCCTGTCCGAGTTTGCAGATCGCACTGCGATATGCAAGCTGCTATGGGGGTGTCATTAACATTTCATTGACACCCCCAGCAGCTCGCATAGGGCAGTGTGAACTGCCGGCGGGAGACATGCGGTGCGGGAACTCGCAGTGTATTCGCAGCGTTCCCGCACCGCAGCAGTGTGAACCCAGCCTTAGCTTAGTGAATTAGGCGAAGCTCCGCTGGCTTCCATCATCCAATCATGTGTAGGCAAGAATACTGTTTTTTTATTTTATTTTATTTGCATATGATTGGGTATTTACGTGCAAAGTAAATATTCAGCACATCCACTAGGCTAAGTGAAAATTCCCTTGAAAAGTAAGCAGCCTATTTACAAATAGTAAATAACCCCCCTTCAATACCAGATGAGAACATAATATTGTAGAGAGATATTTTACTTCCCCTCTTTCCTTATCTTTCTGCCTGACAGGAAATAAAATGTACACACTTTAGTTCCCAGAGGCGTTAGTGATAGATGTGATTAATGTGGGAACAACTACAGGTGTGTTTTGTTATCAGACAACAATGTTTAATCTGGCTAACAGAATTAAAGAGAAAAGCACCTGATATGAAATCAACTAAGAAAATAAATCCTCGCAAATTATAATTACTAACCGTTCTTCACAAGTGGACATTAAAATTTCCATATGTGCAATTTTGCTACATAATCAGGCACAACCAGCTTGCACAAAGAACCAATGCCTTTGGTATTTGTATAATGCCGCGTACAGACGATCAGAATATCCGACAACCAAACCTTGGATTTATTTCCGATGGATGTCGTCTCAAACTTGTCTTGCATCAGAGGGTGGAGGTGGTCAAATATTTGGGGCTGCGTATCTCCAACTCCGTATCAGACTTTGTTGCTTTGAATGTCGATCCACTTTTGAATACACTGAAATCCAAACTGCAGGCATGGCAGAATCTACCTCTGACACTCATAGGTAGAGTGATTTTAGTTAAAATGAAGTTTTTACCTCTATTTTTATATATATTCCGGAATTCCCCTGTTTGGATTCCGAGATGTATTTTCAAAAAAATAGATCAGCTCATAACTAATTTTCTGTGGCAGGGGCGACACCCCCGAATTAAGCTCCGGGTGTTACAACTACCGTGGAAACAAGGGGGATTGGCAGTCCCAGACTTTCACAGATATTTCTTAGCGGGTCAGCTAGTATTCCTACATAGGTGGTTTACGGTACCTGAGGATGACACTGCCAATACACTAGAGGCGGCTGTTGTTGGCTCGTATGAAGCACTGACACATCTCCCATATCGGGGGGTCAGGGCTCCGTATAAACTCACGATATCCATGCGTGCAGCTAGTAAGGCATGGGTAGCAGTGTCCAAGATGGGTAGCGTTTCTAAGATTTCTCCTCACACACCACTCTGGAAGAATCCTACATTAACTCACTTCTACGAGTACCCTGATCCAATCATTTGGACTAAATTTGGTATTAAGACGCTGAAGGACATAGTGGGTGGTGGGAAACTTCTTCAGTTTGACGCCCTGAAAACTAAATTTAATCTTCCCAACACTCACTTGTTCCGGTATCTTCAGCTCAGACATGCATACAATGCCCAATTTGGAGAAAATGGTATTATCCTGAAAACGAGTGATGTAGAGTCTCTGCTGAGGGAAGACACTTTAGACAAGGCCTTGTCTACAATATACAAACAACTGTTTGGTGGGGGAGGAGATCTCCTTGCAAGGTGTAGGGCGGCGTGGGGTGAGGTGTTCCCCCAGATGGATGGGGATGACTGGGACGATGTATGGGACATTAATTTCACTAGACTGGTCTCTGCCAGGGACCAACTCATACAGTTTAAATTCCTGCATCGCATATATCTTACTCCAGCTAGATTGGCTAAGATGTTCCCTTCCCGGTCTCCTGATTGCTGGTGGTGCAGTTCCCTCACTGCTGATTTCATGCACATCTTTTGGGATTGCTCAAACATTCAAGCATTTTGGAAGGGGGTCATGGAATGTATAGCAGAAGTAACAGCTATTCATATACAGCCTACAATAGAGGTGTGCCTTTTGGGACTGGTGGATAATCTAGCCCCAAAGAGAGTAACTCGTACGTTGCTGACGATCCTAATCTATTATGCTAGGAAAATGATAGTGTTATCATGGAAAAAGCCTAATCCTCCAGCTGTATCAGCTTGGAAGGGTTTGGTTAATAGGGCCGCACCCTTCTACAAGGCTACATATAGTAGCAGGGGCATACCACAAAAATTTGATAAGGTGTGGGGCGGTTGGATGAATAGTGAAACCACGGTGGCGGATTGAGGGATACATAATAGAATGCACTGGCGATGGGTTTGTGACATGTATTTAAGTATCTGCCTTAAGTAAATACTCCTATTGTATGTTTTTGAGGGAAGGGGGCCTCAGTATTAAATGTGTTGAAATGTAATCTTCACTGAGCCGGGGTGAGGAAGGAGGAGGAAGAGTCAATGCTGAAGAGTTGTAAATAGTGTTGCCTTTGTTTTTTGTCTGTTTATGTGGCCCTTTTGGGTCCTGTATGTACCTGTTATGTTCAAAAGCAATAAATAAAACTTTTCAAAAAAAAAAAACTTGTCTTGCATACACACGGTCGCACAAATGTTTTCGGAAATTCTGATCGGCAAGAACGCAGTGACGTACAACATGTATGATGGGACTAGAAAAAGGAAGTTCAATAGCCAGTGCAGCTCTTCTGCTTGATTCCGAGCATGCGTGGAATTTTGTGCGTCGGAATTGTGTACACACGATCGGAATTTCCGCAACGGATTTTGTTGTCGGAAAATTTGAGATCCAGCGCTCAAATTTTTGTTGTCAGAAATTCCGACAGAAAATGTCAGATGGAGCCTACACACGGTCGGAATTTCACATCGAACATTTGTTGTCAGAAATTCTGATCGTGTGTACGCGGCATAAGAGATTATCCACTTCCCGACTGCCCCATAGCAGATATACTGCTAAAGGGCAGCTGTTCTGTGCAGAATCACGTATACTGTATATGTGATCCTGCACCTTCACCTAGGGTGTACGCGCCGATTCTGTTGTGATTACTCAGAGCAGAACCTGATCCGTGGGTGCTGGACAATGAATGTCCACTGGCACCCACCAATCGTCGGGCAGAGACAAAGAAGAGAGCTAAACAAGGCAGAGATCCATTCTGATGGGGGGGGGGGATTGATGGTTTTTGTGTCCCTCACTCCCTCAAAATCAATCACTCCCCTTAATAAAAAGCAGCACACAGTTTACACAAAAACACTGGTTAGGCACACAGTTAACCCTTTGATCGTCCTAGATGTTAAACCCCTTCCCAGGCAGTGCCAGTACAGTGACGGTGCATATTTTTAGCACTGATCACTGTATTAGTGTCACTGGTTCCCACAGTGTCAGTTAGTGTCCGACTGTCTGCAAGTCGATGATCGCTGGCATAAAAATAAATAAATAAAAACTCCAGTATATATACCATAGTTTGTAGACACCATAACTTTTGTGCAAACCAATCAATATATGCTTAATAGGTTTTGTTTTACCAAAAATATGTAGCAGAATACATAGTGGCCTAAATTTCAGAGGAAATTAAATTTTTTAATTTTTTTGTATTGGATATGTTTTGTGAAGAAAGTAAAAAATTGTTTGTTTTTCAAAATCGTCTGTCTTTTTTTTTTGTTTATAGCACAAAAATTTAAAAAATGCAGTGGTGATCAAAAGAAAGCTCTATTTGTGGGGAAAAAATTACAAATCTTATTTGGGTACAGCGTTGCATGACCGTGCAATTGTCAGTTAATGTAACGCGGTGCCGTATCACAAAAAATGGCCTGGTCATGAAGAGGGGTAAACCTTCCGGAAGTCAAGTGGTTATAGAAGGTTCCTGTACTGGAAAAAAAGAAAAATCCAGCTATAGCTGTATGTCCCCATCGAGATGTCTACTAGCACTGATGCCCATTTTACCTTTGCTCCATGCCATAGATCAGCTCCCCATTTAGTAATCAATTTTTTCAAGATATATCTCACATCACCATGAGGCCAATTGCACATGGATGTAAGAATTTACTGATGTTTATACTCCAAATCTTGTTGAACAAAAGACCGTGAGTAAAATATTCCATAAGGACCTCTTGTAAATGCGCGTAAGGGCACATAAGCGTATACAAGAGTAAAATTCTTCTTCATATCCTTTTGCACTATATATGCATGAACATGCGTATACGCACGTAAACACATACGCACGTAGATTATTGCACTCAAACTTAAAATTTTCTATTTTTGTTATAGCTCTGTACTCATCGCTCTATTCATGATCTTTACTCAGCTGTATGTGTATGGTTCCATAGAGAACTCCCCTGTGCAAGAGGCCCAAGTTGCACATCCTGTGACATTACCACATTAGCAGGATCTGGTGTTTACAGAGGGTCCTAGATGTCCGCAGTAAGCTGGAGGATCCTCCAAGGACCAACTGGCATCCATACGCCTTTACCTTTACCTCTCAGAGAGGCCAGGGTGTGGCATCACAGGAAACAAGTCTGTAATAAAGGATAATAGGCACCGGAGTACACAGACATGGACACAGGCTGGTAATATTTGTAGACTTTAACATAAGCAATCTTGAGCAGTGGATCCTTATTAGGGTGCAGTCAAGACACTCAAGTCAAATACTGAGCTTCCTCCCTCTTGGCCAACTACGTGTCCTCCCTTGGGAGCACAAGAAGGTGTTACCAACTAACCTCAATGCCAGCTAGGCCCTATTCTGCTTACGTAAGCCTCTCGCCAAATACTCTGGGATCTATTTCCATGTCTATGAAGCCCTCCTAGACACGTCCATCTCTGTTTCACTATAGTAAGAGAAGCCGCTAAATTCCTCCAACATTAAAGCAGAACTAAATTAGAAAAAAAATGTTAGCATGTAGATTTTTAGGACAGAAGAGACTTTGTCTTTTATGCTATAAAAATCTCTTTCCATCATTGCTAACAATGTTTGTTTTAAAAAAAAAAAAAAACAATGTTTGCTTAACTGTACAGTGATACACAAATGCTGGGGGTCTGCCTGGAATGAAGCATAACTTCCCAACTGTCCCTGATTTCAAGAGACTGTCCCTGATTTGGAACAAAATCCCTCTGTGTCTCTTTCCTCCTCATTTGTCCCTCATTTGGTCTGATCTATATGGTTGTATATAAAACTTCACTACTTATCTATAAAAAAAGTGTTTCCCAGAGCTAAACCTTTCATCCAATTTCTAAATTGATACATTTGTAAATGTCAAAAACCCATAAAGAAATAGTAGTGGTAAAAAAGCACTTGTGGGTTTAACCAATAATTTTTTGTACAATTCTCCTTTAAGTGGGGCGCGGTAGGGGTTGTGTCTTATGCCTACATACCTTTGCTGATAGGTGTCCCTCATTCCCATCTCAGAAGGTTTGGAGGTTTGACTAAAGTGATGCAGGGACTCAGGGCCGCCGATAGTGGGGGACCATCAGTCCTCCTGTAGGGGGCCCAGCACACAGAGGGGCCCGGACAGCAGGATGATCAGTGGAGCAGAGAATGAAGGATGACAGAACAATGCCATGTGTGTCTCTCCCTCCAGCAACTGAAAGTTGGTTTCTCCCCCTCTCCCTCCCGCCGGCTTTCAGCTGCTGGGTGAGAGGCACACATGGCCGGATTTAGGGGGGTGCTAGGGTGGGTTGTGCCTAGCCAGATTTCAGTTCTGCCCCCAAAGCTGGCCCTTCCTTGATTGATATGCCGTGCCTGTCTGGCGGACGCTGAGCTCCTTCTCCTGCCCCCACTCACAGTCGGGTCAAGGAGATGGCAGCCTGTAGGCTGGAGCAGTGGGAGGAGAAGTGGCAGAGAAGAGGTGCGCTGTGTTGTGCTCTCGCCTCCTGGCAGAAGAGCTCTGCTCTATATACAGCACAGGATCGCTCTTACTGTAGATCACACTGTACACACACACTGCCCCCTATCCACATTTCCTGCTTCCGGGAGGTGATCAGCCCTTGGAGGAGATAGGGGGCATTGTGTGTGTGTGTATACAGTGTGAGCTACAGTAAGAGTGACCCTGTGCTGTATATAAAGTGTAATAGGGATTTGGGGAGAGAGGTTATGTGCTAAGAGAGGAGGGTTTGAGGGGGGGGGGGGCTGTGAGCCAGGAGATGGGGTGTTTGTGCTAGGAGGGGGTGGGGGATTTAGGTAGGGAGGAAGAATTTGTGCTGGGAAGGGTAATTTAGAGGGGTTGTGCTAGGAGGAGGGATTTGTCCTAGGCTCCTCCTAAAAAATTGGAGAAAAATTATTTGTCCTGGGGGGGGGGGGGGGGGGGGGGCTATGGGTTTGGGATTTTGTGCCAGGAGGGTGTGGGGAAATTTGAGCTAATAGGAGGGATTTGTGCTGGCAGGGAGGATTTGTGGAGAAGATTGGTGCTAGGATAGTTTGAGAAGAAAGAGGATGTGTGCTAGATAGGGTGATTTTTTTTGGGGTGAGGGGGGATTCAGGTGGGATTTGAGCTGGGGGGTGGGATTGGGGGTTGCAAAGATTTGTGCTGGGAGGGGGGATTCAAACTGTTGGTAGAATATGTGCATTATTGTTTGGGGAGAATTTTGGCTTCCAGATGAAATTTGTTTTTTATGTATGACAGAATGTTTGTGTCCACTAATAATTATTTTCATGTAATTTTTGTGAAAATATAATTTTGATAGTTTTGTGAGGGGGCCCATCAGGTAGGCTGTACGGGGCCCCGTGACTTCTAACAGCGGCCCTACATGGACTACATGCATGCAACTTGGTTCTTTGAGATGGAGATCCTTATCCCACCACAAAATAGGAGATGTGTTTATTGACCATTCAAGGTACAGGTTTTTCAAGACAACTGCATGTTAAGGCATTGCATGCATTCAGAGTTTTATGCATATTTAAATATCTCTGGTTTTCTTTCTATTTAAACCTTTGGTTGTCTAACTTTTTTGCCTTACTGTCCCTAGAACCTACATAGATATGATAAAGGCTGTTCTTCCATATGTGTCTCTATATTATTCTAGACTCAGAATTATGCCCCAATGCAGGGGAGTTGCTAGGTGTGAAAAAGACCAGGGGCTTCAGCTTCAGAAGTCCAAGCCCGACGGCGGTGGGGGAATTGACTGCTTGGCGGGGGGTGGTAAGGCTCACTTGCTGGTTGCTGCCTGGCTCACCAGTGCCCATCCATTAATTATCACCGTAATCAGACACAGAACCTGTGTAGTTAATATGTGTTTGGGTTTAAAGGGATGAGGTGGCAACCCTACCCCTGACACATACACTGACCCCCCCCCCGACACCTACACTGACCCCCTTGACACATACACTGACCCCCTTGACACCTACACTGACCCCCTTGACACATACACTGACCCCCCTGACACCTACATTGCCCCCCCCTGACACATACACTGATCCCCCTGACACATACATTGATCCCTCTGACACCCACATTGATCCCCCTGACACATAGACTGACCCCCCTGACACCTACATTGATCCCTCCGACACCTACATTGATCCCCTCCGACACCTACATTGATCCCTCCGACACCTACATTGATCCCTCCGACACCTACATTGATCCCCCCGACACATACACTGATCCCCCCGACACATACACTGATCCCCCCGACACATACACTGATCCCCCCGACACATACACTGATCCCCCCGACACATACACTGACCCCCCCGACACATACACTGACCCCCCGACACATACACTGATCCCCCCGACACATACACTGATCCCCCCGACACATACACTGATCCCCCCGACACCTACATTGATCCCCCCGACACATACACTGATCCCCCCAACACATACACTGATCCCCCCGACACATACACTGATCCCCCCGACACCTACATTGATCCCCCCGACACATACACTGATCCCCCCTGACACATACACTGATCCCCCCGACACATACACTGATCCCCCGACACATACACTGATCCCCCTGACACCTACATTGATCCCCCCTGACACCTACATTGACCCCCCTGACACATAGACTGCCCCCCCTGACACATAGACTGCCCCCCTGACACATACACTGACCCCCCCCGTGACAGATGATCTCTTGACACTCCTGCAGCTCAGCCTTACCTGTGTAGTGTAACCCATCTCATTCTGACCACTCCACAGCAGGCTGCACACACCAGGGAGAGAGAGCCAGGATGGGAGAGAGAGCCAGTATAGGAGAGCTGCTCCGCTGCCCGCCCATTTACACAGAGCGAGCAGGGATCTCCCAGTGCCCAGCGCGGCCACAGTGTCATTCCCGCCTCCTCTTGGACCCGGCGGCACCTATGATGGACGTCACAAGTCTCGTGGTCTCGGCATTGGACCAGTGGGACATCCATCATAGGAGCCGGGTCCCGGACTTTTTGTACGTCACTCGGCCACACTGGATAAGCGGGAGATCATTCCCTGTTGCTTGTGTAAACGGCTTGGGGCAGGGGCGTAACTATAGGGGGTGCAGCAGTCGCGAGCGCAACCGGGCCCTGTGCTGCAAGGGGCCCATGCTGCCCCCTCTACATATGGCCGTTGGCAGCATAGGCGGTTAGGCACAGGGCGCACGGGTGGCTGGAGGTGACTAGCAGAGCTCCATGCTCGACTACCGCACTGGCTGCTCTTTAGTTGTGCATTCCCCACACAACCTGTGTCCTCTGCCGCTCCTCTGGGTCCCCCTCTCCTGCTCCATGCAGTGCTGCTCAGTCTGGTGTCTGTCCTCCCCAGTCCAGCCCCCTGAGTCCGGCTCACACTGTACTGCATGCTTCTCCCGGGCAAACAAACTTTAAGCACACAGATGCAGTGCAACCCTATGAGAGCCGGCTCCCCAAAGGACACCACAGGCTTGTCTGCCAGCACCCCCCCTCCTCCCCATCATACACAGATGTTGACAGGTCTTTCTGGGAGATCTGTCCTGGGGACAGGGACCCCATCTCCAATGGGGACCCCATCTCCCCTAGGAACAGGACCCACTTCTCGCCAGAGGACAGGGACCCCATTTCTCTTGGGGGCAGGAACCCCTTCTAAAAAATAATAAAAAAACTGCTGATACCAGTGGTGGAACTACAGGGCTCACAAAAGTCGTACCTGTGACCGAGCCCTGAAGTTCCCCCCCCCCCAGACTCGGAAGGAAGGGCCTCAGCTGGGGTTCAGGGGGGCCCTTCATGGTTTCTTGCACCGGGGCCCTGAAGGTTCTAGTTACGCCACTGGCTTGGGGCTAATAATGAATTTAGGACTATCAAGACTCAGCCCCCCCCCCCCCTCCCGATGCCACTGCCCCAATGGCATCTAGCGGCCGATAGTTAAGCCATTATCTTTACATTTGCCTTTTGTATGTTCCTTGCTTGTGCCTGTTTTCTCATGTGTGTTCACATTGTTAGCATATTTGAAGTGGCATTATTCCACTAAACGAGATCACCTTTACTTAGCAGTTGGCGGCCTCCTCAATGTCTCGGCACATGACCTGCAATCCTTTGATCTGAAACATACTGCAGGTATTCATATTAATAAGGCCTATTATTACCATTTTTCTGAATGCAATCATTTTCTAAAATAACTAGAACACATACTATGTAAATGAAGCCAGTTCAAATATAGTAGTGTAGTTTATGTATGCAGTGACACTCCCTGCCTTATTAACCATAAATGACATTCCTGCAAGGTCAGTGCTTGGATACTTGGAATTTAAAAAATCTAAAATAGAATTCCAGACTATTTAATTACACTTTAAATAGTTAGTTTGGGAAAAGCTGGCCCAAGAAATCGAATTCCATTACAGAAGGACGCAGCTGATGTGGGTACTGTAATGGACCATGATACATACAGTAAGTGGTGCTGTGTTGCAATTAGAGAAAACTGGGCAGAGTGCTTCTTCTCCATTCAGGAAAAGCCTTGTACTTTCATGAATGACTACATGACCTTCTCTGGCTATTGTGATTTCATCCATCCACCTCACCATCTCAACCATTTAGAGCAGGGGTTTCCAAACTGCAGCCCTTTGCTTGCCTTTATCCAGTCCTTGGGGAACTTTTCCTTCTACTGATACAAGACACTATTCCTCCCTCTGATACCAATGATGTGGTATTATTTCTCCCATTGACGCCAGCTATTAAGCCCACAAACTCCAACGATAGGGGACTATTCCTCCCATTGACACCAATGATGGGGCTCTATTCCCCAAACTGACACCAATAATGGGGCACTACTTATCCCACTGACACCAGTGATGGGGCACTATTCCTTCCTCTGAAACCAATGATGGGGCACTACTAATCTCACTGACACCAATAATGGGGCACTTTTCCTTAAACTGACACCAACAATGTGGCACTATTAATCCCACTGACACCAGTGATGGGGCACTATTCCTTCCATTTACACCAACGATGGGACACTATTCCTCCCACTGACACCAGCAAAAGGGTGCTATTTCACCCCCTAATACCAAAGATGCATTGTTTACTCCCACTGATGCCAGGATACTTTTTACTCCCGATGACCACAGTTTGGCCCTCCTAAAGTCTGGAGGATATTAAACTGGCCCTTTGTTTAGAAAGTTTGGAGACCCCTGATTTACAGGAAGCCTTGTATTTATTATGTTATTTCCATTTATATAACTTTCTATACAAGGGTGATTTTTAATCTTGCAGACTATAAAATCTCTGTGTAGTGCTAATGAGGGAGATTGTTGAGTGAATGGTAAAAGGCTTATGAGATATAATTCACAGAGGCAAACTTTATTGGTAAGAATCTCCTAAATGTGAAGTTGTTGAGTGATTAGTCACCTGCTCCTATTTAATCCCGTGACAAAAATAGATTCATTGCTAATAGTTTCTGCTATGCAACAAAATTGCAGCTTTGTGCAATTATGGGAAATCAATCACTCAATTGTGTTACTGAAAATCTCTTGAGTAGCAGCCCACACTGAAAGCAATTTTATATAAAGATTAACCATGTCTGATTTTAGCAGTGTGAGAAACAAAAAGTGCCCCTGTAGCCTTAGTAGAATGGTTTAAAAGAGAAGAAAAATTATACTCACCTAGGTGGATGCAGCATCAGTCCAATGCTGCATTTGTCCACTGCTGGCTTTAAGACTGAGAACTGAATGAATGAATGATTTGTATAGCGCTACAACTGCGAACTGAATCGCCTCAAGGCGCTTGTCTGCTCTTGTTGGGATGCCATGTTTAGAAGAGGTGGGTCTTGAGTTTTTTCCTGAATGCCTGATGGTTTTCTTCCAAGCGGATGTTGTTCGGTAGAGCATTCCATAGCCGGGGTCCCTGTACTGCGAATCTTCGTTCTCCCTTCGATTTGTAGCGGGCTTTGGGGATGAGAAGGCGGTTTTGGTTTGTTGATCGAAGGCTGCGATTTGGTATGTCTTTTTTCTATTTTCTCACAAAGGTATTGAGGCGCATTTCCTTGTGTACATTTGTGGGTGAGGCAGAGGGTCTTGAATGTGATCCTGTCTTTTACCTTGAGCCAATGGAGGATCCTTAGGAATGGGGAGATGGATTCCCAGGGTTTCTTTCTGGTGACTAATCTTGCTGCTGTGTTTTGGACAATTTGAAGGCGTGCAATCTGGTAATCCGGTAATCCTATGTAGAGGGAATTTGCATAGTCGAGACGCGAATTGATGATCGTTCCTACTACTACCGCTTTTTCCTTTTCCGGGATGAAGGGGATGAGTCTGCATAGCATGCGTAGGAGATGGTGGGATCCGCTGATTACGGATCCTATTTGTGCCTCCATCTCTGAATCAAAGATTACTCCGAGGCTTTTGGCTTTGTTGCTTGGAAGGATGGTCTGTCCCAGGATGGTTGGTGGTGTCCAAGGGGTCTTCGTCTTTTTCCTTGAGTTTGCGTCGAGGAGCAGTAGTTCTGTTTTTGATCCATTTAGTTTGAGGGAGCTAGTGGTCATCCAGTCATCTATCAATGTGAGACATTTTCCTAGTTCCTGGTACTGGTCTTTTTGTCCGGTGATCCGGAAATACAGTTGAGTGTCGTCCGCGTATGAGTGGAAGCACAGATCCAATTTGCTAATAATTTTGAAGAGTGGCCGGATGTAAATGTTGAACAGTACTGGTGACAATGGTGATCCTTGAGGGACTCCATAAGTGATTGCCCGGGTTTCCGATGTGAAGGCTCCTAGTTTCACTGTCTGTGACCGGTTTCCTAAGAAGGAAGCGAACCATGGAAGATCTACATCTGTAACTCCTGCCACTTCCTTGAGGCGGCTGAGAAGAGTGTTGTGGTCCACTGTGTCTAACGCCGCACTAAGATCCAGCAATACCAGAAGACACGATTCTCCATTATCCGCTGCTTCTAGGGCGTCATCCCATATTTTCAGAAGTGCCGTTTCTGTGCCATGGCCTGGGCGGAAGCCCGATTGTAGTGGGTCCAGGAGCTTGTGTGTGTCCATGATCTTGGAAATGGTGTTCAGGCTTGTTACCGGTCTGCGATTGTTCGGATCCTTGGGGTCGAGGTTGGGTTTCTTTAGCAATGGTTTGATGATGCCTTGCTTGAGGGAATTCGGAACCAATCCTTCTTTGAACGACTGATTTACTAGGTGTGTAATAGCGGGGGCCAGAATGTCGGAGCATTCTTTCAAGAGTTTTGTGGGGATGATGTCGTTTGGCGATGTGCTGTCTTGGAGGCTCTTGATGACATTTTTGGTTTCATCCGTGGTGATCGGGGTAAGTGAAAAATGTGGTGCTTGTGGGCTGTGGATGTAAAATTCCTTACCTGGGTTGAGTTGAGTAGAGTTGGTTGTTGTTTTTTTTTGTTGAATTATTTTCTGAATGTTGTCTACTTTGTTGATGAAAAAATCGGATAATTTGTTGCAGTATTCTTGAGTTTCGTTTCCTAGGGGCTCAAGGCAGGTGGGGTTCATAGTCTGGGCGACTAGTTTTAAAAGTTCCCGTGGTCGGTTTAAGGCTTTTGAGAGGGTGTTTGAGACATGTTCTTCTTTTGCTGTGAAAAATTGCTTTATGATATCTCTTGGTACTGAGCAACCAAACACCGCTGATCGATCAGCTCTCAGTCTTCAGGCTGCAGAGAGCTGGTGACTGTTAATCACAGGCTCTCTGCTCTGCCCCTCCAGCATTCCTTGGAGTAATGGGCTGTGGAGGGGTGGAAGTGGCTCGCCGAGAGACTGAGCCAGCTGCCAGTCCATCATATGGTCAGGATCTTTTCAGAGCCTGGACCGGGCCTGTGACATCAGCCAACAGTGGGCTTTAGCTCGCTGTCACCTCAAAATGGGTCACAGGAGTACAGAACTAGCTGTACTCTTGTGACACATAGGAGAATTAGAGCTCATTTTGCATAAGATTGCTGTAAAGAGGCACAAACCCTAACTAGATGACATTTGGTTGGCTAAAGTGGCATGTATCAAAAACAAGCAAGTTTTTTCCATAAAATATTGTTTTTGTCCTTTTTAATCAGTTTATGTCATCTTAGTGTTGCTGATCTGCTTTTATTAGACACTGGATTGGATGTATATTATTGCCCTGGATCAGGATCTTATAAGTGGCAACGATGGGCCAAGAGTGTGTGTTGTGCGTGGGCACGGCCGCTTGTATTCCCTGCCAGGTTCAAACTAGACAAGGGTGCATATCCCAATGCACCAAAGGCCACCAAGATAACATTTAACCTTTATTTCAGTAATCTAAAAGTATGTTTCATGATCATAAATGTAAATTTCTATAGGGTGAGGTGAAATAAATATATTGTACTTGTTTTAAGTACCTCCAAGTAACCTAAATCGATATACTGCAGATGTAAACTTGTAAAGCAAACATCAATGGGAAGCACCTGCAAAGCGCCTTGGCAGCTGTGCTTTGTGGGTGCTTTTAACCCTTTATTTGGCCACTAGCAGGGGTTAAAAGCTCCCTGCTAGCGCTCGAAAAATGTTTTTCAGGTGCTGGCAGTGTGAAAGGGCTCTTAAAGCACTCGGCTTTCACATTGGGATTGAAGATAAGGCTTCTTTCAGGCACTTTACAGGCGCTTTTTTTAACGCTAAAGCACCTGAAAAAACAAGTTTCCAAGCCAAAGTTTTTGTGTTATTATTCATATTCTCTGAAAATTGGCCAAGAAATCATAAATTCTGCCAGGGTATGTAAACTTATGAGCACAACTGTATCTCAAACTACACAATTTTTTTTTATGTATCTAGGATTACAAGCATACATTCAATGCATGTGACTTGGATTTAGAATTCCTGCGCAACATGTTTGTACTTACTTGCTGGAAATGTTACTGACCCTTAGTGCTAATATGAAAGTATGTCGAAGTATGAAGAATTTATCTTTAAACCTGCTTTCTGCTGAATTAACGGTTGATAATCTTGTAATTATTTGGCACAACGAATTTCCTATGTAGTGACCTTCGGTTAAGAGAATCAGGAAGAACTCTGGACAGCCGCACATCGGGAGAAGATAAAAATTCGATGAATTTATTTAAAAAAGCAGGAATCTCAGGAATTACTCAAAGCTACTAGTAAGCACTACGCATAGTGCGAAACGCGTCAGCTTTGAGCCCCCCTTTTTGCTTTGCTGTGTTGTGGATTTATGCGATTCCTGCTTTTTAAATAAATTCATCAAATTTTTATCTTCTCCCGGTGTGCGGTTGTCTAGAGTTCTTCCTGATTCTCTTAATCTACTGTGTTATTAGCCAGCACCTGGGGCTCCTAAACAGGAGTAGGAGCATTCGCCCTGAGGGATCGTCCTGGAGCGGTGGTTATCTTTCTCTAGTGACCTTCGGTGCGAGAATTACTCAACACAGTGTGGAGAAGTGACCCCCATTTCACGTGTGGATTAGCACTTTCACCCTGGTTCTTGTAAAGCAGGGGTGCCCAACCTTTTGAAGAGCGAGGGCCACTTAAGCGATTTGGTAACCGGTTTCGGGCCACAATTAGCAAAACGGGTGGATGGCATGTCCGTATCCACTCTGCATTTGGAGAGCGGACAAGGGCACAGCCCACAATACTTTTTAGCGGAGCGTATTGGAGGTAGAACACAAGTCGGTTTATGTCTGGCACTACTTAGAGGTGAATGGAGGGTCCAATTGGTCGGACTGTCCTTGTGAAAGGGGTCCAAGGCTGCTTTCACACTGATGTGCTGCAGTTTACCCGCACCACGTGTGCAATGCAGTGTACCTTTGGCTTTCCTGCAGTTTGAAATAGACTTCTATTATATTCTGCAGGTTTGGTGCACTTTCAGAAAGCTCCCCAAACTCGCAGGTAATAATAAGAGTCTATGGCTCAGTGCAGGCAACCCACAGGTAAGTTGCTGTGCACCTGCGGATCAGTTTGAAAGCAGCCCAGTAACCACTGCAGAACAGATATGCCCATATGTACACTGTGATTTTAGTAATAAACTGACCTTTAATAACAGTATTCTTTCTATTCTATCCCAGAGCAGGAGGTCGCGGGACACATCAGAGGGTTCTGCGGGCCACATGTGGCCCCCGGGCCACTGGTTGGGCACCCCTGTTGTAAAGAGAGGCATGCTGATTGCACACCAGTGGGCTGGGTTCATAAACATCCCAGGGATAGAGCTCAGGGCTCCCACTTGGAGACAGCTCTACCCAAGGAGACAGGAAGTCTCGCTGAGGAGTCAGGAGGACTCCGCCCTACAGACACGAGTCTGTCTGTGTGTTGGGAAGACACCCACGTTCTTTAGAGCGACTGCAGCAGGTGGCAGTTTGAACCCTGGGTAAGCTAGGAGAGGGCATGACCCAAACATACAGGTCTGAGGAACAGACCTATGGCCTAGGCGTGAGGCCTGAAGTACCCGTGTCATCAGTAGGTAAGCCAGGAGGCTGAATAACCATGATGTAAGTATGGTGGAACCCCCTGCGAGGGAAATTTCTATTTGATTTGAACTTTTTGCTTCTTCTAAATAAGTGGGCTGCCATGCCCTTGAAACTGCAGTCTGAACTGACACATGTTTCTTCAAATCGTATACACCACTTGAGCTACTGAAAATGTGAGATGCCTGACTGTCTTTGGTTCAATACACTAACTGACAACAAGCAGGCATGAAGATCGAGTCAGCATGAAGCCAAGACTCCTGTATTTGCTTATGGGTTCCTGGACAGTGACTCCGAAAATACTGAAGCAAGTGCATAAGGGCTCATGTACACTGCCGCTAAAAAAAAAAAGCTGCTTTTACAGGCATTTGAGCTTTTATTTCTCTGCCTAAAAGCTTGAAGGAGCTTGTGCTTTTATTTTTTTTGTGCCGTTTTGCTCATTTTTATTGAGCTTCATTGAGCTTTTTTTGAGCATAACCCTTTCACAAACTATTTTGCCTATAGTTCTACTTTGTATATTAAAGTACAATGTCTGTTCTCTGAAACTGTAAAAAAATCCAATCAAGGGAAACTCCACATATGATTTGTTAGGATATATTGTTATACCATTTCAGTCCCAGTACCTTTTACCTGTAATGCCCTTGAGTCTTTTGGAAGAAAACTTCATGTTTTGTTCTGCACCTTATAACTTTTTACTTTTGTAGCCTGCCTTTACAGGTTCTGCATATTTTTATAGACAGGTGGATTGCTTAAATCACATTGTTTTTTTTCTTATAAATCCTAAATGTTCCTTGTTGCTTCTATTCCATGTCTACTTGATATGCAGACAGTAATTTTGTGCATTGACTTTTGCCATTAGACCAGGGAAAAACTGTGATTTTTTTTTACTCTGTAGCGGTGACCCTTTCACAAGGTGTCCGCTATATGTGGAAATTTTTTTTTTTTTTCCTCAGAACAGTAATGGGGTTCTGAGGGTTAATTGTGCAGGTTCACTTTGGCATCAGTTTTGCTGGGCTGGACTAGGGTTCTGCCTGGTCATGGGTACACTGAGGTACACATGACAGGCCCAAAACCAGGCCTGGTTGGACGTCTTAGGTATCAGTCTTCCCCGGAGCCAATCAGTGGGTGCGTCTGGCCCCGCTGTGTAGTCTGGGGAAGGGTACTTAAGGTGTTGAAGTCACGTGTTCGTGGTTCGGCAGTAGCTGTTTGTTCCTGGTTCTGGACTGGGGTGGCCCCGCGAGGGGTCCCAGGCCTGGGAACATTTGCCGTCCCGCAACATGGTTCGTTTGACTAGCCCCACAGACTTGCATGGTCTGGGGCAAGGATCCATCTGTTCCCGAGTCTCGGAACCGGCTGGTCCGAGGCACAGTAACTGGAGGATTCAAGGCGTCCCGGTGTGCTCTCACTACTGGAGGGGCACCACAGCTCACATAGGCGTCCGGGGGGGGAATCTTCGGAGGCATCTCAAGAAGAGCCTGGTTGCTGGGTTGTTATGGACACTAAAGAATCCGCAATTTCACAGTACTGCCAAGGAGACAGATAAAGTTCCAGGTACTGGGAAAAGTTCCTATTCACCTTCGGTTGAAAGTTTATTCTGTGTCAGAGACTTTTGCAAGTTTCCGGATCAAAGTGTTGGCTGTCATAATCTCTGGCTTGAGATTTGTCCAGCATTGAAGTACCCAGCTGCGAGTGGCTACTCTCTGGGTTTTGTTAGAGACATTCTATTGTCAGCAGTTCAAGGTGCCTGAGTTTCTTCACCCTTGCCCTCTGTTCCCATCTGAGACTGTGTTTGTTGGATGTTACCCCTGCAAATAAAAACCTTTGAAAAGGAATTTTATGGTGTCAGCATCCGAAGTTGTTGGGTTCTAACCCTGGGAACCCCTGGACATGGATCAACAAGCCAAGCGGAGGTAACCCGTAAGCCCAAAAGTCAAGGCCGCCCCATCAAGGGTTATGGCCGCTACAACTCTTTATCTATATTGGCTGTACTGTCCTGAATAGTAGTCTTACATATGTAAGAAAAGACAAATATAATGTATCACCACAGGATGGCACTGTGGATACACAGATAGCGGTGTGCCAACGTCCTAACTGAATTGGGAATGGATTAGCATAGAATGAAAATAGACTTTATAGGCACACCCAAAACAAATTGTTTAAAAGATAATATCTTTAATTGAAAAATGTTAAAACAGTATGTACATACATATAGCTAAAAACATTCCAGCATAGAGCCTAAATGGCACTCATGCCACCACTAGTACCAACTGTTACCAGATATATACAGATACAAAATTCACTTGATTGAATATTGGATATTTTCAAAAAGTTGATGCGGTTGGTGGTTGAGGCGAAAGATAGGTTGCTCTACATGTTACACGTGTTAGCGCTTCTTCAGGAGCTTGAAAATAATGCCAAAGTCACGATGATATCAACAATAAAAGCAAATAACATAGCACTAGGGTCCCATGACTATCCAAAGGTCTCAATGAGTGTGAAAAAATAGATCAGTAAATCTGTATAACAATATCAACAATAGCTGACTAGTTCACTCAACCCTGGAAGGGGGTCATAATAGCACGGCCACCGGAATTACCCAGATTGGTCCATGGTCAACATTAGCACCACCATCTATATGTTCCAAACATGATGAATATGCTTTTTTTTTTATTTATTTTTTTTTTATCTTTTTTTTCATATTTATCATGTTTGAAACACAGACGGCGGTGCTAATGTTGAACATGGTCCAAAATAGCTTGAAAATCACTGAACCATAGCAGGCGCCTGTTCTGACCACTGGACTCTCCAGACAGGAGTGGGCTTGGCTTGTCCGTGCGGGGTGCCACAGCTGCTTAACCACTTCAGCCCCGGACCAATTGTCAGCTTAAGGACCAGAGGTCTTTTTTCAATTTCGCACTGCACTGCTTTAACTGGTAATTGCGCGGCCATGCAATGTTGTAACCAAACGAAATTTGCGTCCTTTTCTTCCCACAAATAGAGCTTTCTTTTGATGGTATTTGATTGCCTCTGCGATTTTTATTTTTTGCGATATAAACGGAAAAAGACCGAAAATTTTGAAAAAAAAAGATATTTTCTAATTTTTGTTATAAGAAAAATCTAATAAACTCAATTTTAGTCAACCATTTGGGCCAAAATGTATTCAGCCACATGTCTTTAGTAAAAAAAAATGCCAAAAAGCGTATATTTATTGGTTTGCGCAAAAGTTATAGCGTCTACAAACTAGAGTACATTTTCTGGAATTTACACCGCTTTTAAATTATGACTGCCTATCTCATTTCTTGAGGTGCTAAAATGGCAGGGAAGTACAACCCCCCCCCCCAAATGACCCCATTTTGGAAAGTAGACACCCCAAGCTATTTGCTGAGAGGAATGTTGAGTCCATTGAATATTTTTTTTTTTTAGTCCCAAGTGA
The DNA here is from genome assembly GCA_028564925.1 of Lithobates sylvaticus. Taxonomy (NCBI): domain Eukaryota; kingdom Metazoa; phylum Chordata; class Amphibia; order Anura; family Ranidae; genus Lithobates; species Lithobates sylvaticus. The sequence continues at coordinate 377,310,294 of CM053027.1, read as the reverse complement.
TTGAATAAAGACAAAAAAAAATTTTTTTTTTTTTTCAAAAAGTTGTCACCAAATGATATATTGCTCACATATGCCATGGTTATATGTGAAATTGCACCCCAAAATACATTTTACTGCTTCTCCTGAGTATGGGGATACCACATGTGTGGGACTTTTTGGGAGCCTAGCCGCGTACGGGGCCCCGAAACCCAAGCACCGCCTTCAGGATTTCTAAGGGTGCAAATTTTTGATTTCACTCCTCACTACCTATCACAGTTTCGAAGGCCATAAAATGTCAAAATAGCACAAACCCCCCCCCCCCCCAAATGACCCCATTTTGGAAAGTAGACACCCCAAGCTATTTGTTGAGAGGCATGGTGAGTATTTTACAGCTCTCATTTGTTTTTGAAAATGAAGAAAGTAAAGAAAAAAAAAATTTATTTTTCTTTTTTCAATTTTCAAAACTTTGTGACAAAAAGCGAGATCTGCAAAATACTCACCATACCTCTCAGCAAATAGCTTGGGGTGTCTACTTTCCAAAATGGGGTCATTTTGGGGGGGTTTATGCCATCTGGGCATTCCATGGCCTCCAAAACTGTGATTGGCAGTGAGGAGTGAAATAAAAAAATTACACCCTTAGAAAGCCTGAAGGCGGTGATTGGTTTTTGGGGTCCGTACGCAGCTAGGCTCCCAAAAAGTCCCACACATGTGGTATCCCCGTACTCGGGAGAAGCAACAGAATGTATTTTGGGGTGTATTTCCACATATGCCCATGTCATGTTTGAGCAATATATCATTTAGTGACAACTTTTTGTAAAAAAAATATATATTTTATTTTTTTTCATTATTCAATCTCTTGGGACAAAAAAAATAAATATTTAATGGGCTCAACATTGCTCTCAGCAAATAGCTTGGGGTGTCTACTTGTCTACTTACATTTAGAAGCTTATGTCACACATCACCCACTCTTCTAACCACTTGAAGACAAAGCCCTTTCTGACACTTTTTGTTTACATGAAAACATTATTTTTTTGCAAGAAAATTACATTGAACCCCCAAACACTATATATATTGTTAAAGCAAAGGCCCTACAGATTAAAATGGTGGGTGTTGCATTTTTTTTTTCCACACAGTATTTGCGCAGCGATTTTTCAAACGCATTTTTTGTGATAAAAATACACTTTTTTTATTTTAATGCACTAAAACACACTATATTGCTCAAAATTTTGATGAAATAAAAAATATGATCTTAGGCCGAGTACATGGATACCAAACACGACATGCTTTAAAATTGCGCACAAACACGCAGTGGCGACAAACTACATACATTTTTAAAAGCCTTTAAAAGCCTTTACAGGTTACCACATTAGATTCACGGAGGGGGTCTACTGCTAAAATTACTGCCCTCGATCTGACCTTCGCGGTGATACCTCACATGCATGGTGCAATTGCTGTTTTTTTTTTAACAAGAAAGTGCAATTGCTGTTTACATATGACGCCAGACCAACGCTTGTGTTCGCCTTTGCGCAAGAGAAGGGGGGGCAGGGGTGCTTTTTGTTTGTTTTTTTTAGTTTTTTTTTAAATTTATTTAGCTATTTTATTTTTTTTAAACTGTTCCTTCCATTTTTTTTCTTTGTTATCATTTTTATTGTTATCTCAGGGAATGTAAATATCCCCTATGATAGCAATAGGTAGTGACAGGTACTCTTTTTTGAAAAAAAATTGGGGTCTATTAGACCCTAGATCTTTCCTCTGCCCTCAAAGCATCTGACCACACCAAGATCGGTGTGATAAAACGCTTTCCCAATTTCCCAATGGCGCGGTTTATATCCGGGAGGGGGGACATTCCCTCCCACTGCTTGTAAAAGCAGTCTAGAGGCTAATTACCCGCTAGAATTGCTTTTACATGAAAGCCGATCACTGGATGAAAAGAATGATACCAAGATGATACCTAAACCTGCAGGCATCATTCTGGTATAACCATTCAAAGTCCAGCAACATACTGGACATATATTGTAATCTTTTTTTTTCATGCAGCCTCTTGGCTGAACGAAAAAAAGAGATTGATTGGTGGGTATGCCCACCATTAGAATACCTCCCTTCATCCACCCACTTCTAATGATGGGCATACATGCACCATTTATATATGCCGAAGCATGGGGGCATCCTCCCGCAAAAGTTATGCCATGTACACACGGTCAGACTTTTCCATGAGGCAAGCCTCCGTCGGAATTTCGACCGTATGTACGCGGCATTAGGAGCCAATCGCTCCTCCGCCCCTGCTGCCCCCATGCTTCGGCATATATGCTCTTTTTTTTTAACTGTGGTGGTGAAATCACCTCCTACAGCGTTGGAGTCACGGCTTTATGTATCGTGGGAGCAAACGCTGTTGCTGTCAAGATAAATAAATCCGCAACTGAATGGCGCACCTAAAAACAAAAAAAATGGTTAACAATAAAACACAGTAAACAAAATTACATACCTGAAAAGCAAGCATGATAAAACATAATAAAACATTGCAGAATGGAGTAAAAAAAGAGCAACAATAGAGAGAGAATAGAGAGGGATAGAGAGAGAGAACAAAACTATTTTTTTTTTTTTATTTTATTTTTTTTTTTTGAGATTCACAGGTAAAAAAGCTCCTGACTGTTAGCGACTGAATTTAAAACGCTACCACAAAAAAAAATGTTAGCGATCGCAGGGAGCAGTTATGTGTGCTTAGTGTTTTGTGTTTTGTAAGTGACAGTGATCGATCGATACTGCACTTGGGTGGGCTGGGCTGGGCGGAGGGGGAAAACGCAGGTGCTAGCAGGTATCTGGGCGTATCCCGCTAACAATGCGTTTTTTTTGGAACCCTAAACTGCTGGGACGCTAGTATAGATCTGATCAGATCAGATATTGATCTGTTCAGATACTGTACCACTAAGGGAGGTGTATGCTTTGTGCGTGGGTGTTTGCGGTACTGGCACTAACTTGGGGCGACGCAGACCTTATTTGACCCTAAAACCTAATTGATATCACCCGCCGGGCGATCAGGGGGTTAATAAATGGCGGGTGCCCTAACAGTATAAAAAACAAACTAACTAACCAGCGTCACCCGTAACAGTTATACGGTGATCACTGGTGAAAGGGTTAACTAGGGGCAATCAGGGGGTTAAAACCTTTATTAGGTAATATATGGGGGTACCTGACGCTATATAAAAACCCGACAGGGAAGCTAAATAACGAAATAACTAACTGGCTAACCAGCGTCACCAGTGACACTTATACGGTGATCACTGGTGAAAGAGTTAACTCTAGGGGCAATCAAGGGGTTAAACCTTTATTTAGGTTGTAATATGGGGGTACCTGACCTATAAACCTATTTATGAACCTATATAAACCTGGCGGTTAACCTAAAAAAAAAAATGGCTACCTAGCGGCACCAGTGACACTAATGCAGCGATCAGAAAAACGATCGCTTAGTGACACTGGCAAAAGGGGGTGAAAGGGTTAACTAGGGGCAATCAGGGGGTTAAAACCTTTATTAGGGGGGGTAGGGGGATATCTTAGACCTAAAGGGACCTAAAACTAACTGCCCTGACAGTTATTACAGTCACACTGACACTAAATGCAGTGATCAGTAAATAAATGATCACTGCAATTAGTGACACTGTGACTGGGGGGGGGGGGCAGGGGGTGATCTGGGGGGTGATCTGGGGGTGACAGGGGGGTTAATTGTGTGCCTATGTGTACTGGTGTCAGTGTACTGTTGGTGCACTAACCTGTGTTTCTTCTCTCCTCTGTGTTCCGGTCAGAAAGACAGACACGCCGAGCGTGACATCACTTCCGCCTGCCTGTCTATACAATAGACAGGCAGGGGAAGCTTTTCAGTCGCCAGGAGCGATCGCGAGGGGGTGGCCAGAAACCACTGGCCGTCCCCTCATCCCGGATCGCTCCTGAAGCGATGCCGACCGTCCCCGCCAACGATGGGGGGTCCGATCGGACCCCCCAGCCGCCGGAAGAATGTCACGTACAGGTACGGGATTTTGCCTGTACGTGCCATTCTGCTCACGTATATATACATGGGGCGGTCGGCAAGTGGTTAATGGCATCCCTCCAGAAGCGCCATGCTTAACACTCTAGAGCAGGGGTGCCCAACCTTTTGAAGAGCGAGGGCCATTTAAGCGACTTGATAACAGGTCGTGGGCCACAATGAGCGGAGCGGGTGGATGGCATGTCCGTGTCTGTGTTTTTTTTTTTTTTTTTTTAGCGGATCGGATTGGAGGTTTATGTCTGCCACTACTTAGAGGTGAATGGAGGGTCCAATTGGTCGGACTGTCAGACTGACTGTATGAAAGGGGCTCAAGGCTGCTTTTACACTGATGCGCTGCGGTTTACTCGCACCGCAGGTGAAACGCAGTGTACCTTTGGCTTTCCTGCACTTTGCAATAGACTTCTATTATATTCTGCAGGTTTGGTGCACTTTCTAAAAGGTCACCAAACTCTCAGGTAATAACAGAAGTCTATGGCTCAGTGCAGGTAACCCGCAGGTAAACTGCTCTGCACATGCAGATCAGTTTGAAAGCAGCCCAGTAACCACTGCAGAACAGATATGCCCATAAATACACTGTGATTTTATTAATAAACTGACCTTTTAATAACAGTATTCTATTCCATCCCAGAGCAGGAGGAGGTTGCGGGCCACATCAGAGGGCTCCGTGGGCCACATGTGGCCCCCGGGCCACTGGTTGGGCACCCCTGCTCTAGAGCCATGGGCTGTGGTTTGGACACCCCTGTTGTTAATCCTTTTTTCGGAATTCATTAAGGGACACAGGATGAAAATGTTAGTTATCCAGGTAAACCCCCCCCCCCCCCCCCCTCCTGTATTGCAGGGGATGTAGTAGAAGTGATCATATGAGGCTAGTCTCTTAATAAATTCTATGAAAAGGATTTTACAGCAAGTTAAAAATTCTAATTGTTTATTAAGGTATACAGGATCAGAGGTTTTCTGAGACGTATGAAACATCCAAAAGCAGTCCAACATGGCAACATAATGCTATAAAGGGTAAAAATAGGTGCTACTTGCAGCTCAAAGAGTTGTCTGAAGGACAGTATTTTAGAAGTTTACATCAGCTGAGACCTGAACATCCACCTGGTAAAACTTAGAGAAGATGTGAAGAGAAGACCAGATCGCAGCCATGCATCTGGGAAACAGATGCCTGAGGCAGAAAAGCCCAAGAGGTGCTCACTCGTCTAGTGGAGTGCATCTTCATAGGAAGAGGGGAAACCATGTGCTAAAGCTGATAGACACAAATGATGAGCTGCCTAAGCCACCTACAAAAATAATGCGATTAAAAGGCAGATAGTCCCCTACAGGGACCCTCAAAAAGTTTTTTAAAAAAGTTGGTCAGTCTGAAAGAAGCTGTAGCTAAGTAATAAACCCTGCTTTCTTCCAAAGACACTGTTTCTGACTGGGACTGAACAAACTAAATAGCTCAGCTGTGGGCTTGTGATGTTTTCCCTTGATGTTCTACATTGTATCACATAAATCTGAATGTCTATACCTTGTTTGGTTGGTAAAAACGGTGGGGGGAGGGGGGACTGGTAAGAGTTGGCATGTTATGTACATCCTAGAATGATTGTTTTGGGGGAGGGGGGTGGCACTTCTAAGGTCTGTCACCCTCTTGGGTGACCTCAGCACTGGCAACATTGATGAGGCTATTGTTTTTACTTTTTTTTGTCTTATTTTTTTTTTTTAATTTTGTGTTTTTTGCTTGGCAGCTTTGTATACTTCTTAAAAATTTCAATAATAAGAAGTTTACAAAAAAAAAATAAAAATCCTCAACCCACATCCAAAATGGAGGGAAGTCTCCTTGGTATTTTCCTGGAAAAAAGGACAGAGATGGAAGTATAATGTCTTGCTTAAGGTGAAATTAAGAAAACACCCTAGATACCACATCCTCCTGGGCCAGTTCAGTGCAATCATTATCATTGGAATTCCCTCCATCTTTATCCTGAATCTGGAAGCCAGGAGGTCCATGCCTAGTGTTCCCCACCTGCGATAGAGATCTTGAAACCCCTTTATTTAAAGAGACCATTCTCCTGAGCCCAGATGTTGTCAACTGATGAAGTCCGTCTGCCAATACCCAATGTACCTGGAATGTGCACAGCAGACATGGCTGGGACTAGCAATTCCATCCAAGCCAGAATCTGGTTGACGTTTCATTGAGCTGCGAGCACTCCGGGTTGGATTATTGCAGTCAACAGTCAAGAAGTCCTGCATTGAAGGGATAATCAAATTACTTGTTACCTCAGTATATTGATCAGGAGACAAGTCCCCTGCATGGAAAGGGTGTCCAGGACACCTCACCAGTCTGTCAGGCAGGCATCCGCTATGAAAATCTTACAGACTGACACAAAGAAGAATTTTCCTGACTCCAGGGCTGGGTCCATGTGCCACCACGTCATAGACAACTTGGTCTGGGGTGTTATGCCCCCTACACACGGTCAGAAATTCAGATGGAAAAAGTTAGATCGGATTATGTTGTCGGAAAATCCGATCGTGTGTGGGCTCTATCGGACCTTTTCCGTCAAAGTTTGAGAGCTGGATCTATAATTTTCCGACAACAAAATCCGATCAGACTTTTTCCGATCGTGTGTAGAGAATTCCGACGCACAAAGTGCCACGCATGCTCAGAAAAAATTTAGAGACGAAAGCTATTGGCTACTGGCCTCTACGTAGTCCCGTCGTACTTTTTATACCTCACCTCGTTCCAAATGATCGGATTTTCCGACAACTTTGTGCGACCGTGTGTACGGGGCATAAGGCGAATCCAGAGATTCTACTTTCTTGTCCCATGTAGCCAGATGGTTGAGTTGCATTGGTCTGGAGTGGAATAGGGCATACAGAACTGCTCTGAAGGCAGTCAATTCCAGAACCCACATGCAAAGGGGGCTGGACTGTAGATTTTGAACATGGGAGTGGAGAGTCAGGATTTAGTTTTGCGGAAGGCTCAGGATCCAAAGGAACATCTTTAGAATCTGAACACTATGGGTATGTCCTATGATTGTAGCAAGGATTGCACTGGCATTAGAGCCTTGGTGAAAATGCGGGTGCAGAGAACAGACTAAAGCAGGGGTGTCAAACTCAATTTCATCATGGGCCGCATCAGCATTATGATTGTCCTCAAAAGGGCCGGTTGTATCTGTAAGATTAGATGTCCAGCTCATCCCACCCCCTTACATTAGATGTCGAGAGCCACCCCACCATCAGAAGTTGAGTCCATCACTCTCCCTTACATCGCAGTGCACCCCCTTTCCTTATGCTGCTGCTGGGAAGAAGCTGGATGCATTGCTTGAAAGCAGAAAGTAGGGGTCTGGAGGAGGACCAGAGGAGGGCTGGAGCTCTCCTGCAGCTGCAGGAGAGGTGTGAGGGCCACATGAAATGACCTGGAGGGCCAGATTTGGCCCGCGGGCCTTGTGTTTGACACCTGTGGTCTAAAGGGATTGGCAACAAATGTAGCAATATGTGCTCACAGTAAAACACTGGTAGCGTATATATATATATATATATAAATATATATATATATATATATATATATATATATATATATATATATATAATATATATAATCTAAAAAAAAAAAGAAGATATAACACCTGATTTAAAATGTAATAGATACAATTTAAAAAGTTCTATACACAAGGCATACTGGAAATAAATGTATACATGTCAAGTGGTACTTGTACACTGCTGTCTTTTATGAAGGAGTATAAATTGTAAGCATACTTCAATTTCTACATCAACAGCACCACCTATTGGTCAAAAAAGAGTTGACAGCAACCAACCCTTAAAGTGGTTCTAAAGGTAAAAGGTTTTTTTTTTTACCTTAAGGCTGGATTCACACTAGTCCGGTGCAAATTGGAGCTCCGGTTTCCCTGCGAAGATAAAGAGGTTCAGCGGTTCCGTTGTAGCTGTGGATCAGCTGACCTGGGAAAGGGGGAGGTATAGTGAGGAGGGGGAGAGCATTCCTGTTTACAACAGAACACATCTGCGAATCAGATGCGTTCCCATTGAAGATTAAGTGCCTGCAATTCACACCACACTGCCTCGAAAACGCACATGTTTTTTGTGCAATGCGGAGTGTGGATGCAATGCACATATATGAACCAGACCCATTGAAAAGAATATATTTTCAAATGTTCTGCGAATTGGATGCCGTGTAAGCCACATCCAATTCACATATGTATGAACCCAGCCTCATACTTTCTCTGCATTAAAGTAAAAAAAAAAACTTTTAATAGTAGCCCCCCCTAAATACTTACTGGAGCCTGATCTCAATACAGTGTTGTGCACATCTGCAGCAGCTCTGCTCCCCTCTCCCATCTCATAGGCTTGCCTGAGAACAACTAACTCCCAGTTACAGCATATCTAGGCTAGAGTCCAGGAATGAATTCTGGCACTGGACTTCACTAAAGTACCTTACGGGGTACTTGCTGTCGGAACAAAGGGCACCTGTCCTGTATCTACTATTATTATGACAGGCAGTCAGCAGGGAGAGGTGCCAACTACCTGTCATTTTACTTACTGCTACAGGTACTTATATAGTGCAGACAATTTACAGAGTACCTTAAATACATATTTTACATTCACATCAGTCCCTGTCCTCAAGGATATTACATTCAAAGCTCACATTCATACATACACATATTAGGGCCATTTTAGACAGGAGCCAATTGAACTACCAGCATGTCTTTTTAGTGGGGGGATTCCCACACAGGCCCAGCGAGAACATGCAAACTCCAGACAGGTGGTGTTGTGTTTGGTATTCTAACCAACAACTCTAATGCTGCCAGGCGGAAGTGCTAACCACTGTGCTGCCTCATTATAATACACCTCAGAGCCAAGGGACCTTCCCCTAGGGTTCTCCTCAGCTCTGGTGTCTATCATGGCATAACAGAAATAGGAACGCAGGACGAGGAATGTCACCCTGGAGGGAGTTACACTGATCTGAGGTCTGAAAATTGCACTAGGGTACACAATGACATGGGAGTAGGAGGGGTGCAGGTATTGAAAATTTGTGGAAGATTCACGCTGGAAGAAGTGTTTGGCAAGGGAGGGGGGGGATTTAAGTTTTGTTTAACCATGTCTTTAAGCCCTTCCTAACAGTCAGCACACACCTTGTGTTCACCACTGCACAGACTGCATTACTACTCTCTTTAGGATGCTCAGGAGGTGCCTCCGTTTTTTTACAATCCAAGGAATGCTCCAGACGCTTGGGAAGATTGTCCCCTCCAGGCCACTGTAATTTAAAAGTATTCAAAATTTGCCATAGCACCCTACGCACGCCACACGCCACTATCATCCTCAAAACTTTCTTATGCCGCATACACACGATTGGTATTCTCGTCGGAAATAGCTCTGATGGTTTTTCCAACGGAATTCCGCTCAAACTGTCTTGCCTACACACGGTCACACCAAATTCCGACTGTCAAGAATGCGGTGACGTACAACACTACAAGGAGCCGAGTTCAATGCTTTCGAGCATGCGTCGAATTGTTTCAGAGCATGCGTAGGAATTTTGCGCGTCAGAATTGCTACAGACGATTGGAATTTCCGATAGAAACCTTTTCCGTCTGAAAAATTGAGAACATGCTATCAATTCTTTGCTGTCGGAAATTCGGCCAGCAAAATTCCGATGGAGCCTACACACGGTCGCATTTTCCGATGAAAAGCTCTCATCTGTCTTTTTCTGTCCGGAATTCCGATCGTGTGTACGCGGCATTAGACTCAAGTTGGGAGGCATGGTTTAATAACTGACACTTTCTGTGAAGTAACTACATATCTCTCTATCCCTGGAGCTCCAGGCATTTTAAAAGTCAGCAGCTACAAAAAGTGTAGTTGCTGACTTTTAATAAACAGACACTTACCTGTTCCACGGTCCAGCGATGCGGCCGAAAGGGGTGTCGCTCCTCTCCCCCGGCGCCTCCATTGCCACTCAGGGCACCCAGGCCGTGACAGCTTTCGTCTTCACGGCCGTGCACGCATGGCGCATGCGCGAGTCGCGCTGCGCTCCCGGAGTGGATAGGCGATCTCCTGGGACCTGTCACATGTCCCAAGAGATCGCCTAGAGGGAGGAGTCGCCTAGGCGGTTCCTGGGCGGAAGGAGGAAGTGGGACAGGAAGTCCCCCTCCTAATGAAGCCCCCACCCCCCCCCCAAAAAAAAATTCATGCCAAATGTGGCATGTAAGGGGGTGAGGAGTGCTTAAAGCGGAAGTTCCATTTTTGGGTGGAACTCTGCTTTAAATTTAGCACTGGTGTAAGCACAGTAATTAGATCTGACAGACACAAGCAGGCAGATCAACAAAGGGAAGAAATGGGCTTTTATTACATTCACATAAGCACTCCTGTTTGTGATGAAACACAAAGGAAATGAAGAGGCATTGATTGGACAATGCATGACCTGGAACATAAAGTTGCCTGTCCTTCTGGTGAATAGGGACAAGCTAGGTGAATGAATACATGGACATGCGTGAATCTTCCACAATCAATCAGTCATGACACGACAAACGCCACACCATGTGAGCCCATCATTACAAAGTAAGGCAAACAAATGAAACAGGTAATATAACATCATGAATAACTGGTCAAAACAACAAAAAACATTTTAACCACTTCCAGCGCAACAATGTCATATGCCGTCTGACTTTGAGTGGGGATATCTGAATGATGCCTGCAGCTACAGATCTCATCTTTTTCAGCCAGTGATTCTGTGCACAGCAAGAACAAGCATAGTGGCAGTCCAAACTGGAGGAAAGATCTGGGGTCTTATAGACCCCAGATCTCGCCATAAAGAGGACCTGCCATGCACCATTCCTATAACAAGGGATGTTTACATTCCTTGTAATAGGAATAAAAGTGATCAAGAAAAAGTGTAAAAATAAAAAAATGTAAGTAAAATAAAAAAATAATAATTTAAAGCGCCCCTGCCCCCGCGCAGAGAAGCGAACGCATACGCAAGTCACGCCCACATATGTAAACGGAGTTCAAATCACACATGTGAGGTATCGCCATGTGCGTTAGAGAGAGAGCAATAATTCTAGCCCAAGACCTCCTTTGTAACTCTAAACTGGTAACCTGTAAAAGATTTGGAGATTTTTAAATACCAAAGTTTGACGCCATTCCACAAGTGTGCGCAATTTTAAAGCATGATATGTCAGGTATCTATTTACTCGGCGTAACATCATCTTTCACATTATACAACAAAAATTGGGCTAACTTTACTGTTTTGTTATCTTTTAATTTATGAAACTGTTTTTACCCCCCCCCCCCCCCCAAAAAAAAAACGTTTGAAATATTGTTGCGCAAATATGTGTGACATAAAAAAAGTTGCAACGACCGCCATTTTATTCCCTAGGGCAGGCATATGTAATTAGCGGACCTCCAGCTATTACAAGTCCCATGAGGCATAGCAAGATTCTGACAGCCATATGTATGATGCCCAGAGGCAGAGGCATGATGGGACTGGTAGTTTTGCAACAGATGGAGGTCCGCTAATTGCACATCCCTGCCCTAGGGTCTCTGCTAAAAAAAAAAAAAATATATCATGTTTGGGGGTTCTGACTAATTTTATAGCAAAAAATACTAATTTGAACTTAGTTCCAGAAAAGGCCAGGTATGGAAGTGGATAAAGTGTACAATGCCTTAGAAACTTTTTTTCCATAAATGTGTTAATGGGCCTGTTGACCCCACTGCATTGCAGCAATGAGCATTAATGAAATGCACAGCAATCCACTAACTATGAAATTGCAGAGCCATTAATTTGAAGCAACACCCCTAGACATCTAGACAATGTACATATACTAAAATAGTGCAGCGCTAAAAAAGAAGAAACAAAAAATACTAAAATATTAAAGGTCCATATCAAAAATACAGCAATCCCAACAGTGTCTTCAGTGATGAGCAAACAGTTGATGCATGCAGGTGACTTTGTGAAACAATCACATCTCCACAAATAATAGATGGCCGCTCACCTCACTGAATGGACCCTTTAATTACAGAGGGTCTGAAACACTTTCCCCCCTGGGGTGTCAGTTGGTAATCCTCAGGAATCAAACCGAACTCCTCACAGGTAGAAAGATGAATCCACAGACTCCTTTCAAAAGCGCCCATGTATCATGTAAACAAAAAGCAATACCATAGTGCTCTCTGTGTATTTTGAACATTTATTAAAAAATATAAAAGATAATAAACTCACAAGGATGGCACTAAAAGCCGAGTGCCCGGCGTGACAGCATGTAAACGAAAAACAGTAGTGGCTGCGGGTGACGTCTATATGTTATTGCGCTGATTTGTTTTTTTATATATCTAAACAATGTACCTGCGCTACAATCTACTGTAGTAAAAAGAAAAAAAAGGTCACACTGTGGTAGTAACACAGTGTGTTGGCTCATGCCATTATCTCAATGTAGCCAGGGGTAAATAAGCCCTTAGGAATTTATTGGTCATTATGTCATAATAAACATGCTGAATTCCAGGTATTTTTGTATATTTATATTGAACCAGCTTGGATCGATGCAAGTATACATATACTATACCTGGCCTGTGGAAGTAAAAGATCACTGTAGAAGCTGCTTCTACCACAGTGATCCTTGCCGTCTTCCAGATCCTGTGCCAAGTGGCTGCCCTGCTGCATAGTAACCACAAGGGGTCAATAGCTCAGCACCATTCACAGAATGCCTTGCATTTTTCTCAATGATTGTAAAGCATTCTCTAATTGGACAAGGTAGAGATTGTGATGTCATGCCCCAACCTCACCGCCTCTTACAATCCGAGAAATGCTTTGCACCGAGCAAGCGACCTCCTGCTAAATACAACAGGACAGCCGCATGTCTCAGAATCTGAAAGTCAGCAAGGTTCTCTGACTATTCATGAACCATTTTTGCAGGGACGCAGGGCGCATTATCCTCCTGAAAAAATGCCACTATCATCGGGGAATATGCCTTTCATGAGGGGATGTTTTTGGTCAGTAACAGTGTTTAGGTAGGTGATACATGTCAAAGTAACATCCGCATAAATGGTAGGACCCAATGTTTCCCAGCAGAAGATTGCCCAAAGCATCACACTGACTTCTGCTGGTTTGCTTCCTTTCCATAAAGCATCCTGGTGCCATCCCTTCTCCAGTTAAGCAATACACATGCACCCGGCCATCCACATGATATAAAAGAAAACATGATTTATCAGACAAGTTACTAGAACGCAAAGTATGGTGGATATTTAACCTCCATACTAGGAATCCATCTGTTATGAACTTTAGATATGATGTAGATCTTCTCCTTAGATGATTGTTTATATGTTTTGACATCTTTGTGTCTTGATTCATTTATAAATTATTTCCAGCTTGCTTACCCAGTATCTTTTTATAATTCCTTCTCACATTATGTGCAGGGTGGTGTACACCAGTAACGGTGTTTCCCATTTCACCTTGATTGATGATAATTAGAGGAATTATACCATCTTTCGTGTGTGTGTATAGAGAGAGATCAGGGCTGTGGGGGGGGGGGGGGGGGGGGGGGGGGGTGTGTGAGTGTGTGTGTGTGTGTGTGTAGAGATCAGGGCTGTGGGGGGAATTCAGCCTTGAGTACCCAGAGAACAATAATTAGCTAAAAATTCCTGCCACTGCCACGCTGTGACAATTTGTGGTGTATATGCAGCCCGCCCCATGCAGACACATCTGTTAGTGAAGCAAATAATAAACATGGACTTAGGCTTTAATGTCTGGTTTCTAAAGAGGCTCTTTATATTTAGGGCTGAGCTTCTGGATAATTGGGGTGTACAGAGAGCTGCTTTGCCTCTGTTTCCCCAGGCTTTGCCATTGCTTCCAGGTGGTTTTCCCTGCACAGCTTCTCTCTCCCCTGGCTCGCACTCCTCATACCTCACCTAGTTTTATCCACAGCACTCTCTGCTGCAGTCCTCTCTCTCCACCCAACTTCTCTTATATTGCAGACCGCTTGCTCCCCAGTCCCTGCTGGCTCTCCCTGCATGCTCCTGCTCGTGGGTTCCACCAACAACTTCTACTTTCCCAAAATGCCTCCCTCTGCACTTTATCCTTGCCACTAGGTGGGTCCAAATCACCTCCCCCTGCTGCCTTTTCAGCCAATAGGTAGCTTAAGCTCTTCAGGGGTGCCTTGCTCCCTCCGTCCTAAAATAGTAACGGGACCTTTTGAGTACCGACCCATTTTACAAATTGGGCACGTCGGAAACAAATATTTGTTTTCATCCAGGATACAGCGTCCCGGCCTGGTCCTGCCTGTCAGCAACGTGGATGAGACAGGTGGTCTTCCCAGCGGCAGTACGCCTCTCGCAGCTGATAGTCAATTTCACAGCAGCTAGGCTAGTGTAGCCTGATGCTCTGGGCGGGGGGGGGGGGGTGGTTCAGACCCCCCCTGACTGCCCCCTTATCTACACCCCTGGCTACACTAGCCTAGCTGCTGTGAAATTGACTGATGCTCTGGGAGGGGCTCAGACCCCCTGACTCCCCCCTCATCTACTCCCCTGATATAGATATAGGTGTAGTTTGTTATTGTGTGTTGTGCTGTGAACAAGGCTCCTGTGGAAAAAAGGATTAGCCCTCACCGTTTTGTACATGGTCATATTGGAAAAGAAAACATTATCAAGAATTTTTCTCCATAAGTCCCGGCTCCATTACGTTTCGATTTCACGTGCCCATTGTAGGTTCATTCTGAATGGTCCACCTCTATGCAACTTTAATATCTCACAAGTGTGCATTGTTTAGAAGATATTCACAGGTTTTGCAGCCAGTGATGTCATTGGCACATGTGCACTGTGCTCTGAATTGAGGGCACACTGTGACGGTCAGTCCAGATCACTGTGCCACAATCGTGACTTCCAAGCACATGCACAGGAGTGATGTCGTCATGGCTTAGCCATTCAAACCTCTAGAGCCCAAGCCTGGAATGAAGACCAGGTGAAAATTGAAGCTCTGGCAGCAGTAACAGCGCACTGCTGGAGGGATTCTTTTACAGGCAAGTCTGTCATAATGTGCTAGTATGCAGTGAGTGCAAATTAGAGTATATCATTAACTCGCAGGTTTTTTTTTTAAGACTTCATTAGCACTTTAAGTGCTGATAGATCACTTTTGCAGGTATAGCATTAAAAAGAAGCGCACACACTATTTAAAACCTAGTAATGCACTGTCTCCCTCTGTTCTGTACACATCTTACTGTTGCTGAAGGGGAAAGAAAGCAACAGGAATGTCAAAGACTGGAGGAAACACAGATTAGGATGGAGAAATGAAAAGCAGGTGAGGTGACAAACTCTGCTGCCAGGGACCAGGGAGACAAGGATAGGGTCTTATTGTACCTCCCTGATATTCTCCCTTTTCTCCATAGTCAGACTGTGTACATCAGCACTGTAACGCTTCTGCCGGCCTTCCGCTCTATCTAAACCAAGACATACAATCAAGGCTAGAAATTTACATATTTTAATTGAAGAAAGTGACAGTTTTTTTTTTTTTTGAGACAAAAGGAGAGGGGAAAAGGTTCCAATAAGGAAATGACTGCTCAGGGCTTTAACAAAATGGTGGCCTCCAGCAAGAAGAAATAGGAGCAAAGCTGGAGGCAATTTACAGCACAAACTAATTTTGGGAGCATAATTATTATTCTGGAATTGTTTCTTAACCACTTGCCGACCGCCCCCTGTATATAAACGTCGGCAGAATGGCTCGTACAGGCAGAACCACGTACCTGTACGTGCCATTCTTCCAGCGGGTGGGGTGTCCGATCGGAACCCCTCCGCCGGCGGGGACGGTCGGCATCGCTTCAGGAGCGATCCGGGACGAGGGGACGGCCAGTGGTTTCTGGCCACCCCCTCGCGATCGCTCCTGGCGAATGAAAAGCTTCCCCTTCCTGTCTATTGTATAGACAGGAAGGCGGAAGTGATGTCACGCTCGGTGCGCCGGTCTATGTGACCGGAACGCCGAGCAGAGAACATGTAAAGGTTAGTGCACAAACAGTACACTGACACCAGTACACATAGGCACACAATCCACCCCCCTGTCACCCCCAGATCACCCCCCAGATCACCCCCTCCCCCCCCAGTCACAGTGTCACTAATTGCAGTGATCATTTATTTACTGATCACTGCATTTAGTGTCAGTGTGACTGTAATAACTGTCAGGGCAGTTAGTTTTAGGTCCTAGGTAGCCCCCTACCCCCCCCTAATAAAGGTTTAAGCCCTTGATTGCCCCTAGTTAACCCCTTCACCCCCTTTTGCCAGTGTCACTAAGCGATCGTTTTTCTGATCGCTGCATTGTGTCGCTAGGTAACCATTTTTTTTTTTATTTTAAACCGCCATGTTTTATATAGGTTCATAAATAGTTTTATAGGTCAGGTACCCCCATATTACAACCTAAATAAAGGTTTTTAACCCCCTGATTGCCCCTAGAGTTAACCCTTTCACCAGTAATCACCGTATAACTGTCACTGGTGACGCTGGTTAGCCAGTTAGTTATTTCGTTATTTAGGTTCCCCGTCAGGTTTTTATATAGCGTCAGGTACCCCCATATATTACCTAATAAAGGTTTAACCCCCTGATTGCCCCTAGTTAACCCTTTCACCCCCTTTTGCCAGTGTCACTAAGCGATCGTTTTTTCTGATCGCTGCATTAGTGTCGCTAGGTAACCAGTTTTTTTTTAGGTTAACCGCCATGTTTATATAGGTTCATAAATAGGTTTATAGGTCAGGTACCCCATATTACAACCTAAATAAAGGTTTTAACCCCCTGATTGCCCCTAGAGTTAACCCTTTCACCAGTGATCACCGTATAAAATGTCACTGGTGACGCTGGTTAGCCAGTTAGTTATTTCGTTATTTAGGTTCCCCGTCAGGTTTTTATATAGCGTCAGGTACCCCCATATATTACCTAATAAAGGTTTAACCCCCTGATTGCCCCTAGTTAACCCTTTCACCCCCTTTTGCCAGTGTCACTAAGCGATTGTTTTTCTGATCGCTGCATTAGTGTCACTGGTGCCGCTAGGTAGCCAGTTTTTTTTTTGTATTACTGTTACGGGTGACGCTGGTTAGTTAGCTTGTTTTTTATACTGTCAGGGCACCCGCCATTTATTACCCAATAACGGTTTAACCCCCTGATCGCCCGGCGGGTGATATCAATTAGGTTTTAGGGTCAAATAAGGTCTGCGTCGCCCCAGGTTAGTGCCAGTACCGCAAACACCCACGCGCAAAGCATACACCTCCCTTAGTGGTATAGTATCTGAACAGATCAATATCTGATCTGATCAGATCTATACTAGCGTCCCAGCAGTTTAGGGTTCCAAAAAAACGCATTGTTAGCGGGATCAGCCCAGATACCTGCTAGCACCTGCGTTTTCCCCCTCCGCCCAGCCCAGCCCAGCCCACCCAAGTGCAGTATCGATCGATCACTGTCACTTACAAAACACTAAGCACACATAACTGCAGTGTTCGCAGAGTCAGGCCTGATCCCTGCGATCGCTAACATTTTTTTTTGTGGTAGCGTTTTGATTCAGTCGCTAACAGTCAGGAGCTTTTTTACCTGTGAATCTCAAAAAAATAAAAAAAACAAAAATAGTTGTCGTTTTATTGTTCTCTCTCTCACTCTATTCTCTCTCTATTGTTGCTCTTTTTTTACTCCATTCTATTCTGCAATGTTTTATTATGTTTTATCATGCTTGCTTTTCAGGTATGTAATTTTGTTTACTGTGTTTTAGTGTTAAGCATTTTTTTGTTTTCAGGTGCGCCATTCAGTTGCAGCGCGGATTTATTTATCTTGACAGCAACAGCGTTTGCTCCCACGATACATAAAGCCGCGACTCCAACGCTGTAGGAGGTGATTTCACCACCACAGTTAAAAAAAAAGCATATGTGCCGAAGCATGGGGGCGGAGGAGCGATTGGCTCCTAATGCCACGTACATACGGTCGAAATTCCGACCGTGTGTACACGGCATAACTTTTGCGGGAGGATGCCCCCATGCATCGGCATATATAAATGGTGCATGTATGCCCATCGTTAGAAGTGGGTGGATGAAGGGAGGTATTCTAATGGTGGGCATACCCACCAATCAATCTCTTTTTTTCGTTCAGCCAAGAGGCTGCATGAAAAAAAAAAAAGATTACAATATATGTCCAGTATGTTGCTGGACTTTGAATGGTTATACCAGAATGATGCCTGCAGGTTTAGGTATCATCTTGGTATCATTCTTTTCAGCCAGTGATCGGCGTTCATGTAAAAGCAATTCTAGCGGGTAATTAGCCTCTAGACTGCTTTTACAAGCAGTGGGAGGGAATGTCCCCCCTCCCGGATATAAACCGCGCCATTGGGAAATTGGGAAAAGCATTTTATCACACCAATCTTGGTGTGGTCAGATGCTTTGAGGGCAGAGGAAAGATCTAGGGTCTAATAGACCCCAATTTTTTCAAAAAAAGAGTACCTGTCACTGCCTATTGCTATCATAGGGGATATTTACATTCCCTGAGATAACAATAAAAATCATAACAAAGAAAAAAAAATGGAAGGAACAGTTTAAAAATAGAATAAAAAAAGCTAAATAAATAAAAAAAAAAAACCTAAAAAAAAAAAAAAAAAAAAAAAGCACCCTGCCCCCCCCTTCTCTTGCGCAAAGGCGTACACAAGCGTTGGTCTGGCGTCATATGTAAACAGCAATTGCACCATGCATGTGAGGTATCACCGCGAAGGTCAGATCGAGGGCAGTAATTTTAGCAGTAGACCTCCTCCGTGAATCTAATGTGGTATCATGTAAAGGCTTTTAAAAATGTATGTAGTTTGTCGCCACTGCGTGTTTGTGCGCAATTTTAAAGCATGTCATGTTTGGTATCCATGTACTCGGCCTAAGATCATATTTTTTATTTCATCAAAAATTTGAGCAATATAGTGTGTTTTAGTGCATTAAAATAAAAAAAAGTGTATTTTTTCCACAAAAAATGCGTTTGAAAAATCGCTGCGCAAATACTGTGTGGAAAAAAAAAATGCAACACCCACCATTTTTAATCTGTAGGGCCTTTGCTTTAACAATATATATAGTGTTTGGGGGTTCAACGTAATTTTCTTGCAAAAAAAAAATATGTTTTCATGTAAACAAAAAGTGTCAGAAAGGGCTTTATCTTCAAGTGGTTAGAAGAGTGGGTGACGTGTGACATAGGCTTCTAAATGTTGTGCATAAAATGCCAGGACAGTTCAAACCCCCCCCAAATGACCCCATTTTGGAAAGTAGACACCCCAAGCTATTTGCTGAGAGCAATGTTGAGCCCGTTAAATATTTTTTTTTTTTGTCCCAAGAGATTGAATAATGAAAAAAAAAAAATATATATATTTTTTTTACAAAAAGTTGTCACTAAATGATATATTGCTCAAACATGTCATGGGCATATGTGGAAATACACCCCAAAATACATTCTGTTGCTTCTCCTGAGTACGGGGATACCACATGTGTGGGACTTTTTGGGAGCCTAGCTGCGTACGGAACCCAAAAAACCAAGCACCGCCTTCAGGCTTTCTAAGGGAGTAATTTTTTTATTTCACTTCTCACTGCCAATCACAGTTTCGGAGGCCATGGAATGCCCAGATGGCATAAAACCCCCCAAAATGACCCCATTTTGGAAAGTAGACACCCCAAGCTATTTGCTGAGAGGTATTGTGAGTATTTTGCAGATGTCGCTTTTTGTCACAAAGTTTTGAAAATTGAAAAAAAAAATTTTTTTTTCTTTACTTTCTTCATTTTCAAAAACAAATGAGAGCTGTAAAATACTCACCATGCCTCTCAACAAATAGCTTGGGGTGTCTACTTTCCAAAATGGGGTCATTTGGGGGGGTTTTGTGCTATTTTGGCATTTTATGGCCTTCGAAACTGTGATAGGTAGTGAGGAGTGAAATCAAAGATTTGCACCCTTAGAAATCCTGAAGGCGGTGCTTGGGTTTCGGGGCCCCGTACGCGGCTAGGCTCCCAAAAGTCCCACACATGTGGTATCCCCATACTCAGGAGAAGCAGCAAAATGTATTTTGGGGTGCAATTCCACATATAACTATGGCATGTGTGAGCAATATATCATTTAGTGACAACTTTTTGAAGAAAAAAAAAATTCTTTTTTATTTTTGTCTTTATTCAATCACTTGGGACTAAAAAAAAAAATATTCAATGGGCTCAACATGCCTCTCAGCAAATAGCTTGGGGTGTCTACTTTCCAAAATGGGGTCATTTGGGGGGGTTTTGTACTTCTCTGCCATTTTAGCACCTCAAGAAATGAAATAGGCAGTCATAAATTAAAAGCGGTGTAAATTCCAGAAAATGTACTCTAGTTGTAGACGCTATAACTTTTGCGCAAACCAATAAATATACGCTTATTGGCATTTTTTTTTCTAAAGACATGTGGCTGAATACATTTGGCCCAAATGTTTGACTAAAATTGAGTTTATTAGATTTTTCTTATAACAAAAAGTAGAAAATCTCTTTTTTTTTCAAAATTTTCGCTCTTTTTCCGTTTATATCGCAAAAAATAAAAATCACAGAGGCAATCAAATACCATCAAAAGAAAGCTCTATTTGTGGAAGAAAAGGACGCAAATTTCGTTTCGTTACAAAATTGCATGACCGCGCAATTACCAGTCAAAGTAGTGCAGTGCGAAATTGAAAAAAGACCTCTGGTCCTTAAGCTGACAATTGGTCCGGGGCTTAAGTGGTTAAAGAACATGAATTGCTATCAAACTGTTATGGGTAAAGTTTTGGCTGATCGGCGTATATGCAAAGATCTACCCTTAAGCTGTAAGGTGTTACAGGCGGTGGTCCCTTTCTAAGGTAAGCCTATTTCTTACGGTGCTGTCTTGGAAGATGACTAAAGAGGAACTTTACTGTTTTTAAAAAGAATGATACTTTTAATAACTAGACAGTTACATCCAGTGGTGCCCTTGGCTGTTTTCCTCAGAGCCAATTCTTTACTGGGCTTTGGCTCTCAGGTGCTGCCATCTTGGATATGGGGGCTGACTGAAGTTTCCCAGCTGGCTCCCCCCTGTGCATGTGAGAGGCAATGTCCCAGGAGTTTGTTAGAAGGGGAAAACAGGCCAAGCTGATGTGATTTTCACTTACCGTATATACTCGAGTATAAGCAGAGTTTTTCAGCACATTTTTTTGTGCTAAAAGTGCCCCCCTTGGCTTATACTCGAGTCAAGCACTTTTCTGCAGCAAAAAATTAAATTTTCCGACTCGACTTTGTGGCCCCGTATCTCGAGGCCACTTGGTGCTAGGAACCCCATATTTTGATATGTCGTAATGTTTGTTCCACTGGGTTTGCACACCAAATTGGGGTTCCTAGCACCAAGTGGCCCCGAGATACGGGGCCGCAAAGTCAGGTTGGAAAATGTCATTTTTTGCTGCAGAAAAGTGCTTGACATTTTCCGACCCGAATTTGGGGCCTCGTAGCCATATCCATATTTGGGGGTCCTAGCACCAAGTGGCCCCGAGATACAGGGCCCCAAAGTCGGTCAACTGTGTCCATCTGCAGCAATGTCATTTCGGGACCCTTTGGGTCCAGAGACCCCAAATTTTGGCTGCAGCTAGGGGGCAACTAGGAACCCTTAACTACCAAGTTTGAAGTTCAGGGGAACTATGGCTGCAAATGGACATCGTTGACCCTCTTTTACACTTACAGTAGCTGCACATTTCTCACCCTAGGCTTATACTTGAGTCAATACGTTTTCCCATTTTTTTTGTGGTAAAATTAGGTGCCTCGGCTTATATTTGGGTCGGCTTATACTAGAGTATATACGGTAGGTGATTATTGTGGAAGTGGGAGGGGGTACCTGTCACAAAAAGGTACCCACTCCCTGAAACAAAAAATAAAAAATAAAAGTATTGAAACAAGGGTATGAATAGTACTTTAAATTTTAAAGTGATTGCCTGCTTTAATGAAACTTACTGTATTATTAGCAGTATTTCCAGGACAGCATTCCTATATCCCACCCATTGTTTTTACTATTTGCATTAAATGTGTTTCTCTCACTTGGTGGTGGTTTTATCTATTGGGCAAAAATTGAAGGATGAGAGGTTGGGAGGGTCTTTTACCTACTTTTCTGATTGTTCTTCAGTAGATTGAGGAACTAATCATTTTTCAGGTGACTGTCCTGGAAAGACGACTACAAGTACCTAGGTTCTCTCTGGAAATAGGAGCATCTCTGCTAATACAGGCAAATTGGTGGATCTAATGTGTATCTTATGTAGTAAGCATTATAATGGGTAAATCCAGTGTTTGTATCTATAAATAACAAAATCAAAAACAAATATTTTTGTGGGTTTTAACATAGAATTTTATTGAAAAATTAAAACTGCATTGCATATCATTTTAAGAATTAAACATTTCTTTTTAAATCACAGGATAGCAAGAGTTCATTGATCACAATACAAACAATTCTCTCACTTACCACACATACTGTGCCCTGACAAAACCAAATATGGCAGTGTAACTATTGCTACGATCCCTGACGTTCCTCCTGAGACAACATGGACTTCTGTCTGTTATCAGCCTGTAAGTGTGTCTTCCTCTACTCTGCCTTTTCCAACACATTGGTTTAAATACCAAAAAAGGAGGAAGTTTGTTATCTTAACTAGTCATCAGTGGAAATTCTGGTATTTTTTTATGGTTGTGATAAAATTTGAAACATGAAATCATAAATTATAATGTAATAAAATTAATTTCCCCACGATTCACTGTCGCTCGTTTCTGCAAGTGTTCCAATTTACTATCGCTGTTTTCTAACGGGTCTAAAACCCCTTTTGGGACACGTAAAGGGACACTTTTTGGTTGCCATGGACAATCTCAAGTTTCCAGGCAGAAAGAATAATAATTTTATATATATATATATATATATATATATATATATATATATATATATATATATATGCGCATGTAGGGCACTGGACAAAGCACTAGGGACAAAAGGGAGGTAAAAGGATTGGATACAGTAATGTAATCTGTAAGATTACAGTGTACTATATGTGTTATGTTTTTGTACTTTTTGAATTTGCCGCCGGACTCCGACCCCATGCGCCGCAACGCTTGCAGGGAACGGAGCCCAGCACACAGAGCATCGGGCAGAGGACATAGCCTGCAGAAACAGCAGGGGAACATCGCAGGATCCTGGTGACAATGTAAGTAACTTGGACCAGGATTCTGCAATGCAATCCAGAGTGTGGTTCTGGGATCCCACTAATGGTACTGAAATTTAACCACGAGCCACACTCGGGATTACCGCCTGGGAGGTTAAATGTTTATATATTTGTCATGAAACGACCCCCCCACTCATTCTGCACACCAGGTTTAGCATTCCACCCCACTCCTTTTTTTCGAGATATGTTTTGCAGCGAGAGACCCTGAAATTTGACCACAAGGGTTTTTAGACAAGTTCTAATGGCTGTTCATGTATCCATGTGTGGTATTATGTATGACACCCTTTGATTGCTTCTGTATCTTGACCATCCGAATGCCCCCCCCCCCCCACTACTCCTGTTGGATGGCTCCCTATCTTTGGAACTCTGGCACCTTAGAAATTTTGTGTCATGTTATATAGTACCAATGTTATTTTTTTTCCATTGTGAATGTCATTTTGTTTTCATACCTTTTTTCTGTTAATGTATAGATTTTTTCTTGTATTGTTCAAATTTAAATAAAAAACCACTATAAAAAAAAAATAATAAAAAAAATAAATTGTATAAAAAGGCAATGGGGGTTGGTTTACTAAAACTGGAGAGAAATCTGGTACAGCTCTGCACAGAAACCAATCAGCTTCCAGGTTTTTTGTCAAAGCTTTATTGAACAAGCTGACTTAGAAACGGATTGGCTACCATGCACAGCTACTGTACACGAGATTTTGCAGTCTTCAGTTTTAGCAAATCATCCGCAATGTCTATTCATACTGCCATGTCCCTGTATGCTGACAGCAACAGTATGTCCATAGGGGAATTTCATTACTTAGCCGTTTATTTTTCTCCACCATAACTGGCTCCTGGATTCCAAGTGGAAAGTCAAGGACTCCATGTTCCACTTGGTTTATTTAAACTGGAGAGAGAAGGTAGAATTCATTTGTTGTTTTAAATTCTCTCTATAGTCATGAAAATAGGCAGAACCCTTTATAATGGCCACAGCAGGTATGCAGATCCAGGAACTCGAATGCAGAGATATCAACAGAGAACCCCAAGAGATTTAGGAAATTGCCTGGTGGCTTACTTCTCCAGCATTTCCAGTTGTGAGTGGGCTGAACCATTTTTGTATTTTGTGGCATTCTGTCAGTTAACTAATTCATATATTATTGGTTTAAGAACCACATCTACATCCATACCATCTATGCATTTTACAGTGGTGTGTAAACTGTTACAATGCCTTTTTGCAGATTTGATCATTTCTCCCCTCGTGCAATTTCTCTTCACAATGAGGAATCCCCCGAAAACTTAGGGAATATACCAGAAGCAAACATTTGTGTGCTCAGGCTGGAAAATATATAGAAATGTTAGTTTTACACAAAGTAACATGAACGTATGGTGTATTAGGGCTCATGCACATGGGCATATTCTCCCATGTAGTGTAAATAGACTGGAATAGTTTGGTTTCTGGGAGCTAATGGTGCTGCGTACATTACCTATAAGCACGAATGTGTGAAGACGGCCATATGCAAGTATAAGGCCCTACTCTTGCATGCAAGCAGATGCAATTGGGACATTACAGGTAGTGTGTATTTGTGACATTGCCTGTGTGTGTGTGTGTGTGTGTGTGTGTGTGTGTGTGTGTGTGTGTGTGTGTGTGTGTGTGTGTGTGTGTGTGTGTGTGTGCGCGCAAGTCATTTTATGCAAGTAGTGATGCATAACTACCTGCAGCCACCTTCACCCATTCATGCCTATGGTTGGCTCTACACAGCACAAGGACCCCTTAAGCACTAAAATAAACCCATCTCTCTACACTATATGGGCAAATGCATCCATGTTCATGAGCCCCAAACTAATTTATTTGCAGCCAAAACTATAAGCTTTTTTTTGTAGCCTTTGAATATAAAATGTTAGTGTACATTCCAAAGTGTTAAAAATTTGTAGTACTGATTTGATATCTTCAACATGCTGGTATCTTCTGTTGACTAATAAGAGTTTTCTAGGTTTAGGCCAGGGATCCTCAAACTACGGTCCTCCAGCTGTTGTGGAACTACACATCCCATGAGGCATTGTAAAACTCTGACATTCATAGATATGACTAGGCATGATGGGAATTGTAGTTCCTGAACAACTGGAGGGCCATAGTTTGAAGACCCCTGGTTTAGGCAATTGGCCCTAATAGGACACTCATTGGATTGTTAGTTCTTTGGGAAATTGTTAGATATTGGGGAAACACTGTTTTAGCAGTATTGTTACATACAGGGGGCCCCCCGACTTACGAACGCCCAACCTACGAACATCCCCTACTTACGAACGGGGCGCTGCGGGGACCCTCCGCCATTTTCCGGCCGTTCTGCGCATTCACGGCCATACGGAGCCTCGGAAAATGCTGGCAAACTTCGGAAATGTCCGTAATTTTCCGCGCATGCGCAGAACGGCATTAGATGGAACATCGGAAATGTCCGGAAATGTCTGTATTTGTTGGTCTGCGCATGCGCGGCCGACTTACGAACATTTCCGACTTAAGAACAGGCGGGCAGTCCCCAACGAGTTCATAACTCGGGGACCCCCTGTATTACACATTCAGATGTTTTCTTGTATGTGATGGGATTGTTCCTATATCCTGGAATGTTGAGATACTGACCTCTCTCCTTTGAAGACCATCTCAAAGTCTTCTCGATTGCTGACCTTTTGGTATAAATATTCTGAGAGCTCCAAACATTTGTTGATCTGTTGTTCAAACCCTTCAGTGCCCTGTTTGAAAAAGAAAGACATATCAAATCAATATCCTGTTTTTATTTGTCCTTAAAGTGGAAGTAAAGCCCCCTATCGTTTTCAGCCAAGGAAGCTGCTGTGAACAAGGCTCATCACCGAAACTAGTCTGCTACTGACTGTACTCACTGTGAAAGGCTTGAAAATAAATACACTTGATGTTATGGAGTTGCCGGCTACTTTTATTCGATGACCCTAAATATGCAGGAGCTGGTGGTTATGTAGCATTACTATTGTCATTATTATTATGATCATTTTAGACATGTTTCACATAGAGGATTGCCGTTAAGTTTCATTTCAGGCCTCGTTCACACGTGCGTACCACAGTGTACACTTATACAAGGGCCGTGTTTGCCTACATAGGGATACAAGCTGTTTAGGGCCATGCGGGTGTCAGGTTTGGAACAGGGGCTGTGTCTGTGCATCAGCTGCGTCCCAATTTACATGAATGAGACTGCCTGCATGGGGATGCCAGTGCTCTGTGACCAAGCCCAAGTGATAGGGTTTAGCATACTATGGGGTTAATTTACTGAAGGAAAATAAACTGCAAACTTTTGATCATGCAATCATGTGCAAGCAAAAATTATGTTTTTTTTTTATTTGTCTTGCATGCGATTTGGTATTCTTTGCGCAGTGAAGCTTTGCCTCATTTACTAATCTCTGGTGCAACTACACTTGCAACGTGCACGGTCTATTTGCCTTTTGTATATCATCCCCTATGTATATGTAGACCAACAAATTTCAGCCACAACTGCCAGGAAAATTGTTTGGGATGCAACAACAAAAAGGCCTATGATGAAAGGTACACCATTCCTACTGTGAAACACGGAGGTGGATCCCTGATGTTTTGGGGGATGTGTGAGCTACAAAAGGCACAGGAAATTTGGTCAAAATTGATGGCAAGATGAATGCAGTATGTTATCAAAAAATACTGGAGGAACATTTGCATTCATCAGCCAGGAAGCTGCACATGGGACGTACTTAGACAGTCCAACATGACAATGATCCAAAATATGAGGCCAAGTCATCCTGTCATTGGCTACAGCAGAATAATGTGAAGGTTCTGGAGTGGCCATCTCAGTCTCCTGACCTCAAAATCATTGAGCCACTCTGGGGAGATCTCAAATGTGCAGTTCCTGCAAGACAGCCCAAGAATTTACATGAACTGGAGGTTTTTTGCCAAGAGGAATGGGCAGCTTTACCATCTGAGAAGATAAAGAACCTCATCCACAAATGACTTCAAACTGTCATTGATGATAAAGGGGGCAATACATGGTATTAGGAACTGGGGTATGTAAACTTTTGATCAGGTAATTTGGGTAGTTTCTGTTGGGTGTATAATTTAAAAAAGTAAACCTAGTTGATTGATAATAAATGGCTTCAGCCAAACACTAACCATGAGTGTGAAAAAAGTTTGTGTTATCATTCATATTCTCTGAAAAATGGCCAAGAAATCATAAATTCTGCCAGGGTATGTAAACTTATGAGCACAGCTGTACATTGCGTCTTCTCTTTTCTCATTTTTCCCCTTGCACAATAAAATTGGATAAGAAAGCTGTCAGACAACGTTGTTCAAATAGGAGACACCATATGAACATTGTTCGTTTGATGCCTTTATACATGTTATACATTTGATCTATTCGTACTTTGTACATATGAAATTGGTAATTAAAATTATTGAACAAGAAAACCTTTCCAACTAGAGCCGGCCATAGACCGCAGGCTGTTTGTAACCAAGTTAATCTACTTGCGTATAAACAGCATGCCGGATTTTTCATTTGATTATTACTAGCGGCTATACCTGCTGTAACAATCACTGTGTTCCCTCAGCAGGGAGGGCTTCCAGCACCCCCGTCGCAGGGAAAACACAATAGCTTAACAGGGGGGATTCCCCCATCAACACTGACTGTTGAGCGAATTTCTGGGATTGGCGTCTACGGCCTGGAGGTAGGGCTGGTTTCGACCTTGCCCATGCGTCTGTTTCTGCGCATTTTCCAACATCTCTAACCAGCGTCGAAGTGAGGGATATATGCATCTCTCATGACATCGCTAAATGTTCTGTTCTTATATCAGTTATAAGTTGGAGGACAATAAAAGTAAATACATGCTCATTGTTTATGGATTGTGTATTATGTATATATTTTAGTTTTTTCAGTTGTGCTAAACCACACATATCCCCTGAACCCTTTGAAGAAGCCAATACAGGGGAAACGCATCAAAAAAGGCGATCCATATGCATGTTTCTTCAGGTCAGTGGGGCAACTCCTCGGCACCTGTTCCCCTTTGTTGTAGTGTTTCCCTGGATCCTCTGGGCTACTGACATACTCTAAGGGGGATTTGTTATCTGTGGTGTTGCATCCATTCTTTATAGGCACATTTAGGAGAATTCACCAATTTTGGGCTTCTTGACCATACAAGTCTACGCTTCTTGGCGCCTGTTCCCTGTTCTCTGGGGGTGGTGTCTGCAGCCTGGAGGTAGGGCTGGTTTTGAGCTTGCTCACATGTCGGTTTCTGCGCATTTTTTAGCATCTCAGCGGAGTGAGGAATATAAGCATCTCTTATGACATTGCTAAATGTTCTGTTCTTATATCAGTTTTGTTCACAACCACACATATCCCCTACACCCGTTGAAGAATCTAATAGAAGTGAAAAGCACCGGGCCGAGTTATTGCCTGCTGTAACCTATTTTGGATTTCTAGTCCACCATTACTATGTGTTATATGTATATGATGTTACATGCGGAAAGGAAACTACTTCCAGGGGTGATTGTTATTGTATTGTTATTATGTGAAGGAACAATCACTGTCTTTAGGGGTTAGACCTCCAGTATGTCATGTTTTTACCATTTGTGTAAAATACTACTTTACCTATGTATTGACTTTCATAAATGGGGGGGGGGGGGGGGTTCCAGTATCTCTAAAGTCCCATCCTGAATGGCATGTCTTGAATTTCTTTTCGGGGGAAAAAAAAAAAAAAAAAAAAAAAAATCTATGGACTAACCAACTTTAAATTCACATCTAGTGATACTTAAGCGCTCTAGTCTTTTTTTTTTTCCTTTTTTAACCACTTAAAGACCACCCAACGCATATATACTGTGACAGAGCTGCTCTACTGCGCAAAACAATGTACCTGTACGTTGTTTTGTGCACTAGATACTGTGGGCACGTGCTGCACAGCGGGGGAGCCAAACCACAGGTCCGGCAGACCCAATGTCCGCTGGCCATCCGCAATCACTCCACAGAGAGGCAGAACGGGGATCTGCCTTGTTTAGATCTGCCTTGTCGAGATCTTCTGTTCCTAGTAATCCGGAACAGCAACCCTGTGTTCTTCCTGTCAGTCCATCCTCCACACAGTTAGAAAAATTATAGCAGGGCACACAGTTAAACCTTTGATCATCCCTGGTGTTAACCCCTTCCCTGCCAGTGTTAGTTATACAGTAGTCAGTACATTTTCTAGCACTGATCACAGTATTGGTGTCACTGGTCCCCAAAAAGTGTGACTTGGGGGTCAGATTTGTCCGCCGCAGTCCCACTAAGAATGGCTGCCATTACTAGTAAAAACCAATAAAAAAAAAAATCCCTAAGACCCCTTTCACACTGAGGCGATTTGCAGGCGCTACAGCGCTAAAAATAGCCCCTGCAAAGTGCCCTGAAAAAGCCGCTGCAGTCTCTCCAATGTGAAAGCCCCAAGAGCTTTCACACTGGAGCGGTGCACTGGCAGCACTCTGAAAAAAGACCTGCTAGCAGCATCTTTGGAGCGGTGTATACACACCGCTCCTGCCCATTGAAATCAACGGGGTAGCGCGGCTATACTGCCAGCATAGCGGGCTGGCGGTTTTAACCCTTTTTCGGTCACTAGCGGGGGTTAAAACCGCCCCGCTAGCGGCCGAATAGTGCAGCTAAAATGACGACGCCCCCACAGCCCCAGTGTGAAAGGGGCCTAAATCTATCCCATCGTTTGACGCTATAACTTATATGTAACAGCAGAAAGTAAAAAAAAAAAAAAAAAAAAATAATATATAATATATATATATATATATATATATATATATATATATTTTTTTTTTTTAAAGTGTCTGTCTTTTTTTGTTTATAGGGCAAAAAATAAAAACCGCAGAGGTGATCAAATACCACCAAAAGAAAGCTCTATTTGTGGGGGGGGGGGGGGGGGGGGAAAAAAAAAAGACATCAATTTTATTTGGGCACAGCATCGCACGACCGGGCAATTGTCAATTAACCACTTCAATACCAGGCACTTAAACCTTCCTGCTCAAGCCAATTTTCAGCTTTCAGCGCTGTCGCAATTTGAATGACAATTGCGCGGTCATGCTACACTGTACCCAAACAATTTTTTTATCCTTTTGTTCCCACAAATAGAGCTTTCATTTGGTGGTATTTGATGACCTCTGCGATTTTTATTTTTGCGCACCAGAAAAAAAGGCCCGAAAATTTTGAAAAAATAAAAAAAGTTTCTGTTAAATTTTTTTGTAAATAAGTACGTTTTTTCTTCAGTGATGGGCACTGATATGGCGCAACTAACTGGCACTGATATGGCGCAACTGATAGGCACTGATATGGCGCAACTGATGGGCACTGATATGGCGCAACTGATGGGCACTGATATGGCGCAACTGACAGGCATCGATGAGGTGGCACTGAGCACCAATGATGGGCACTGGTATGCGGCACTGATGGGCACCAATAATGGGCACTGGTATGCGGCACTGATGGGCACCAATGATGGGCACTGGTATGCAGCACTGATGGGCATCACTGATTTTTATTGTGCCATAGAGGTGCCAGTCAGTGCCCATTTGTGGGCACCGATTGGCATATGTTGGGCATTCATTTTCATGTGGATGGCCATGGGGGGGGATGTACCTCGCCATCCACATGTTAGGAGCTTCCCTGGTGGTCCTGGCGGCTTCCCTGGTGGTCCAGTGTGGGCATCCGAGGGGGGGCAATCAGTGCAGACCCCCCCGTCAGGAGAGCTGCCGATCAGCTCTTCCTGTTTACATCGTGATCAGCCGTGTCCAATCACGTGGTAAAAAGCCTCCGCCTCTTTACCGAGATGGGTGTACCGGTGTGTCAGAATGACACACCGCACCACCAATCGCCGCGATGCGCACCCCCATGGGCGCGTGGTGGCTGTCATCATGCAGGACGTCATATGGCGCCCAGTCATGATAACTGAACCACCGCCCAGCCGTCATTCTGCTATAGGCCGGATGGGAAGTGCTTAAAGTAACGCAGTGCCGTATCAAATACAAATGGCCTGGTCATTAAGAGGGTAAATCCTTCCGGTCTGAAGTGGTCAAAGCACTCCGTGATAGCAAATTGGCATAAGCTGCATATGCTATCATTTGTGTTCCTTGTAAATACAATGTGACTCCCAGTCTCCTGTCGATTCTGTAAGCATCCATCAATAGTTACGGCATCTGAAGCTCGGTTGGACTTTCTTCCGGGATACGGTGCAGCTGGATACCCAGCATGCACCTCCCGATCTCGCGCCTGTTCAGTGTGAAGAAAGCGAAGTGCACTCGGCACAGAGGATGCCTGTTGACTGCTACAATTGATGACATATATCCCCAGAGCCAACGGGCGGGAGGACATGATGTACCTCGTGAGGTAATACGGAAGTGCAGCTCTTCAGGAAGCCTAAAAAGGTATTTAAACATTGGGCGCACAAAAAAAAATAAAAAACACCCAAACATTGATGGCATAGCGGTAAGCAATGCCTGGGGCCAAAGTGGAAAAACAATGTGGAACTCCACTTTAAGTTATTTTATGAAGTCTAATAAAAGTTAGATATGAACTTGATCAATCCACAACTATGAAATGGCCTGCTGTCCCTAAGTAGTAACAGCAGGAAAAAATCTGTATTTGGCACATTGCATAGCTGAGGTAAGAGCACTAGTGGCTGCAGGTGAATTAGAGGAAAGGGACAGTCCAGAAAGACTTGCTTCTATTCCCGGAGTCCCAACAGGTAGTGGAGGAGGAGAGTTCACAGAGGACAACTGGACCTGGAACAAAACAAACAAGGTTCTACTAGGAGAGGTGTGCTTGTACTGTAGGATTCTGAAAGCCAAATGATAAAACCTGGAACAAAGGAAACGAGTGGTGCCACTGATTACCTTTCATTGGTCTATCCTGATCTAAGGAAACACCACCTAGGCACTGCGGGTACTGTGCGCTCCAGAATTAACAGCACATGAATATACAGTGATGACTACAGCTCCTAACACTCAACAAGCTTGTGGCCAATCTAGGATAGTGACTTTCAGACATATTCTGGACAGTTAATATAAGCTAATGAATCAATTTCATAATACAATTATAAGGTATGTCATCTAAACTACATTAGGAGTAGAAAACTATCACTCGAAAGGAGGGAGGAGTCTAGCAATGGTGCCGACCAGGAGCACGCCGTAGGAGCCGTTATCTCCAGTTCCCTCTAATGGATTGTTATTAGTCCCCCTTTCCCCCCTGCCTTATAAAACGCCCGTCTAGAACCCCCCGCCTCACTGAAAACTGTCTTGGCGTGCCGCTTTAGGGATTACCGTGCTGGAAGACGGGAGAGATTGTGGCTTCGTCTGTTGAGCCTTCTGCTGTGCTGCTGTCGAGGGGGTCATCTCTTTGCCTCTCCACCCCCCAATTCCTGTCAGAAGATACAGGTGGTTGCTGCGGGAGGACAGAAGACGGACGGTGAATACAGGAGTGGATCCTCTTACCTCCGGTCCGGAGAACGTGCAGCGTCCGGCAGGATCCGGAGACAGGTAAGCAGGAGGAGATGCTCGGCCATCGGCTCTCGGCGGTTGGAGTTTGGCCACTCGGAGGAGGTCGTGGGTGGCTGAGTAAGAGCGAACAACGGCCCGTGGATTGCCAAGAAGAGCCGAGTGGAGCCAAGCAGAGCAGAGGGAGGCTCGGCTGATCGGAGAGAGCCCGCCAGAGAGATTCTGTGGGACAGGGACAAGTCCCATCTCCTCCTCCAGATAAGTAAAAGGAATACTGTGGAACTATATGTGAATATCTCATAACATGCCTGTATGAAGTTAATGAAGGGAGTAGGAAGAGAGGATTTTCAGGAGGAAAGTGGGGAGAATATATTTGATACCCCGGCACAGAAATAGCTCTCACACATAGAATATTTGAAGTAGAAGCACTACTTGAGGCACTTTATTATCTTGAAATTAGGAATCCTTGCAATTGTTCTGGGCTGGCCCTACTCTGAGGGTCGGTTCACACTGAGGCAGCACGACTTGCAGCCCGACTGCCTCAGGTGACCTGCATCCGACTTCAGCGGCGGCTTGCAAAATGACTTCTGTATAGAAGTCAATGCAAGTCACCTGAAGTCGCCCCAAAAGTAGCACAGGAACCTTTTTCTAAGGCCCCTTTCACACTGGGGCGGGGAGCCGCGGCGACGGTAAAGCAGCGCTATATTTAGCACTGCTTTACCGTCGTTTTAACAGCGGTATTCGGCCGCTCGCGGTGCGGTTTTACCCCCCGCGAGCGGCCGAAAAAAGGTTAAAGACCCCTGCAGAGCGCCGCTTTGCGGCGGTATTGCCGCGGTTTCCCCATCCAAATCAATGGGAAGGAGCGGTATAGGAGCGGTGAACACACCGCTCCTATACCGCTCCAAAGATGCTGCTAGCAGAACTTTTTTTGCCGTCCTGCTAGCGCACCGCTCCAGTGTGAAAGCCCGCCGGCTTTCACACTAGAGTTAAAGGGGCCGGATTTTTTCAGGCGGTATACAGGCGCTATTTTTAGCGCTGTACCGCCTGAAAAACGCCCCAGTGTGAAAGGGGCCTAAGTCGGAGCGACTTGTGTCACTCCAATTAGAACGGTTTTATTGTACAGAATGGAGCGCGACTTGTCAGGCGGCTAAGTTGCCTGACAAGTTGCCCCAGTGTGAACCGAGTCTCAGTGTTTAAGGCTTATGCATTTGTTATATAAATATTGCAAAGGAGAGGAAAACGCACAAGGACAGGAGATTTGTTCCGCCCTTCTTCCAACACCAGAAAATATCAGAGATTCAACTTCCAGACAAGAAAAAACACTGCAAGGAGTAGAAAACCAGCGGTATGAATAGTAGACATGGGTCTCCACTATCTAAAGCTGGCTATACATTATAGAACCTGATTGTAGACTTACCAAAACAAACCTAAATAATCTATTCGATTTGTAGCAAATCAGGCAGGAACTTGCATTACATAGTTGATGGTAGATGTAAAAGGGATCATACAGATAGTATATATTGTATGGACAACTTAGGACAGTCATACTGTGCTCCCCGGTATTACATTATAACAACTACAATACAAATATGTGTACATTTAAGCCCGCTAAAAGGATTTGTAATTCTCTTCTCGGTCTTGCTTGCCACACTGCGCAGCCAGCCACTAAGCTTTGCAGTGTACAGTGTCACCTCTCTGCTTACTGGACAATAAGTCAGTAGTGTTCCTCCTAGATAGTAAGCTCTAATGAGCAGGGCCCTCTGATTCCTACTGTATTGCATTGTGTTGCAATTGTACTGTCTGCCCTCATGTTGTAAAGCGTTGCATAAACTATTGGCACTATACAAATCCTGTATAAAAATAATAATAATAATAATAATAATAATAATGCCGATTCACAGTCCTGTAAGCAGAAAAAGGTGACAAAGTAAGCAACAGAGCTCCAATAATAGCCGTTTCATCTGTCTGGCTATGCAGAGTGCCAGAGCTGTGTGAAGATGAAAGATTTTGGCTGAAGTTCTACTTTAACCGATTGCCGACCAGCAGCCGCAGTTGTACACCATCATGTTACGTCACTTCTAGATTTGGCCACTAGGTTTGTTAGCCCACATAGCCTATGCAAGTGCCCGGCGGTCGCAATCACCGCCGTTCTCTGTGGGGAGAACAGACAGATTGTCTGTTCATACAGAGTATGAACAGCGATCTGTCCATCTCCCCTACACAGTCCCCCCCACCCCCCCCCCCCCCCCCCCTCAGTTAGAACACACAATAAGGAACACATTAACCCCTTGATCGCCCCCCTAGTGGTTAACCCCTTCACTGCCAGTGACATTTTTACAGTAATCAATGCATTCTTATAGCACTGATCGCTGTAAAAATGGCAATGGTCCCAAAAATGTGTAAAAATTGTCCAACGTGTCCGCCATAATGTCGCAATCCTGATTTAAAAAAAAAATAAAAAAAATATATATATATATCATAGATCGCCACCATTACCAGTAAAAAAAAAAAAATAATAATAATTAAAATGCCATAAAACTATCCCCTATTTTGTAGACGCTCTAACGTTTGCGCAAACCAATCAATATACACACCTTTTGCGATTTTTTTTTATACCAAAAATATGTAGAATACATCTCGGCCTAAACTGAGGAAAAAAAATTGTTTTTATATATTTTTGCGGGATATTTATTATAGCAAAAAGACAAAAATAGTGTTTTTTTCAAAATGGTCACTCTTTTTGTTTATTAGCGCAAAAAATAAAAACCACGGAGGTGATCGAATACCACCAAAAGAAAGCTCCATTTGTGGGGGGAAAAAAAGGAACGTCAATTTTGTTTGGGTGCAACGTCGCAATTGTCAGCGACGCAGTATCGAATCGCAAAAAGTGCTCTGGTCAGGAAGGGGGTAAAATCTTCCGGGGCTGAAGCGGTTAAAGGTATCAGAGTTTTCTAGGGCAATAGCAATAAAGGAATGCACACCTCTTTAAAACCGTCCTCACAGGAGCCCCCGGAGACTGCTGTGCTGGCTGGCAGAGATATTGCCTTTCCTTCTTCAAATGGCCGAGTGGGTATCCTATGAGGATAGCCATACCCGATGCCACAACCTAAGCTGTAAAAAGGAATAAAAACCATCAGTAAATTTTATTAGCTGTATATTGGAGATACCTGTGGTCAATTCAGAAGGGTTTGTCAGAAATGTATGGATCTTCTGTATGCTCTATGGAAACTGAAACACTTCTGGCTTTTTTCTTAGAACATACCGCAGTCACTAAATAAGCAAGACAGACAGATAATTGACTCTTTTAGGTAGCAGAAAGCCAAAAGTATCAGCCTTCCATTGTATAGCCAGGCATTACTCACATTTACCCCCCATACCTCCCTGTGACAGACCTAGCCGGGACACGGGCTTTTTGAGAGGACTACATGCTAGCCTCCTGCCAGCTGATCACGGGCCCCCCAAAATACACTCTCTGTATATGCATTTGGCATTAGAAATAGACTAGCATCTGACACCTTGTGTCCCATTCAATGTCATGATGAACTCAAGCCACCTGTCTATTGTGTAAATGAGGCTGGTCTGGCTTGTAAGGTGTATTCTACACACTGTCAGATGCTAATGTCGTCAACTCCAGACAGCCTGTCTGTTGCCTTGTGTAATTCTAAAGAATATTTCACCTATTGTTGTGTGTGCTAATTAACCCTGTAATTGAATGAAGGAGCCCAGTGTTGATTAAGATAATTAGCTCATGCTAATTAGGTTAGGCTTGTCATCTGGCTGTATATAAGTGTGACATGTCAAATAAAGATTCATTCCTGATGTACCCCACACTGGTGTTGTCTGGTGACTGGGTAAGCTAAGGGGGTCTTGGATTGTGTGGTACCGGACAGAGGAAGCAGTTACGGCGGACATCTTGGGTACGAGGTCCGTCACAATTGGCTGGCAGCGGTGGGATCGTGCTTCCTTGTCGTGAACACATCCAAACCATCACCTGGATCCAAGGCCCGGATAGCAGAGGTACAGATACGTCATGGAAGAGGAATTCGGAAGGAGGTTGCGAGAGATGCGGATACAGCACAGAGGATCAGTATCGGTGCAGGTCCTGCTGGGATGGTATGATTCTGTTCGCCTACAACTCTGGAAAGAAGCGCTAGCCTGTGAGCAGCGACACCAGGGAAAAGTTCTCCCCTCCATCCATGTAAGGTACTGGTCGCAGTATGAAGTACGATTGCTGTTATTGGGGGAACAACCGAAGCAGGAGTGGACAGCTGAGTTAAGCAGGCTGATCCGGGCAGAAATGCGTTTGGACGAGAGCTACAGAGCCCTCCGGTGGTATGTAGCCCAAGTGTGCCCGTGGACAGCGGATGACAGGCCCACGGAAGGCTTTGATTATAATGGCCTGGGATTGTTGTACTGGAGGCTGTCCGAGGACCCCGACTTTGGGAGTGATCTGGAGTGGCGTTTGGAGGAAATAATGGAGCACAGAGAGCAAAGATTGAACGTCTCGGAAGTGCTCTGGGCACAGGAAGATTTGGAGTTCCTGGCCGCTCAGGAATGGGAGCTGGAGATTGCCTACATACAGCTGCTAGACTCTGCTCAGTGCCAGGGCTGGGCTCCCTTTGCCTGGGACAATCAGGAAATACCAGCAGACAGCTCAGAAATCCTGGCTGAAGAGTCAGCAATGGGGCATGGTAACAGAGTGCTTTGCCCACCTGCCCCCGCAGCTATGGACGCGGAGGTCTTATGGCGGATGCAGCAAGTGCTGACTGACCTTGATGATCCTGTTACTGCACAAAACGAGGTTGGACGGAGGAATATGCCTGTCCAGCAGCATGCAAGAGAATCGGCAGTGGAAAATCTGGAAATTGCCATCCCCAAAGCTGAAGTGCTGACAACCGGCCAGAGCTCAGCCAACCTCTGCTCAGCACTGATAGCATCTTCTGGGTTCCATGGACAGGAGATGGTGAACCTCTATCCCCAGACATCAGTTGTAGAGACTGGGGATTTGATAGACTTTTCTGCTGAGGAAAAACAACCTGATGAGCCTCCAGCAGAAGAGCTGGTATTAGGGCCGAACTTCACTGTGCTCTGCCCAGCACCAATGCCAGTATCCATGGAGTTGCAAGGAACTTCCCCAGCTGAAGCTCTGGTCACTGAACAGAGGGTCCAAGACCTCTGTCCCATACCTGTGGCAGTTCTGGAGGCCCAGGGTGAGGAGGTGGTGGTCACTCCCGAGCAGCAGCTCAGGACCCAAGGAGAGAATACAATCTGCACTTCACATCTGCAGCTTGATCTGGTGTCAGTGGATGGGCCGGTGGTCTCCACTAACAGAAAACCAGCAGAAGTGCTGGCAACCGGGCAGAGTGCTACCAACCTCTGCCCAGCACCGGTAACAGCTGCGGAGTTCCAGGGAGCTGGGGCAGTCGGCCTCTCTCCCCAACAGTTAGCTGGAGCAGATGATGTAGGGAAGCTCCTACGCCCAGCTGAACTGCTGGCAACGGAACAGAGCGCTGCTGGCCTCTGCCCTCAACTGACACAGGACAGATTTCCTGTAAAGGTGGATGGGAATTCAGTCTCCACCTGTATACCCCAGGGATGCTGGGCAGTAGGCCCATATGGCCAACAGCATGACAGACTGAGCCCAGTCACCCTGTCTTCTCTCCAGCGGCTGAAAAGACTCCAGGGAGGAGGGCCAGTCCAGGCCTCTCCCCAGCGGCAGATATGTTCTATGAGAGAGGCAGAGGTTGGCTGGGTGAGTAATACTCTGTTTGAAACAATTTGGTTGGGATACTGTGTGGGTACAGGCATTAGAGGACTGGAACTATGGACTAACTTCGGAGTCAACCCGTCTGGGGTCTCCTCCTGTGTTAGTCTCCTGCCGAAAGGGGAGAAATGTGACAGACCTAGCCGGGACACGGGCTTTTTGAGAGGACTACATGCTAGCCTCCTGCCAGCTGATCACGGGCCCCCCAAAATACACTCTCTGTATATGCATTTGGCATTACAAATAGACTAGCATCTGACACCTTGTGTCCCATTCAATGTCATGATGAACTCAAGCCACCTGTCTATTGTGTAAATGAGGCTGGTCTGGCTTGTAAGGTGTATTCTACACACTGTCAGATGCTAATGTCGTCAACTCCAGACAGCCTGTCTGTTGCCTTGTGTAATTCTAAAGAATATTTCACCTATTGTTGTGTGTGCTAATTAACCCTGTAATTGAATGAAGGAGCCCAGTGTTGATTAAGATAATTAGCTCATGCTAATTAGGTTAGGCTTGTCATCTGGCTGTATATAAGTGTGACATGTCAAATAAAGATTCATTCCTGATGTACCCTACACTGGTGTTGTCTGGTGACTGGGTAAGCTAAGGGGGTCTTGGATTGTGTGGTACCGGACAGAGGAAGCAGTTACGGCGGACATCTTGGGTACGAGGTCCGTCACACTCCCCCTCTTTATTTCCAGATCATGTCCTAGCAATTTTTTTAAAATTGCAGATTGCCGCCATTACTAGTAAAAAAAAAAAAAAATTATAAAAATGCTATAAATCTATCCCTATTTTGTAGATGCTATAACTTTTGCGCAAACCAATCAATATACGCTTATTGTGAATTTTATTTTTTTTGATTACCAAAAATATGTAGACGAATATATATTGGCCTAAACTGAGAAATTTGCTTTTATAAAAAATGGGGATATTTATTACAGTAAAAAGTACAAAATATTGTTTTTTTTTTGTTTATAGCGCAAAAAATAAAAACCGCGGAGGCGATGAAATACCACCAAAAGAAAGCTCTATTTGTGGGGAAAACAAGGACATCAATTTTGTTTGGGTGTAACGTCGCAATTGTCAGTTAAAGCGACGCAGTGTCGAATCGCAAAAAGTGCTCTGGTCAGGAAGGGGGTAAAATCTTCCGGGGCTGAAGTGGTTAATGATGTACACTTGTAAACATTTGTACTTCCATTTACATGCATACAGTACTGAGTGTAAATATACACTATCAGCCCTGAATGCGCTTGCAAATGGCCTGAATGGAAGTTTGTGTCCTAACTTGTATAAATGCTGTGCGGCGGGGGCTACCTGCGTCCTAGCAGTCAAGGAGGTTAGGGGGCGGGGCTTCCTAGCTAATCGGGTACATTGGCACTTCATGTATGTAACATTACAGATGTTCCATACATGCATACATACATACACACCCCCTATAAGCATGAGCCCAGAGCGGGGGAATGTATTCCTTACCTCTTGCTGCTCATCTTATACACAAGATTTAGTACTCGTGGTGAGGA
Organism: Lithobates sylvaticus; assembly: GCA_028564925.1. Classification (NCBI taxonomy): domain Eukaryota; kingdom Metazoa; phylum Chordata; class Amphibia; order Anura; family Ranidae; genus Lithobates; species Lithobates sylvaticus. The sequence goes on along the minus strand of CM053027.1, from coordinate 377,270,343 downwards.
AGAGGAAGGGGCATCCATGAAGTATCCGGGACACGCTCTCCCATAGGTAACCGTGAACCTGAATCTGCCTGCAGCACCACCTTCCAGAGAATGGGGTGAAGTATATTCTTGTGCTGTGTACTTGTGTGTGGAACTGGTTGGCTCTATACACTGTTTCACCCCTAATATTTGTTGGGTGACCGGGTCAGTGGGACTTGAAGCAATAATTGTGCTCTACTGCCTTGTTTCACAATGCTAGTATGGGAGTATGTGGGGTATAATTTGTCTCAGAAGTTAAAGCAGAGTAACAACACTGAGCCGCTGAGGGCTCCCCCTAGTGTCTAAACTGCAAAAGACACTAAGATGTGTTGGGCCCCTTCCACATGGAGTCTGTCTGCACAGCAGGGAATCTGTCAGCTAATCCCCGCTGAGCAGGCAGGCTTTCTGAGATTTCCCCCTCAGAAGGATGAGAAATGCTGTCTCTGCTAATGGAGAGTCCCCATCTCTTCCCTACCCCTCTAATGTCCTCTCACTAAGACAGGAAGGGAAGTTCTAATATTTTATCACAATGTCTAAAAAAAAAAAGTCTGAACTTGGGCTTTAAAAGCTGTAGTTTAATCTGCTTATATTTTACCTTCCCCGATTTTCCTCCTTTCCACCCTCAACACGCTAAGGAAATGTATAAGGAAAACCTTTCTATTTTCATGACCTCCCTCATTGTACACTGTGACATCATCACTAGGTCTCTGTGCTTCTCTATGGCAGATAACAGCTGGTGGGAGGGGCTGGCAGGAGGCTGTCCATAGAATCTTGAATACAATGACCACAAGTAATGCTGAGCCTCTATTATTGAAAGAACTGAAAGCAATGGATGAAAGGGGCGAGCCAGGGACAGACGTGGGGGAGAAGAAGAATTAAATAATGCTGGATGTCCTCCAGCCAGGAAATCTGACAGCTCTGTGTGACTTGCTGCAGCTTCTGATGTAAACTGTAAGAAGCTCACAGTGTGCAATGAAATCAGAATAAGCAATTTCAATAGGGGAGAGAAGCTTTTCTTTCACTATCCAGTCCCAAGTATGACTGGGGTCAGGACAATTTGGTTGTACGATGCTGGAAATCATTTAATCAAGCAAAACTTACATAACTCCGCATTACAGAAGTGTGTGTATATATATATATATATATATATATATATATATAATATATATATATATATATATATATATATATAGTGTGTGTGTGTTTTTTATATATATATATATATATATATATATATATATATATATATATTACATATACATTTTTTTTTTTTTTTTTTTTTTTTTTTTTTGTATCTTTTTAATAATAATTTTTTTGACTGGTGTGATTGCAAAGTTATAATTTATTATTATTTTTTTTTTCAATTAGAAAAACAAACATGTTGTACTTACCTGCTCTGTGCAAGTATTACACAGAGTGGTCCCGTACTACCTCTTCTGGAGTCCCTCTACTAGCTCATTATGAAATACTTACCCAAGAACAAATCCCCTGCAGCCGTCCTCATGTCCCCCTCCGGCCGGCGTCATCTCTCTCAGGGTTTACTTCTGGGTATCGCGGCTCAGACCCTGTGATTGGCCGGAGCTGCGATGACTGTAACGGCACACAGACTGAAGCAGCGGCACATACGTGCTATTGCTTCAGTTTACACCAGTGCACATGTGCAGATGTCATCGGCATATACAGGGGATATCTCCCAAACCGTGCAGGTTTAGGAGATATCCTGGGTAGATACAGGTAAGTCTAATTATAGGCTTGCCTGTAGCATAAAGTTGTTGTAAAGTGTTTACAACCACGGCGTAGCAGCTCATGCGTTATTCCATTCAGCATAGTTCTGTTTAGACCGACACAAACTTCAGGAAAGGTGAGGAAAATCCATTCCCTTATGGGCTAATACAAACTGTCTGGCACCACTGGAAAGACCTGTTGATCTTGTAGTGTCAGAGGCAGAACAAAATAGCGTTGTGTGGAGGCTCCGCTCTGGCTTACAAATCCGTTACCTTTTATGCCGCGTACACGCGATCGGAATTATGGTCGGAAAAAGCGCTGATGGTTTTCCCGACGGAATTCCGCTCAACCTGTCTTGCCTACACACGGTCACACCAAATTCCGACCGTCAAGAGCGCAGTGACGTACAACACTAAGACAAGCTGAGAAAAAATCAAGTTCAATGCTTCCAAGTATGCGTAGGAATTTTGCGCGGTAGAATTGCTACAGACGATCGGAATTTCTGATAGAAAGTTTTACCGTCGGAAACCTTGAGAACATGCTCTCAAATTTTTACTGGCGGAAATTCGGCCAACAAAATTCCGATGGAGCGTACACACGGTCACATTTTCCGATGAAAAGCTCTCATCGGTCTTTTGCTGGCGGACATTCCGATCGTGTGTACGCGGCATTAGATTTTTCTGAGCCGAAGCCGTGCCTTGGAAATAAACTCAGAAGTCTCTGAGCGGATCAGCAGGAGGTCCAAACTGAGACCCACATGAGACCTCAAGTGGAGGGGTTTCCACTTATTTCTTGGATGTGAAGAATACAATTCATATTTTTGGAGGATCCCTTGTTTTAGAATTTGTACTAAAGAGCTTTCCTGTTCTCATCTGAGCAGTCTTTGTCAGGTTACAAAACAACAAAAAATTTCCCAGCACACTTACCAGCTAGCTTGGAAAAAAACCAACAATGTATGTAAATGATAAAGGGTTTAGTTGCACACATTTGCAAATCTATGTGAAGGACACAATGCCTCGCCAAGGCTCCTCTGTATACTGTGTTCCTTACTCTCTATAGTTTTCAGTCTCCCAAGTTGAAGCACATATAGCAGGGGATAAATTAGGTGCGGGTTTGCCTGGAGGGTCTCAATCCTCCCTAAAGATTCAGGGGCACATTGGACGCCCAGCAAAAGCACAATGGCAGCTGAAAGCATCCAATGTGTCCCCACGCACAATGCAGCTGAAAAGCTGTGCAGATAAGTGACAACCACCCCCAGGGGCGTTGCTAGGTGGCAAAACGACCAGGGGCTTCAGCCCGAAGTCCGATGCTGGTACCAGGGGGGGGGGGGGGTCCAGGGTGGTCGTGGCACAGGTTTTTTTGGCTGGGCAAGCTCACTTGCTGGTTGCTGCCTGGGGCTTACCAGTGCTCATCAATTTTGACCACTCAGCTACCTGACACACTGACCATTACACTGACCTCACCTACCTGACCTGCATACACCTACATACACTGACCTCACATACATACACTGACCTCACATACATACATGCACTGACCTACCTCACATGCATACACTGACCTCACATGCATACACCTACCTACCTGACATGCATACACCTACCTAACATACACTGACCTACCTGACATGCATACACCTACCTACCTAATATACACTGACCTACCTGACATGCATACACCTACCTAACATACACTGACCTTGCCACCGAGATCTTCTTCACTCTGCCATCCGCCCCCAGCACAGCTCGTCATCAACAATACATCGTGCAGTCACTGACGGATCTTGCCCGATCGCTCCTCCGCTGCCATGATGATCGCGCCGAGCGGGGATCTCAGTGATGTGGTGCGGCGGCATTGTAATTCCCGCCTTCTGGAGCCTGCAGCGCCTATGATGGACGTCGCATTGGACCAGTGGGACATCCATCATAGCTCCAGAAGGCAGAACCTGCTAGGCCACTCAGCGGATCAGATCGGTCCCCACTCGGCGGCAGCTGGCAATGCTCGGGGCCTCATTCTCCCCGTTCTATCTGGCCGCTCTCCTCCTCCCCCTCCGAGTGTAGCTTTAGATTGGAGGAGGAGAGCGATCATGTGATCAGCTGGAGGGAATGGGGCTAGTGAGGTGTTTGTAGTGACGGAACAGTGTGGGAAGGGTCTGTAAGAAGAGACTGGCACTGTGTTTTTTTTTTTAACTTTGGAGTACGCTGGCAGTGCTGTCCCTGGAGACCGGGGGTCTCCTGGGAGTGCAAGGGGGCTGTGTATTGTAAAGGAGCTGTGTACTGTGCAGGGGGAGGAGGCTGTGCAATGTATAGGTGGGCTACGTAATGGGTTTGGGGAGGGGGTCTGCATAGTGTAATTGCAGGGGTCTATGGAATGTAAAACGGGCTGTGGAAAGTTTTTTATTTTTTTTTATTTTTATTTTTATTTTTTTCCCTAAAACTTTCCTCTTAACCACTTCCCATCCCACCGATAGTCATATGATGTCCGCAAGGTGGCTCTCCTATTTCGCCGCGGCACCAAGGAGCTGATGCGTATGCCCGGCGACCACGATGTCCACCGGACACCCGCGATTGCTCATGACAGAGCAGGAACGTGGATCTGTGTGTGTGTGTGTGTGTGTGTGTGTGTGTGTAAACAGTTAAAACACACATGGGGAACACAGTTAACCCCTTGATCGCCCCCTAATGTTAACCCCTTCCCTGCCAGTGACATTCACACAGTAATCAGTCGATATTTTATAGCACTGACCGCTGTATAAATGTCAATGGTTTCAAAAAAAGGGTCCAACCTATCCGCTGCAATGTCGCAGTCATGATAAAAATCACAGATCACTGACATTACTAGTAAAAAAAAAAAAAAAAATATATACTCTTATTGCGATTTATCTTTGGTTTTAAAAAAAATGTAGAATACAGATTGGCCTAAACTGAGGGAAAAAATAATTTTTTTTGAATTCTTTAAATTCAAACCTACCTAACATACACTGACCTACCTGACATGCATACACCTACCTACCTAATATACACTGACCTACCTGACATGCATACACCTACCTAACATACACTGACCTTGCCACCGAGATCTTCTTCACTCTGCCATCCGCCCCCAGCACAGCTCGTCATCAACAATACATCGTGCAGTCACTGACGGATCTTGCCCGATCGCTCCTCCGCTGCCATGATGATCGCGCCGAGCGGGGATCTCAGTGATGTGGTGCGGCGGCATTGTAATTCCCGCCTTCTGGAGCCTGCAGCGCCTATGATGGACGTCGCATTGGACCAGTGGGACATCCATCATAGCTCCAGAAGGCAGAACCTGCTAGGCCACTCAGCGGATCAGATCGGTCCCCACTCGGCGGCAGCTGGCAATGCTCGGGGCCTCATTCTCCCCGTTCTATCTGGCCGCTCTCCTCCTCCCCCTCCGAGTGTAGCTTTAGATTGGAGGAGGAGAGCGATCATGTGATCAGCTGGAGGGAATGGGGCTAGTGAGGTGTTTGTAGTGACGGAACAGTGTGGGAAGGGTCTGTAAGAAGAGACTGGCACTGTGTTTTTTTTTTTAACTTTGGAGTACGCTGGCAGTGCTGTCCCTGGAGACCGGGGGTCTCCTGGGAGTGCAAGGGGGCTGTGTATTGTAAAGGAGCTGTGTACTGTGCAGGGGGAGGAGGCTGTGCAATGTATAGGTGGGCTACGTAATGGGTTTGGGGAGGGGGTCTGGGGAGGGGGTCTGCATAGTGTAATTGCAGGGGTCTATGGAATGTAAAACGGGCTGTGGAAAGTTTTTTATTTTTTTTTATTTTTATTTTTATTTTTTTTCCCTAAAACTTTCCTCTTAACCACTTCCCATCCCACCGATAGTCATATGATGTCCGCAAGGTGGCTCTCCTATTTCGCCGCGGCACCAAGGAGCTGATGCGTATGCCCGGCGACCACGATGTCCACCGGACACCCGCGATTGCTCATGACAGAGCAGGAACGTGGATCTGTGTGTGTGTGTGTGTGTGTGTGTGTGTGTGTGTAAACAGTTAAAACACACATGGGGAACACAGTTAACCCCTTGATCGCCCCCTAATGTTAACCCCTTCCCTGCCAGTGACATTCACACAGTAATCAGTCGATATTTTATAGCACTGACCGCTGTATAAATGTCAATGGTTTCAAAAAAAGGGTCCAACCTATCCGCTGCAATGTCGCAGTCATGATAAAAAATCACAGATCACTGACATTACTAGTAAAAAAAAAAAAAAAATATATACTCTTATTGCGATTTATCTTTGGTTTTAAAAAAAAATGTAGAATACAGATTGGCCTAAACTGAGGGAAAAAATAATTTTTTTTGAATTCTTTAAAAAAAAAAAAAGATTATTGCAAAAAGTACAACATTTTTCTTTTTTTGTTTATAGCGCAAAAAATAAAAACCGCAGAGGTGATCAAATAACACCAAAGAGAGCTCTATTTGTGTGTGGGGGAAAAAAAGTGATCAAAATCATTTGGGTACAGTGTAGCGTGACCGCACAATTGTCATTCAAAATGCTACAGCGCTGAAAGCTGAAAATTGGCCTGGGCAGGAAGGGGGTAAAGTGCCCTGTACTGAAGTGGTTAAAATTGGGGTACGTGTTATATGGTAATTTACTAGAAAGCTTAATTGAACAAGCTGAAGTTAGAAACTGATTGGCTACCATGCACAGCTGCACCAGAGTTTTCACTCTCGAGTATTAGTAAATCCCACTGTTACTTTCCTGGAACAAGAATGCAGATCAGAAAGCTTCATTTCACTAGCTGCATGCAAGTACTGTATGCTGTGCAGAGACAAGAAGGCAACCTAATCAGCAATGACGGCCTTCATATTTCTCTCAGTGCAGAATTTCAACAAGCTCTTGTGTATAACTAATGAAGAAAATTGATATGCTGTTTGGATATAGCTAGTTACATTTTTTTGTTGTTTTTAACCTCTTGTCGATCCAGGTGGACGTCGTATGACGCCCTCCCAGATCCTGGTGCGATTTGTCACCGGCTACATCCACCAGTCACAGCCAATGACTGATCACTATACTGGCTTGCTGCCGGTACCATGTGACTGCTGTAACCAATTACAGCAGGTCACATGACAGTTGTACATAATGGAAGACTTCCTTTCAAGCCATCCATTGTATACAATTGTGCTGCTAGCTGTGATTACATGGTTCAGAATGGGCCAATCACAGCCCATCTGTACCTTGTGATTAGCTCTGACCAATCACAGCTAATCACAACAACATAAACTGAATTGATTTAATTCAGTGACATGCTTGCATATAGCAATGAAATTCATATTCTATATGCAAGCCAGGGGGGACTTATATTTTATTTTTTTACTTTCGTACTGTCGCCATTCAGTGTCCCTGATCACCACCACACCCGTTATATGATGACGCTGTACTGCACTGGTGACCATATGTAAAAATACGTATGACAGCTTCAAAAAAACTTGCCATGCCTCTTACTAAATAACTTTGGACTGTTTACTTTCCAAAAAGTGGTAATTTGGGGGACATCTGTACTGTCCTGACATTTTTGGGCCTCAAGAAATGAGATGGGCCGTCAGTACATCAGGATTCATTAAGCGGTTAATTTTCAAATAAATACACCATAGTTTGTGCCCTCTTTAATGTTCCTACAGACTAATACACTGATTTGGGTTATTTCCGCCAAAGAAATGTAGCAGAACACATTTTGACCTAAATTCATGAAGAAAGATTGTTTATTTGCAAAATTTTATGAGACAGAAAAACATTATTAATAATAATATATTTTTTTTCAAAATTTTCGTTTTTTTTTTTTTATTTATTTAGCAAAAAAAAAAAAAAAAAAAAACCCCAGTCGTGATTAAATACAACCAAAAGAAATCTCTATTTGTGTGAACAAAATGATGAAAATGTTGTTTTCGGTACAGTGTTACATGAAAAATATAGGAAGCAAGGGATAGAAATGGCGCTGTTCTTTGACCCTCTAAATGTGTGAGGAATTCCTAGTGCTAGTATGTGCTAAAGTGCAAATGTGCAAAAAGAGCTAGCAGTACTGATATCTGAGTAATTGTATGACAAAAAATACAAAAATCCCTACCTTGTGTCCACACTATTATATAGTGTGAGCCTCCTAATCGGAGGACCACCATCTGAAATGAATCTGGAAAAAACATACAAAAAATAACTTATGCACTAATAAAAAGGTGTGTGTGTGTGTGTGTGTGTATATATATATATATATATATATATATATATATATATATATATATATATATATATATATATATATATATATTCCTGTGCAAAATCCACAAATGTAACCAGTGTATAATAATGCTCTAGTGCTGGACTCAACATACATATAAAGTCCTTAGATACTGGTGTACTACAAAGTGCTCCTTCAGATTGTTATTCAGTGCTTCTATAAAAGGTGCCCCATAGGAAACGCTCTCACCGGTATTAATCACCCCACAAGGAGGTATTTCACTTTCACAGTATGAGCCACTGTGTAGTATACGGAATAGGAAAGCCTGTTGTCTGCGGTCTAAGTGATCTCCTTGTGGCTAGCCTCTTATAATGCCCACATATAGAGAAGAAAAAAGCTCCATAGTCTATTACCGTTAAACATTAGAGTATTTATTTACATAGTCAATGGGTACTCACATTTAGTAAGTAAATACAAAGCGAAAGGTTAAAATCAGGAAGCCGGAACGATCTGCGCTATACGGCTCGAAAACCGGAAGTGATGCAATGACGCTGTTAGCCCCGCTACACAGTGGCTCATACTGTGAAAGTGAAATACCTCCTTGTGCATTTCCTATGGGGCACCTTTTAGACCCCTTTCACACTGCCAGCTTTTTTCAGGCGCTACAGTGCTTAACCACTTCAATACCAGGCACTTGGACACCTTCCCGCCCAAGCCAATTTTCAGCTTTCAGCGATGTCGCAATTTGAATGACAATTGCGCGGTCATGCTACACTGTACCCAAACAAATTTTTTATCATTTTGTTCCAACAAATAGAGCTTTCTTTTGGTGGTATTTGATCATCTCTGCGATTTTTATTTTTTGCGCAACAAACAAAAAAAGACCGAAAATTTTGCAAAAAAACAAGTTTTTCTTTGTCACTGTTAATTTTTTTTGTAAATAAGTGCGTTTTCTTCTTCAATGATGGGCACTGATAAGGTGGCACTAATGGGCACCGATGAGGTGGCACCGATGAGGTGGCACTGATGGGCACTAATAGGCGGCACTGATAGGTGGCACTGGTATGCGGCACTGATGGGCACTCAGGTGGCACTGATGGGCACTCAGGTGGCACACATATAGGTGGCACTGATAGGTGGCATGGGTGGGCACGGATGGGCACTGATAGGTGGCAATGATGGACGCTGATGAGTGGCACTGATGGGTGGCATTGCTGGGCATCCCTTTTTTAAACTTTTTTTTTTAATTAAATATGATGTGCCAATCAGTGCCCATCTGTGGGCACTGATTGGCATATTTTTTGCATTTTTTTTAACATGTGGCTGGCCATGGGGGATGAACCCTGGCCATCCACATGCTGGGGGCTTCCCTGGTGATCTAGTGTGGGCATCTGAGGGGGGGCTGCGCTGATAAACAATCAGCGCATACCCCCTGTCAGGAGAGCCGCCGATCGGCTCTCCTCTGCTCGCGTCTGTCAGACGCGAGTGAGGAAAAAGCCGATCAACGGCTCTTCCTGTGTACATCGTGATCAGCCGTGATTGGACACAGCTGATCACGTGGTAAAGAGCCTCCGCCGGAGGCTGTTTACCGAGATCAGTGTAGCGGTGTGTCAGATTGACACACCGCTCCACCGATGCGCGCCCCCGCGGGCGCGCAGCGGCTGTTATCTTGAAGGACGTCATATGACGCCCAGTCAGGATAACGAAACCACTTCCCGGACGTCAATCTGCTATTGACCGGGCGGGAAGTGGTTTTAAAGTGGTTGTAAACCCTTACAAACCACTTTGGCCTACAGTAAGCCTAGATTAAGGCTTACCTGTAGGTCCAATAAATATCTCCTAAATCTACATGGTTTAGGAGATATTTAGAAAAAAAGAGGCATCGCTGTCTACGGCGCATGCCGAGATCACGGCGATATGCCGCTTTCGTGCGCATGCGCGGGAGTGACGTCATCGCCGATCCAGCGAATGACAGCGCTGGAGTGGCAAGACCTGGAAGTCACTCCGGGCTTGATGGCGGCGGAGAAGGTCGTGGATGAGGACCGCTTCGGGGGCTTCGTTCTCAGGTAAGTTATTCATAATGAGCTATTATGCTATGCATACTAGCTCATTATGCCTTTGCCTTGCAGGTTCCGTTTTTTTTTTTTTTTTTTTTTTTTTTTTGTGAGGAGGCTTTACTTCCTCTTTAAAATAGTGCCTGAAAAAATCTGCTCCATCCACTCCAGTGTGAAAGCCTGAGGTGCGAAAGCCCAAGGCTGTGCAAAACAATGTACCTGTGCATGAGATGCGGGGTGGGGATACTGGCCACCCACAATCGCGGTACAGAGAGGCAGAATGGGGATCAGCCTATGTAAACAAGGCAGATCTCCGTTCTGACGGGACAACATGGAGATCTGCTGTTCCCAGTGATCGGGAACAGCAATCTCTGTGTTGACCCAGTAAGCCAATTCCCCCCCTACACGCACACCCCCAGGGAACACGGTTAACCCTTTGATCGCCCTTAGTTAATTAACCCCTTCCCTGCCAGTGTAATTTATACATTGATCAGTGCATTTTTATTTTATTTTTATTTTTTTAGCACCGATCAATGTATTGGTGTCACTTAGGGTCAGAATTGTCCGCCGCAATGTCGCTAACCCACTAAAAATCACTGATCACTGCCATTACCAGTAAAAACAATAAGAAAAAAATGAAGTCCCTAAATCTATCCCCTATTTTGTAGATGCTATAACTTTTGCGCAAAGCAATCAATGTTCACTTATTGGGATTTTTTTTACCAAAAATATGTAGAAGAATACATATTGGCCTAAACCAGGGGTGCCCAACCAGTGGCCCGCGGAGCCCTCTGATGTGGCCCGCGACCTCCTGCTCTGGGATAAAAGGGAAAGAATACTGTTATTAAAGGTCAGTTTATTACTAAAATCAGTGTATATATAGGCATATCTTTTCTGCAGTGGTTACAGGGCTGCTTTCAAACTGATCCGCAGGTATAGAGCAGTTTACCTGCGGGTTACCTGCACTGAGCCATAGACTTCTATTACCTGCGAGTTTGGTGAGCTTTCTGAAAGTGCACCAAACCTGCAGAATATAATAGAAGTCTATTGCAAACTGCAGGAAAGCCAAAGGTACACTTCGTTGCACACGTGGTGTGGGTAAACCGCAGCGCATTAGTGTAAAAGCAGTCTTGGACCCCTTTCACGCAGTCAGTCCAATACCATCCACTAAAACGTATCATGGGCTGCATCCGTGTCCGCTCTGCAAATGCAGAGCGGACATGCCATCCACCCGCTCCGCTCATTGTGGCCCGCGACCGGTTACAAGGTGCTTAAGTGGCCTTCGCTCTTCAAAAGGTTGGGCACCCCTGGCCTAAACTGATGAATACATTTTTTGTTTTTCCAGAAAGTAAAAAAAATAATTTTATTCAAAATGTGACCTCAAAAGATTGTGTGTGTTTGTTGTTTTTTTTTTTTTTTTTCTCAGTTTTTTGCTGGTGAACTGTGATTACGGGCAGCTAGTGAGGTTTTGGGTATTCCTCTCTCTTCTTTAAATGAATCTTTGCCGGTTTGACGTGGATACCATTTTCATTTTAATAATTTAAACTGCAACAACAAATGAACTGTAACAATGCTTTCATTACTTTTCAGTCAGAAAATCAGTTTTTCCTTTTTTGAGACCAATGAAGGAAAGCCTTTTAAAGCTGTATGTGTACAACACAGACAACTGCAGGTAGGTGGTCATCACTCCAAAGTCTGCATGGGGTGGAGAAGGCAGGTGAGTGCTCATAGAAAGCTGCTGTATGGATGGGATCTTTTATGAAGAGATATCTGACTCTCATTATTCAGTACTGGTGAGTACCTATGCTGCCAATATATACCAAGGGGGATATAATTTTTTTTTGGGTTAAAGCGGTAGTAAACCCTCCTAAAGAAAAATGATTTTAAAGCAGAGGGCCAACCTAAAAAAAAAAATTGCATTAAAATGCTCCTAAAAATGTGAAAAAAATTCACAAAGTGCCGCGTGACTCGCGCATGCACAGTAGGAAACGGGCAGTGAAGCCGCAAGGCTCCACTGCCTGTTTCCCTTAGTTCAGATGGAGGCGCCGGGACCCGATCCGATGGAAGAATCGGCCTTGGGCGGCTGACATTGCGGACACCCTGGACAGCGTGCTTATTAAAAGTCAGCAGCTACAGTGTTTGTAGCTGCTGACTTTTAAAAAAAAATCCTATTTTTTAACCGGACCTCCTCTTTAACAATATTATAAAATAACTATTCATTTAGATTCAAATGGGCACTAGTAGTCATAAAAATAGTTCTTACTGTAGTTATTATTTATATCCGAAACGCTGCTGCTTCATAATAGCCGGCGCCATCTGAACTGTGGTCCTCCGTGTCTGAATAACTTATTTCTGCCCGCAGTACATTTTCATCTCCGTAATCTTGCGCATGCTCAGTTAAAGCATTATCCAAGTGTGAAAGAGGCATTCTGTGTACTTCACATCCCCCCTCCTTTCTTCTCCAGTTCTCCCAGGATTGGCTGCTCCACACCTCAGCAGGATTGGGCATGCTGAAGTCATGTGGTGACTTTCCTGGGTTTTGACTGGATGTTAGTGATCATGGGGCATAATCCACAAGACCAGCAGAAGTTTGGTGTAAGACATATCGATGCCTGGCCAAGGGGAGTGTAGAGGTGGGCGGGAAGTTTACTGACATCTCGACTCCACCCACTGAGCTCCAGACAACAGACCTGCCCACAGAATCTGCAGTTTTTCGGGTCTCATAACAGAGGGGAGACATTTGACAGGTAAGGATACGTGCAGGAGGCATGTATATCCTTATAGATGACCACTATGGCAGTAGTTTAGAAAGCATGAGAGTGGGTTTACATCCACTTTAAAGTCATAACGGTAGCACCCCTCCCACTCTTTGCCCAGCATCCTGCATTTAACAGATCAACAAGTATATTCCTGTACTCAGGGAGTTGCACATATATTCTGTAGGGGTCCCACTCCTTCCCAGTGTTCTACGCTCTTGTCCCTAAACCAGCAAGATATGTGCTGTGCAACTCATTAGCGTTGCAAAGCCACTTGTCAAAATCCTGCTGGTTGGGCCTCATATATACTGTATGCTCTCCATTGAATCGTATGGAGAGTTTGTATTCTGCCAGAACATGAAAATGAACTCTCCATCGGAATCCATGTAGAGCATACATGCGGGTCTGGCCAGCAGGATTTTGACAAACTATTGTGCAGTGCTGAAGAGCTGCACAGCTGATCTTGCTGTTTGGAGTATAAGAATTATGTAATTCCCATTTTTAAAAATGCTGCAAGTACAGAAAGTAAGCTGGTCTTACAGAAATCCTGCGTGCTCCTTTTATTTTATTTATTATTTGTACCCATTTGACTAGAAGACTCCACATACCTTCCACCCCTCTCTGTGTCACTACACATGCGTAGACTGACTTTTTTTTTTTTTTTCTTTTCCATTCTTTTGAGTCCCAAGAACATGCTCACACACTGTTCAGGAAAAGGGCTCTTGAGAGATGTAATTCTGGGGGTATGCCTACTTTAGATGCCCCTGAAAGATTTTAAAAGCCCGGTAAAGCTGTCATGGGGAGTAATAAAGGTTTTGCTTTTCTCACTAGATGGACAAGATGAAATAATAAAAAAAAAATTGCTAGGACATGATCTGGAAATAAAGAGGGGGGAGGTATGGGGGGTAAATGTGAGTAATGCCTGGCTATACAATGGAAGGCTGATACTTTTGGCTTTCTGCTACCTAAAAGAGTCAATTATCTGTCTGTCTTGCTTATTTAGTGACTGCGGTATGTTCTAAGAAAAAAGGCTGAAGTGTTTCAGTTTCCATAGAGCATACAGAAGATCCATACATTGCTGACAAACCCTTCTGAATTGACCACAGGTATCTCCAATATACAGCTAATAAAATTTACTGATGGTTTTTATTCCTTTTTACAGCTTGGGTTGTGGCATCGGGTGTGGCTATCCTCATAGGATACCCACTCGGCCATTTGAAGAAGGAAAGGCAATATCTCTGCCAGCCAGCACAGCAGTCTCCGGGGGCTCCTGTGAGGACGGTTTTACAGAGGTGTGCATTCCTTTATTGTTATTGCCCTAGAAAACTCTGATACCTTTAACCGCTTCAGCCCCGGAAGATTTTACCCCCTTCCTGACCAGAGCACTTTTTGCGCTTCGATACTGCGTCGCTTTAACTGACAGTTGCGACGTTGCACCCAAACAAAATTGACGTTCCTTTTTTTCCCCCCCACAAATAGAGCTTTCTTTTGGTGGTATTCGATCACCTCTGGGGTTTTTATTTTTTGTGCTAATAAACAAAAAGAGTGACAATTTTGAAAAAAACACTATTTTTGACTTTTTGCTATAATAAATATCCCGCAAAAATATATAAAAACATTTTTTTTCCTCAGTTTAGGCCGATATGTATTCTGATACATATTTTTGGTATAAAAAAAATTGCAAAAGGTGTGTATATTGATTGGTTTGTGCAAAAGTTAGAGCGTCTACAAAATAGGGGATAGTTTTATGGCATTTTAATTAATTATTTTTTTTTTTACTTAACTATATTATTTTATTATTTTATATTTTATACTGGTAATATATATATATATATCTATATATATATATATATATATATATATATATAAAAAAAATTTTTTAATAAAAATTATATATAATTTTTTTTTTTTTTTAAATCAGGATTGCGACATTATGGCGGACACGTTGGACAATTTTGACACATTTTTGGGACCATTGCCATTTTTACAGCGATCAGTGCTATAAGAATGCATTGATTACTGTAAAAATGTCACTGGCAGTGAAGGGGTTAACCACTAGGGGGCGATCAAGGGGTTAATGTGTTCCTTATTGTGTGTTCTAACTGAAGGGGGGGGGGGGGGGGGACTGTGTAGGGGAGATGGACAGATCGCTGTTAATACTCTGTATGAACAGACAATCTGTCTGTTCTCCACACAGAGAACGGCGGTGATCGCGACCGCCGGGCACTTGCATAGGCTATGTGGGCTAACAAACCTAGTGGCCAAATCTAGAAGTGACGTAACATGACGGTGGTCGGCAATCGATTAAAGTAGAACTTCAGCCAAAATCTTTCATCTTCACACAGCTCTGGCACTCAGCATAGCCAGACAGATGAAACGGCTATTATTGGAGCTCTGTTGCTTACTTTGTTACCTTTTTCTGCTTACAGGACTGTGAATCGGCATTATTATTATTATTATTATTATTATTATTATTTGTTTTTATACAGGATTTGTATAGTGCCAATAGTTTATGCAACGCTTTACAACATGAGGGCAGACAGTACAATTGCAACACAATGCAATACAGTAGGAATCAGAGGGCCCTGCTCATTAGAGCTTACTATCTAGGAGGAACACTACTGACTTATTGTCCAGTAAGCAGAGAGGTGACACTGTACACTGCAAAGCTTAGTGGCTGGCTGTGCAGTGTGGCAAGCAAGACCGAGAAGAGAATTACAAATCCTTTTAGCGGGCTTAAATGTACACATATTTGTATTGTAGTTGTTATAATGTAATACCGGGGAGCACAGTATGACTGTCCTAAGTTGTCCATACAATATATACAATCTGTACAATCCATTTTACATCTACCATCAACTATGTAATGCAAGTTCCTGCCTGATTTGCTACAAATCGAATAGATTATTTAGGTTTGTTTTGGTAAGTCTACAATCAGGTTCTATAGTGTATAGCCAGCTTTAGATAGTGGAGACCCATGTCTACTATTCATACTGATGGTTTTCTACTCCTTGCAGTGTTTTTTCTTGACTGGAAGTTGAATCTCTAATATTTTCTGGTGTTGGAAGAAGGGCGGAACAAATCTCCTGTCCTTGTGCGTTTGCCTCTCCTTTTGCAATATTTATATAACAAATACATAAGCCTTAAACACTGAGACTCGGTTCACACTGGGGCAATTTGTCAGGCAATTTAGCCGCCTGACAAGTCGCGCTCCATTCTGTACAATGACTCCGTTCTAATAGGAGTGAGACAAGTCGCTCCGACTTAGAAAAAGGTTCCTGTGCTACTTTTGGGGCGACTTCAGGTGACTTGCATTGACTTCTATACAGAAGTCATTTTGCAAGCCGCGCTGAAGTCGGATGCAGGTCACCTGAGGCAGTCGCACTGCAAGTGGTGCTGCCTCAGTGCGAACCGACCCTCAGAGTAGGGCCAGCCCAGAACAATTGCAAGGATTCCTAATTTCAAGATATAATAAAGTGCCTCAAGTAGTGCTTCTACTTCAAATATTCTATGTGTGAGAACTATTTCTGGTCGGGGTATTAAATATATTCTCCCCACTTTCCTCTGAAAATCCTCTCTTCCTACTCCCTTCATTAACTTCATGCAAACATGTTATGAGATATTCACATATAGTTCCACAGTATTCCTTTTACTTATCTGGAGGAGGAGATGGGACTCGTCCCTGTCCCACAGAGTCTCTCTCTGGCGGGCTATCTCCGATCAGCCGAGCCTCCCTCTGCTCTGCTCTGCTTGGCTCCACTCGGCTCTTCTTGGCAATCCACGGGCCGTTGTTCACTTTTACTCAGCCACCCCCGACCCTCCTCCGAGTGGCCAAACTCCAACCGCCGAGAGACGATGGTCGAGCATCTCCTCCTCCTCCTCCTCCTCCTTACCTGTTTCCGGATCCTGCCGGACGCTGCACGTTCTCCGGACCAACCGGGAGGTAAGAGGATCCACACCTGTATTCCCGGTCCCTCTTCTGTCCTCCCGCAGCAACCACCTGTATCTTCTGATAGGAAGTGGGGGGTGGAGAGGCAAAGAGATGACCCCTCGACAGCAGCACAGCAGAAGGCTCAACAGAGGAAGCCACAAACTCTCCCTTCTTCCAGCGCGGTAATCCCTAAAGCGGCGCCCTGAGACAGTTTTCAGTGGGGCGGGGGGTTCTAGACGGGCGTTTTATAAGGCAGGGGGGCAAGGGGGACTAATAGCAATCCATTAAAGGGAACTGGAGATGACACCGGGCGCTCCTACGGCGTGCGCCTGGTCGCCACCATTGCTAGACTCCTCCCTGCTTTCGAGTGATAGTTTTCTACTCCTAATGTAGTTTAGATGACATACCTTATAATTGTATTATGAAATTGATTCATTAGCTTATATTAACTGTCCAGAATATGTCTGAAAGTCACTATCCTAGATTGGCCACAAGCTTGTTGAGTGTTAGGAGCTGTAGTCATCACTGTATAGTCGTGTGCTGTTAATTCTGGAGCGCACAGTAGTACCCGCAGTGCCTAGGTGGTGTTTCCTTAGATCAGGATAGACCAATGAAAGGTAATCAGTGGCACCACTCGTTTCCTTTGTTCCAGGTTTTATCATTTGGCTTTCAGAATCCTACAGTACAAGCACACCTCTCCTAGTAGAACCTTTAATTGTTTTTGTTCCAGGTCCAGTTATCTTCTGTGAACTCTCCTCCTCCACTACCTGTTGGGACTCCGGGAATAGAAGCAAGTCTTTCTGGACTGTCCCTTTCCTCTAATTCACCTGCAGCCACTAGTGCTCTTACCTCAGCTATGCAATGTGCCAAATACAGATTTTTCCTGCTGTTACTACTTAGGGACAGCAGGCCATTTCATAGTTGTGGATTGATCAAGTTCATATCTAACTTTTATTAGACTTCATAAAATAACTTAAAGTGGAGTTCCACATTGTTTTTCCACTTTGGCCCTAGGCATTGCTTACCGCTATGCCATCAATGTTTGGGTATTTTTTTTTTTTTTGTGCCCCCAATGTTTAAATACCTTTTTAGGCTTCCTACAGAGCTGCACTTCCGTATTACCTCACGAGGTACATCATGTCCTCCCGCCCGTTGGCTCTGGGGATATATGTCATCAATTGTAGCAGTCAACGGGCATCCTCTGTGCTGAGTGCACCTCACTTTCTTCACACTGAACAGGCGCGAGATCGGGAGGTGCATGCTGGGTATCCAGCTGCACCGTATCCTGGAAGAAAGTCCAACCGAGCTTCAGATGCCGTAACTATTGATGGATGCTTACAGAGTCGACACGAGACTGGGAGTCACATTGTATTTACAAGGAACACAAATGATAGCATATGCAGCTTATGCCAATTTGCTATCACGGGGTGCTTTGACCACTTCAGACCGGAAGGCTTTTCCCTCTTAATGACCAGGCCATTTGTATTTGATACGGCACTGCGTTACTTTAAGCACTTCCCATCCGGCCTATAGCAGAATGACGGCTGGGCGGTGGTTCAGTTATCATGACTGGGCGCCATATGACGTCCTGCATGATGACAGCCACCACGCGCCCATGGGGGTGCGCATCGCGGCGATTGGTGGTGCGGTGTGCCATTCTGACACACCGGTACACCGATCTCGGTAAAGAGGCGGAGGCTTTTTACCACGTGATTGGACACGGCTGATCACAATGTAAACAAGAAGAGCCGATCGGCAGCTCTCCTGACGGGGGGTCTGCGCTGATTGTTTATCAGTGCAGCCCCCCCTCGGATGCCCACACTGGACCACCAGGGAAGCCGCCAGGACCACCAGGGAAGCTCCTAACATGTGGATGGCCAGGTACATCCCCCCCCCCCATGGCCATCCACATGAAAATGAATGCCCAACATATGCCAATCAGTGCCCACAAATGGGCACTGACTGGCACCTCTATGGCACAATAAAAATCAGTGATGCCCATCAGTGCTGCATACCAGTGCCCATCATTGGTGCCCATCAGTGCCGCATACCAGTGCCCATCATTGGTGCTCAGTGCCACCTCATCGATGCCCATCAGTTGCGCTATATCAGTGCCCGTCACTGAAGAAAAAAACGTACTTATTTACAAAAATTTTTAACATAAATAAACTTTATTTATTTTTTTTTTTTTTCAAAATTTTCGGCCCATTTTTTTATTTGGTGCGCAAAAATAAAAATCGCAGAGGTCATCAAATACCACCAAATGAAAGCTCTATTTGTGGGAACAAAAGGATAAAAAAATTGTTTGGGTACAGTGTAGCATGACCGAGCAATTGTCATTCAAATTGCGACAGCGCTGAAAGCTGAAAATTGGCTTGAGCAGGAAGGTTTAAGTGCCTGGTATTGAAGTGGTTAATTGACAATTGCCCGGTAGTGCGACGCTGTGCCCAAATAAAATTGATGTCCTTTTTTTTTTTTTTTTTTTTTTTTTCCCCACAAATAGAGCTTTCTTTTGGTGGTATTTGATCACCTCTGCGGTTTTTATTCTTTGCCCTATAAACAAAAAAAAAGACAGACACTTTAAAAAAAAAAAATATAAAAATAATATATATATATATATATATATATATATATATATATATATATATATTTTTTTTTTTTTTTTTTTACTTTCTGCTGTTACATATAAGTTATAGCGTCAAACGATGGGAAAGATTTAGGCCCCTTTCACACTGGGGCTGTGGGGGCGTCGTCATTTTAGCTGCACTATTCGGCCGCTAGCGGGGACGGTTTTAACCCCCGCTAGCGACCGAAAAAGGGTTAAAAACACCGCTGCAGCAGCGCTATGCTGGCGGTATAGCCGCGCTGCCCCGTTGATTTCAATGGGCAGGATCGGTGTATACACCGCTCCTTCACCGCTCCAAAGATGCTGCTAGCAGGACTTTTTTCAGAGTGCTGCCAGTGCACCGCTCCAGTGTGAAAGCTCTTGGGGCTTTCACATTGGAGAGACTGCAGCGGCTTTTTCAGGGCGCTTTGCAGGGGCTATTTTTAGCACTTGCAAATCGCCTCAGTGTGAAAGGGGTCTTAGGGATTTTTTTTTTTATTGGTTTTTACTAGTAATGGCAGCCAATCTTAGTGGGACTGCGGCGGACAAATCTGACCTCCAAGTCACACTTTTTGGGGACCAGTGACACCAATACTGTGATCAGTGCTAGAAAATGTACTGACTACTGTATAACACTGGCAGGGAAGGGGTTAACATCAGGGATGATCAAAGGTTTAACTGTGTGCCCTGCTAGCATTTTTCTAACTGTGTGGAAGATGGACTGACAGGAAGAACACAGAGGTTGCTGTTCCGGATTACTAGGAACAGAAGATCTCGACAAGGCAGATCTAAACAAGGCAGATCCCCGTTCTGCCTCTCTGTGGAGTGATTGCGGATGGCCAGCGGACATTGGGTCTGCCGGATCTGTGGTTTGGCTCCCCCTCCGTGCAGCACGTGCCCACAGTATCTAGTGCACAAAAAAACGTACAGGTACATTGTTTTGCGCAGTAGAGCAGCTCTGTCACAGTATATATGCGTTGGGTGGTCTTTAAGTGGTTAAAAAAGAAAAAAAAAAAGACTGCAGCGCTTAAGTATCACTAGATGTGAATTTAAAGTTGGTTAGGCAGGCCATAGATTTTTATTTTTTTTTCCCCCTGGAAAGAAATTCAAAACATGCCATTCAGGATGGGACTTTAGAGATACTGGAACCCCCCCCCCCCCCCCCATTATGAAAGTCAATACATAGGTAAAGTAGTATTTTACACAAATGGTAAAAACACGACATACTGGAGGTCTAACCCCTAAAGACAGTGATTGTTCCTTCACATACTAACAATACAATAACAATCACCCCTGGAAGTAGTTTCCCTCCCGCATGTAACATCATATACATATAACACATAGTAATGGTGGACTAGAAATCCAAAATAGGTTACAGCAGGGAATAACTCGGCCCGGTGCTTTTCACTTCTATTGGATTCTTCAAAGGGTGCAGGGGATATGTGTGGTTGTGAACAAAACTGATATAAGAACAGAACATTTAGCAATGTCAGGAGAGATGCTTCTATTCCTCACTCCGCTGAGATGCTGAAAAATGCGCAGAAACGGACACATGAGCAAGCTCAAAACCAGCCCTACCTCCAGGCTGCAGACACCACCCCCAGAGATCAGGGAACAGACGCCAAGAAGCGTAGACTTGTATGGTCAAGAAGCCCAAAGTTGGTGAATTCTCCTAAATGTGCCTATAAAGAATGGATGCAACACCACAGATAACAAATCCCCCTTAGAGTATGTCAGTAGCCCAGAGGATCCAGGGAAACACTACAACAAAGGGGAACAGGTGCCGAGGAGTTGCCCCACTGACCTGAAGAAACATGCATATGGATCGCCTATTTTGATGCGTTTCCCCTGTATTGGCTTCTTCAAAGGGTTCAGGGGATATGTGTGGTTTGGCACAACTGAAAAAACTAAAATATATACATAATACACAATCCATAAACAATGAGCATGTATTATTTACTTTTATTGTCCTCCAACTTATAACTGATATAAGAACAGAACATTTAGCGATGTCAGGAGAGATGCATATATCCCTCACTTCGACGCTGGTTAGAGATGTTGGAAAATGCGCAGAAACAGACACATGGGCAAGGTCGAAACCCGCCCTACCTCCAGGCCGTAGACGCCAACCCCAGAAATTCGCTCAACAGTCAGTGTTGATGGGGGAATCCCCCCTGTGGAGCTATTGTGTTCTCCCTGCGAGGGGGGTGCGGGAAGCCGTCCCTGCTGAGGGAACACAGTGATTGTTACAGCAGGTATAGCTGCTAGTAATAATCAAATGAAAAATCCGGCATGCTTTTTATACACAAGTCGATCAACTTGGGTACAAACAGCCTGCGGTCTATGGCCGGCTCTAGTTGGAAAGGTTTTCTTGTTCAATAATTTTAATTACCAATTTCATATGTACGAATAGATCAAATGTATAACATGTATAAAGGCATCAAACAAACAATGTTCATATGGTGTCTCCTATTTGAACAACGTTGTCTGACAGCTTTCTTATCCAATTTTATTGTGCAAGGGAAAAATGAGAAAAGAGAATATGCAATGTACAGTTGTGCTCATAAGTTTACATACCCTGGCAGAATTTATGATTTCTTGGCCATTTTTCAGAGAATATGAATGATAACACAAACTTTTTTCACACTCATGGTTAGTGTTTGGCTGAAGCCATTTATTATCAATCAACTATGTTTACTCTTTTTAAATTATACACCCAACAGAAACTACCCAAATTACCTGATCAAAAGTTTACACACCCCAGTTCCTAATACCATGTATTGCCCCCTTTATCATCAATGACAGTTTGAAGTCATTTGTGGGTGGGGCTCTTTATCTTCTCAGATGGTAAAGCTGCCCATTCCTCTTGGCAAAAAAACTCCAGTTCATGTAAATTCTTGGGCTGTCTTGCAGGAACTGCACATTTGAGATCTCCCCAGAGTGGCTCAATGATTTTGAGGTCAGGAGACTGAGATGGCCACTCCAGAACCTTCACATTATTCTGCTGTAGCCAATGACAGGATGACTTGGCCTCATATTTTGGATCATTGTCATGTTGGACTGTCCAAGTACGTCCCATGCTCAGCTTCCTGGCTGATGAATGCAAATGTTCCTCCAGTATTTTTTGATAACATACTGCATTCATCTTGCCATCAATTTTGACCAAATTTCCTGTGCCTTTTTGTAGCTCACACATCCCCCCAAAACATGAGGGATCCACCTCCGTGTTTCACAGTAGGAATGGTGTACCTTTCATCATAGGCCTTTTTGTTGTTGCATCCCAAACAATTTTCCTGGCAGTTGTGGCTGAAATTTTAGTTGGTCTACATATACATAGGGGATGATATACAAAAGGCAAATAGACCGTGCACGTTCGCAAGTGTAGTTGCACCAGAGATTAGTAAATGAGGCAAAGCTTCACTGCGCAAAGAATACCAAATCGCATGCAAGACAAATAAAAAAAAAAAAAAAAAAAACATCTTTTTTGCTTGCACATGATTGCATGATCAAAAGTTTGCAATTTTCCTTCAGTAAATTAACCCCATAGTATGCTAAACCCTATCACTTGGGCTTGGTCACAGAGCACTGGCATCCCCATGCAGGCAGTCTCATTCATGTAAACTGGGACGCAGCTGATGCACAGACACAGCCCCTGTTCCAAACCTGACACCCGCATGGCCCTAAACAGCTTGTATCCCTATGTAGGCAAACACGGCCCTTGTATAAGTGTACACTGTGGTACGCACGTGTGAACGAGGCCTGAAATGAAACGGCAATCCTCTATGTGAAACATGTCTAAAATGATCATAATAATAATGACAATAGTAATGCTACATAACCACCAGCTCCTGCATATTTAGGGTCATCGAATAAAAGTAGCCGGCAACTCCATAACATCAAGTGTATTTATTTTCAAGCCTTTCACAGTGAGTACAGTCAGTAGCAGACTAGTTTCGGGGATAAGCCTTGTTCACAGCACCTCCTGCATGTTTAGTTAAGGACAAATTAAAACAGGATATTGATTTGATATGTCTTTCTTTTTCAAACAGGGCACTGAAGGGTTTGAACAGATCAACAAATATTTATACCAAAAGGTCAGCAATCGAAAAGACTTTGAGATGGTCTTCAAAGGAGAGAGGTCAGTATATTAACATTCCAGGATATAGGAACAATCCCATCACATACAAGAAAACATCTGAATGTGTAATACAGGGGGTCCCCGAGTTATGAACTCGTTAGGGACTGTCCGCCTGTTCTTAAGTCAGAAATGTTCGTAAGTCGGCCGCGGATGCGCAGACCGACAAATACGGACATTTCCAGACATTTCCGATGTTCCATCTAATGCTGTTCTGCGCATGCGCGGAAAATTACAGACATTTCCGAAGTTTGCCAGCATATTCCGAGGCTCCGTATGGCCGCGCATGCGCAGAACGGCCGGAAAATGGCGGAGGGTCCCCGCAGCGCCCCGTTCGTAAGTAGAGGATGTTCGTAGGTCGGGCGTTCGTAAGTCGGGGACCCCCTGTATGTAACAATACTGCTAAAACAGTGTTTCCCCAATATCTAACAATTTCCCAAAGCACTAACAATCCAATGAGTGTCCTATTAGGGCCAATTGCCTAATCCTAGAAAACTCTTATTAGTCAACAGAAAATACCAGCATGTTGAAGATATCAAATCAGTACTACAAATTAACACTTTGGAATGTACACTAACATTTTATATTCAAAGGCTACTAAAAAAAGCTTATAGTTTTGGCTCCAAATAAATTAGTTTGGGGCTCATTCCCTGCAAGCGTTGCGGCGCATGGGGTCGGAGCCCGGCGGCAAATTCAAAAAGTACAAAAACATAACACATATAGTACACTGTAATCTTACAGATTACATTACTGTATCCAATCCTTTTACCTCCCATACATAATACCACACATGGATACATGAACAGCCATTAGAACTTGTCTAAAAACCCTTGTGGTCAAATTTCAGGGTTTCTCGCTGCAAAACATATCTCGAAAAAAAAGGAGTGGGGTGGAATGCTAAACCTGGTGTGCAGAATGAGTGGGGGGGGGGGGGGGGGCAATATATATATATATAAATATATATATATATATATATATATATATATATATATATATATTATATATATATACTGTAATCTTACAGATTACATTACTGTATCCAATCCTTTTACCTCCCTTTTGTCCAGTGCCCTATATATATATTATTCTTTCTGCCTGGAAACTTGAGATTGTCCATGGCAACCAAAAAGTGTCCCTTTACGTGTCCCAAAAGTGGTTTTAGACCTGTTAGAAAAAAGCGATAGTAAATTGGAACACTTGCAGAAACGAGCGACAGTGAATCGTGGGGAAATTAATTTTATTATATTATAATTTATGATTTCATGTTTCAAATTTTATCACAACCATAAAAAAATACCAGAATTTCCACTGATGACTAGTTAAGATAACAAACTTCCTCCTTTTTGGTATTTAAACCAATGTGTTGGAAAAGGCAGAGTAGAGGAAGACACACTTACAGGCTGATAACAGACAGAAGTCCATGTTGTCTCAGGAGGAACGTCGGGGATCGTAGCAATAGTTACACTGCAATATTTGGTTTTGTCAGGGCACAGTATGTGTGGTAAGTGAGAGAATATGGTTGTGGTGTGATCAATGAACTCTTGCTTTCCTGTGACTTAAGCAGAAATGTTTAATTATTAAAATGATATGCAATGCAGTTTTAATTTTTCAATAAAATTCTATGTTAAAACCCACAAAAATATTTGTTTTTGATTTTGTTATTTATAGATACAAACACTGGATTTACCCATTATAATGCTTACTACATAAGATACACATTAGATCCACCAATTTGCCTGTATTAGCAGAGATGCTCCTATTTCCAGAGAGAACCTAGGTACTTGTAGTCGTCTTTCCAGGACAGTCACCTGAAAAATGATTGAGGAACTAATCTACTGAAGAACAATCAGAAAAGTAGGTAAAAGACCCTCCCAACCTCTCATCCTTCAATTTTTGCCCAATAGATGAAACCACCACCAAGTGAGAGAAACACATTTAATGCCAATAGTAAAAACAATGGGTGGGATATAGGAATGCTGTCCTGGAAATACTGCTAATAATACAGTAAGTTTCATTAAAGCAGGCAATCACTTTAAAATTAAAGTACTATTCATACCCTTGTTTCAATACTTTTATTTTTTATTTTTTTTTGTTTCAGGGAGTGGGTACCTTTTTGTGACAGGTACCCCCTCCCACTTCCACAATAATCACCTACCGTATATACTCTAGTATAAGCCGACCCAAATATAAGCCGAGGCACCTAATTTTACCACAAAAAAAATGGGAAAACGTATTGACTCAAGTATAAGCCTAGGGTGAGAAATGTGCAGCTACTGTAAGTGTAAAAGAGGGTCAACGATGCCCATTTGCAGCCTCACTGTGCCTCACTGTGTCCATTTGCAGCCATAGGTCCCCTGAACTTCAAACTTGGTAGTTAAGGGTTCCTAGATGCCCCCTAGCTGCAGCCAAAATTTGGGGTCTCTGGACCCAAAGGGTCCCGAAATGACATTGCTGCAGATGGACACAGTTGACCGACTTTGGGGCCCTGTATCTCGGGGCCACTTGGTGCTAGGACCCCCAAATATGGATATGGCTATGAGGCCCCAAATTCGGGTCGGAAAATGTCAAGCACTTTTCTGCAGCAAAAAATGACATTTTCCAACCCGACTTTGCGGCCCCGTATCTCGGGGCCACTTGGTGCTAGGAACCCCAATTTGGTGTGCAAACCCAGTGGAACAAACATTACAACATATCAAAATATGGGGTTCCTAGCACCAAGTGGCCTCGAGATACGGGGTCGCAAAGTCGCGTCGGAAAATGTAATTTTTTGCTGCAGAAAAGTGCTTGACTCGAGTATAAGCCGAGGGGGGCACTTTTAGCACAAAAAAATGTGCTGAAAAACTCTGCTTATACTCGAGTATATACGGTAAGTGAAAATCACGTCAACTTGGCCTGTTTTCCCCTTCTAACAAACTCCTGGGACATTGCCTCTCACATACACAGGGGGGAGCCAGCTGGGAAACTTCAGTCAGCCCCCATATCCAAGATGGCAGCACCTGAGAGCCAAAGCCCAGTAAAGAATTGGCTCTGAGGAAAACAGCCAAGGACACCACTGGATGTAACTGTCTAGTTATTAAAAGTATCATTCTTTTTAAAAACAGTAAAGTTCCTCTTTAGTCATCTTCCAAGACACCATCGTAAAGAAATAGGCTTACCTTAGAAAGGGACCACCGCCTGTAAACACCTTACAGCTTAAGGGTAGATCTTTGCATATACACCGATCAGCCAAAACTTTACCCATAACAGTTTGATAGCAATTCATGTTCTTTAAGAAACAATTCCAGAATAATAATTATGCTACCAAAATTAGTTTGTGCTGTAAATTGCCTCCAGCTTTGCTCCTATATCTTCTTGCTGGAGGCCACCATTTTGTTAAAGCCCTGAGCAGTCATTTCCTTATTGGAACCTTTTCCCCTCTCCTTTCTTCAAAACTGTCACTTTCTTCAATTAAAATATGTAAATTTCTTGCCTTGATTGTATGTCTTGGTTTAGATAGAGCAGAAGCGTTACAGTGCTGATGTACACAGTCTGACTATGGAGAAAAGGGAGAATATCAGGGAGGTACAATAAGACACTATCCTTGTCTCCCTGGTCCCTGGCAGCAGAGTTTGTCACCTCACCTGCTTTTCATTTCTCCATCCTAATCTGTGTTCCCTCCACAGTCTTTGACATTCCTGTTGCTTTCTTTCCCCTTCAGCAACAGTAAATTGTGTACAGAACAGAGGGAGACAGTGCATTACTAGGTTTTAAACAGTGTGTGCGCTTCTTTTTAATGCTATACCTGCAAAAGTGATCTATCAGCACTTAAAGTGCTAATGAAATCTTAAAAAACAAAAAACAAAAAAAAAAAACCTGCGAGTTAATGACACTAATTTGCACTCACTGCATACTAGCACATTATGACAGACTTGCCTGTAAAAGAATCCCTCCAGCAGTGCGCTGTTACTGCTGCCAGAGCTTCAATTTTCACCTGGTCTTCATTCCAGGCTTGGGCTCTAGAGGTTTGAATGGCTAAGCCATGATGACATCACTCCTGTGCATGTGCTTGGAAGTCACGATTGTGGCACAGTGATCTGGACTGACCGTCACAGTGTGCCCTTAATTCAGAGCACAGTGCACATGTGCCAATGACATCACTGGCTGCAAAACCTGTAAATATCTTCTAAACAATGCACACTTGTGAGATATTAAAGTTGCATAGTCGTGGACCATTCAGGGTGAACCTACAATGGGCACGTGAAGTCGAAACGTAATGGAGCCGGGACTTCTGGAGAAAAATTATTGATAATGTTTTCTTTTCTAATATGACCATGTACAAAACGGTGAGGGCTAATCCTTTTTTCCACAGGAGCCTTGTTCACAGCACAACACACAATAACAAACTACACCTATATCTATATCAGGGGAGTAGATGAGGGGGGAGTCAGGGGGTCTGAACCCCTCCCAGAGCATCAGTCAATTTCACAGCAGCTAGGCTAGTGTAGCCAGGGGTGTAGATAACCACCCCCCCCCGCCCAGAGCATCAGGCTACACTAGCCTAGCTGCTGTGAAATTGACTATCAGCTGCGAGAGCTGTACTGCCGCTGGGAAGACCACCTGTCTCATCCACGTTGCTGACAGGCAGGACCAGGCCGGGACGCTGTATCCTGGATGAAAAGAAATATTTGTTTCCGACGTGCCCAATTTGTAAAACGGGTCGGTACTCGAAAGGTCCCGTTACTATTTCAGGACGGAGGGAGGAAGGCACCCCTGAAGAGCTTAAGCTACCTATTGGCTGAAAAGGCAGCAGGGGGAGGTGATTTGGACCCACCTAGTGGCAAGGATAAAGTGCAGAGGGAGGCATTTTGGGAAAGTAGAAGTTGTTGGTGGAACCCACGAGCAGGAGCATGCAGGGAGAGCCAGCAGGGACTGGGGAGCAAGCGGCCTGCAATATAGGAGAAGTTGGGTGGAGAGAGAGGACTGCAGCAGAGAGTGCTGTGTACAAAACTAGGTGAGGTATGAGGAGTGCGAGCCAGGGGAGAGAGAAGCTGTGCAGGGAAAACCACCTGGAAGCAATGGCAAAGCCTGGGGAAACAGAGGCAAAGCAGCTCTCTGTACACCCCAATTATCCAGAAGCTCAGCCCTAAACACACACACACACACGATGAAATGGGAAACACCGTTACTGGTGTACACCACCCTGCACATAATGTGAGAAGGAATTATAAAAAGATACTGGGTAAGCAAGCTGGAATTAATTTATAAATGAATCAAGACACAAAAGGAAAAGATCTACATCATATCTAAAGTTCATAACTGAGGTAAGCAAGCTGGAATTAATTTATAAATGAATCAAGACACAAAGATGTCAAAACATATAAACAATCATCTAAGGAAAAGATCATAAAAAGTACTAAAGTTCATAACAGATGGATTCCTAGTATGGAGGTTAAATATCCACCATACTTTGCGTTCTAGTAGCTTTCGTTGTACATAACCCCCACGTGGCAAACTCCTAACCCTTTCAAGGCAATACAAGTTGACATGTTACCCACATGATGGTGCTTGAAATGTTTTGACACATTCGATAAGTCCTTGTCTGTGGAATATGAGGCACCATGGTAGTGTTCACTTATCCTAGTCCTAAGGGGCCTTACAGTGCAGCCCACATATTGTAAATGGCACAGAACACATTCCACAGCATAGACCACATTTCCTGTTCCACAATTAATGTAGTCATTAATCCTAAAGGTTCTACCTGTGGAACAAGAGACCACTATATTAGTTTTTTATTTTATTTGAGCGTTTTCTACAAAAACGACAAGTGCCTACATCACAAGGATAAGAACAATAAAATGGGCATGTGAGCATCAGAACTGGATCAAGGAGCAATGGAAGAAGGTGGCCTGGTCTGATAAATCATGTTTTCTTTTATATCATGTGGATGGCCGGGTGCATGTGTATTGCTTAACTGGAGAAGGGATGGCACCAGGATGCTTTATGGAAAGAAAGCAAACCAGCAGAAGTCAGTGTGATGCTTTGGGCAATGTTCTGCTAGGAAACATTGGGTCCTACCATTTATGTGGATGTTACTTTGCCATGTATCACCTACCTAAACACTGTTGCTGATCAAATACATCCCCTCATGAAAGGCATATTCCGTGATGATAGTGGCCTTTTATCAGGAGGATAATGCGCCCTGTGTCACTGCAAAAATGGTTCATGAATAGTCTGAGGAACACAACAACAGGTTTAATCTCAGTCCAATTGAGCATATATGGGATGTGCTGGAAAAAAAACAAGCCTGATCCATGGAGGCCACACCTCACAATTTACAAGGCTTAAAAATCTACTATTAATGGCTTAGTGCTAGATACCACAGCATACCTTCAGAAGTCTAGTGGCGTCCATGCCTCTACGGATCAACCGTAGAACCGTTTTGGTGGCAAAAGAAGGACCTACTCATTATTAGGTGGGTGGTCATAAAGTTATAGCTGATCAGTGCACTATAGCACTATCCTATAATGCCCTACAAAGGTGTATGGGTTTGACCAGATGGCAGCTTCACTTGCTTGATTAAACTGATTCCTTCAAAGTTCCTTCTACGTGTGAGTTGGGGCTTCAATAATTGGTTTATCTCACCTACTTATTGGGGTACGCATCTTTTAATATCAAGGGTATGATATTCCTATTCTTTTATTTTAATCAGCTTTGCAGAAGGTAGAATTGATGAAACCTAGGCATATACATTGTGTGTTGGATCTGTTTTTTTTTTTTAAATACAGTCAGACAGAACTGTGAGGAATAGTTCTTTTACCTACAGAGCTCACAGATCACCCACTGAGTATTTGTTATTCAACAGACAGAGAGGGGCTTTAAATATAGGTTCTGATGGGATAGGAGTTTAACATCTTATTTCCCCTGAAGAGAGACACAGTTTGGAGAATTTTCCTCCTAATGCTTACCCTGACTACTGAGATATGGTGGCACACGATCAAATAAATTGAGTGAAACAAAGCAAGAGACCAAGACCACAGGGAAGGGTCTATGTTATATGGAACAATTGGACTGTATTTCCACCAAAAAGAGCATACACCAATAGCCCCTTGATCACCTATTTAAGTTCCAAAAACTGCATTCTAAAGACAAATGGTAATAATGAAACTTTAGTAAGCTATACTTTTAGTTCTGCTATAATCACAGACAGGCAACACATATATTCTGCATGTGAGAAACCTATACACAGCTTTTGTTTGTTGTAGGTCTGTAGGAGAGTAGAACAGCACAAATCACTCACTAAAATAACAGGTGAGTCAGTGAGAATGGGGATCTTGGTAGGAGAAAAGACACATACAATCACCGGCTGCTCCTCAATGGGTATGGGGTCCCTTCAAAGACATGTGAACAATAAAGGAGGGTGCCAGATCAGTATATATCAAACATAAACCACAATTTATTCTGGAGACCCTTACATGTAAAAATGCTGTATACTGCACACATGGCTGGTGGAGTATGCTGGGTTGGGAAGCAACGGTCTCGATGGACTGGAGGGTAACCACAGGCACATGTCAGGACCTGCTGCCGAGATGGCCAATCTTGTCAAAGATGGGCAAACACAACATGAACAGCCTCAGAGAGGATGATTATCGCTTAGATAGCACCAGGGACAGTAATAACTCTATGCATGGAAAATAGGGATTCGAACAATAGCCCTCAACCTACGCACTCTGGATCAACCTGAGAAAATAGTGTATAATATAATTAATTTAAACGTGGAGCAGCCCGTACTGAGGCCATATAGCCTAAATCATAAAGGAAAAAACATTAATTATACTGCGCCCTTTAGTGAAGATCAAAGACCACAAAACAAAACAAAAATACAATGAAAATAATATCTTTGTGTAATGTCCATACACCGCCACCAGATGTCTCCAATGCAGTGAAAGTGATAACTTCTTAAATCATCCGCACAATTGAATGTGATAGCGAAAAAACAAAATGTGCTTTCCTCCACCAGACCCTAGGCAAACAATAAGTGATAATTAGTCATAATAAACATATGGAGCAGAAGTGATCCTTCAAGGGAAGGGTAACAGTCCACAGAGATGCACACCCACCGGGCACAAAAAAAAAAAAAAAAAAAAAAAAAAAAAAAAAAAAAAAAAAAAAAAAAAAAAAAAAAAAAAAAAAAAAAAAAAAAAAAAAAAAAAAAAAAAAAAAAAAAAAAAAAAAAAAAAAAAAAAAAAAAAAAAAAAAAAAAAAAAAAAAAAAAAAAAAAAAAAAAAAAAAAAAAAAACAAAAAAAAAAAAAAAAAAAAAAAAAAAAAAAAAAAAAAAAAAAAAAAAAAAAAAAAAAAAAAAAAAAAAAAAAAAAAAAAAAAAAAAAAAAAAAAAAAAAAAAAAAAAAAAAAAAAAAAAAAAAAAAAAAAAAAAAAAAAAAAAAAAAAAAAAAAACAAAAAAAAAAAAAAAAAAAAAAAAAAAAAAAAAAAAAAAAAAAAAAAAAAAAAAAAAAAAAAAAAAAAAAAAAACAAAAAAAAAAAAAAAAAAAAAAAAAAAAAAAAAAAAAAAAAAAAAAAAAAAAACAAAAACAAAAAAAAAAAAAAAAAAAAAAAAAAAAAAAAAAAAAAAAAAAAAAAAAAAAAAAAAAAAAAAAAAAAAAAAAAAAAAAAAAAAAAAAAAAAAAAAAAAAAAAAAAAAAAAAAAAAACAAAAAAAAAAAAAAAAAAAAAAAAAAAAAAAAAAAAAAAAAAAAAAAAAAAAAAAAAAAAAAAAAAAAAAAAAAAAAAAAAAAAAAAAAAAAAAAAAAAAAAAAAAAAAAAAAAAAAAAAAAACAAAAAAAAAAAAAAAAAAAAAAAAAAAAAAAAAAAAAAAAAAATTGCAAAAAAAAAAAAAAAAAAAAAAAAAAAAAAAAAAAAAAAAAAAAAAAAAAAAAAAAAAAAAAAAAAAAAAAAAAAAAAAAAAAAAAAAAAAAAAAAAAAAAAAAAAAAAAAAAAAAAAAAAAAAAAAAAAAAAAAAAAAAAACAAAAAAAAAAAAAAAAAAAAAAAAAAAAAAAAAAAAAAAAAAAAAAAAAAAAAAAAAAAAAAAAAAAAAAAAAAAAAAAAAAAAAAAAAAAAAAAAAAAAAAAAAAAAAAAAAAAAAAAAAAAAAAAAAAAACAAAAAAAAAAAAAAAAAAAAAAAAAAAAAAAAAAAAAAAAAAAAAAAAAAAAAAAAAAAAAAAAAAAAACAAAAAAAAAAAAAAAAAAAAAAAAAAAAAAAAAAAAAAAAAAAAAAAAAAAAAAAAAAAAAAAAAAAAAAAAAAAAAAAAAAAAAAACAAAAAAAAAAAAAAAAAAAAAAAAAAAAAAAAAAAAAAAAAAAAAAAAAAAAAAAAAAAAAAAAAAAAAAAAAAAAAAAAAAAAAAAAAAAAAAAAAACAAAAAAAAAAAAAAAAAAAAAAAAAAAAAAAAAAAAAAAAAAAAAAAAAAAAAAAAAAAAAAAAAAAAAAAAAAAAAAAAAAAAAAAAAAAAAAAAAAAAAAAAAAAAAAAAAAAAAAAAAAAAAAAAAAAAAAAAAAAAAAAAACAAAAAAAAAAAAAAAAAAAAAAAAAAAAAAAAAAAAAAAAAAAAAAAAAAAAAAAAAAAAAAAAAAAAAAAAAAAAAAAAAAAAAAAAAAAAAAAAAAAAAAAAAAAAAAAAAAAAAAAAAAAAAAAAAAAAAAAAAAAAAAAAAAAAAAAAAAAAAAAAAAAAAAAAAAAAAACAAAAAAAAAAAAAAAAAAAAAAAAAAAACAATGAGATATGCCACATATATCGAGAAGAAAAAATGCTTTCCATAGTGCAGTTTGATCATTTATTTCCATCTCACACTATAGAATAACACTTACAATGCTGCCGATCAATAAGAGCCCATAAAAGCAAGCAGTGACGCTGATCGTGTTCCACAGGATGGCGTAAGTGACGTCACCTCTGCCATCCTTTGAAACGCAGGTGGAATGCGATCGGCATCCCTGTTTGTTTTTATGGGTTCTAATTGATCGGCAACATTGTAAGTGTTATTCTATAGTGTGCGATGGAAATAAATGATTAAACTGCACTATGAGAAGCCTTTTTCTCTTCTGTCAGTTCCGCCATACTTTGGAACACAGGTGGAACTCAATCGGTATCCCTGCTTGTTTTTATGGGCTCTTATTGATTGGCAATATTGTAAGTGTTATTCTATAGTGTGCGATGAAAATAAATGATTAAACTGCACTATGAGATGCCTTTTTTCTTCTTCTCGATATATGTGGCATATCTTATCCTTGCCCGGTGGGTGTGCATCTCTGTGGGTTGTTTCCCTTCCCTTGGAGGATCACTTCTGCTCCATATGTTCATTATGACTACCTGTGATAGGTGTCATATACATTTGGTAAGTAGGATGTTTGCCTAGGGCAGTGATAGCGAACCTTGGCACTCCAGATGTTTTGGAACTACATTTCCTATGATGCTCAACTATACTGCAGAGTGCATGAGCATCATGGGACATGTAGTTCTAAAATATCTGGGGTGCCAAGGTTCGCCATCACTGGCCTAGGGGCTGGTGGAAGAAGGCACATTTCGTTTTTCGTTAATAACCTGGTAACTCCTAAGCTAAGGATGTACCATTGCGACATCAAAAACAAAAAAAGTACGTCCTTAGCTTAGGAGTTACCAGGTAGCATATACTTCCTCCTTGGAGATCCATTCCATCCACTCATTGAAAGCTTAAGAAGGAAACCACCCTACCCTATGCCTACATAGTGTTCATCAATCCATCCCCGGACTTTGGAGCCACTAAGATTGCATAGAGTTATTACTCTCCCTGGTGCTATCTAAGCGATGATCATCTTCTCTGAGTCAATCCATGTTGTGATTGGCCATCTCCGTGGCAGGTCCTGACGTTTGCCTGTGGTTACTATCCAGTGCATCAAAACCGTTGCCTCCCAGCCCAGCATACTCTACACGCCATAAGTTTATTAGGTTATGTGTTTTTTTGGGGGAGGAGGGTTGGGCTGCTGGGTTTATTTGTGTTTTTTAAAGCAGTAGTAAACCACAACAAAACTAAAAAAAAAATGGGCCCCCGGGCAGTTCAAGTCACAATGTGCTACTATGCACCACATACTAGCACATTATAACAGACTTACCTGAAAACGAAGCCTGTAGTAGAGCACTTTTCCCATGTTTAATACTGTACCGCAGCAAAATTACATTTCTAAGGCTACTTTCACACTGGGGCGTTGCGGGCACTGGCGGTGGGACCCTTTCTCACCTGGGGACTGGGATCCTATCTCACCTGGGGGCAGGAACTCCATCTCCCATGGGGAAAGGGACCCCACCTCCACTAAGAACAGGAACCTGATCACCCTGTGTGTGCCAACCTCACCGCCTTGCCCAATCACCCTGTGTGTGCCAACCTCACGCCCTGCCTGATCACTCTGAGTGTGCCAACCTCACCGCCCTGCCTGACATGTAAACAGAGATTAACTGGCATTTTAATAGATTGAAAGTTCTTGGGAATGGGGATCTCTGATGGGCTTTCTTAAACTGCAGTGTAGGTCACTTACACATACATAGCTATTCACGGCCCCGCCCCCCCCTAAAAGCACAGACCTTGGCCCACCCACTGGCATCGCTTTATCAATCCAAGCTCCCCTTACAAGTACACTGCTTATGCATGGGGCTAGCCCCTTTCTCTAGAGCAGCCTAGGGGCGTGTTAGGTGCGGGGCTGGATGCGGTGCTGCTGCTAATGTTATTAAGCCAGCGGAGTTCTCCCTTACATCATTGTTCCCTGCAGAGTTCTCCCTTAGCTCAGTGTTTCCTGCGGAGTTCTCCCTTACCACAGTGTTTCCTGCGGAGTTCTCCCTTACCACAGTGTTTCCTGCGGAGTTCTCCCTTACCAGTGTTTCCTGCGGAGTTCTCCCTTACCACAGTGTTTCCTGCGGAGTTCTCCCTTACCACAGGGTTTCCTGCGGAGTTCTCCCTTACCACAGTGTTTCCTGCGGAGTTCTCCCTTACCACAGTGTTTCCTGCGGAGTTCTCCCTTACCACAGTGTTTCCTGCGGAGTTCTCCCTTACCACAGTGTTTCCTGCGGAGTTCTCCCTTACCACAGTGTTTCCTGCGGAGTTCTCCCTTACCACAGTGTTTCCTGCGGAGTTCTCCCTTACCACAGTGTTTCCTGCGGAGTTCTCCCTTACCACAGTGTTTCCTGCGGAGTTCTCCCTTACCACAGTGTTTCCTGCGGAGTTCTCCCTTACCACAGTGTTTCCTGCGGAGTTCTCCCTTACCACAGTGTTTCCTGCGGAGTTCTCCCTTACCACAGTGTTTCCTGCGGAGTTCTCCCTTACCACAGTGTTTCCTGCGGAGTTCTCCCTTACCACAGTGTTTCCTGCGGAGTTCTCCCTTACCACAGTGTTTCCTGCGGAGTTCTCCCTTACCACAGTGTTTCCTGCGGAGTTCTCCCTTACCACAGTGTTTCCTGCGGAGTTCTCCCTTACCACAGTGTTTCCTGCGGAGTTCTCCCTTACCACAGTGTTTCCTGCGGAGTTCTCCCTTACCACAGTGTTTCCTGCGGAGTTCTCCCTTACCACAGTGTTTCCTGCGGAGTTCTCCCTTACCACAGTGTTTCCTGCGGAGTTCTCCCTTACCACAGTGTTTCCTGCGGAGTTCTCCCTTACCACAGTGTTTCCTGCGGAGTTCTCCCTTACCACAGTGTTTCCTGCGGAGTTCTCCCTTACCACAGTGTTTCCTGCGGAGTTCTCCCTTACCACAGTGTTCCCTGCGGAGTTCTCCCTTACCACAGTGTTCCCTGCGGAGTTCTCCCTTACCACAGTGTTCCCTGCGGAGTTCTCCCTTACATCCAGTGTTCTCTGCGGAGT
Organism: Lithobates sylvaticus; assembly: GCA_028564925.1. Lineage (NCBI taxonomy): Eukaryota > Metazoa > Chordata > Amphibia > Anura > Ranidae > Lithobates > Lithobates sylvaticus. Next base: position 377,234,071 of record CM053027.1, on the reverse strand, counting down.
TCTCCCTTACATCCAGTGTTCCCTGCGGAGTTCTCCCTTACATCCAGTGTTCTCTGCGGAGTTCTCCCTTACATCCAGTGTTCTCTTTTCTTTTTTTTTTATGAATTTTATATTTTTTCATTGAAATGTAATGATAATAACATAAAAATACAAAGACAGACACAATCTTAAAATATGTTAATAAGTTTATTACAGTTTTACATAAAGATTACTTACAATTTACAAAAATGAAAATATAAAAAAATAAAAAAAAATAAACAAAATCCAAAAGAAAATTAAAAAAGCATAAACAGAAAAAATATAATTTAAAAATGATACAATTAAAAATATTTTGAGAGAGAGAGAGAGAGAGAGAGAGAGAGAGAGAGAGAGAGAGAGAGAGAGAGAGAGAGAGAGAGAGAGAGAGAGAGAGGAGAGGAGAGAGAGAGAGAGAGAGAGGGGGAAGGGGAGAGAGATAGAGGGGGAGGAAGAGAGGAGCAAGGAAGAGCAATTGAGAGAGGAACAGCCAACGAGAGAAGAGCGAGAGAGGAAGAGCGAGATAGAGGGGGGAGAGTGAGAGGAGGGGGGGAGTGAGAAAAAGCCAGCGGAGAAAGAGAGAGAGGGAGAGTGAGGGAAGAGCGAGTGAATAGCGACAAATAAAGAAATATAAATAGAGAGAAGATCGAACGACGGAGAAAAGTGAGCGAGGAAGAGCAGGCGAGAGATGAAGAGCTAACGAGAGAAGAACGAGAGAGAACGAGAGAGAGAGAGCGAGAGAGAGAGTGAGGGGGCGAGTGAGAGAGAGCGAGATATAGAGGGGGGAGAGCGAGGGGGAGGAAGAGCCAGCGAGAGAGAGGGAGGGGGAGAGGAAAGCGAGAGAGGAAGAGCCAACGAAAGAAATGCGAGTGAGGAAGAGCAGGCAAGAGAGGAAGAGCTAACGAGAGAAGAGCGATAGAGTAAGAGCGAGCGAAGAGCGAGGGAAGAGCGAGAGCGAGATATAGAGGGGGGAGAGAGAGAGGGGGAGGAAGAGCCAGCGAGTGAGAGAGAGAGAAAGAGGGAGAGGAGAGCGAGGGAAGAACGAGCGAAGAGTGACCAAGGAAGAAATATAAAAAGAGAGCGAGAACGAGAGAGAGAGTGTGAGAGAGAGAGAGACGAGCGATAGAGGAAGTGCTAATGAAAGAAGAGAGAGAGAGCGAGGAAAAGCAAGCGAGAGAAGAGCGAGAGAGAGCGAGGGAGAGGTAGATAGCAAGAGCGAGGGAAGAGCGACCAAGATAGAGAGAGAAGAGCGAGAGAGGAAGAGCTAACGAGAGAAGAGCGAGCGAGGAAGAAATAGAAAGAGAGGGGGAAGAAGGAGTGAGAGACGAAGAGGGAATAAGAGAAGAGCGAGGGAAGAGAGAGGGCGAGAGAGAGCGTGAGAAAGAAGAGCGAGCAAGAGGGGTAGAGCTAACAAGAGAAGAGCGAGCGAAGATGAGCGAGCGAGGAAGAGCGATCGAGAGAAAGGGAGAGAGAGAGAGAGAGAGGTAAAAGCGAGCAAGAGAGAGGAAGAGCGACAGAGAGAGAGAGTGAGAAAGAAGAGCGAGAGAGGAAGAGCTAATGAGAGAAGAGCGAGCGATGAAGAATGAGAGAGGAAGAGATAACGAGAGAAGAGCAAGCAAGAGCGAGGATGAGTGACTAAGAGTGAGAGAGAGAGTGAGAGATAATAGCGAGCGAGAGAGATGAAGAGCGAGCGTAGAGCAATCGAGAGAAAGAGAGAGCGAGAGAGAGGGAAGAGCGAGAGAGAGAAGAGCGAGGGAAGGGAGCAAGAGCGAGAGAGAGTCAGAGAGGGAGAAAGAGTGAGGGAAGAGCGACCAGAGAGAGAGAGAGAGAAGTGGAGGAAGAGCGAGCGAGAGAGAGAGTAAGAGAGAGAGGGAAGAGCGATAGAGAGGGAAAAGCTAATGAGAGAAGAGCGAGGAAGAGCCAGCGAGAAAGGGAGAGAGGAAGAGCGAGGGAAGAGTGAGCGAAGAGCGACCAAGAAAGAAATATAAAGAGGGAGGGGGAAAGAAC